>CM055072.1:9614156-9816392 GCA_029204045.2 Tillandsia leiboldiana
AGTACTTCAAACAAGACGATGACAAAAGAAAAAGACCAATCTTGCAAGACGTCTTCATCAAGGAAAACTTCTCAACCATTGCCAACATACTCCAAAACTCAAAAGGTTTGGGTATGCAAAGGTGAAACCCCTCCTTGTCTTTAATCGTTCTACGATTAAATCTTGTGTAGTTTATGTAGACTATTTTCTTTTCTTCTTTTTCTTTTGGCCGACCCGTCAACCATCTTTGGGAGGTAAATGGTATATTTTTTTATGATTGATGATTTCTCTCGGTATTCTTGGGTAGCATTTTTAAAAGAGAAAGCTGATACTTTGATTCTTTTCACGAGATTTGCCTTCGATTATGATTGAAAAGAATGAAAAGATCATTCGTGTTAGAAGTGATAGAGGTGGAGAATTCATTAATTCAAAATTCATTGACTTTTGTACTTCAAACGGTATTAAGCATGAACTCTCTGCACCCTATACACCTCAACGGAATGGTGTTGTCGAGCGCAAGAACAGGGTTGTTCAAGGATGGCGCGTGTGATGCTTCATAGCCGGAATTTACCGCTACATTTTTTAGCTGAAGCTGTGAACACTGCTGTCTATGTCATTAATCGAGTGTTCTTGCGCCCGGGAACGTTAAATACACCATATGAACTATGGTGTGGTAGAAAACCCAACATCAAATTTTTTCGCATCTTCGGGAGTCGGTGTTACATTTTACGTGACCGTGAAAACCTTGGAAAGTTTGACTCACGAAGTGACGAAGGGATTTTCTTGGGGTATTCTACTAATAGTAGAGCATATCGAGTTTTTAACTTGGAATCTAAGACGATCGTAGAATCTATAAATATTAAAGTAGATGAAGCTTTTCACTTTGGATCTGGAAAATCTACCCTCGATATCTCTCTAGATGATGATTCTCCTGCTAATGCATCTTCTCATGATAATACTTCCAATATTAATGATGCATCTAATGGCTCTTCTAGTTTATCTGATGTGCAGGAATCATCTCATGTATCTCCGAGTACTCCGTTTCAACAAACGTTACGAATCTCCAAGGATCATCCGGAATCGAATATTATTGGAGATCCACAAGAAGGAGTCAGAACTCGGAGGCAGTTGGTTTGTGGATTCGCTTGCTACGTATCTTTAATCGAACCAAAGAACATAGATGAAGCTCTTCAGGATGACTACTGGATTAAAGCAATGCAGGAAGAGCTCCATCAATTTGAGCGAAACAAAGTCTGGGAATTAACGAAGCCTCCAAAGCAACATAATGTGATAGGTACCAAATGGATCTTCAAGAACAAGAAAAATGAGGATGGTACTATCATCAGGAACAAGGCACGATTAGTTGCTCAAGGCTACTCTCAAGTAGAAGGTATAGACTTTGATGAAACTTTCGCCCCTGTAGCTAGACTCGAGTCCATTCGTATACTATTTGCTATTGCTTGTCATTTTAAAATCAAATTATTTCAAATGGACGTTAAGAGCGCATTTCTAAATGGGTTTTTAAATGAGGAAGTTTATGTGGCTCAACCGAAAGGTTTTGTAGATCATAAACAACCTAACCATGTTTTTCGTTTGAAAAAGGCTCTTTACGGTCTGAAACAAGCACCGCGAGCATGGTACGAAAGGTTAACAAAGCACCTTTTGGAGAAGGGCTATACTCGAGGGGGAGCTGATAGGACTCTCTTTGTGAAGCATTATCAAAGCAATTTCATTGTAGCACAAATCTATGTCGATGACATTGTATTTGGCGCAACAAGAGATAATGATGCTTCTAAATTCGCGGAGACCATGGAAAGCGAATTTGAGATGTCCATGATGGGCGAATTGACTTACTTCCTTGGATTGCAAATTAAACAAAATGATGAAGGTATTCACTTGAGTCAATCCAAGTATCCTTTAGTGTTGGGATCTGCGCGAGATATCAATCTACACCAAAGGAGGTTCACCTGAAAGCGGTGAAAAGGATCATCCGGTATATCAAAGGATCAATTAATTTCGGAATTTGGTATCCTATGGGAACAAGTTTGGATATTGTTGGATACTCAGATGCCGATTGGGCAGGATCAGTGGATGATCGGAAAAGCACGAGTGGTGCATGCTTCTATCTTGGCCATTGCCTTGTTGCATGGCACAGTAAAAAGCAGAACTGCATAGCACTCTCGACTGCCGAAGCGGAATACATTTCAGCTGGAAGTTGCTCAACTCAACTCATTTGGATGAAAAGCGTATTGAGCGACTTCCGCATTTCAGCATCTTCGGTAACAATTCTTTGTGACAACACAAGTGCAATTAACATTTCTAAAAACCCTGTGTTGCACTCTAGAACAAAACATATTGAACTTAGATATCATTTTCTTAGAGAGCTAGTTGAATCAAATACTCTTCAACTTTCATATATTTCAACTGAGGATCAATTAGCTGACATTCTAACAAAACCTTTGGATCAAAAACGTTTTATTCATTTACGAAAAGCAATTGGAATGCTTTCCTTGAAATAAACTTCTTTTTGAAACCTTTGCTTAGGATAGGTTTTGTATTTGTTTTGTTTTGTTCATTATCTATGTTTGTACATAGGACATTAATTGAGCATAGATCATAATTGACTTTAATTGCATCTCTTCGCACATTTAGAAATTTATTATGCTTTTGCCATCATAATATTTCACTATTGCAATGATCATTTATGTTAATTAAATCATCTTCTAAGTGATCAAAGTCAATTTCTCTCTCTCTATGATCTCTTGGTATAGTCATTATCTTATTTGACTGCTTAGTCGAGTATGAAATCGAGATCAATATTTGGTTGAATACTTTATATCTTAAATAATTGATAGCCAATTGAGGGGGAGTCATAGAAAAAGTAAAATGCTCAAAAGATGTGGAAAGAGTTACATCCCAATGAGGAGTGTGAAAACTACCACCACATGGAGGAAAGAGCTACCACCTCGGTCGTCCGAGTATTGTGTGCAGCTACCACATGTATACCAAGCATGGTTGTTCAAATTTTTGATTAAGTAA
The DNA here is from genome assembly GCA_029204045.2 of Tillandsia leiboldiana. Taxonomy (NCBI): domain Eukaryota; kingdom Viridiplantae; phylum Streptophyta; class Magnoliopsida; order Poales; family Bromeliaceae; genus Tillandsia; species Tillandsia leiboldiana. The sequence goes on from CM055072.1 coordinate 9,617,175, forward strand.
AATGCATGTTGAAATACTTGACTCCGTCAAATTTCAAGGTTGGTATAAGGTGGGTTTTTAAAGAAAGATGCTCAAAGAGCCACTCTCTTCAACAGATTGTCTAGATACATTATCTACTATATTTGGGATTTCAAACATCTATTGATCTTTGTATTTCATTTTCTTTACTGAATTGATGATTTGATAAAGGCATTACTCATAAGATCATGTTAGATGTAATTGAAGGTGTTCAACTTTAAGGGATTTAATTCTTGTAAATTCTCGTTTCATTTTTGGATATTATTGATAGATTTGGCATAATCTAATTCTTGTTGTATGAAACGATGATTTTTGTTTAAAGTTGATACACATTTGTGCTTACAATCTTTTTCTGGTTTTTCTTGAATTTCTCTGAAATTTTCTAAAGAAAAAGTTGGAGCCGATCCGGATCGGGCAAGATGATCCGGATCCCGAACGCAGGAATTCTTCTGCGGGCTGACGATCCGGATTGTATCTGCCGATCCGGATCCCGAACGCAGTTTCTCACTGCGGGTAGCCGATCCGGATCGCAAACATGGGATGATCCGGATCGCGGCTAGGGTTTTATAAAGAACAAAAGGGTTTTGATTTCTTTTACTCCAATCTTTTGTTCCAAAGTTTCCAGAGCCTTTCTCTCTAGATTTCATCCTTCTTGGAAGCTTTCAAACTCAAGTTCTTCAACTCCAAGTAAGTTTTATTGATCAAAATCTCGGTTTTTCACCGTTTTTTCTCTATTCCTCCTCAAACGTGTGAATTTCTTGGATCGACTTTGTTTGTGGATGGTTTTTGATCAAATTTCTTTTGAAATAAGAACTCTGGGTAGATTAGTTTTGATTATATGCTAGGTACTCTCCTGATTAACGGATTTTTAGGCTTCGATTTCTAAAATTTCGGTTTTAAGGCATATAATAAGGATTTTCGAAAATCATGCAATTGATCTATTTTTAAAAGTCCTTTTGCAAAACTAATTTGATTCTTAGTCTCTCTACATGATTATGATTGTTTGGGTACAATTTTTCAAATCTTTGAAAATTAACAATTTTTCATGTGTTCTTGAGTTGTTGCACACAGGATTTCTTTTCTCAAGAAACCATTAGCAATGGTGATCACTTAGATTGTTTTCCTACTTGCTGCGATGGTACATACGAGAGACACTGCTAAGAGGGCTAAAAAGGATGAAGTTAACTGGGATGAGTTATCAGATGATGAAACACATCCTGGAGAATCGCCACAGAAAACCTCTGTCGCATCGAAAGGGAAAGCCCATGCAGAAACATCAACGGAAAAGGCTCCGCTGACTGCTGCGGAAAAAGGAAAAGCACCAATGACCTCTTCATCCATTTTCCCAAAAAGAAAAAGGCTTGCTCGACGACCTGGACGAGCTCGAGGTATTGTAATAAATGAACCATGTCAAGAGAACCCAAGGAACATTTCTCAAATTAACACTGAATCAGAAGACGAAGAAGATTGGGACACATTTCTTGACGAAGTACAACAAGGCATTGATAAAGAAAATAAACTTTACCTAAAGAAAAAGAAGCTACTGAAGTCTTCCTCAATACTTAAGCAGCAAGCCATGAAAAAGAATGTGCCAAGCAATGAACCTCCTTACAACTCACATTCTTTGCCAAGAAGATCTCCTCAGAATGAAGGAAAGACTGCCCCGTCAATCGTCGCACAACGGTCTTCAAATTCCAGAAAATTTGACCAAAAAGGGAACTTGGAGTCTCCCTTCAACCAAGAACAAGATAACATGGCTCTAGAACTCGGAAAGATGTCCAAGGACATACAGCAGATGAAACAAGAATGCTCTACGATTTCGGGAATGCTTAAACAAATTTTGAAAAAGATAGGTTGCATGAGCTCTGAAGACTCCGTTTCGGATGACTCAGATTCAGATACTTGACTCGATTGTCTAATATTTCTCGTGTGCAGGAACTTCGGACTTTAACTTTTGTGTGCAGATTTGTGCAGGCTTTTATCTCTTTAGATTTTTTTTTCAGTTTTTAGGACTTACTTTTAGTTCTAGTTCTTAAATTTCGGAACATTTTCGTTGATATTTTTTAACTCTCCTTCAATTTTTTTTGGTAATTTTGGCTTTGTTTGTGACAAAAAGGGGGGGAGAGTTTAGAGAACTTGAACAATGATATTGTGAATGAAAATTGTGATCTTGTATACATCAAGGTACAATGATGAACAATGATGACTGATGACTGCATCAAGGTACAATGATGAACAATGCTGATGAAAATTTTGTATACATCAAGGTAAGTATCACTTCAACTTCAACTTTGGTTTTTATCTTGTGATTGTTTGCATGTTTCGACTAACTATTCGACTAACTATTTGGGCATGTAATATGACTAACAAGTTGATCTTGGACTAACATTTTGTGACATTTGGTTTTTAATTGCATAGAAGATATGTTGGTTTTTGACTATGATTCTCTTACATATCTGAATTCTCAAATGTCATAATGATCAGATAAACTCTATCTCTGTACTAGGTTTTGAATGCTAAATATTCTTGAGGTATCTAACGATCTCTTTTTGTCAAGAATGATTTCTTTGTGCAGAGAGTACAGATGTCTAAGTCTAGAGTCTGTTTTAGGAGTTTATCTCATGTTTTTAAATTTTTGAATCTCCATTGTAAATTTTTGTTGTATGGTGATAGCAACAAAAATATCTTTTTGAATTTTCTTGAGTGGATCTGTGTTTTGTCACGAAACCGCCAAAGGGGGAGATTGTTACGGAATTTGAGTTGGCGTAGTTTCGTGAAAGTCTCAAGTCTTGAAGATTGAAGGTGAAGAAAGTTGGATCATTTAACTCAATCTCAAGAAAGAAGAATTCAAAAGGATCAGGTATGTTTAACCTAAGATTTTGTGTGATCCGAATACCTCTTGTAGTGTAGAAACACTTGGAAGAATCTTTCATTGCATAAAAATCAAAAACTGGACTTGGGACATGTTCAGGATCCGGATCAGGTTGTTCGATCCGGATCCCAAAGGTGGTTTGTTCATACACCAGTTCAATCCGGATCGTAGCCTCTCTTGATCCGGATCCCGAACACTGAGTTTACCATCTTCCTTGAACGATCCGGATCAGGCTTCGCAATCCGGATCCCGAACGTTGATGTTTGGTGAACTGTATGAACGATCCGGATCGAGCACTTCGATCCGGATCCCGAACCTTCGTTTTTCTGGAATTACCTGACTCGTTACGACGATCCGGATCACAGCTAATCCGATCCGGATCGCCGTCCGTAAAATTTCCAGAAATGTTAGGTTTTTGATTCTTATCTCCTTCCTAGAGTTTCTAACCTATAAATAGACCCTATGATTCATTTCCTAGGGTAAGCCGAAAAAAAAGGAAAATAGCCGTCATTTTCATATATCATCTTTTACGGCTCTAGATCCACATATAGAGAAGAAAGGAAATCATTAGAGAACACTCTATGTTTCTTCATCTATATTGATTAGTTTGCTTCTAGGTTTTCATACTCACATCTTGAGTTGAATCAAACTAATGAATACTTAGATGGTATTTCCGATCTATCTTTGATCTAAGTATTCGGCGGATCATCACCACCCAAAAACAACGATTTACCCCAAAAATCGGCGCGTGGATTCGCGTGTCCTTGTGGATTCAAGGTTCAACCGCTCTCGTGGATTCGGAGCGAGGCACGTTCGTGGATTCGAAGGGTGCTATTGGGTGAAGACCGTGGATTTGGTCGGACGTCGTGGATTCGACGTTGGACGCCGTGGATTCGGCGTTGGGCGCAGATCGTGGATTCGAGAAGCGTCGCGGAGCGAGCGGAGAAGATCCTCTAGGAGCGTATGGAAAAGGTTGAGTCGTAAGTGTGTACGGTAAATCACCTTGTACGTGTTTTAATTCTAGTGGATTTCTGCCGTGTTATCGGTCCCGTGGTTTTTTACTCCGGTGATGGAGTTTTCCACGTAAAAATCTTGCGTATTATTTTTATTTCTGCGTTGGGTTTTTATCGCAACGATTTTTTGAGTGTTTATACGTTTACACCTATTCACCCCCCTCTAGGTGTTTTTTTTCCCTATTTAGATCCTTATTACATATAACCCAACACATTATGCGCTCTTAGTGAGGCCAAGAGGATTGACTAATGCCCTACTGCCTTTATGATTTGTGGAATTGTGTGTTCCAGCTATACTTGGATGGATTGGTAAAAGTGTTCTGCATAGATATTTGAATTGACTCGTAGAGTGACTTGGATCATGAGGAGCACTTGTGGGTGCTACAACGTCTGCGAGGGAGAAGTTGTATGCCGAGTTGTTGAGGTACGAGTTTTTGCTTTAGGAGCATACCTTATTGGGCCACATTATTCTAGTCGTAGGAGCGGCTGTGGAAATCCGGCCAAAATGGATACTATACGAGATTGGCCGAGATCGACATTTATTATTAAAGTGAAGAGCTTCTTGGACAGGGCAGTGCCAGCAGAGCTTGACGAATGGATGTTGAGACTGATACCTACGCCGATTTTAGCTTGACGATGGGTGATGGATTTGCGAGTTATAGTGATGTCTCCCTTAGGGGTTGTGGAGTTGCTGTTGGATTATGGATGAGCATCCAGTATCACCTCGACAGGGCCACTGTGGTGGTGGATACCTTGAGCGGGAGGGTTGTCTGGGGTTGAGTTTGATGATTTCACAGCTGGCGCTGTGTGGTGTTGTTTAGGCGAGCAGGGCTTGAGGTTGTGTCCCTGGGGGTCCCTTTTTTATTGTAGCCTGCGGTTGGGCAGTCCACTCGGATGGACAGGATCCGAGAGTGACCGAGTGAGGACCCCAGCTTGTTAGGGCTTTTTACTTCTTGGATGTTTGTGGGGGTGTGTTCCGAGTCGCCCTAGTTGAGTTGGCACAAGGGTATGGTGTTGGTGCGCGTAGCACTGGTTGTTGGCGAGCCTGGGTCGCAGTTCGACCACGGGGCGTGACAGCGAAGGCACCGGCCTTTTGAAATTTTCAAACTTTTGTCTATTTTCAGCTATTTTCTAAATAGAGAGTTGGAGTTGATGACGTTCCTGATGGTGGGCCTTTACTTTCTTGTTTGGTTGTGTTGGCGAACTTCGGGTAGATTTTGTCGGGTTGGTTTTGGGTTTGTGGTGTGTTTTAGTTTCGAGGACGAAACTTTCTTTTAGTGGGGGAGGATGTAGTAGCCCCGATTCCCATGTAGCTTTCCCCATGACCCACGATGTGGAACACCTATTATTGGTGTGTCCGACCCGCAACGCGTCAAATGGACGTGTTGGACGGACTCTGTGAGGCCTTTGGATTGAGCCTGCCTTCCGGCTGTTTTTGTCAAAATTTAAAAAGGGTTATAGGCTAATCCGAGGTCATATTTGGATTCAGTGCGGAAAAACGTCGAAAATCGACTATTTACTTGCCTTTTTCGGAGTCCGGATGCCCAAAAATGGACTCCCATAAGTTTTCTGCGCATTCTGGTGCATGGGGGAAGCTGTGGACCGGCTGGATGCCACGTGGCGGCTGCTGATTGGCCGGCGCACGCGGCACAGTCCACATAGAAGGCGCGGGTGTCATCCCCGGGGTCGAAACTGTGACCCGCGCTCGCCAACAGATCCGCCGCCTATGCAAAACCCTGCATAGGCGAAGCGTCCTACCTGCAAGAAAAGGGCTATAGCTAAACAGATATCAGAGCTATAAAATAAAAGTGCTGTAAAACTAAAACCAACCATCTGTACAACTGGAATAATGATACAATATCCATCTCCCATAAATGATAATCATACAATATCCTCAAATATAATAAACTAGAACTCAACAGGGAGGTAACTGAAAATAATACATCAGTGTACAGGCTCTCAGTACAAGTCAGATCCTCACAATACAATAATCTCTCAAAAGCGAAAAAATAAATAATCTACTGACTGTACTCAGAATCTCCAACGTAGGGGTACCGCTACTCACCACAGACGGGTAGGGATCTAGCTCGCGACTCCCTCGCCTCGCACAGCAACCGCAGAATCAGCAACACCCGCTAAGACTCTGCAAAACAAAGGAGAGAAAAGAAAGAGAATGGGGGTGTGAGAACTACACCAAAAGGGAGTTCTCAGTGGGTACCACCGCCAAGTCCGACGATCTGCCCACGAAGTCTACTAGAGGCATAAGATAACGAAGCAGTAAAAACTGAATAAGAAAGCTGGAGATACTCTACCGCTACCATGCCTCTATCTAAATGCTCGAAAGGGGAAAAACCAATGAAAGGTATGCAACCACTCGCACCCGAGGTGCACAATCGACCCAATCGAGCTAACTGCCACATCTGGTTCAGTCAAGCCTGCGCCTCTCTAGTGTATCAACGTAGGGTGTCCAACTGGACTAATTCACTATCGAATAGTGGCACATGCAGGCTATAGTCGAAATCTACGCTCTCTCTCAGAACGGAAAGACTCAAGATCCTCAACATCTCACACAATGGTCGAAGTACTCTCAACGACACGGGATCACCGTCAACCCAAACGGCTCCCAACAACACTAACACTGCTCTAATCACAGCTACTAGACTCCACTCAGCCCCCAGGCACGAGTGCAATAATAAAAGTATTTGCCTGAATAACCCCAATCAATGGACCAGTAAAAACTGGCACTGCCTGCTCAAACTGTCTCAAGTATCTGCTAACAGATCGGCACTCACTGACCGGCACTCACTGTCCGGTACTCGCTGGCCGCTGTGTAAATCGCCTACTCCGGAGTGGCACTCGAGGGGAGCGACCCGCACGAGTAAAGTAACCATGTTACAAGTATCATGAAATAGCAGGACTGGATCACGACAACGATCGAAGTGGGAAAACCCATCCACTAAAGGGAAACCCGATCCCCAATCTGAAACAACAGTAAACAATAAGTGGAAAACTCAACCCACTAAAGGAAATCTGATTCCCAATTCGATGCACAAGTACATATCCAGTCAACCGCCCAATATCCGCGGTCGCCGCAACACCCACAACCCACAATCAAGTCCAACCTGCCCCAGACTCGAAGTCTCGACTACACTATCCCAAACCCCTACTCAACTCGAGCAACAAGAATCGCCTGACTAATGAATAAGGAGAAAAGAAGCAAACACGGTTTCTCCTAAGTCAAGTTCCAACATGATAGTGTAGCGATAAAAGATGGCCTATCTAGATGTCCATACAAGCATGCATTTGTCCTCAAGGAAGATACAAGATAAAAACAAATAGCAGCTCCGCATAAGTATAAGCACATGCCAGAATCACTAATGAACTACACCTGTCCATAATCCATGATCCATAATCCATAATAACTCCTCAGAGTAATATCCGCATATAGCTACATCTTCCTGTCCCCTTGAATGATCAGTCCTCACGAAAGGCTATGTGCTAACATGGCATGCTAATAAATCGCTACTATAATATTTCAATTCCATATAAATATGCCAAAGAGTAATCGAGCGTGAACTCTGTTGGTTTTTATAATATTAAGGATCCACAAGGATCTAAATAGGTACTATCAAACAACTAGAGGGGGGGTGAATAGGTGTAATACTTATAAAACCAATCTCAGTGCAAAATAAAAACCAATGCGGAAAATAAAAATAGCACACCGAGATATAAGTGGAAACTCCAATCCAGGAGAAAAACCACGGGACCAACACGCAATAACAATCCACTAAGAAAAGAAGAATAACAAGGTGATTACCGACTCCACGGACTCAACCCCTCCTTCAACTTCTTCGAACCTTGCGCTCCACCGATTGCATGTCCACTGCACACGTTCGAATCCACGAACGCCACTCGAATCCACGAGCACACGTTTCGAATCCACGAAACGCCTTTAACACACCGAATCCACGATGCCACGTCGAATCCACGACGCAAACGGCCGATATAGAATATAGGCTTCGATGGTGATCCTTTGCTTAGATTATCATTGAGGAACCGTAGAAGAAATCTCTAAGCAAAGACTAGATCAATTCGACAAAAGATAGATCTTGGAAGAACCGTCGAATTGACCTAAAAGAGGCTATAAAGAAGAACGATAAAAACCTAGCCTCTAGGGTTGCTCTCAAGTGTTTTATAAATTAATCGGTAGTTCTTGAGAAACCCTAAGTGTCTATTTATAGTTTAGAAACCTTTGGAAAGAGATAAGCATCAAAAACTGACTTAACAGAATTTTTCCCGCACGACGATCCGGATCGGATTTACGGCGATCCTGACTGTCGTCTTTTTTCAGCAATTCCTGAAAAAACAAGGTTCGGGATCCGGATCGGAATTCTGATCCGGATCGGAATTCTGATCCGGATCGGTTCAGGATCAGAAATTCTGATCCGGACTCTGAACATCCAAATTGTCCAGTTTTTTATTTTTAAGCAATGAAAACTTATCCAAGTGTTTCTAAACTACACAAATGTATTCGGATCACCAAAATTATTTAGTTAAACGTACCTGATCATTCCGAATCCATTTTCCTTAAGATTGATGTATATGATTCACAATTCTTCAACTTCAATCTTCAAGACTCAAACAGTGAGTGTCAACTTGAGATCTTGTTGAATCTTCTCTGAGTCTTCAATTGCTGATTGACAATTTGATCACTTCAAGACTCCGACTCAACTCACGAAATATGCCAACACAAAAAGCCGTAACAATCTCCCCCTTTGGCAATTTCATGACAAAACCCAAAAATACATAAAACGCTCAAGTCACTCATCTTAAACCAAAAAATCGAAACTCAATGTCATCACCAAAACATTGACTTTCTTTGCGTGAAAGATCCAATAAACAAAAATTACATTTGAACCAGTCTTAGAATAAACTCTATGACTTAGGACTTGGAGTCTTAAAGTGATGTATATCCTGCAAAACAAAAACTCCAAATAAAATCAAACGTTTTTCGGCTCCTTTTTCATCATCTCTTTTCTTTATCTCCCCCTTTCTTGAGCATCTCTGTTCTCCCCCTATCTCTGTTCTCCCCCTTTTTGTCACAAATTGTCAAACAGTGAATATAGGCAAAAAGAAATCACTAACAACATTAGTTCATAGAGAAAGAGAGATAAAAGCTCAGTTCCGGTATATAACAAAAACACAGATTGCGTACCGGTACTCGAAAGCAAAAATCAAATAATTTCTTGAAAACAAATCCAGATTTTGAAATATTTGAATTACCGATTTGTATTCCATCAAGAAAACAATTTAAGTGCTTGAAAATAATATGAGATCACATAGATGTCATTCAATCCAATTAATTTTACAAAAATTAAAAAGATTTACTCCGAAATCATGAAAAATAAAGATAAAACATTATAAACCGTTTTTCATATTATATACGTCAAACACAAGTCATCAAAAATAATCTTGAGATCCAAAGTCTATCAAGATGTAACGGATTTACAAAGATGACTTACAGAGATTTTCAAATGACATCAATTTTGAATTTTACCCTTTTAGATTGAGATATGCATTAAAATACCTAAGGGTGGCTCTTTGAGCATCTTTTAACTATCCCACCTTATACCAACCAGGAGATTGTTCAAAATAAGAACTTTGAATTTAAATCTCCGAATGCTTCAACTAAACAAAATTTCATAAATATTTTTCAAGCATCCATAACATGTGGTAGCTTCACACACAAACCGGACGACCGGGGTGGCAGCTCTTTCCAACATGTGGTGGTAGTTTTCACACTCCTTTCGGATGTAACTCTTTCCACATCTTTTGCAATTCATTTCATTATCCTTGTACGAAAATACAATCTCTTATGTGAAAGAATTAAATCCCAAATTTTAGTCAATCGGTTGTCTCATGTTTATCACAAAGAACTCACACAACCGAGATAGAATAATCTTCTAAAGATCACACATGATTACTAAAATTTGATGAATATAATTATCAAAAACTCTTATAATGAAGTATCTTCAAGAATTATGATTATAGAGTAAAGTTGATAATTCATATAAAATTAAATTGGAGTGATTGACAGTGAAACCCTTTTTATTCAATGCACTCGTTCGTTAAAACCCTTTTGTTCAAAAACAAAACATAAAAACGAAGAGCATTGAAAACATGTAATGCAGAGATTCAGAAAAATATGAAAGGAAAACCAATCAAAGCATTACATACAGTCATAAGCTATTTAGAACTTAAGACAAGGAAAGATATCACCTTTCCGAATCCAAAATCGTCGGATTTTGGGTTGTCTTGATTCGTTGTGGCCGGGAGATGATAGCTTTGACTGTTGGTCCACCTTAGGTCTTTGCCTCGCAATGATCCACTTGTATGATTGATGTTGTGGCTCGGACCTTTGGTGGGTTGAGTGAACTCCTTTAACTTGATGTGTCTTTTGATTCCGTTGAGTTCGCTCCGTAGATGAAGTTGCCGAAGAATTCTTCTTTCTCTTTTTCGGGCACGTCTTCATCAAGTGTCATTCAAGTCCACATTGGTGACAAGTTCTTCCTTTCAATTTAGTTGTGGAACTTGAAGCCTTCACAGTTTGGTTCTTTTTAAATCTCAAACCAACCTTGCTTGTTTGACCTAATCCAAACATACAATCAAGTTTCTTGGAACCGGTTGAAATCCTTTGTATGTCGGATTTGAGTTGATGAACTTGCTTGGTCAAAGCTTGGTTGGTGACATGAATTTCCTCAAACTGTTTTTCTAGAAAACCAATCTTGTCCTTATATGATTTAGCGTTTGTCTCCGATTGGTTTAGCTTTTCTTGGAGGATTTTATTATTATCCAATAAACGTTCTCGTTCCTCCTCGAGATCATTAAGTTTGATCTTTAAGGCATGATTCTTGTCTTGAATCTCAAGTCGTTGCTTTCTCAACTTCTTTACATGCTTGGCCATCTTCTTAGATTCCACAAGAAGTTGTTGATATGCCTCAACGAGTTCTTCTTCGTCCGACTCCCCCTCACTTGATGACTCTCCGCCGGATGTTGATGTTTCATGCAAAATCAAAGGAATAGAGTCAGTGATTAAAGATGATAAGCAAACATTAGAAGAGGGAATATGAGAGGCATGTAAGGCAACGACTTTTTCCTCTTTACTTGAGGTCGATTCATTAGAAGTAGAATCGTCCCAAGTTTTCGCTTGCAAAGCCTTCTTTATATATGATTTCGAAGAGGGACAATCCGTTGAAATATGGCCGTAGCCTTTGCATCGATAACATTGGATTTCCCTTTCGAATTCATCTTTTTCTTTTTCTTTAGAAGGTTTTGTAACGCCTTTGAGTTTAGAGGATTTAGAACCCGATGATCCTTTAGATGGTTTCGTGGATGTAGATCCATCGGTTGGATTCTTCCAAAATTTCCGACGAAATTTCTTTACGATCCGCGCCAATTGTTCTTCAAAATCGGCAAAGGAGATTTCATCGTCGGAACTTGATTCGCTATCTTCTTCCTTTGTTGATTTGAATGCAATACCTGTAAGCTTAGAGGAAGACTTGGAAGAAACTTGATTAGTAGGAAAAGTCATTTCATAAGTTTGCAAAGCACCTACTAATTCCTCTACTCTCATCTCATCCGGATGACTAACGGTTTCAATGGCGGTAACCTTTGCCCTAAACCGTTCCGGAAGAGTCCGAAGTATCTTTCTTACAATTCTCGACTCCGGAATCTTTTCTCCTAAATTAGCACAAGTATTGATCACATCTTGAAGTCTAGTGTAATAATCTGTAAACAATTCATGCTCATCCATATGAATAGAGTCAAATTGACTTGTAAGCATCTGGAGCTTTTGAATTTTTACTAGATTAGTACCCTCATGTGTAATTTTGAGAATATCCCAAATTTCCTTCGCGGTTTCACACGTGGAAATTCGTGTGAACTCAGTCAAGGAAAGAGAATTAAATAAAGCGTTCATACCCTTCCCATTGTAAGAAGAACTTTTGAATTCCTCTTGAGACCATCTAGAGCGAGGTTTTGGGGTAGTAGAATTTCCTACTTCCTCAACAGGACGCACCCAACCGTATTCCACGGATTGCCATACCCGCTCATCAATTGCGATGAGAAAAGCTCTCATCCGCACTTTCCAATAAGCATAATTAGTCCCATCAAAAAGAGGAGGTCTATAAATATTACCACTTCCACCCGACATGATAGATAAGCCTAAAACCCGCTCCGATACCACTTGTTGGTTTTTATAATATTAAGGATCCACAAGGATCTAAATAGGTACTATCAAACAACTAGAGGGGGGGTGAATAGGTGTAATACTTATAAAACCAATCTCAGTGCAAAATAAAAACCAATGCGGAAAATAAAAATAGCACACCGAGATATACGTGGAAACTCCAATCTAGGAGAAAAACCACGGGACCAACACGCAATAACAATCCACTAAGAAAAGAAGAATAACAAGGTGATTACCGACTCCACGGACTCAACCCCTCCTTCAACTTCTTCGGACCTTGCGCTCCACCGATTGCACATCCACTGCACACGTTCGAATCCACGAACGCCACTCGAATCCACGAGCACACGTTTCGAATCCACGAAACGCCTTTAACACACCGAATCCACGATGCCAAGTCGAATCCACGACGCAAACGGCCGATATAGAATATAGGCTTCGATGGTGATCCTTTGCTTAGATTATCATTGAGGAATCGTAGAAGAAATCTCTAAGCAAAGACTAGATCAATTCGACAAAAGATAGATCTTGGAAGAACCGTCGAATTGACCTAAAAGAGGCTATAAAGAAGAACGATAAAAACCTAGCCTCTAGGGTTGCTCTCAAGTGTTTTATAAATTAATCGGTAGTTCTTGAGAAACCCTAAGTGTCTATTTATAGTTTAGAAACCTTTGGAAAGAAATAAGCATCAAAAACTGACTTAACAGAATTTTTCCCGCACGATGATCCGGATCGGATTTACGGCGATCCTGGCTGTCGTCTTTTTTCAGCAATTCCTGAAAAATCAAGGTTCGGGATCCGGATCGGAATTCTGATCCGGATCGGTTCAGGATCAGAAATTCTGATCCGGACTCTGAACATCCAAATTGTCCAGTTTTTTATTTTTAAGCAATGAAAACTTATCCAAGTGTTTCTAAACTACACAAATGTATTCGGATCACCAAAATTATTTAGTTAAACGTACCTGATCATTCTGAATCCATTTTCCTTAAGATTGATGTATATGATTCACAATTCTTCAACTTCAATCTTCAAGACTCAAAACACTGAGTGTCAACTTGAGATCTTGTTGAATCTTCTCTGAGTCTTCAATTGTTGATTGACAATTTGATCACTTCAAGACTCCGACTCAACTCACGAAATATGCAAACACAAAAAGCCGTAACAAACTCTATCTCATCTAGTATAACATGAACATAGCCATCAAGAATGCTAGATCTCAAATCCTCTAAAGCATGTACAATAATCAAGTAAGCATTAATCCACATGATCTAGGCCACTTTCCACGCTTACATCTCAATTCTAATTGTTGTACCTTAATCATGCATGCTATAAGTCACAGAGGGTAACAATCCCTTAGGTAAACTTTCCTTAATCACCAACATGGATATCCGAATCATGCAAGTCCTCATAATATAACATGAATATTAATCTTGCAATTCTCTTAGACAATCAACATTACTAAGCTTACCTCTCAATCACAAACAATGTACCCTAAACATGCATGCATTCTATCAAATAGAATTAGAGAACCGTCCACCGGTTCCGGGGACAAGGCAACCCACCTGAAACGCTTTCCGCAGGCAAAGCTGAAGTCGATGAAGTGAGTAGTCACACGCTATCAAAATCCGCTGAAACTGCACCCTCGGTACACGGTCGCGCAAGCCTTTGCTCAACAAACAACACAACCAACAACAACACGATCAATACTCCACAACACCCAAACAGCACATGATGTTTTTACCAACTAGCACAAAGAAGGGGATTTTTCACCTGCGTATAGTCTTCCAAAAATCCCAGAAAAATCACCACTGTGATCCTCGCGATGAGTAGATGCGAAATGACTATTTATACACCTTATTCCGACACCTGTAGGCCTAGATACAAATAGAACATCACGGTAAGCCAAACTATCCACAATCGCAAATCTGCAGGAAATCAGTCCCAAAGAAGCTTAAATATCACCTTCAAAGAGTCCTCCAAAAATTTTGATAAAAATACGGGTGCGTTCCTCTCGAAGTGTAGATGTCGATCGAGTCCTCGTACGTCAAAATCCAATACCCAAGTGAAAAGATAAAAATCCGACAAGCCTCCGCTATCCAGAAAACCACCAGCAGAAAAGGGGTTCAAAGATTCCTCGTAAACCATGCCAAGAACTCAAAATGAGGCGAAGTGATCAACACGGAATCGAAGATGTACCTCTCGTGAACGCGCTGCCGCAAAAATTGGCTCAAAATTCCATCGGGGTAGCTCAGGGGGTCACACGTACTGAATTGCGACGGTAGAAGCCACAATCCAAGAAGCGTCGAAGTGCACCGCATCGCAGAAAACGCCGATGCCGCGGCCTCCAAAAAAATCCGGGAATCCATCGAAGGGTGGAGGAGAGGAAGAGGAAGAACTTCTCTGAAGAAGGCCTTCTGAGAAAAAGCTCAGAAAAGGAGGAAAAAGAGCTGTTAAGGGGCCTATTTATAGGCCAAGCCCACCAAAAGGAAATTCCGGATTCGGGCGCAGGAATCGGGCGCTCGAATCCGGCCCGGCCCATTACTGTGCGCGCCCGAAACAACCATGAAGCGCCATGTCACCCGCTCCGCGCCCGGTGCACGCGCGCCCGCCAATCGCGGCGCGCCGCGTAGCGATGCGGTCCACGGCGGGGTGCACGCGCTGCGGTCCGCGCCGGGCCACCCGGGTCGCTGCGCCCGCCAATGGGTGAGCGACACGCGGCCTGGCGGGTCCACCGTGCGCCGCGCCCGATGCGCTGTCCCGCGTGCGTTGACCAACCAATCAACGCGCGCCACGTGTCCCGCCGAACGCCCGCCGGTCCCGGTGCACGCCAGGTCCCATGGACCGGCCGCCCGCGCTGCTGCCAGCGCCCGCGCCGCCGTGCTCCGCCGCTGCCCGTCGCCGGCGGCGCTGCCCCGGCTACCGAAAAAATAACATCTTGCCTCGAAATCTGTGTTTTGGCATCCCGGCTCCGAAAAATACAAGTAAATAGTCCATTTTCATCATTTTCGCGCACTAAGTCCAAATCCGATGTCCGTTTTGCCAAATTCCACTTCTAAAATTTATCGAAGGCATCCAGACAGGTAAACTTAATCCAAATTTCGCTCTAGGTCCAACCTTGAGGCCCGATTTGCGTACAAACACCTCCATCACACCGAATAAGGCTCCAGAAGTCGCTGATCACACTGCAAAAGCTCTGCGGAGATCCAGGTCATCACAGCGGGTGCATGGACCGGGCGCGGGGGACACGTGGCAGCTTCGGATTCGCGGGCTCACGCGGCGCAGTCCACGGCGTCGAGCGGGTTGGTGCATGGACCGGGGCGGGCCACGTGGCGGCCTGTGAGTGGCCAGCTCTGGAACGCGCGGTCCACGCATCAGGCGAAGCAGGTGGGGCAGGTGGGGGCAGGTCGGGGCAGGTGGCCGCCGTACGCGGGACGCCACATGGCGCCCGGCGATTAGCGGGCGCCACCCGCTCCGCTGCTCCCTGTCGGGCCACGTGGCAGCACTCGAATGGCCGGGCGCCCGTTATCCCGTGTTCAGGACACATGGCGCACCCAGGTAGATTCGGGCGCTGACAGGATCCAGTGTGAGCGGGCACTGTTGGGCACTGTTTGCGCCCGAATCTCTTTCGGGCGCCCGAAATCAGGGCCCAAAAGCCCAATAGCTTGGTTTTTGGTTTCTTTTGGTGGGGGCCTATAAATAGGCTAGGTTCTTGGGCTCTTCGACTCTTTTCCCGAGCTCTTTTGCCTCTGAGCCCTCAAATGAGTTTGATCTTCACCTTGTTCTGCATCTTGTGAAGGAGGCTCGGATTTTTTGGATGCCGCGGCATCGACGTCTTTAGTGAGTTAGCGCAATGCGACGTTCTTTTGTCGGTGGCCTATTTCCGTCGCGTTTCGGTCCACGAGGTCCACAGAGCTACTCCGACGAAAATTTTGGACGATTTTCAAGGCATCGGATTCACAAGAGATAAATCTACGATTTTTGTATTTTCCACTCCTCCCATATTTGAGCTTTTTTAGGGGTTCCTGGTATATCATTAAGCCCCTATTTTGGCTGGTAGTTTTCCTGGACAACAGTGCATTGTTGGATTTTTATCTCTGCACTCGAGCATCGGATTTCGATGTGTGAGGACTCGATTGACATCTACTCTTCGCGAGGATCACCGTTGTATTTTTATTGGAATTTTTAAAATTTATCTCACAGGTGATAATTAAGCTTCTTTAGGACTGAATTTTCAGCAGATTGTACACTTGGGAATTTTGTGTTGATTGTAATGTTGAACTATATCTTTGTACCCAGGAGGTGTTTTTGGATGTTTCTGGGTCCGTTGGAATCGTGGGAATCCAAAGATTGTCCCCGTTCAGTTTCAACCTTTTTGAATCTTGGATTGACGCGCGGTTCAAGTGGGTTGCTTCGTCTTCAAAACCAATGGACTGTTCATTAACTCTATTGAGTAGGGAACCTGCAGGATTTTGAGATGTACTAGGAAGCATGCTAGAAAGAGAAAATTGATACTCCTTGTGTTGCTATGCTGATCAGTGTTATTTTATTGCTCCCTAAATATGTTAAATTAATGTTATCTTTGGAACTTGACCTAGCACCCCGTCTTATGTTGCATGTATAACCAGACCAGTTGAAAACCCTTACTTGGGCTAGGTTTATTTATGCTTTAGACATCCACACTTCTTATTCTATTCCTGGACATAGTGTTATCCTCCCCCGGGGTAGTGGGCCGAGTGGTCGGGATTTCTCTTAGTGTGGGATGCATGTTACACTCGTGCTTGGGAGCAGAGTGGAGTCTGGTAGATGTAGCTGGTCTTTTATCTGTGGCGGGAGCCGTTTGGGTGAACGGTGGTCCCGGAATGTCTTGTTTCTCTGTTTTATGTGTCGCCACTGTTAGTGGCAGTAGTATACCAGTGATAGCAGGACCTTGAACCCAGAACCTTTTTGGACACACACATGATTTTAGTCAACCAATGTTTTCTTCCAAACATCGAAGGGTCGCCGGAGTCTGTTCTTGTCTGATTGGATGAAGGTATTAGCCCTTCGGGGTTTGGGTATAAAAACTTGTTTTCCAACTATTTTTCCTAAAAGAACTAAAAATCATTGAAAATTGGTATTTCTCAAAACAAGATGGTTTTTCAAAAAGAACTACTTTTAGTCCTCACCCCGCGTGGGTTGAGTGAAAAATGGTTTTTAGTAATAAATGTCACATTTTTTCCTGTAAACTTCCCCACTCGAGAGGAGACGAGTGGTCTCACTACACCAAAATGTGCTTGTAGAGGCGGTTCTTAGTTATTGTAGCGGCGGTTTAAACCGCCTCTACAAGATCTAGAGGCGGTTCTAATGACCGCCTCTGGACCGCCGGCGTAGACGCCGCCTCTACGTTGTAGAGGCGGTTTGGGGGACCGCCGGGGAATACTAGAGACGGTTCTCTAGTGGCGGTTTGGACCACCGCATCAAATTATATATATATATATATATATATATATATATATATATATATATATATATATATATATATATATATAATTTCGTAATAACATAAAGGCGGTTTAAACCGCCTCTATAAAGATTTGCTATTTAGAGACGGTTTAAACCGCCTCTACAGATTGACAAAATCTCATTATAAAGAGGCGGTTTGAACCGCCTCTACGTAAAAAAAAAAAAAAAAAAAAAAAAAAAAAAAAAATTATATTTAATAATTATTTTAAACCGCATTTATACACATAACATTCCAAATTCGATGACAATCATACAAAATTTATCATTTAATTTCAAATATACACTAACAATACAAGAAACAAAACAATTCTCAACAAACAGTAAAAAATATCATTAAGACTTCATAATTTAAGAAAACATATCAACCAAAACACATATCATATCGTTCAATAGACAACTTTCATTATTCTATAATTTAGCGGTCAGTTTGCAGTTTTCAATAAGCTGGACCAAATTAGTAAATGTGGATAGTGTAGAAGAATGCCAACAAACTATGTGCAAACTACTGTTGTGCCCTTAGTTCTAATTAATATAAAACTTGAACAAATGGATTCTATAATTTACTTGAAGAAAAATTGCAACATCATTGACTTTGCCTAAATAGACAACATTGTTGTTCTCCAAATGCCTTCATAGCAATCTCTGGCGAAACCATTTCCTGCACAAGATACATAACGACACACTAATTATTCATTGAAACAGAAAATCAAGAAACCTAAAGAAATTAATGGGGGGAAAGACAAATATGGACACAAATTCGATTTCCAAGTTCAATACTACAACTCAACCTTCCATAAGGCTAAGTTTAAGAGATGCATTCCTGCCTATAGCTCACATATAGAGAAGGCATGAGAATGATTTAATATATAAAACATGATGATCAGAGAAATAAAAAGAGAACTTAAATCCGTCATGCTTAGAAGGATATCAAACAGGTGAAAATGAAAGTTCACAAAAATGCAAATATCCTGCTATTCATGTCAAATGTACAATCGAAATTGGCAATTACTCTCTCTCCAAGTCTGTACGAAATTGGCAAAACTTCCTGAGAAACAGATAAATTTACAAGGAATTGAAGTGAGACAATTGCATAATCACATTCAACTAACAGATGATGAACCCACTAATAATACATACCTTGCCACCCTTTCTCACACTATATAGAAGGCATGAGACAAGTTCTTTTGAAATATCTTCGCTTTCCTCTATCACAAGTGTCATTATTGTCTCCATAGAAGAGAAATATTTTCTGGATGGTTTGAACTGAAAATAAAAACAAGTGCACTTCAATAGCAAATACACAACAGGTAATGTTTCAGGGAACAATCAGATTGGTAAATTTGAAACAGCACCATACTTAAGAGACTGGTCCATCATACTCAATAGAAATATTGCTATAGCATGCTATACTATCTCTAAGGATAAAAAATTTCAAATCAGAGACAATGATTTCTCAAGATAACCTAATATAAAGGAGGAAATCTTATGGAGCCTATAGAAAAGAACAAATCTTCTAACAAGCAATGATGTGAACGATCGACTTAAGCGTTCAAATGGCATTTATTGAAGGGAAAACGAACAAAAATATTTCTCATTTTCAATTTTCGCTATTGATAGCTGTGCAAGACAGTTAGACATGCTTCAATCAAATAGAGACTCCAAACAAATGTCCTTGAGAAACCACATAAAAGATTCATTCTTTTGATTTTGTTAACTACTAAAAGCATGACATTATATCTAAATAAGAAATCAATGAAGATTTAAGAATTACATGATTGTGGCATAATGTACTCCTTAATTATTCAAAATTAGATTTTCCAAGCTGGCCAGTGCCAGTTAGGATGAATTTTCACAGTTTGATCAATTGCAAAAAAGAGGATTCCTCCCCTGCAAATGAATTAGATTTGTAGAACAGGCATGGTAGCTAGTTCATTTACAAATAGGTGTTGTGAGCCAGGATTTATCCGATACAAATAGGTGTTGTGAGCCAGGTGTTGTCATCACTCTCAAGGATAATTTGGATGGTGGTATTAAAGCATGTCTCAAGTACGGCCTTCACTACATCAGCTGGGGCATTCTGAAAATTGATAAGTTAAAATTAACAGAAAGGAAGTTGACAAAAGAAGCATCATTCGGCCTAAAATATGTAAGCATACTTTTAGTATCATTGTCAAAAGGTCCAATGAGCCAGCAACCAACCCAATCGGCTGCAACTTGGGCTCATGCATTCAAAAAGATAAAGGGTCAAAATTTTAAATTAATAGAGTAATAGAAATTTCTAAACTGAAAGCCAATATCTCTATGTAAGAAAGCAGGCACCTTTTCCAGTATGGATCCAATAGTAGGTAAAATCCGAGACACCAATGACCGTATACACTCTGGAGCATTCTTAATAGCCTGGGAAGCTAAAGAAACTATGTCAAGTAATGTTGAGGTAATGGACGCTACATTACAACTTGGAACAGGGGTTACACATAAATAAAATGAATCCGCTCAAGCCTTGAGACAGAGAAAGGGTTATACATAAATATACTAATTCGCTATTAATTAAAAACTATAGCGGCAATTGCAACGAGCCAACGACATATGGTTATTAGTCAATAGCTTTAATAGCACCACACTATTAACAAAATCTAGAATGGAACTATGATAAAATACTTTTCTTAAAAAGAATTACAACACAGAAGATTGTGTTGTATAGTTTTGCTGCAAGCAGCTTTGATATAGTTTCTAGGTTTACCATATGTTGTTGATAGTATCTCTAAAACTACAGTGATTTCCCTTTTTATTCCCAGAGAAAGCACTATTCATTCAGAACGGACGAAAGAATGAAACTAATTTAGAAGTTCAAACCAACATGAAACAACTTTGTTTAACAATTAAATTGATAATCTAAGAGTTTTGATGCACTCCTGAACAGAACTCACAGACATTGCAATTTTTTTAGTACACTGAGATCAGGAACTAATGTACCAGATAACTGTGCATTTCCAAGATCACTACAGTGAAATCAAAATTTTCCATTAGTAAATCCAACAAATTTAAATAAACAAATACCAGAATGACATTGAATGTGCATTAAGAGGATTCCACTCACACTCTTATAGAGCTATTATCGTTATCATAGGTAACATGGAACCATGTGCACGGATTGACCAACGTCGGGTCCCAACTCTGCAGTTCATTAGTAGGATCATTTAAATTGGCCTTAATTTGCTTAATGCATCACCTGTTGATATCAAAGTGAGACACAATTAGGAATCATTATCACATCCAAATCTCCTACAACACATATTAAACAACATAAATTTGTTTTCGCCAACTACACGATAAACTACAAATGTCTGATTCAAAGGGAAAGCACAACTATCTACAGTGAGAAAGTGAATTAAATACCAAATTTAACATGAGAAATGGCGTTGAGCACGGCCTCCTGCGGCGAGCCCTGCTCGTCGGGGTTGGGCACCAGCGACGACGAGCAGCGCAAGGGAGCGGCCGTGGAAGCAGAGCCGGTCGCGGCCGCGGCAGCAGTGGAGCCGGAGAGCGGAGCCGGAGCCGATCGTCGTCGTCGTCGTCGGATGAGGAGGAGGAGGTGGTGGGGAGGGGATCGGGGGGATCGGGGGCGAGCTCGGATAGGGGCGAGGGAGGAGGTGGGGGGGGAGGGGATCGGGGGGATCAGAGGCGAGGGGTGAGGGGAGGATCGGGGGGATCAGAGGCAGCAGGGTGGGCTGCGGCCAGGGGGGGGGGGGGGGGGGCGGGGGGAGGAGAAGGGAGGGAGGGACCATACCTTAGCCGCTGACGGAGGGGACCATGACACGCCGGTGATGCCGCCGACGGGAGAGGGGAGAGGGGAGAGGGGAGAGTGGGACGCCGGTGATGCCGCCGACGGGAGAGGGGAGAGGGGAGAGTGGGAGGGGAGAGTCGGTGGGTATGGGAGGAGGGTTTAATTTGGGGGGAAAAATTTGAGATTTCTTGGGAGAAAAGAAAAGAGGGGGAAAAAGAAAAAAGAGATCAGAAAAAAAAAAATTTACATGTAGAGGCGGCTGTGCCAAACTGTCTCTAAGATGTCTCTATAGTAGAACATAGAGGCAACCGCCTCTATGCAACCGCCTCTACATACGTTTTTTCTTGTAGTGTCTGGGTTCTAAGGGCTGCCTTTTTCTTTGGGTCGAGAACAACGAGAGGCTATGCCTAGAGTCTATTCTTATTTGATTTGGGTTGTAGGTTCTAGTCTTTCGGGGTTCCCGGACCCTTCTTTGTGGTCGGCTGTGGAGTATACCCAGCTAGTGAGTTTGCTTGTTGAGTTGATATTCCTATTTGGGGAGCCGTTGGGTTGACAGCGGTCCCGACTGTTCGAGTGGTTCCTGTTAGTGAGTTAGAGAAGTGATTTGGGTACTATCGATCTTGTTGATCGTGGATTGTACTATAGCCTGCATTAGCCATATTGAGCTCGACAGAGATGCGCGGATACTTTCCTCGGTGGGGTCACGCCCCTCGAGTGCCACTCCGGAGTTGGGCCTGTTACTTTGCTATCGCGACTTGTCGACGCAGTCCCTCTGGCTGGGCCAGTTTTGGTAGTCACGGACGCCCTACGTAAGTCCGGTTTCTCCTTGGATGTAACGGCCGTAAGTGGGCGCAGGTTTGACTGGACCCTATGTGGCAGTCAGTGTAGATTGGGTGATTGTATTTGAGAGATAGAAGATGCATCATGTTTCCATTTGTATCACTCCTTGAGCATTTAGATAGAGGCATAGTAGCTGTAGAGTTATTTTCCAGCTCTTTTCCTTTCAGTATTGCATTTGTTACTTTATGCCTCTAGTAGACTTAGTGGGCAGACCGTCGGGCTTGTTGGCGGTACCCACTGAGAACTACTGTGGGATGTAGTTCTCACACCCGCCGTGGTGACTTTTCCCTAGGGACCTCTACTCCAGTTCCTGTTGCTCCAGTTGCTGATCCTGCTGATCGAGGTAAGGGAGTCGCGAGCTAGATCCCTACCAGTCTTCTTCCAGTGAGAGTAGATGTACCCTTTTGGTGATGTACTAGTACTGTCAGTGATTTTGGGATGTATCATGTACTTTTTACTTTTGAGAGTTTAGTTTTTGGAGAGACTTATGTATTGTGAGGACCTGGCATGTACTATTTGAGGAGTTGTATATATTTATTTCAGTAGTTTACTTTTTAGCTCTGATATCTGTATAGCTATAGTATCCTTCTTTTGCAGGTTAGACGCTTCGTCTATACGGGGCTTCTCATATGGGCGGCGGATCTGTTGGCGGGCCCGGGTCGCAGTTTCGATCCCGGGGCATGACATTTCTTGAGTCCATTTCTTGAGTCCGATTTGCGCGCAACCAATTCTAACAATCAACAAGGGCCTCCATAAGCTGCTGATCAAGTTGGAACTCCTCCACGGGGATTCGAGTCATCACATAAAGAGTTGAGTAAATGTTAACTCTAGAGTTGGTCTTAGGGTGTGTTTGGGCAAAATGAACTCTCACTTTAACTTCAACATGAGTTAAGTGAATAAAAAGGAAAGGGTTGAAATGCATATAGAGTTAATAAATTCTATGTAAATGATAGAAATGCAACTAGAGTTAATAAACTCTATGTTAATGTGGGAAATGTAAATAGAGTTAATGAACTCTAAGCTAAAGGAAAGAAATGCACAATAGAGTTAATGAACTCTAGGATGAATGTGAAATATGAAATAGAGTTAAAGAACTCTAAGTTGAATGTGAAATGTACAATAGAGTTAATGAACTCTAGGATGAATGTGAAATATGAAATAGAGTTAAAGAACTCTAAGTTGAATGTGAAATGTAAAATAGAGTTAATGAACTCTAGGTTGAGTGTGAAATGTGAAATAGAGTTAATGAACTCTAGGTTGAACGTGAAATGTGAAATAGAGTTAAAGAACTCTAGGTTGAATGTGAATTGTGAGATAGAGTCAATGAGCCCTAAGCAAAAGGTAAATTGAAACGGATGGTGCTCATGAGACGTAATGAACCCTAAGGTTATGAACATAGGGTTAAGAAAAGAATGAAAGAAAACTTAAATGGCTAAAGAGCTAAAGAAATGAGATTAAATATTAGTAAGCATTAAGAGCTTCATTTGAATGAGAATAGTTGCAATGAACCTAATATATGTGATTGGAGTTGAGTTTTAATAAATGTTAAGAATTTTTCTTGAAACAAGAATGTTGTAAAGAGCCTTATGTATGCTATAGGTTGAGAATTATTGAATGTGAAGAGTCTTTTGAGCATGAAGTGTTGGGTTATATCTAATATGGATCTAAATAGGGGAAAAAACACCTAGAGGGGGGTGAATAGGTGTAAACAATAAACACTAAAAAAAATTTGCGTAATAAAACTCAATGCGGAAAAATAAATAACACGCGGAGATTTTACGTGGAAAAACTCCAAAACCAGGAGTAAAAAAAACCACGGGACCGATAACACGGTGAAATCCACTAGAATTATAACACGTACAAAAGTGATGTAACGCATTCACTCACGCCTCAAACTTTTTCCATACGCTCCTAGTAGATCTTCTCCACTCGCTCCGCAACGCGCCTCGAATCCACGATTTGCGTCCAACGCCGAATCCACGGCGTCCAACATCGAGTCCACGATGTCTGACCGAATCCATGGTCTCCACCAAGTAGCACGTCTCGAATCCACGAACGTACCTCGCTCCGAATCCACGAGAGCGGTAGCACCTTGAATCCACAAGGCCACGCGAGTCCACGCGCCGATTTTGGGAAAAATCGTTGTTTTGTTGGTAGTGATGATCCGCCGAATACTTAGATCAATGATAGATCAGAAATACCATCTAAGTATTCATTAATTTGATTCTACTCAAAATCTGAGTTTGAAAACCTAGAATCAAATTAATTAATATAGATGAAGAAACATAGAATTAAATCTAGTTATTTCCTTTCTTCTCTATATGTGGATTTATAAGTTTGTCTCCGTTGATTTCTCATTCATTACGAAAAACTAAACTTATTTTTTGGATTCCCTAAAAGATGGAATTAGGGTATATTTATAGGTTAGAAACAATTGGAAGAGGATAAGAATAAAAAACTAACCTTATCTGGAAGTTTTCAGGTCGACGGTCCGGACTGGAATTAGTGCGATCCGGACTGTCGTCATTGAACAAAATTTTTCCAGAAAACCACGTTCGGGGTCCGGACTGAAGTAACCACGGTCCGGACTGTTCATGCGATTTCTGCAAAATCCACGTTCGGGGTCCGGACTGAAGCAGATGTGTTCCGGACTGGATTTGCGCATGAACTACCCTATGTTCGGGGTCCGGACTGTAGTACCCTGATCCGGATCCTGAACATATAACATGTCCAGTTTTTTATTTTTATGCGATTAAAAATCCATCCAAGTGTTTCTACACTATAAGAAGTATTCGGATCACCAAACTTATTTAGTTAAACGTACCTGATCCTTTTGAATTCTTCTTTCTTGAGATTGAGGTATATGATCCAAGCTTCTTCATCTTCAATCTTCAAGACTTAACCACTTTCACGAAATACGCCAAGACAAATTCCTTAACAATCTCCCGCTTTGGCGGTTTCGTGACAAAATATAAATCCACTTAAGAAAATTTAAAAAGATATTTTTGTTGCTATCACCATACAACAAAAATTTACATTTGAGATCCAAATAACAATGAATACACGAGATAAACTCCTAAAACAGACTCTAGACTTAGACATCTGTACTTTCCGCAAAAGAGATAATTCTTGACAAAAGAAATCGTTAGATACCTCAAGAATTTTAGCATTCAAAAACCAAATAGAGAGATAGAGTTTAAACTCACCATGACATTTATAAAATCAGATATGTATTAAAATATCAATCAGAGATAGACATATCTTCTAAGCATTAAAATCCAAAATGTCATAAGTTTGTTAGTCAACAACAACTTGTTAGTAAAATTACATGCCCAAATAGTTAGTCAAATAGTTAGTCGAGGCATGCAATTATTTACAGTACAAAACCAAAGTTGTTGTATACTTACCTCCAAGGTTTAGTGTTCCAAAGTTCAAAGTTCTCACAAACCATTGTCAATCATTGTTCATATCTCTCTCCCCCTTTTTGTCACTAAAAGTAGCCAAAATTACAAAAATAAAAGGGAGTTAAAAAGTTCGAAAATAGTAAGAACTAAGACTAAAACCTGCAAAACAAAAAGAAATGTTAGAACAACAAAAGAAAGATCATTCTGAATCTTTAGAACTGGTACAGCCGAGTTTTTGAAATATCTTTTTCAGTATCTTGTTCACAGACATCTGTTCCTTCTTTGGATCTCCTATGTCGGCTTTCATCGCAACGAATTCGTCAGACATTCGTTCTTGTTCTGAAGAAAGTCGTTGTTGCTCCCGGTAAATGGAGGTAACAGAGGCATCATCCCCTGATGTTGAAGCTGGTGCAGGTGGTGCTGAAGCTGTTGCTGCTATTTTTGCTGCTGCTGTTGATGTTGAGGGTCTCTGTCCGCGAGGAGGTGTAGGAGGCTCATCCTGTCTTTGTTAGAGGGACTTCACAATAGTTGTATCGTTGATAGTTCCCAAGCTATGCATGTATGCTGACGATGAAATATCGACTTTAAATTTCTTCAAAATTCGCATAATGATTATTGGGAAGGAAAGTCGCTCTGTAGGATGGGCATGTTCCACATACCGCGCCATCCTTGACCAGATGAGAAAGGGAATGTTGAAGTTAGATCCCATGGCTGCTGCCGGGTTTCCAAGAAGATAAAGAAATAACATTTTATCCCATCTAAGAACTTTTGTTTGCATGTTAGGTAGTATGTTGTAGCAAACAATAAAGTTCAGGAAGCGCTACTCCGGTCGAAGTTCTTTTGAGAAGATTGAATTTCCCGTCGACTGAGTATCAGGAAGACAAATCCCATTGACAACCACTCTCCAGGTTGTATTGCTAAAAATATGACCCTTTAGATAATGAGCTCCATCAACTCGGGCCTTCATTCCTAACACCTCTCCAATTAATTGAGGTGTAATCTTGATCTTAACATTTCTAACTGTTGTTAGAAATTCTCGTGGTCCGTCCTCAAGATCAACCAACTTTGATGAATTCTGATAAAACATCCTGACAAGATGAAGACAATATCCAAGATTGTCCGGGAAATAGCAAATGGGTGCAAGTCCCATTTGATCAAAAAGAGTCCCAAACAGTGCAGAGCGCTCCTTGAGAGCTTTGACATTTACATGTCTTTCGCCAATGCATTCTCTCTTCTCAAAATCCTTAATCCTCTCAGAGCTTATGAAGTCTTGTGGAGGAGGCTTGCTTGCGAGTGGCTCTCAAAATCCTTTTGTTCTTGAGTGCAACACAGGATTTTTAGAAATATTTATAGTACTAGCGTTGTCACAAAGAATGGTTACCGAAGTTGCTGAAATTCGGAAGTCGCTCAACATGCTTTTCATCCAAATGAGTTGGGTTGAACAACTACCCGCTGAAATATATTCCGCTTCGACAGTCAAGAGTGCAATGCAATTTTGGTTTTTACTATGCCACGCAACAAGGCAATGGCCAAGATAAAAACATGCACCACTCGTACTCTTCCGATCATCCACAGATCCTGCCCAATCAGCATCTGAATATCCTATCATGTCAATAGTTGTTCCCATAGGATACCAAATTCCAAAATTCACGGTTCCTTTGACGTACCGGATGATCCTTTTCACCGCTTTCAGGTGAACCTCCTTTGGTGCTGACTGATATCTCGCGCAGATCCCAACACTAAAGGATATGTCCGGGCGACTAGCCGTGAGGTAGAGTAGACTTCCAATCATGCTACGATAAAGCTTCTCGTCTACACTTTCACTAAGAGATTCACTTCCTAATCCCTTGTTGCTAGTTCCCATCGGAGTCGGAAAGTCTTTAGAGTTTTCTAATCCAAACTTCTTGACCAACTCCTTTACATACTTGGATTGGCACAGATGGATGCCTTCTTCATTTTGTTTCACTTGCAATCCAAGAAAGTATGTTAGTTCGCCCATCATAGACATCTCAAATTCGCTTTCCATGGTTTCAGCGAATTTAAAAGCATCATTGTCTCTAGTTGCACCAAATACAATGTCATCGACATAGATTTGTGCCACAATGAAGTTATCCTGATAATGCTTCACAAAGAGAGTCCGATCTGCTCCCCCTCGAGTATAGCCCTTCTCCGAAAGGTGCTTTGTCAACCTTTCGTACCACGCTCGCGTTGCTTGTTTTAGACCGTAAAGAGCCTTTTTCAAACTAAAAACATGGTTAGGTTGTTTATGGTCTACAAAACCTTTCGGTTGAGCCACATAAACTTCCTCGTTCAAAAACCCATTTAAAAACGCGCTCTTAACGTCCATTTGAAAGAGTTTGATTTTAAAATGACAAGCAATTACGAATAAAATACGAATCGACTCGAGTCGAGCTACCGGGGCGAACGTCTCATCAAAGTCTATTCCTTCTATTTGTGAGTAGCCTTGAGCAACTAAGCGTGCTTTGTTCCTGATAATGGTACCATCCTCATTTTTCTTGTTCTTGAAAATCCATTTAGTACCAATCACGTTGTGTTGCTTCGGTGGCTTCGTTAGTTCCCAAACTTTGTTTCTTTCGAACTGATAGAGCTCATCTTGCATTGCTTCAATCCAGTAATCATCCTGAAGAGCTTCATCGACGTTCTTTGGTTCTATCATGGAGACGTAACATGAGACTCCACAAACCAACTGTCTCCGAGTCCTGACTCCTTCTCGTGGGTCTCCAATAATGTTCAATTCTGGATGATCCTTGGAGATACGTAAAATTTGCAGTAACGGAGTACTCGGAGGTACATGTGATGATTCCTGCATATCAGATAAACTAGAAGAACCATTAGATGCATCAACATTATCAGAAGAATTATTATGAGAAGATGCATTTACAGGAGTATCATCATCAAGAGACATATCAGGGGTAGATTTATCGGTTGCAAAGTGAAAAGCTTCATCTACTTTAACGTTAACAGATTCTACCATCGTTTTAGATTCCAGGTTAAATACCCGATATGCTCTACTATTTGTAGAATAACCCATGAAAATTCCTTTGTCACTTCGAGAGTCGAATTTACCAAGATTTTTGCGATCACGTAAAATGTAACAGCGACTCCCAAAGATATGAAAATATTTGATATTCGGTTTTCTACAAAACCATAGTTCATATGGTGTATTTAAAGTTCCCGGGCGCAAATACACTCGATTAATTACGTAGACGACGGTGTTCACAACTTCAGCCCAAAAATGTAACGGTAAATTCCGGCTGTGAAGCATAACACGCGCCATCTCTTGTACAACCCTGTTTTTGCGCTCGACTACACCATTCTGTTGAGGTGTATAGGGTGCTGAGAATTCATGTTTTATGCCGTTGGAAGTGCAAAAATCACTGAATTTGGAATTTATGAATTCTCCACCTCTATCACTTCGAACACGAACGATCTTTTCATTTCTTTCAATCATAATACGATGACAAACCTCATGAAAAGAGTCGAAAGTATCCGCTTTCTCTTTTAAAAATGTTACCCATGAATATCTAGAGAAATCATCAACCAAAAGAAAAATGTACCATTTACCTCCCAAAGATGGTTGACGAGTCGGCCCCATTAAGTCCATGTGCAGTAATTCTAAAGGCCGTTTGGTACCAACGTGGTTCAAGTTCTTGTGTGTAGTCCTTGATTGTTTTCCCTTTTGACAACCTCCACACACAATGTTTTCTTTAAAAGAAAGTTTAGGAACCCCCTTAACCACGTCTTTATTTGAAATCCTTGCTAGTTTCTTAAAATTTATGTGACCTAGTTTTTCATGCCAAAGAGTTTCATTATCCAAAGAAACTAGGTTACAATTTTCAGAAATTTTGTTTGGAACAACATAGCAATTATTTTCAGATCTAACCCCTTTTAAAAAGAAGACATGGTCCTTATCAGTTACAATACATTCCGCAGAAGAAAAGTTAACTGAAAAACCATTATCACAAAGTTGACTTATGCTAATGAGGTTAGTCTTAAGGCCTTCAACAAATAAAACATTGTTCAAAACCGGGCCTTCTGGAATAGCAATTGTTCCTTTTCCAATAATTTTAGAAGAACGACCGTCTCCGAAAACTACAAGTCCTCCGGAGGTTTTCTCTAAAGTTTGAAAACTGTTTTTGTCACCGGTCATGTGACGGGAACATCCACTATCCAGATACCAAGACGAATTGTCATAAGCATGCAAAGAAGTATGAATGACAAGACAAGGGAAGACTTCACCTTTGCGCACCCAAACCTTTTTGGACTGCGTTGGCAATGAGTGTGAAGTTATTTTCCTCGGTGAAGGCGTCTTGTTTCATTGGTTGCTTTTCTTTGATGACGTCGTCTTGTGAGGTGAACTACCAAGACTCTTTTCCTTTGAAAAGTTTTCCTTTGATTTCCGGGGAATCACCTTTTTGGTAGTTGTTGCAAGAGATGCTTGATTTGCTCGTTTCACTCCATTCTTGCAATTTCTTCGTATGTGCCCTGCAAAACCAAAACGAAAGCATACCTTTGTACTTGACGATCCCGAAGTGGGTGAGGTAGGCATGTTGTCATTGTATGCTGTGAATTCCGTCGTCGGAGGAGGAGATACCGACTGGGGCACAAAAACTGTTCCACTCGAACTAGGACTGTCTCCAGTTTGACTGTATCCAAGGCCGAAACGATTCGTTTGACCAAGACCAAGCAACTTATCCAACTTGCTCCTTCCAGAAGAAAATCGCTTCAAATCATCCTTAAGTTGGAAAATGGTCTTCGTCATTTCCATTTTTTCTTGACAAGCCTCGGAGTAGAGCTTCAAGAAGTAACTTGTTTTATCCACCAGTTTTACGTGTTCCTTCTCGAAATGCTTATTTTTCTCTTGAAGGAAAACATTTACTTTAATCAAATTATCCCTTTCCACTTCAAGAGCGTTTGAGAGAGAAGTTGCCCTTTTTGCTTCTTCTTCGAGATCCTGCAATCTCCCTCTCAAACTCTTGTTTTGCTTTGCCAGTTTCTTTGAATCCTTTAAAAGTTTATAGTAGGCAAAAGCAAAGTCTTCACCTTCGGAATTACTTGATTCGTCGTCCGTTGCATTCTTTTCAACTTGGGAGGAGTTGGACAATGAATCAGATGTACTTGCCATAAAGCATACGAAAGGTGAAGTTGTGGACGCGTGGAACGTCGTTGCGTTATTTTCTTCATCACTGGTAGATGACTCATTGGACGTTGAGGTGTCATCCCAAGTGACGGCTTGCATCGCCTTCTTCTTTGACGGATTCTTATTGGGACACTCCGTTGAGATATGGTCGTAGCCTCGGCACTTGAAGCATTGGACTTGTCCCTCCGAGTTTTTCTTATCCTTTGAAAAACTCTCTTGCTTTCTTGACTTATAGCTTGAAGAACCTTTGCCTTTCTTCGACTTTACGAAGGATGAAGTTTTACTTGAATTACCCCTTAGAAAGTTTCGGCGACGGCGAAATTTCCTTGTCAAAAGAGCAAGTTGCTTCTCGAAATCCTCCATAGATAGGTTCTCGTCATCGTCTGAGGAGGATGAATCCGCGTCTTCTTCTTTTGTTGATTTCAATGCAAAACCTGAAGACTTAAAAGAGGATGCCTTTCCAGAAGAATAGTTAGCAGGAAATGTCATTTCATAAGTTTGAAGTGCACCAACTAATTCTTCTACACGAATTTCGTCCGGGTGTTTAACTGTTTCAATGGCCGTAACCTTGGAATGAAATCTTTCAGGAAGAGTCCTTAAAATCTTTCTTACAACTTTAGATTCTAGAATTTTCTCTCCCAAGTTAGCACATGTATTCACGATGTCTTGCAATCGTGTATAGTAATCTGTGAACGATTCATTTTCTACCATGAAAATAGAGTCAAATTTGCTCGTAAGCATTTGCAGCTTTTGAATCTTCACAAGGTTTGTTCCCTCATGTGTAACTTGAAGAACATCCCAGATTTCTTTTGCAGTCTCACGTGCCTAGACGCGAGAGAATTCAGTTTGTGACAAAGCATTAAATAAGGCGTTAATTCCTTTGCCATTGTAAGAAGATGAGTCAATCTCTTCCTTGGTCCATTTCGACCTAGGTTTGATGGTGCGAACATCAGTAATAATTTCAGTTGGATTTGACCATCCTAACTCGATTGATTGCCACACCCGTTCATCGATGGAAATAAGAAATGCTCTCATTCGTACTTTCCAGTAGGCATAGTTTGTTCCATCGAAGAATGGGGGTCTGTTGATGTTTCCACCTTCAACCATTGTTTACAACCCTATTCCCTCTCTGACACCACTTGTTGGGTTATATCTAATATGGATCTAAATAGGAAAAAAAATGTTACGGAATTTGAGTTGGCGTATTTCGTGAATTCGGTTAAGTCTTGAAGATTGAAGATAAAGAAGGTTGGATCATATAACTCAATCTCAAGAAAGAAGAATTCAAAAGGATCAGGTATGTTTAACTAATTATCTTTGGTGATCCGAATACTTCTTATAGTGTAGAAACACTTGGATGAATTTTTAATTGCATAAAAATCAAAAAATGGACATGGGACATGTTCAGGATCCGGATCAGACATTCCAATCCGGATCCCGAAGGGTGTTAGTTCATACGCAAATTCAATCCGGATCGTAGCCTCCTTTGATCCGGATCCCGAACACTGGTTTTTACCGTAATATATGAACGATCCGGATCAGGCATTTCAATCCGGATCCCGAACCTTGGTGTTTGGTGAATTGTATGAACGATCCGGATCAGGCACTTCGATCCGGATCCCGAACCTTTGTTTTTCTGGAAACTGTCTGTCTCGTTACTGCAATCCGGATCGCCTTAATCCGATCCGGATCGCCGTCCTGAAAAATTCCAGAAAAGGTTAGTTTTTGATTCTTATCCTCTTCCAATGGTTTCTAACCTATAAATACACCCTATGATTCATCTTTTAGGGTAACGACGAAAAAGAAAAAAAATACGACCGAAATAGAAAAATCCACAAATAGAGAAGAAAGGAAATACTAGATTTAATTCTATGTTTCTTCATCTATTTTATTAATTTGATTCTAGGTTTTCCAAACTCAGATTTTGAGTAGAATCAAATTAATGAATACTTAGATGGTATTTCCGATCTATTTCTAATCTAAGTATTCGGCGGATCATCACCACCCAAAAAACAACGATTTCCCCAAAATCGGCGCGTGGACTCGCGTGGCCTTGTGGATTCAAGGTGCTACCGCTCTCGTGGATTCGGAGCGAGGTACGTTCGTGGATTTGAGACATGCTACTGGGTGAAGACCGTGGATTCGGTCGGACGTCGTGGAGTCGACGTTGGACGTCGTGGATTCGGCGTTGGACGCAGATCGTGGATTCGAGAAGCGTTGCGGAGCGAGCGGAGAAGATCAACTAGGAGAGTATGGAAAAAGGTTGAGTCGTCTGTGAGTACGGTATATCACCTTTGTACGTGTTATAATTCTAGTGGATTTCACCGTGTTATCGGTCCCGTGGTTTTTTACTCCGGTTTGGAGTTTTCCACGTAAAAATCTCTGTGTGTTATTTATTTTTCCGCATTGGGTTTTATATAGCAAAGATTTTTGAGTGTTTATTGTTTACACCTATTCACCCCCCTCTAGGTGTTTTTTCCCCTATTGAGATCCAATTATACATAACCCAACAAGGGGTATCAGAGCGGGAATAGGGTTGTAAACAATGGTTGAAGGTGGAAACATCAACAGACCTCCGTTCTTCGATGGAACAAATTATGCGTACTGGAAAGTACGGATGAAAGCCTTTTTAATTTCCATCGACGAACGGGTGTGGCAATCAATTGAATTAAGATGGTCTAATCCAACTGAAATTATTACTGATGTTCGCACCATCAAACCTAGGTCGAAATGGACCATGGAAGAGATAGATTTTTCTTCTTACAATGGCAAAGGGATTAATGCTCTATTTAATGCTTTGTCTCAAACTGAGTTCTCTCGCGTCTCGGCATGTGAGACTGCGAAAGAAATCTGGGATGTTCTTCAAGTTACACATGAGGGAACTAACCTTGTGAAGATTCAGAAACTGCAAATGCTTACGAGCAAGTTTGACTCTATTTTCATGGCAGAAAATGAATCGTTCACAGACTATTACACACGATTGCAAGACATCGTAAACTCATGTGCTAACTTGGGAGAGAAGATTCCAGAATTTAAAGTTGTAAGAAAAATTTTAAGAACTCTTCCTGAAAGATTTCGATCCAAGGTTACGGCCATTGAAACTATTAAACACCCGGACGAAATCCGTGTAGAAGAATTAGTTGGTTCATTACAAACTTATGAAATGACATTTCCTACTAACTATTTTTCTGGAAAAGCATCCTCTTCTAAGTCTTCAGGTTTAGCATTGAAAACAACAAAAGAAGAAGACGCGGATTCATCCTCCTCAGACGATGACGTAAACCTATCTATGGAGGACTTTGAGAAGCAGCTTGCTCTCTTGACAAGAAGATTTCGCCGAAACTTTCGAAGGGGTAACTCAAGCAAAACTCCATTCTTCGTAAGGTCGAAGAAAGGCAAAGGTTCTTCAAGTTTCAAACCAAGAAAGCAAGAGGGCTTTTCTAAGGATAAGAAAATCTCAGAAGGATAAGTCCAATGCTTCAAGTGCCGAGGGTACGGCCATATCTCAACGGAGTGTCCTAATAAGAATCTGTCAAAGAAGAAAGCGATGCAAGCCGTCACTTGGGATGACACCTCATCGTCAAATGAGTCATCGTCAAGTGATGAAGAAGATAACGCAACGGCATTCCACGCGTCCACATCTTCACCCTTCATGTGCTTAATGGCAAGCACATCCGAGTCATTGTCCAACTCCTCCCAAGTTGAAAAGAATGCAACGGACGATGAATCGGATAATTCAGAAGGTGAAGACTTTGCTCTTGCCTACCATAAGCTTTTGAGGGATTCAAAGAAACTGGCAAAGCAAAATAAGAGTTTGAGAGGGAGATTGCAGGATCTCGAAGAAGAAGCAAAAAGGGCAACTTCTCTCTCAAACGCTCTTGAAGTGGAAAGGGATAATCTGATTAAAATAAATGTTTTCCTTCAAGAGTCCAATGAGCAATTCGAGAAGAATTATGTAGATATGGTGAACAAAGCGAATTACTTCTTGAAGCTCAACGGCGAGGCTCGACAGGAAAAATTGGAGATGACAGAGACCATTCTCCAACTCAAGGATGACTTACAGCGATTTTCATCAGGACGGAGTAAGTTGGATAAGCTTCTTGGTCTTGGTCAATCAAACAAATTCGGCCTCGGATACAATCGAACTAAAGACAATTTTAGTTCGGTTGGGACAGTCTTTGTGCCCCAGTCGGTATCTCCTCCTCCGACACCGAAATTGACGACAAACAACGACAACAAACCTACTTCCCCCTCTTCGGAATCGTCAAGCATCAAGGTATGTTTTCGTTGTGGTATTGCAGGGCACATAAGGAGAAATTGCAAGATGGGAGCCAAACGCTCAACTCAAGCACTTCTTGCAACGACTACCAAAAGGGCGATTCCTCGGAAATCAAATGCAAATTATTCGAAGGAAAAGAGCCTCGGTAGTTCATCAAACAAGACGACGACGTCAAGGAAAAGCGATGGATCAAACAAGACGCTTTCACCAAAGGTATCAACTTCACAATCATTTCCGACGTACACCAAAACTCGAAAGGTTTGGGTACGCAAAGGTGAAGTCTTCCCTTGTCTTGTTACAAATATTTCCTTGCATGCATATGATAATTCGTCTTAGTATCTGGATAGCGGCTGTTCCCGTCACATGACCGGTGACAAAAACTGCTTTCAAAATTTTGAGAAAATCTCCGGAGGACTTGTAGTTTTCGGAGACGGTCAGTCTTCCAAAATTGTTGGAAAAGGAACAGTAGCTATTCCAGATGGCCCGATTCTGAATAATGTGTTATTTGTTGATGGCCTTAAGACTACCCTCATAAGTATCAGTCAACTTTGTGACAATGGTTTTTCAGTTAATTTTTCATCTGTTGAATGCTTTGTAACTGATAAGGACCATGTTTTCTTTTTAAAAGGGGTTAGATCTGAAAACAATTGTTATGTTGTTCCCAATAAAATTTCTGAAAATTGTAACTTAGCCTCTTTGAATAATGAAACACTTTGGCATGAAAGGCTAGGTCACATTAATTTTAAGGAACTTGCTAGAATTTCAAACAAAGACGTTGTGACACCCCCGGAATTTGGATTAGTCCTCTATATAAATGATATAATAGGACTAAAATCTCTAACCCGGCTATAGCATTTTGGATGGTAGCAAGATCCAAGAGGAATATGAGAGTTAAGCATGCTAGAGCTAGAGTAGTTCTAGGATGGGTGACCCCCTGGGAAGTGGGGCGTCACAGTTGGTATCAGAGACATTCACCAGCCGGAAATGTGAGATGAGTCTCGGCTGAGCCAGGGTTATATAGCGGGTAGAGCGAGGCTCCCCGGCTAATGACCGTTGTAAGTGGAGTGCAGCTCCTCACAAGGTCGGCTAAGGCTAGCGAGACGAGTCTCACATCGCCTGGTGCTTGTGAGTGTGCTTGAGCCTGACGTGGACGTCAGGGCTTAAAGGGGGGAAGAATGTGACACCCCCGGAATTTGGATTAGTCCTCTATATAAATGATATAATAGGACTAAAATCTCTAACTCGGCTATAGCATTTTGGATGGTAGCAAGATCCAAGAGGAACATGAGAGTTAAGCATGCTAGAGCTAGAGTAGTTCTAGGATGGGTGACCCCCTGGGAAGTGGGGCGTCACAGACGTGGTCAAGGGGGTTCCAAAACTTTCACTTAAACAAAACATTGTGTGTGGTGGTTGTCAAAAGGGAAAACAATCCAGGACTGTACACAAGAACTTGAACCACGTTGGTACTAATCGGCCCTTAGAATTATTGCATATGGATCTTATGGGGCCGACACGTCAACCATCCTTGGGAGGTAAATAGTATATTTTCTTATTGGTTGATGATTTCTCTAGATACTCATGGGTAGCATTTTTAAAAGAGAAAGCTGATACTTTTGATTCTTTTCACGAGATTTGCCTTCGCATTATGATTGAAAAGAATGAAAAGATCATTCGTGTTAGAAGTGATAGAGGTGGAGAATTCATAAATTCTAAATTCATTGATTTTTGCACTTCCAATGGCATTAAACATGAATTCTCAGCACCCTATACACCTCAACAGAATGGTGTAGTCGAGCGCAAAAACAGGGTTGTACAAGAGATGGCACGTGTTATGCTTCATAGCCGGAATTTACCGTTATATTTTTGGGCTGAAGCTGTGAACATTGCAATCTATGTTATTAATCGAGTTTATTTGCGCCCGGGAACGTTAAATACACCATATGAACTATGGTTTTGTAGAAAACCAAACATCAAATATTTTCGTATCTTTGGGAGTCGGTGTTACATTTTACGTGACCACGATAATCTTGGAAAATTTGACTCTCGAAGTGACGAAGGGATTTTCATGGGTTATTCTACAAATAGTAGAGCATATCGGGTATTTAACTTGGAATCTAAAACGATCGTAGAATCCATAAATGTTAAAGTAGACGAAGCTTTCCACTTTGCATCTGAAAAATCTACCCCTGATATCTCTCTTGATGATGATACTCCTGTAAATGCATCTTCTCATGATAATACTTCCAATATTAATGATGCATCTAATGGTTCTTCAAGTTTATCTGATGTGCAGGAATCATCTCATGTACCTCCGAGTACTCCATTACCTCAAACGTTACGCATCTCCAAGGATCATCCTAAATCAAACATCATTGGAGACCCACAAGAAGGAGTCAGAACTCGGAGACAGTTGGTTTGTGGATTCGCTTGCTACATTTCCATGATCGAACCAAAGAACGTCGATGAAGCTCTTCAGGATGACTACTGGATTGAAGCAATGCAGGAAGAGCTCCATCAGTTTGAACGAAACAAAGTATGGGAATTAACGACGCCTCCGAAGCAACACAATGTGATCGGTACTAAATGGATTTTCAAGAATAAGAAAAATGAGGATGGTACCATCATCAGGAACAAAGCACGTTTAGTTGCTCAAGGCTACTCTCAAATAGAAGGTATAGACTTTGATGAAACGTTCGCCCCTGTAGCTAGACTCGAGTCCATTCGTATCTTATTCGCTATTGCTTGTCACTTTAAAATAAAACTCTTTCAAATGGACGTTAAGAGCGCATTTTTAAATGGGTTTTAAATGAGGAAGTTTATGTGGCTCAACCGAAAGGTTTTGTAGACTGTAAACTACCTAACCATGTTTTTCGTTTGAAAAAGGCTCTTTACGGTTTAAAACAAGCACCGCGAGCGTGGTACGAAAGGTTGACAAAGCACCTTTTGGAGAAGGGCTATACTCGAGGGGGAGCAGATCGGACTCTCTTTGTGAAGCATTATCAGGATAACTTCATTGTTGCACAAATCAATGTCGATGACATTGTATTTGGAGCAACAAAGGATAATGATGCTTCTAAATTCGCAGAAACCATGGAAAGCGAATTTGAGATGTCTATGATGGGCGAACTGACATACTTTCTTGGATTGCAAGTGAAACAAAATGGTGAAGGCATCCATCTATGTCAATCCAAGTATGCAAAGGAGTTGGTAAAGAAATTCGGATTAGAAGATTCTAAAGATTTTCCTACTCCTATGGGAACTAGCAATAAGGGGTTAGGAAGTGAATCTCTTAGTGATAGTGTAGACGAGAAACTCTATCGAAGTATGATTGGAAGTCTACTCTACCTCACAGCTAGTCGCCCGGACATATCCTTTAGTGTTGGGATCTGCGCGAGATATCAGTCAGCACCAAAGGAGGATCACCTGAAAGCGGTGAAACGGATCATCCGGTACGTCAAAGGAACTGTAAACTTCGGAATTTGGTATCCTATGGAAACAAGTCTTGACATTATAGGATATTCAGATGCCGATTGGGCAGGATCAGTGGATGATCGAAAAGTACGAGTGGTGCATGTTTTTATCTTGGCCATTGCCTTGTTGCATGGCATAGTAAAAAGCAAAACTGCATTGCACTCTCGACTGCCGAAGCGGAATATATCTCAGCGGGTAGTTGTTCAACTCAACTTATTTGGATGAAAAGCGTGTTGAGCGACTTCCGGATTTCAGCAACTTCGGTAACTGTTTTATGTGACAACACTAGTGCTATAAACATTTCAAAAAACCATGTGTTGCACTCAAGAACAAAACACATTGAACTTAGATATCATTTTCTTAGAGAGCTAGTTGAATCAAATATTCTTCAAATTTCCTACATTTCAACTGAAGATCAATTAGCTGACTTTTTAACAAAACCTTTGGATCAAAAACGTTTTATTCATTTGCGTAAAGCAATTGGAATGCTTTCCTTGAAATAACCTCGTTTTGAAACTCTTATTTAGATTAGGTTTTGTTTTTGTGTTTTTTGTTCATTATCTATGCTTAGACATAGAACATTAATTGAGCATTAGTTTTATTGACTTTAACTGCATCCGTTTATATGTTTAGAAATTTATTATGCTTTGGATATCATAATAATTCATTTGATGCAATGATCATTTATGTGAATTAAATCATCTTTGTTTTGATCAAAGTCAATTTCTCTCTCGATGATCTCTTGGTATAGTTTTTATCTTATTTGACTATTTAGTCGAGTATGAAATCGAGATCAATATTTGGCTGAATACTTTATATCTTAAATAATTGATAGCCAATTGAGGGGGAGTCAAAGAAAAAGTGTTATGCTCAAAAGATGTGGAAAGAATTACATCCCAATGAGGAGTGTGAAAACTACCACCACATGGAGGAAAGAGCTACCACCTCGGTCGTCCGAGTACTGTGTGCAGCTACCACATGTATACCAAGCAAGGTTTTTCAAGTTTGATTAAATAAAATGCATGTTGAAATACTTGACTCTGTCAAAATTTCAAGGTTGGTATAAGGTGGGATTTTTAATGAAAGATGCTCAAAGAGCCACTCTCTTCAATAAATTGACTAGATATATTATCTAACTTATCTGAGATTTCAGACATCTATTGATCTTGGTATTTCATTTTCTTTACCGAATTGATGATTTGATAAAGGCATTACTCATAAGATCAAGTTAGATGTAATTGAAGTTGTTCAACTTTAAGGGATTTAATTTTTATAAATCTTCGTTTCGTTATTTGGCTATTATTGATAGATTTAGTATAATCTATTTCTTTTGATATGAAATGATGATTTTTCATTTAAAGTTGATACACAAAAATGCTTACAATCTTTTTCTGGATTTTCTAGAATTTTTCTGAATTTTTCTGAAGAAAAAGTTGGAGCCGATCCGGATTGGACAAACCGATCCGGATCCCGAACGCAGGTATTCTCTGCGGGTAGCCGATCCGGATCGGATTCACGAACTCATCCCGATCGCGGCTAGGGTTTTATATAGAACAAAAGGAGTTTGATTTCTTTTTACTTCAATCTTTTGTTCCAAAGTCTCCAGAGCTTCTCTCTCTAGATTTCATCCGTCTTGGAAGCCTTCAAACTCAAGTTCTTCGATTCTGAGTAAGTTTTATTGATCAAAATCTCGGTTTTTCACAGTTTTTCATGTTCTTCCTCAAAACGTGATGAAATTTCTGTATCTTTTTCGTTTGTGGATGGTTTTTGATCAAATTTCTTTTGAAATAAGAACTCTGGGTAGATTAGTTTGATTATATGCTAGATATTCTCATGATAAACGGAATTTTTGGCCTTCGATTTAAAAAATTTCGGTTTTAGGGCATATAATGGGAATTTTCCAAAATCATGCGATTGATCTATTTTTAAAATTCTTTTTGCAAAACTAATTTGATTCTTAGTCTTTCTACACGATAATGATTGTTTGGGTACAATTTTTCAAATTTTTGAAAATTAACAATTTTTCGTGTTCTTGAGCTGTTGCTCACAGGATTTCTTTTCACAAGTAATAGCAACAATGACGTTTTCATGGATCATCTTTCTGCTAGTTGCAATGGTGTCACGCCCCGGGGTCGAAACTGCGACCCGGGCTCGCTAACAGATCCGCCATCTGTACGGAAACTGCCGTACAGACGAAGCGTCTAGCCTGCAAAAGACAAAACTACAGCTACACAGATATCAGAGCGGATAAAAAGCTGTACTATAAATTTTTTTCTCAACTACAAGTTGCTACAACTCATAGCCTATCTCCCAAAATCAGCTGATACAAATAGAAGTCCACCTATACAACATCTACGAATCCAAAAAGTGAGATAGCTAACAAGAACATAACCCACTCCCACAATCCGGGATGGTACATCTACCTCTCTCTAAAGTAACAATGCTGGTAGGGAACTATCACGCGACTCCCTTTCCTCGGTCCGTCCAGTCAAGCACAGCAGGAACGGAAGAAAGCCTCAGCAACCTGTCACCGACAGAGGGTGTGAGAACTACATCCTACAGTAGTTCTCAGTGGGTACCGTCTCCAAGAACCACGGTCTGCCCACTAAGTCTACCAGAGGCATAAGATAGAGAAAAGACTGATAATAAGATAAATAAGCTGGAAAAGAATCTACAGCTATCATGCCTCTATCTACTATGCTCAATAAGAAGAGACTATGGATGATGGAATGCAGTCACTCACTGCTGACAATATGTCACAAGTACTAAGCCCAAGACGCTCTACTATGACACATGCTACGCCATCACTCCCTCAGTATATCTCGAATCTCAGCGACTGCCCACCCGGGTCCAGTCGAGTCAAGCCTGCGCCCCCTGGTGTATCAACCAGGGTGTCCCAACGGACAAACTCAATATCTCACACAGTGACCCCATGGTAGCACGGCCAGGGGTATCAAGCGACCACTAGTATATGAACTAGGCGCATCATCGCAGCCTCGTCAGGCTCGGTATCATCATCGCAGCCTCATCAGGCTCGGAATCATCAACGCACCCGGGGCGTGGTTCGAGGGGTGCGACCCCACCGAACTCAAGTATCTCATCAGTATCACTGTCTCACAAGTGGCTCCTGCAGGCTGTGGTCCTCGATCAAACAGATCGGTATCTCGATGCTCAAAGCACAAACTCAGTCGGAGAACCCTCCACGACTCAATCTCACAACACAGACCCACCCAACGAAGGTACTACACAGCTGGGACCACCGTCTCACCCACGGCTCCCACAACACAACTCCACTGAACTCAACACTCAACTCACGGCCGGAGCTACTCCACGGCCAGATCTACGAAGGGTCCGAAACCCAGGGAGACTAACAACTACGTCCCCAAGAGAGAAAGCAGCCCTTAGAACCCAGATCACTCGAATCCGCTCGGGTGGATAAGTTTATAAGAAACCATGTCATTTATTTCGGAAAATCATTCGATCTGAGAGAAAGCCATCTTTATAATGATTTTTAGTCTTTTTTAGGAAAACCCTTTGAAATCAAGTTTTATGCCCAAGCCTCGAAGAGCTGATGCCTTCGTCCCAACGGACGAGAACAGACTCGGACAACCTTGCGAGGCTTGGAAGAAACATTGGCTGACTAAAATCATGTATTTATCCAAAAAGGTTCTGGGTTCAAGGTCTTGCTAACACACGTGCACCACGACCCCAACCTGGTGGTGACGAGAAGAACAGTGGAAAGGAAAAACCCCCGGGACCACCGTTTATCTGAAACGGCTCCCCAAAATGCTAACACTGGCCTAACCCAGCCACCAGACCCCACTCGGCCCCCCGGGCCCGAGTGCAACACCCGTCCCACAACACTCTGACCACTCGGCCCACTACCCGGGCGAGGAAACTCTAAGTCCCGAAGGATATGAAAAGTGTGGGATGTATAAAGCATAAGGAACCTAGCCCAAATTAAGGTTCACAAATGGTCTGGTCAAAATCATGCACATATGACGGGGGTGCTAGTTAAGTTCCAAGAAAAATACTTAAACTAGCATGCAATCCTATCACAATAGAATTAGAAGGAAGTCCGTAGACTTGGAGAGAAAACCAACCCACCTCAGAAAGCCACCAATTGCTCGTCGACACTTGCAATTGGCTCAGCGGGCTTACCTGGCCTCCAAGGGGTCCGCACGCAACACGAAGCCCGATGCCAGAATCCGCCCGCGAAACGGAGCACGCAGCGACCAACCACACGACCGCGCGCCCCGCGGAACAAAACCGCACCGCACGCTGCCAGAAGCGAAGAAATCGCAAAATCAATCCACACAGTCAAAACCGAGCATCCAACGGCGAAAAACAGCTTCCGTCCGCGAAAACAGCCTCCGTCAGCGAAAACCAGCGCCCGACGGCGAAAAACAGCTTCCGTCGGCGAAAACAGCCTCCGTCAGCGAAAACCAGCGCCCGACGGTGAAAAACAGCACGCGGCGGCGAAAACAGCTCCGTCGGCGAAAAAAACAGCGCCCGACGGCGAAAAACAGCACGCGGCGGCGAAAAACAGCTCCGTCGGCGAAAAACAGCGCCCGACGGCGAAAAACAGCACGCGGCGGCGAAAAACAGCTCCGTCGGCGAAAACCAGCGCCCGACGGCGAAAAAACAGCACGCGGCGGCGAAAAAACAGCTCCGTCGGCGAAAAACAGCGCCCGACGGCGAAAAACAG
The DNA here is from genome assembly GCA_029204045.2 of Tillandsia leiboldiana. Classification (NCBI taxonomy): domain Eukaryota; kingdom Viridiplantae; phylum Streptophyta; class Magnoliopsida; order Poales; family Bromeliaceae; genus Tillandsia; species Tillandsia leiboldiana. Next base: position 9,660,478 of record CM055072.1, read on the forward strand.
CTCCGTCGGCGAAAAACAGCGCCCGACGGCGAAAAAACCGCTCAAAAATCAGCTTTGCGAAAATCCTGCGAAAACCGCTCGCGAAAAACTGCCAGAAATCTGCTCGACGGCGAAAAAGCAGCAGCCGACGGCGAAAAACAGCGGCCGACGGCGACCCACGGGCTCCGACGGCGAAAACACGGCGCCGGCACGCAAACCGAGGAGTCGCCCGCCGTCCGGAGCACGCCGCGCGGCGAAAACCCAGCCGCGCGACGAGGGAGGCCCACCGCGCGGCACCAAGCCGAACCGCGCGGCGCAGGGCCTGCTGCGCGACGCTGGAGCGCGTCGCGCAGTGCCCCAGCGGCGCTGCGCGCGGGCCGCGCGCAGCCCGCCGCGCGCGGCGCGGCCGCGCGCGAGCCCGCCGCGCGCGCTGCGGGCCGCGCGCAGCCCGCAGCGCTGCGCGCAGCAGCGCGCGCCCCAGCGCGCCCGCGCAGGCCCGCGCACGGCCTGCGCGCGGCCCGCGCGGCCCGCGCAGGCCCGCGCGCGGCCATGCCGCGCGCACCTGCGCGCGGCCATGCCGCGCGCACCTGCGCGCGGCCAAGCGGTGCCGCGCGCACCTGCACGCGGCCCTGCCGCGCGCGCCCGCGCGCGGCCATGCCGCGCGCACCTGCGCGTGGCCAAGCGGTGCCGCGCGCACCTGCGCGCGGCCCTGCCGCGCGCGCTCGCGCGTGGCCAGGCAGCGCCGCGCGCACCTGCGCGCGGCCCTGCCGCGCGCGCCTGCGCGCGGCCAGGCAGCGCCGCGTGCAGCACTTTGCTGCACGCGGCGCCGCGCCCAGCGGCACCTCGCCGCAGGGTGCTGCCAAAAGAAGCACCCTGGCGCCGCGCGTGCGCCGTTGCGTGCGCGCGCGGCCGCCGGCGACGGCGAAACCCAGAATTTCCGAAAAAAATCTCCAATAAATTCCAAAAATCCGTAAAATCCCATTTAATCCAAAAATCCCATTTTTAGCACTTAAAATTCAATTATAAAAATCCCTAAAGCTCAAAAACTCCAAGAAACCTCAAAAAGGAGAAATTGCTTACCTCGTTGTCGCACGCCGCACGCCCACGAGCTTCGCACGGCCTCCAACGGCGAGTCCAAAAAATCCAAAAAGCTCCAATCCCTTTTCCTTCTTTTTCTTCTTCTTCCTTCTCCTCTCTTTTCTTTTCCTTTCTTTCTCTTTTCCTTTCTTTCTCTTTTCCTGCTGCAGAGGGTGGAGGTGGAGCCCCTTTATATAAAGCATAAAGCTTTATAGTTAATTAACTTAATTAATTAATTCCAATAATTCCAACTCCAACTCACTTTTTGCCCTCGGGCTCTCCGCCGCTGCCCGGAACCTCCCGAACTCCGCTGTAAATCGAAAATACACGCGCTCACAGCTTTTTCTCTCCAAAAAGCTCATCCGTTGAGGCGGGGTGCTCAAATCACTTACCGGCTCCAAAATTGTCAGTTCCAACTCACTTTTTGCCTCCGGGCCCTCCGCGTCAGTCCGGAACCTCCCGAACCTCGCTGTAATCTGAAAGTACACGTGTCCACAGCTTTTTCTCCTCAAAAAGCTTATCCGTTGAGTCGGGGTGCTCAAATCAATTACCGGCTCCAAAATTGCCAGTTCCGACTCACTTTTTGACTCCGGGTCCTCCGCGTCAGTCCGGAACCTCCCGAACCTCGCTGTAAATCAAAAGTACACGTGTTCCAAGTGTTCCTGAATTTCCGGCGCTCCACGGTGAAGTCGGAAATTTCCAATCTCATCCTCAATCGGCCTACAAAGCCCGGAAAAACCCCGAATCGAGCTGGAGCTTCCGCGTTGACCCGAATCAACTCGGCATCAACAGTAACCTCAAATGCAACATGCCCAAGGCAACTCTCTGCTCCAAGCCATCTGTGTGGTCGGCGCGCTATCCAAAGTCCCGGTACTCTACAAATGGTGCACACACGTAAGACTATAAAAGAAGAACAAGATGAATCAAATCAAGAAGAGACAAGGAAAGTGTGTCAAAATAATTCAGAATCAGATGAAGAAGATTGGGAGGAAATCTGTAAACAAGCACAATGAGCTGTTGATAAAGAAGACAGGTTGTACTTAAAGAGCAAAAAGCTGACGAAATCTTCCTCAACAACCAGGCAGTACACTAGGCGAAAGAATTCAAGGGGCACTGGAATTCAGATTGATGAACCCCTCACCAGAGCTCACTCTCTCCCTAGAGAATCTCCATGGACTGTAGGTCAAGATGCACCATCTGCATCTACACTGCATCCCTCAACGTCCTGGAGACACACTGCAAAAGCGAATGTATGGTCCTCCATTCGACAAGAACAGCGAAGATTGTCTCCTGAACAAGACGTTTTGTCCACAAACCTCCAACAGATTATCTCCGAGCAACACAAGATGAAAAGAAAGTGTTCCACAATATCAAAATTGCTTAAAGCAATTGTGAAAAAGTTGGATTGTAGCAATCCCACCAGTTCTGACTCGGGATGATCTAACCTCAGACTCTAACTTTTCTTTTCTTGTGCAGGTTGTTAGTTTTAGTTCTTAAGTTTCCTTCAATTTTTGAACTTGTTAACTCTCCTTATTTTACAAGTTTGGCTTACTTTGTGACAAAAAGGGGGAGAGAATATTAGAACAGTTAGACAAGTTGAACAATGAAAACTATGATCGATTGTCCAGTTGTGAACCATGAAGGTAAGCATAACTTCAACTTTTGGTTTTCATTTGTGATTGCATGCATGCCTCGACTAACTATTCGATTAACTATTTGGGCATATAATATAACTAACAAGTTGATGTTCACTAACAATGTTGTGACATTTGGATTTTGAATGCATAGAAGATATGTTGGTTGTTAACTATGATCCAATTACATATCTGAATGTATAAATGTCATGGTAAGTATAAATGAGTATAAACTTCATCTCTGTGTATGATTTTTTGAATGACATAAAATTCTTGAGGTATCTAACGATTTCTTTTGTCAAAAATGATTTCTTTTGCAGAGAGTACAGATGTCTAAGTCTAGAGTCTGTTTTAGGAGTTTAACTCATGTATCTATCTTTATTTGGATCTCATTGTAAATTTTTATTGTATGGTGATATCAACAAAAATATTTTTTGAATTTTCTTGAGTGGATTTGTGTTTTGTCACGAAACCGCCAAAGGGGGAGATTGTTACGGAATTTGAGTTGGCGTATTTAGTGAATTTGGTTAAGTCTTGAAGATTGAAGATAAAGAAGGTTGGATCATATAACTCAATCTCAAGAAAGAAGAATTCAAAAGGATCAGGTATGTTTAACTAATTATCTTTGGTGATCCGAATACTTCTTATAGTGTAGAAACACTTGGATGAATTTTTAATTGCATAAAAATCAAAAACTGGACATGGGACATGTTCAGGATCCGGATCAGACATTCCAATCCGGATCCCGAAGGGTGTTAGTTCATACGCAAATTCAATCCGGATCGTAGCCTCCTTTGATCCGGATCCCGAACACTGGTTTTTACCGTAATATATGAACGATCCGGATCAGGCATTTCAATCCGGATCTCGAACCTTGGTGTTTGGTGAATTGTATGAACGATCCGGATCAGGCACTTCGATCCGGATCCCGAACCTTTGTTTTTCTGGAAACTGTCTGTCTCGTTACTGCAATCCGGATCGCCTTAATCCGATCCGGATCGCCGTCCTGAAAAATTCCAGAAAAGGTTAGTTTTTGATTCTTATCCTCTTCCAATGGTTTCTAACCTATAAATACACCCTATGATTCATCTTTTAGGGTAACGACGAAAAAGGGAAAAAATACGACCGAAATAGAAAAATCCACAAATAGAGAAGAAAGGAAATACTAGATTTAATTCTATGTTTCTTCATCTATTTTATTAATTTGATTCTAGGTTTTCCAAACTCAGATTTTGAGTAGAATCAAATTAATGAATACTTAGATGGTATTTCCGATCTATTTCTAATCTAAGTATTCGGCGGATCATCACCGCCCAAAAAACAACGATTTCCCCAAAATCGGCGCGTGGACTCGCGTGGCCTTGTGGATTCAAGGTGCTACCGCTCTCGTGGATTCGGAGCGAGGTACGTTCGTGGATTCGAGACGTGCTACTGGGTGAAGACCGTGGATTCGGTCGGACGTCGTGGAGTTGACGTTGGACGTCGTGGATTCAGCGTTGAACGCAGATCGTGGATTCGAGAAGCGTTGCGGAGCGAGCGGAGAAAATCAACTAGGAGCGTATGGAAAAAGGTTGAGTCGTCTGTGAGTACGGTATATCACCTTTGTACGTGTTATAATTCTAGTGGATTTCACCGTGTTATCGGTCCCGTGGTTTTTTACTCCGGTTTGGAGTTTTCCACGTAAAAATCTCTGTGTATTATTTATTTTTCCGCATTGGGTTTTATATAGCAAAGATTTTTGAGTGTTTATTGTTTACACCTATTCACCCCCCTCTAGGTATTTTTTCCCCAATTTAGATCCAATTATACATAACCCAACAAAAAATACCTAGAGGGGGGTGAATAGGTGTAAACAATAAACACTCAAAAATCTTTGCGTAATAAAACCCAATGCGGAAAAATAAATAACACGCAGAGATTTTACGTGGAAAAACTCCAAAACCAGGAGTAAAAAAAAACCACGGGACTGATAACACGGTGAAATCCACTAGAATTATAACACGTACAAAGGTGATGTAACGCACTCACTCACGCCTCAACCTTTTTCCATACGCTCCTAGTAGATCTTCTCCGCAAGCTCCGCAACGCGCCTCGAATCCACGATTTGCGTCCAACGCCGAATCCACGGCATCCAACGTCGAGTCCACGACGTCTGACCGAATCCACGGTCTCCACCAAGTAGCACGTCTCGAATCCACGAACGTACCTCGCTCCGAATCCACAAGAGCGGTAGCACCTTGAATCCACAAGGCCACGCGAGTCCACGCGCCGATTTTGAAGAAAATCGTTGTTTTGTTGGTGGTGATGATCCGCCGAATATTTAGATCAATGATAGATCGAAAATACCATCTAAGTATTCATTAATTTGATTCTACTCAAAATCTGAGTTTGAAAACCTAGAATCAAATTAATTAATATAGATGAAGAAACATAGAATTAAATCTAGTTATTTCCTTTCTTCTCTATATGTGGATTTATAAGTATGTCTCCGTTGATTTCTCGTTCATTACGGAAAACAAAACTTATTTTTCGGATTCCCTAAAAGATGGAATTAGGATATATTTATAGGTTAGAAACCATTGGAAGAGGATAAGAATCAAAAACTAATCTTATCTGGAAGTATTCAGGTCGACGGTCCGGACTGGAATTAGTGCGATCCGGACTGTCGTCATTAAACAGAATTTTTCCAGAAAACCACGTTCGGGGTCTGGACTGAAGTAACCACGGTCCGGACTGTTCATGCGATTTCTGCAAAATCCACGTTCGGGGTCCGGACTGAAGCAGATGTGTTCCGGACTGGATTTGCGCATGAACTACCCTATGTTCGGGGTCCGGACTATAGTACCCTGATCCGGATCCTGAACATATAACATGTCCAGTTTTTGATTTTTATGCGATTAAAAATCCATCCAAGTGTTTCTACATTATAAGAAGTATTCGGATCACCAAACTTATTTAGTTAAACGTACCTGATCCTTTTGAATTCTTCTTTCTTGAGATTGAGGTATATGATCCAAGCTTCTTCATCTTCAATCTTCAAGACTTAACCACTTTCACGAAATACGCCAAGACAAATTCCTTAACATTAAGGGTTTAATAAACCCAATGTATGTGATTTAAGTGTATGTTATTAAGTGTGAGAACTTAATGTTAAAGTTCTATATTGAACATTAATCATGATGACCTAGGAGTTAAGTATAACGAGTGTCATTAATGTGATGATTCGGATCTCCGCAGATGTTATAGTGTGATCAACAGCTTGTGGAGGCCTATTTCTATTGTTAGTGTTGGTTGCGCACAAATCGGACCCAAGAAACGGACTCATTGCGGAAAATAGATCAACTTTACCTAATCGGGTGTTTCGTCAAAAAATAGAAGTGGTTTCGCGCAAAACGGACACCGTATTTGTATTCAGCGCGGAAAAATGATTAAAACGGCTATTTGGTTATATTTTTTGAGATTTTGGACTTCAGAATCGAACACAGCACGCGAAAACAGTAAAAATCAGCATTTTTGGAGCTTATTGGATCTTTTATCAGGCGGCTGGTCCACAGCGATGGCGTGCACCAGGCGCAGCGAGGGTGCTTCGATCCACGTGTCGGCGCTGGAGTGGGCCGCCCGGGCCACGCGGCGCGCCCACGTGCGCCCGCAGGCGCGGCGCGCGTCCCCGCGCGGGACGTGTGTCGCCGCGCCAGTGGCGGGCACGGCGGGCGACGTGGCCGCATCCGGGCCCTCCACCAGAAGGCGGGGCGCCCGGATGGGCGCCACGTGGCCCGCCTGGCGCTGGGCTGGGCCGGGAACTAGGCTTGGCCTATTATTGTGCACCGCACAGTAGTACCCCACCTTTTCTTCTTCTTTCTTCTTATTCTTCTTCTACTTAAGCACTTCTACCTCCTTCTTCTCCCTCTTTTGGAGCTTGCAACTTTGGGGACTTCTACAGAGCACTCATCTGTAACTCCTCTTCATCTTCATCAGCGAAGAGGTTGACTAATGAGGCTTCATCACCAGCATCTTCTCCAAGAAGCAAGCACCACCATTGTTGCAGTTTGTGAACCTCTCCGTCGCGTTTCGGTGCAAAAATCTTACAGAGCTAACTAGAGGGAGTTTTGACCTGATTTTTAGTTTTGCGTCTTCACAAGAGGTAGGCCAACAACTTTGGTACTTAAATCTCCCCTTGTATCATGAGATTTTTTAGAATTCTTAAGCCATCTTTGGGACCATTTGTTTCAGCCTGGAATTATGGACATTCCTCAGTGTTTTGGCATTTCTGGACAGTAGGATGTGAGTTTTGGGATGATTTGTGTGGAAAGTTTTTCAGGACTCGAAAATCTACAACATTGGTATGTATCATTTCCCCTAGATCTGAGTTTTTATTGGAGTTTATTTACCATCTTTGGAACACCTTGCTGCATTCGTGCACAGATTGAATTTGTTGGATAGTTCAAAGTATTTATGGATTTTCTTCTTCATCCAAGCATGGATTTTGGAGTTCTTTAGCTCGAATCACATCTACTCTCGACAAGTAATCCAATGGTAGCTCTCTTGCTAGATTTGGAGCTCATTTAATTAGGTAACTTTAACAATCTTCCCAGCTCTGTTAAAAGGTTTACTGTAGCCCCTGTTTTAGATTTTGATTTGAGCATTGCACCTTGGAATGTAGATATCTTTTGGAATATTGGGTCCTTTTCGAAATTTCAAGTTGGGACTTCTTTTTAACTTAAAGGTGAGCATTTTCTCTTTTGAAATCTGTGGGAGATTCTCTTTGGATTAGCCTCCAATTAGCTTGAAAGTTCAAGCAAGTTTATGTTAGCAGTTTTCGGGACAGCATGTAATATTTGGATGTTTCTTTTATTAAGGGAAATTAATGATGGATTTTTGAAGACTTGGAGATGTTTATATGTCAAAGGATACCTTTGTTTTACTGTTGGGAACCTCATTTTGAGGTATTTGGGGTTGCACATACATTTTAGTTAGCTTTGTTACACTTGCTGAAATTCTGGAATGTAACCGTGCAGTGTGCAATGTTTCAGTGATTGCACCCAATCCGTGTGGCAGATTTAGATGATTTTCACGGCATCGGATTCTTGAGAGGATAAGGATTACTCACACCAAATTTCAGCCAGATCGGGCAACGGATGGATAAGTTTTAGGTCGGTTGTTTTGGTCTCCAGAATCGACGGACGGTTCTCTACCTCTATTTGTTAGTATGCATGCATAACTAAGTGCACACCATATATGATTGAGTTATAAGCCTGGTAAATTGCACTTGTCGGTTGAATGAGAATTTGTAAGTTAAAGATATGCATGTTATGATCGAATGAGAACTTGCATGATATTGTTATCCATGTTATGGTGATTAAAAGCTTATATAAGTGTAGTATTCACCCTATATGATTGAGAGCATGCATGATTTAATGTACAACCTATAGGATTGAGATGTAAGCATGAGAAAAGGTTTAAATTATGTGGATTGATGCTTACTTGATTTATTGTACATGTTTTGGTGGATTTGATGACTTGCACGTTGTATGGCGATTATGTTTACCTTATGCCAGATGAGAGCATGTTTAGGGAGATTATGTTTGATGCAATGTCTTTACTGTTATTTATGCTAGTATTTTGTATGATAGCATCAACTGCTGGGTTATTACCCTTATAAATGATATTATGGAACTTGACCTAGCACCCAATCATATGCTGCATGTTTAACCAGACTAGTAGAAAACCCTCACTTGGGCTAGGTTTTTTTATGCTTTAGTCTTCCTACACACCTTATGTTTACTTTTTCTAGACATAGAGTTTTCTCCTCGCCCAGGTAGTGGGTCGAGTGGTCAGGACAGTGTAGGACATATTTTGCGCTCGTTCCGGGGGGCTGAGCGGAGTCTGGTGGTTGAGGTTAGTTGGGTGCGAGTGTCGGGAGCCGTTTGGGATGACAGTGATCCTGGGTTGTTGGGTTTTCATCTGATTTGGTCGTGGCCACTGAGTTGTGGCAGTGTTGATCTCCTGATAGCAGAACCTTGAACCCAGACATGCTTCTAGATACACACGATTTTAGCAAACTATGTTTCTTTCCGAGTTTCGAGGGGCGCCAGAACCCGTTCTCTTTTGATTAGGGCGAAGGCATTAGTCCTTCGAGACTTGGAAAAGTAAAACCGTTTTCAACTGTTTTCGTAAGAACTAAACTTTACTAAAATTGAGGTTTCCTTCAACCAAAGTGGTTTTCTAAAAAGGATGTACTTTTGTGTGATGACCTGGATCTCTGCAGAGCTGTGGTAGAGTCATTGGTGACATCTGGGGAGCCTGTACTGTGTGTTGGAGGTGTTTGTGCACCAATTGGACACAAGTGGCGGACTTCGGGCTTAATGGATCACGTGGGTGATCAGTGGACTCCGTCGGATCTTTAGAAGTGGTTTCGCGCGAAGCGGATATTAAAAATGGACTCAGCGCGAAGTTTGGACCAAGGAACACCTTTCCGGATGCCTTCGGCAAATTTAGGAGTTGGAATTTGGCAAAATGGACATCAAATTCGGATTCAGCGCGCGAAAACGGTCAAAATGGACTGCCCACTTGTTATTTTTGAGCACTGGTTACTGTTCACGCCGGAACAGTAACTCCGGCCGGCGGCGGGCAGCGGCGGCGGCGGCGGGCAGCGGCGGAGCGCGGCGGACGGGCTCGGGCAGGCGGCGGAGCGGTCGCGGGCAGCGCGTGGGCGCGGGCAGCGTGTGGGCGCGGGCAGCGCGCGGGCAGGCGCACGGGTGCGCGGTCCACGGCCGGCGTGCACCTGAGGATGCGGACACGTGGCATGCTGAGATTGGTCGGTGCAGTGGACTTGGACCACGGAGCAGGCGGGCGTGGTGCATGGACCGGCGGGACACGTGGCAGGTTTCTATTGGCTGGTCCTGGAGCGCGTGGTCCACCGAGGCACGGGGGGTGCCTCGGGAACCGCGCCTAGCAGGGGCGCCAGGCGGCGCGTCAGGCGGCGTGCCAGGCACGCACGTGGCCGCGCTGGCGCGCGTTGACCAGCGGTGCGCCACGTGTCAGTTCCCGCGCTCGCCACGTGGCACGCAGGGGTTGGCTGTCGAGGCTGTTCCCTGTTTTGCGGGCGACGTGGAGGCCCGTGGTGGTTTCGGGCCTGCACAGTGTTGGGCCGGGCCCAACACTGTAGCAGCCCGGAAAAATTCGGGCGCCCGGAAGTGGGGATACAACCGTCATTTCTTCATTTGTTTCTGGAGCCTATAAATAGCGATCCGAGCCTTCTTCTTTCCCCTTTTTCCACCATTTCCGAGCTTCAAACCAACTTGAGGCCTTCAGCAAAGTTGATCCACACCCTGTGCTGCATCCATTTGCAGAGTTTGGAGATTTTTGGTGGCACGCTTATCAAGGTTTGCATTTTTACGGCGCGGCACGACGCTCGTTCGTTTGTGATCTTCTTCGTCGCATTTTGGTGCGAGGACTCCCCCGGCTTACTCCGACCTCCGATTGAGGCGATTCTTGCGCCGTTGGACTCACGACAGGTAGGGCTTTGATCTTCGTGTTTTGAGTTCCTCCTCATTTCGAGTTTATCTTGGAGTTTCCCGAGCTTCCATTTGACCCTTTTTCTTGGGCGGATTTTTTGACAGCGGTGCGGTATTTCGGCCATATCTTCGCGTACAGACATCGGATTGGGGTGATTCAAAAGTCATTTTGCATCTACACATAACGAGGAATATCCCCAAATTTTCTTGGAATTTTCTGAATTTTTCCCCGAAGGTGAATGTCCCTGTTTACAGAACCTTGTGGTTCAGTTTTTGAGAGCAGTTTATTTCGGGGTGGTTCCCTTGTCGGATTTGTTTCTCAGTGTAGGAAACTCGGATTTGAGTGTGCAAGTACTTGTTTCGACGGGTTCGTCGCGAGGATCGTGACAGTATTTTTCTTGGATTTTTCTGAGCATTTTTCGCAGGTGAAAACAGGGAAACTGTGGACTATTGTATTTGGGACAGATTTTGTGTGAGCATTGTATGTTAATTATGTATGTTCTTTTGGGAATTTTGTACAGCGATCGCGGCGGCTTATCGGTTTGGGCGAGAGCACTTTTTGGACTTGGAATTAGCGATCGAGGTGGGTGGTTGTTGTTTACCTCTATTTTGACATGCTCACTAGGAATATTAGAGTGATCCCTTTATTTGGATATGCATGCTTAAGTAATATAAAATTGTGAGCCTATCATATGGAAAATACTATTGCGGATATCTGATAGTGGTTGGGACTTATACATGTTTGTATGGATAGAATGTTAGCGTTTAACCTTGCATGTGGAATGGAATATTTATTTTGGACTATATGATTATCCTGTTAGTGGTTGGTACTATTCGAGGATTTTATGACATGCATAGGTGGATAGTGATGCTTTATTATGGAACATGGATTATAGACATGTGTGGTTGGATAATATTTTAGCATGATGGTTATATCTATGCGGAGCTATTAATTGTTACACATGTGGAACCACTATTGGACACCTTTTCCTTTATTTCCTTGAGAACACTTGCATGCTGGTTTGGACATCTAGGTAGGCCATCTTTTATCGCTACACTTTCATGCTCGAACTTGACTTAGGAGAAACCTTGTTTGCTTCTTTTCTCCTTTTCGTTAGTCAGGTGGTTCTTGTTGCTCGGGTTTGAGCAGGGGTTTGGGATAGTGTAGCCGGGGCCTGGATTGTGGATTATGGGTTTTGGCGGCGACCGCGGATATTGGGCGGTTGACCGGATGTCGGTTATAGGACATCGGTGATAGGGCATGATTATGGACTAGAGGGTTTTGTGGCAACCGCGGATAGTAGGCGGTTGACCAGATGTCGGATGTGGGACATGATTGTGATTGTGGGTTATTCCGGCGACCGCGGATATTGGGCGGTTGACCGGAGGTCGGTTGTTAGACCTGGTCGTGGATTGTGGGGTATTGCGGCAATCGCGGATATTGGGCGATTGACCGGATGGTTACTTTTGCATCTGATTGGGAATCAGTTTTCTTTTAGTGGAGGGTTGTGTTCCACTGGGGCTTTATAGTTGTGATCCAATCCTGCTTTTATCACACCGGCGCGGTTATTGCCCGGTGATGCTTTTATCACACCGGCGCGGTTATTGCCCGGTGATGCTTTCCTCGTGTGGGTTGCTCCCCTCGAGATCCCCTCCGGAGGCCGGGGCCAGACAGTTATGGACAATTTTGCTATCACATCGGCGCGGCTTATTTGCCCGATGATGAGGGCGGCAGCAGGAACTTTGCTATCACATCGGCGCGGCTTACTTGCCCGATGATGAGGGCGGTACGGATTGGGTTCATCTGGGACGGTTGGTTATTGTTGCATACGGTTATTCCAGTCTAGGACTGTATTTTAGAGGCATAGTAGTGGTAGATTTCCCTTTTTCAACGGTTTCATTTCTTACCACTCTTCTTTCCTTTTTGCCTCTGGTAGACCTAGTGGGTGTGTCAGAGTTTGAGGTTTTACCCACTAGGGGAGGCTACTGGTTTACTAGTAGTTCTCACCCCCATTCTTCTTTCCTCCTTTTCTTCTTCCTTGTTTTGCAGTGTCTTCTGCGGGTGCTGCTGGGCTTTCAGCGGCGGGTCGAGGAGAGAGGACGGCTGAGTAGATAGATCTCGAGGCAGGATGAGCGAGTTAGCTGGACTGTTGGTGTACCAGGTTTCCTCAGACGGTTGTACTTTTACATTTGGGACTGGCTTTTGCCAGCAGGTTGTATTTATTTTGGTGAGCTGGGAGAGACTGATGTATCATTTATACAGATGTATTGTATTTATTTCCAGCTTCAGTTTGAGATGTATTAGATTTTAGTTCAGCTCTGTTTTTATTGCTCTTTTATTGTTATCTCTTTTCTGAGCAGGTTTGGCGCTTCGTGTACGCGGGAAATACCGTGTGCACGGTGGATCTGTAGACGGGCCCGGGTTCGGGTTTACACCCGGGGCGTGACATTTTGTCCTCACTTAGAGAGCGGTTGAGAGAAAATGACTTTCAAAAATAAATATCACCTTTTATACTAACCTCCCCACCCCGGCGAGTTTTGGGATGATCTGGGTTCTAAGGGTCGCCTTCTTTTTTGGGTCGAGAGCTACGGGGGCTGTGCCTGGAATCTGTTCTTGTTTGATTGGGGTTATAGGCGTTAGTCCTCTAGAATTCTCGGTCCCGGTGTTGTTAGTTGTTTGGGTTTTGATGTTGGGCCGATGGGTGTTCCGGCCAGTGGGGTTAGTCGGTGGGTTCGAGAGTTTTTCGATCTGTTTGATCGTGGTTTGGGATTTCAGCCTGCTTATGCTACAGCTCCGGTTCTTGATTCTACATGGTTCTTTTCCTCAGTGGGGTCGCTCCCGTAGAGTGTCGCTCCGGATGCGATGGTTGTTTCGGTTCTTTCGAGCGCCCTACGAGACTAGTCCAGATAGGACAATGGTGGTAGGTGAGCGCACTTTAGTCCATTGGGACGGACACCCTACAGGACCAGTCCAGATGGGACAGTGATGGTAGGTGAGAGCAGACTAGTCCTTTGGGACGCCCTACATTATTCCTACCTAGTGAGTGGAGGAACTGTAGGTGAGCGCAAGCTTGACTGACCTTTTTGGTAGTCATTACAGTTGGGTTGGTTTGGGCACCTCGAGTTAGAGTGGTTGTATTTCATCATCTGTTTCACTCGCCCATTGAACATCGTAGATAGAGGCATGATAGCTGTAGTGTCATTTCCAGCTATTTTATTCTTTTTACAGTATCCCTGTTATCTTATGCCTCTAGTAGACTTAGTGGGCAGACTGTTGGTCTTGGAAACGGTACCTACTGAGAACTATTGTAGGATATAGTTCTCACACCCTCTGTCGATGACAGGTTTGCAGAGGCTTTCCTTCCGTCCCTGCTCCAGTTGGCTCGGCGGATCGAGGCGAGGGAGTCGCGAGATAGATCCCTACCAGTATTGTTCCTTATGGTGAGATAGATGTAGCAACCCGGATCGTGGGTTTTACTGTACACTGATATATTTTTTATTTTAGTTTATCTTCCTTTTTGGATTCATAGATATTGTATAGGAGAATTTTACTTGCGTTTGTTCTAGTGGACCAGATTATTGTATTATTATTTTGAGAGATGGATATTGTACCTTATTTTTCAGTTGTACAGTGGTTCAGATTTTTATTACAGCAGTTTTTTTCAACTCTGATATCTGTTTAGTTGTTAGATTATACTTTTTGCAGGTTGGACGCTTCGCCTATGCGGGGTTTCCCGTATGGGTGGCCGATCTGTTGGTGAGCCCGGGTCGCAGTTTCGATCCCGGAACGTGACAATTAACCTTAGGATTTCACTTGTGGCATATGTTTAACGAGTTAAACTAAGGTTATGTAATAGAGTGATTAACTTATAGTCAAAACTCTAAGGATTGAGGTATTTTGGTTGAGGTTATAGAGTTGAGTAAATGTTAACCCTAGAGTTGGTCTTAGGGTGTGTTTGGGCAAAATAAACTCTCACTTTAACTTCAACATGAGTTATGTGAATGAAAAGGGAAAGGTTGAAATGCATATAAAATTAATAAACTCTAGGTAAATGATGGAAATGCAACTAGAGTTAACGAACTCTAGGTTAATGTGGGAAATGTAAATAGAGTTAATGAACTCTAAGCTAAAGGAAAGAAATGCACAATAGAGTTAATGAACTCTAGGATGAATGTGAAATATGAAATAGAGTTAAAGAACTCTAAGTTGAATATGAAATGTACAATAGAATTAATGAACTCTAAGATGAATGTGAAATATGAAATAGAGTTAAAGAACTCTAAGTTGAATTTGAAATGTAAAATAGAGTTAATGAACTCTAGGTTGAGTGTGAAGTGTGAAATAGAGTTAATGAACTCTAGGTTGAATGTGAAATGTGAAATAGAGTTAAAGAACTCTAGGTTGAATGTGAATTGTGAGATAGAGTCAATGAGCCCTAAGCAAAAGGTAAATTGAAATGGATGGTGCTCTTGAGACATAATGTGTCACGCCCCGAGTCCGCCAATTTGTACGGTTCGGGCACGCCAACAGACCCGCCAATCGGGTAAGACCTTTTCCTACCCGAAAGGAACGGTAACATCCATAATAACACAACAAGTGTATGCGGAAGCTCAATATCAGAGTACTAAAATCACTACAAATTTAAAACTTTCATTCAACAACAATTAGTTAATGCGGAAATGAAAGCATACCAGAGTGAACCATAACTTAAATTTATTACACTTTACATTTCTGAACTTGCAAATAAAATTATTACAATTCTTTTACATCATTTCCTCACCATACAAGGTTCACTCGAGAAATATAAAAATGGGATACCTCTGCTAGACCCTCTAGGTCTCTATGCTGCTGGGCCCTTGCCCCTGTCGTATACCTCGCCGTCTGCCTCTGAACCGTCGCGATCGCTGCATCCATACCTGAACCTGTGGGGGGGGAGTCACCCAAGGGGTGTGAGAACTACGACAGAGTTCCCAGTGGGTTCAACCACCGAGAAAAAGTGTCCTACACCACTTGGTCCAATGGAAGCAATAATAATAGTGCTAGGAAACTAAATCCTCAATATCAAAATGCAGCTATGCAATATAACATATCACTACACTATCTGTGTATAACCATCTACCCAGCACTACTCTGTCTAGCCACACTAGGCAACTAACCACCAACTCGGCTACTAAGCCGCTGTATACTGGGTTACCCTAACCCGGCCACCTTGGTCACTCTCTGTTCTTCTTATTCTTTACCCTATGGTGGTTTAATTTAAGTTAACCCTCAGAAATTCTTATCCAACGGGCCCCAGCCCGGTAGTCCTGCTACCATCAGATAAGATTTCTAAGGTTGCCGATAACACTCGCAAGTGTTACCCCGTCCTGCCGGGGGGACTTGTCATACGGGACACTGCCCGATAGGGTCACTGCCCAACTCTGACAAGAGTACTCTAGAACCTGTCATACGGGTCGCTGCCCGGGAGAGGGACCCTGTCCAACTCCGACAGTTGTACGTTCACCCCCGGAGGTACGCCCATTTTATCTTTTTCTTTTCTTTTCTTTCTCTTTTCTTTCTCTTTTCTTTTCTTTCTCTTTTCTTTCTCTTTTACTTTAGCACTTGGCCTCTTTGCTCTTAACACTTGCTTTTCTGTCTTATACGAGCTTGTAGCTCCCTTTTTGCCACTGGCAATCTCTTTCTTTAAGCATTTAGCTCTTTACTTTCACTTTTAGCCTTTCGAAAGTACCTCGTCCGACGGGTCACTGCCCAGGGAGTCCTGCTCCACATGACGAGTCTCAAATTCGAATGCGCCCTTTACATTCTCGATATGCTCTTTTAGCCGCTTTTAGCTTGCTATTAAACTTTACCTTTTACATTTATTACCTCTTATCCTAGGTCTTGCCATAAGGATAATTAGAGAGTCTCCTGGACTCTTAAACATTTCACCTCCATTTATTTAACTCAAATTGAAGTTAAAGTTATTGTCCATTTGCCCAGACACCCTATGACTTTCTAGGGTTATATTTGATCAACTCTTTAACCTTGGGATCTTATCCCACTTTCCTGATTCCTCATTGAATCCTAGAGTTAACTTAACTCTATTTTCCTGTTCCACTATTAACTTAGAGTTACATCGACTCTAATTTCCTGTTTTCCCTTTCATGTCTCCACACTTGATCCATTTTTCCCTTCTCTTGATTCCTTACTGAATCCTAGAGTTAACTTAACTCTATTTTTCTGTTCCACTTTTGGCTTAGAGTTACATCGACTCTAATTTCCTGTTTTCCCTTTCATGTCTCCACACTTGATCCATTTTTCCCTTCTCTTGATTCCTTACTGAATCCTAGAGTTAACTTAACTCTATTTCTCTGTTCCACTTTTAGCTTAGAGTTACACTGACTCTAATCTCCTGTTCCACTTTTATCTTAGAGTTACACTGACTCTAATTTCCTGTCTGTGAGTTTAAACTCCTCTGGATCACCTTAGGTTCCCTTTACCTAAGTTCCATGTCATACTCATCCTAGAGTTCCTTGACTCTATGTTGATCACTAGTTCACCTTAGGTCCCCTTTACCTAAGTTCCATGTCATACTCATCCTAGAGTTCCTTGACTCTATGTTGAACACTAGTTCTCCTTAGGTTCTCTTTACCTAAGTTCCATGTCATATACACCTAGAGTTTTCTGACTCTATGTTGATCACTCTATCCAGTGTCCTTAGGTTATCACCTAAGACCATGCCACTCATCCTTCCTAGGATAACTCCTAAGTTGATGTCACTCGTCAAGCCCCTAAACTAGGTTTTCTCCTAGTCTTACTACCAACAAGTTCTGTTCCCTTATGTCACATGATTCCTAGGGTTGTACCCTAACATGATCACAGTCATCAAGTAATTACTCATTTCTACGCATGCAATTATTTTCATATCCATCATAAAAATAATATTTATCATCTATGCATGCAATTATCAGCAATTTAGATAAGTCAAGAATTACATTTTTTCCCTAATTCCTTTTAGACATGCAGATTAATTATCTCCTTTTTGGCAACCAACAGTTGCATTTTCCATCTGTGTTCCTCTAAACATGCAATCTTATTCATAATTACCTAACGCCTCTAACAGGCTACTATCATGCTTCGAATCGAAAAGCAAAGGAGCAAGGGGAGAGGTCACCCATTTTCGGCAGAATTCCCCACCTTGTGGTGTCCCCAATTGCTCGTAGACACTTACAATTGGTCTCCGCGCGATTCCACTTGTCTCCTCGAGCTTGCACGCAAAACGGTGCACGTCCCTCGAGTCCGCACGCAAAACGGTGCACGTCCTACAACCCTGCACGCAAAACGATGCATGTCACTAAAACCCATACGTAAAAATGGTGTGCGCCACTTCAGCCGGCACGCAAAACGATGCGCGGCAACACGATCTGCACGCGAAACGGTGCACGTACCTCAAAACTGCACGTAAAACGGTGCATGTCTGACTGTAGGGTTGCACGCAAAACGGTGCATATTTTTCTTAGCCCTGCACGAAAAATGATGCACAACATTAGAATCTACACGTAAAATGGTGCGCATTGGTCCAACCCGCACGCAAAACGGAGCACGTATCCCGTATTGGCACGCAAAACGGTGCACATTCTACGATAGGATTGTACGCAAAACGATACACATTTTTTTCCAGCCCTGTACGTAAAACAGAGCGTATTATTAGAGTCTACTCGACAAATGGTGTGCGCTAGTCCAATCTGTGCGCAAAACGGAGCACTTACCTCGTGTCGGCACGCAAAACGAGACGTGCCAAAAACGCCCGCAAAACTCGAGCAGTAAGACGGCACAGAGAAGTTGGGTCCCTAACATGCATGTGGGCAAAGAGGTCAAACCCATAATCCAAAAGGGAGTATAGAAACTATGCCGAAATACCACAAAAATATAACAAACGGCCTACCTTGACGGCATCGCATAGTCCATCTGACTTTTTGGAGCATTTTGCGCGCTCCACGATGCCCACAATGCCTCGCCGCAACACTCCCCGACCTTCTCCCTCACTCTCCCTCACTCTCGGATGAAGAAGGAAACGAAGAAGGAGAAGTGGCTCGCGGGGAGGAAGAAGAAGAAGAAAAAGAGGAAAAGGGGAGGGACGGTCCACGGTGCACGGTGCACCGTGCACCAGCCGGTGCACCACACCCACCCGGGTGCACCCGGCCCACGCAAGAGGAAGGGCGGCCACGTGGCCGCGTCCCGCACATTAGTGCGCGCCAGCTGTGCGCATTGCGCAGCGCATCCCGCGTCTTGGAAATCCGTTTTTGTCCCGTTTTCTGTCTTTTTTTCGTCCGTTTCCGTCCAAACTTGACAGGCGGCTTCGTTTCAGCTTAATTTACCACAAAAAAAATTAAATTTTCAGTTTGGACCATTTCTGGGTCACCAAAGCCCTACTGTGTCCAAAATCATTGGCGGACCCCGTTCTCGCAATCCGGGTATCCGATCAACACGAAATTTTTACTGTGACCTTAAAACATAATTACACAGCTCCTGTAATTTTCTCAGAATTTTTTGACACTGTTGGCGGAGCCCGTTCTCACTATCGGGTATCCGATCAACGCGAAACTTTTTCTGTGATCTTAAAACATATTTACGGGACTCCCGTAATTTTCTCGGAATTTTTCGACACTGCGAATTTTGCACTAAAAATCTAGGCCCCCATTCTCTAATACATTTTTAGATCTGTCCATTTTAACCCGATTTGGGCCTAACTCGCGTCCAAATGTTCCTTACTTCCCCAACTTTCATAACACTAGTATTTCATACCACCTTTATTTACATTTATTTATATACCAAAATTCCGGTTCACTACATAATGAACCCTAAGGTTATGAACATAGGGTTAAGAAAAGAATGAAAGAAAACTTAAATGGCTAAAGAGCTAAAGAAATTGCCAAGTAGCAAGGTTATTTGTAAATGTGAATGATCAAAAGGTTCTAATCTAAATTGGTATTAGTGACACCCAGGCTATCCTAGAGTAAACAACCTAGGATAAAAGAGAAAGGTAAAAGGGAAAAGAACTAAAGAAAATGTGTGAACGGCGACTCTGGCTTCGAGACCCTTCCAAGGGGAATCGGATGTGGTACTCCTTCAGAGGGCCGATTAATTAAAAGCAAGTGTAAAGTGAAAAGGAAAAATGTTTAAAGAGCAAAAAAAAGCTAAAAGCTTAAGTGGATGTGTGCCAAGACGCTTTAAAATCATTCAATGCAAAAGTGGAAAGTGAAAGGCAAAGTAAAAGTGAAAGTAATGAGCCAAAAGTTTAAATGAATGAAAAGAAAATGGTTAAACGCACATGCAAAGACCATCTCCCGGGCAGAGACCTGTATGACCTAGTTTCCCGTTGGGCGGGGTAGCACATGCGTGGGTTATCGGCAACCTTGGATTATCTCATCTTATGGTAGCAGGACTACCGGGCTCAAGCCCGTTGGGCGAAATTTCCAAGGAATAAGCAACTTGAATTAAAGCACAATAAAAAATGTGAGTATTTGGTCAAGTGGTTAGTGTGGCTAGTGTGGAACCTTTGGTAGCGGCATAGAGTCGTGTCATGGCAAAGGGTAAATTATACATGAGCATCTTAGATAGAAATTTATAGCTTTCCATATTATATTGCTATTTATTATATTGTTTTCATTGGACCAAGCGGTGTAGAACATTCTTTCTCGGTGGTTGAACCCACTGGAAACTTTAAGTAGTTCTCACACTCTTGGGTGACCATCATTACATGACCAGGTACATCGAGCGAGGCGCGCGACAGGGGCAAGGGCCCGGCAGCTTAGTGACCTAGCAGTCTAGAGTCGCCAGTTTACATTTTGGGTTTGTTATGAGTGAACTATGTATTGAGAGAAAGAAGATGTAAATTTGTAATATTGTTTAATTGCAAGTTGAAAGATAAAAAATGTAATAAATTTTATATTGTGGTTCACTCATGTGGTTGCTTTCATTACAGTTTAAACTTGTCGTTTATTTGATGAAAGTTTTTAGTTGTAGTGGTCTATACTCTAATATTATTCCTCATTGATTGATTGTTTTCATTGAGATGAATGTTGTCGTTCCTTTTGGGTATAGAGTGGTCATGCCCGATTGGCGGGTCTGTCGGCGTGCCAGAACTGTCCAAATTGGCGGTCTTGGGGCGTGACATATTGGCATCTTGTTACATTGTTATATTAAGCAACCAAGGGTTGCTCTTTGCAACCCTAGCCGCAAGCTGGTTGAGCCACAAGTAACCGTAGCCTCTTTACCTCCTCCTCTATCTCCCCCGAGCTCCAGCATCACTGGCCGCCGCCTCCCCTTGCCGGAGTAACCACAAGGATTGAGATACTCCTTAATCTCGGGTTGGTAGGTGTAGGAGGCAACGAAACCACATCCCTACGCATCCGGACTTCCCTGTGGCCTTCTTCTACCTCCAGAAGTCGAAACCGAGGGGTCCCACCATCGGTTGTGGCCGCGCATCGCAGGAGAAGGGAACTGCTACTATCTTCTTCTTTCTCGGATCCAGCAAGGTGAGATCTCACTCTCCTTTGTTTTTCTTGGTGCTTAGACCACTCCACCCTCTCTGTCACCTCCCTGGGATGCTCCTTATAGAGTCCCAGCCCCGGGGATGCTCCGGGTTGCCGGCGGGAGCCCTGCACCCGCCGGAACCCTAGTTGGCTCCGCCTCTTGCGCACGCTTTTCCCAGCGGCTCAGGACCATATCCAAGATGCTAGGAATCTTTCCCTGGACCTCTGTAGATCCCCCATGAAGTTTCATGGGGGATGGTTGAGTGTAGACATCGCAGTTGGAAGCCCAAGTTTGGCTAGTTTTTGCCTTGGCCGAGCTTGGCTGTACGCCACCACCGCCGCTCCCCGTCGCCCGCCAACTACCCAGCAAGCTCCCCTGTATCGGGGGGAAGCTACCAGGGCCCTTACATGGACTTAAAACCCACTGCTTAGACATCCACCATTGTTAGACCTTGGTTTAGCCACAAGCTCCATCTTCGGCCATCCGCCGCCACCACACATCGGCGTCGGACCCCGAGGCACGCATGGAACTCCCCTCAGCACCATCCAACTACTGCTTGCCCTAGTTGCCCTGTAGAACCTTACCTGCTGTTAGTTTGGCTAACTTTAGCCCTAGGTTATGTATCCATGGACCACCTTGCTCCGACCGTTATTCCAGCAGCTTTCCAGCCACCCAATGGTAAGCCCCTGAGCCTCCTCAACCTCCTGAGCATGATGCTCACCTCTGAACAGAGTTTGGTTGGGTGGTTAATTAGTTTTAGCAACCTAAGCCTTAGGAGGCTTGACCTAGAGCCATCTTGCTCTATTCACTGTTTCGATAGCTTTACAGCACCCCGAAGGTGAGCCTCTGAACCTCCTCAGTCCTGTGAGCATGATGCTCACCTAATATATGTAATTGGTTGGGTTATTAAGTCACATTAGCAACTTGGGCCTTAGTTGAATACTTTTAGCTGCACCATTGCTCTTTGCAGGCTTTATGTCACCTCCAATTAGTGAGCACGGTGTTCAGTGCATCGAGGCTCATCTATTGGTGCCCTTGGATTAGCCTGAGAGTCCTCGGATTTTAGTTAATATCATAAAAAGTTTGTTTTTCCATGTAATTATATAATTTTAAGAAACCCTAGGGGCCTATTTGAAAATATAGCCTTATGGGCTGTCTTGGGTTGTGTGCTCATGATCTCTAAACTTTTCGTTAGAGATCCGACGACTTCCGTTGAGCGGAATTTGGTTAATGTACCGTAAATCGGCAAAATCGTCGGTTTATCGGCGTTTCTGCACAAATCGCACATTTCGAGGAATTGAGATGATTAGTTGTGATTGCCAGATGCCCATGGATGTTCCCGACGCTGTCCTGGCTGGTCCAGTGATTTTAGTTTAGCGTTGGTGACTTCCGAAGCCGAAATTAGCTTTTTCCGGAAGTGATTTTGATATTTATGGCACCGTTTGAGCATAGAGTTGCACCCAATGGAATGTTAGTGCCCGAACGTCTTCAGTGAAGCGTTCTAGGGCAGCACGTCAAGTTTCGTCGAATTCGAAAACCTTTAGGCATGGATTAGGCCATAGTTGGTCGATTGGCGGATTATCAAAAATTTCAACAAATCCCGGGACTTCAGCGAAGTTCCTTGTTTAAGCTCTCTGCACACAGTGAGTCAATGGGTGGGGTGTGTGAGAGTCTTTTACTAACATGTGGTTATGATGCAGGTCCCAACAGTCAGCCGCCAGCTCGTGAGCCTTCCAGGGGATTTCTGGACTGCCTACCTTTTAGCTAGGTGCTTTGGTCCGGGCTTTATCATATCGTCACCTATGGGATACCGGATTCAGTCGGACCCTTGTGATTATTGCAAGCCCTGGTCCCATTCCTTGAGCTCTTCTGCCTTTCTTTCAGTATAGTAGTTTACTACTCTTTTATTCTGCCTGCTTAGTTTATATCTGGATTTTTGCCATACCGGATTGGTCATTAGCTAGTGATGATTGCATTCCAGTTATTTCAGCATACTCCTGTTTAGTGATTGCAGTATTTTCCTATTCTTATATTGCATGATAGTATAGGGAAAAGTTGTTATTATTCAGTATGATGTGATTATTCAATTATTCAACTTCAGTTATTCAATTTTTGCTATACAGTTTCAGTTATTCAGCTTCAGTTATACCGTATCAGTTGAGATTACAGTTTTCAGCATCCCGATAGGGATTTTCTGGCTTATTGCCGATTGTCCGGTCTTTACACCAAGAGCTTGAGCATCAGCATTATGGTCACCACAGAGCCAATTGTACTTTTCACGTACACCAGCGGGCTGATCCCCCGTTGTGGTGTACTTTACCGGTAAAGTGGTCACAGTGACCCGTGAACCCAAAGTTCACATAGTGTGTGCAAGATTATGTCAGCAGATTGGTGTACAGGTGGTATTTAGCCTGAGGTCCTCGCGACCAATAGTGGCAGGTGATTGGATACTCTACTTCTAGTATTGATGCATGATTTATTGATATTGTTGCTCAAGCATTTATTTAGCATGACTGGCATGTGATTATCAGTATTCTCTGTTTACAACATTGATATTTATTGATTATCATACTAGCTCTATTCTATAGCATGATCAGTACCTATTTATCGAATTTGCCAGTTATAGTATAATTAGCTTTATGTATGAGTACCCCTGCTTTCACTTCAGCGAGCCTAGTTTCAGTTTCATTACATTGTTATTCACTTTTGAGATTATATCCTGCTTTTACTATCCGTAGACTATTGTATCCAGTAGGTTACGACTTGCTATTTCTCGACCCGTCGTACCTAGTGGGTTACATTTATATTGTATTTCACACTTTTTGGTGACCATTTTTTCAGGTTAAACAGGTGTTGGAATATCGGGACGATCCTAAGAGAGCTGTCACGATAGGGTTGTCCCCCATTGTCGGCCACAGTTGACTAGTACTTTATTTACAGTTTTTGTTGGATTTTGATCTATCAATTGTTTTGGATTATGATGTATTTTGTGGATGGATTGTGGGATGTATTTAGCTGTAGTGGTTGTTAGTTGTTTAGTTATTCTAGCATCTGTTGTACTCTGATTACGCATTGTACAGCCGTGCATGTATAGGGAAGATTCTGTCCATATAGACAGAAAATTTTCTATGCATGTGGCGATTTGTTCACATCCAGAGCTTCAAGTTTTAAACTCTAATTTAAATATATATATATATATATATATATATATCGCGCTTTTTGAATCTCGGGACGTGACAATTATTTAATAATAATAATACTAATAATGATAATAATAATAATAATAATTTTATTATTATAATAATTATTTTTATTATGATTATATACTGAATATGAAAGTTGATGATATAATTATACACTGCTTATAAATAAAAGTGATAAAATAATAATCTAAAATATCCCAATAGAGATCAAATAAGTAATATTAAGTTTTTCTATATTACTTTATTTAATACTTATATATTTTGTATATAGATACTTTATAATAATATAAAATATTTTTTCAAAATAATATTTTTTATCTGAAGCGAAAGGTAATGCAGAGATTACAAAAAACAAGAATTTTCTCTCTTCTATTTATATTTCCTAGTTAGGTGATGCCTTGAAGAAGGAGAGAGTAAAAAAATTTAAAAATTTTAATTAACATATAAATTTATATAAATATGATTAAATTATTATTATTTTTTTAATCTATCAAAATGAGATTATCAGTAATTTTTTTTTAGAAAGAATGTTAGATTGAAAATATTTTTTTTTAATAAAGCTAAATAGGCCATTGTATCCTTATTTCTCATGTATTTAAAATTTTTAAATTTTGTTGCAAACTGTAATTTATATCTTTGATTTTTATAGTTGATGATGTTAATTATATATATAACTTAATAATATTATCCATTACTATCAAAATATTTCTTGTTTTATATTTACAAAATATTAATAATATTATATTTTGTAAAAAATGTATTAGTTGGCAGAACATATTCGAAACATCGGCGAGAGGTGGGTTCTGCGGCAGGGCAAATTATGGGATTTTTTTTTTGATCTGTCACAAATTTGAGGAAATTCGAGGAGTGAAGCGAGATAGGATTTTCATAGACGAGGCGTGAGGCGAGATAGGGCTCTCGTCCCTAAATCTACCCCATTTGCATCCCTATCTGAAAGGAATCTTCAAATAAACCAAATTTCTGAAGATGAGAGGAAATCATATCTGAATAAGATTTTGAGATATAAGCATAATATGTAGTTCAAACCTCTAAAACTAGAAATTATTATTCTTGTCCTACATTAGCTAACATGCAATATGAAGAAGCCATTTTGATTTATTCTTAAGTCACCAGTAGTGTAGAAAATCTTTGTGAACGGAATATAGACGGATTTGCTGAGTACAAAATTTATCATCAATGCCTTTATATGTATATGAATGCTAATGCTGGTAAATCCCGTGGTTGCTCTGAGAGACAAATTTGCAAACTTAATTGTCGCCAAATTTACGAGACAGTTTAAAGGATGATGCGAACATTACCTCAAACCATGAGGAGATACTGTCACACCCCGAGTTTGAAAAAACAGTATAAATTTATTTTTTTTATTTTTTTTATAAATTAAAGTTAAAACAATTCAGGGCATGAGCAGATCGCCATATGTGTAGAAAATTTTCAATCTCTTTGGACTGAGCCTTTCTTATATATGCACGGATAAACACTTACAGCCAATACCAGAATAATCTAAACTACGCATACAACATTAAGCAATTATTACACTAATCATTTTACAATATTTCAAAACATAAATGCGAAAGATAATGCAACGGGTGATATAAGGGTCAACACTATCGCAACAGCCTCACCAACACGTCCCGACATCCCAGCACTCGAACGACCTAGAAAAATGGTCACCCAAGGGTGTGAGATACTTTGAATGTACCCCAGTGGGTACGACGGGCCGAGAAATAGCTAATCGTACTTACTGGCATACAATAATTAGCGGATACTAAAAGATCAGCAGGTAAGGTAGGTATAGGCAAACAGATAACTGTAATCAAGGCTAAGGAAATATATTGGTACAGCAATACAGGGCTAAGCATGCTGAAATCATAATATTAAGCATGTATGATTATAAGTGCTAAAGCATGCTGAACAGATATATAATGATATACCAAAGTACCCAACCGATGCTGCCGTTTTGGTCGTTGGACCTCAGGCGGAGATATCATAGAAATCCCCTAGCATAAACTGATATCAACCATGTACCAAGGATACAATAGAAAGGGTTTCCTAGCAGCACCACCAAAGTGGGGGTATCCCTTTATCGAGCGGTACAACAGAAAAGACTCCCTGTACCTAACGGTACTACAGAAAGGGATGGCTCACGGGTCACATAGACCCTTTACCGGTAAAGAACGTAAGGTGGGGGATCAATCCCACAGCGTACGCGAGAGATCAGTAGGTGTACGACGATGACAATGCTGATGCTCCAAGCTGACGGTCCACAAACCGAAATAGTCGGCGCTAAGCTGGAAATCCCATTGAGGATGCAAATACCTCAAACCTGTGCAGTACTGAATGCAAGATGTACTAGCTATCTGAATATGTGAATAGCTAATCATACACATGGCATATGTCCAGATAAAAGCAGAGTATGAAGAATATCTATGTATAATCTGATCGCTACCTAATGTCCAATCAGGCATGGCAAATGTCCATATGCAATAGGTATACTAAAGCATAAGTATAAACTGAAATAAACAATCAACTAGCAAGGGTTCATGGATATAATCTGGGCTAGCAAGAAAGATAGGGATCCAACCAACTAAGGTACCCCAGAGGGCCGAAGAGATAAAGCCCGGACCGAAAATAAGCCCACCTGTGTGTCGGCGGACCGACAACTCCACCAGAAGGGTCGCGGGCCGGAGTCAGACTGCAGAGACCTGAATCATGAACATAGATTAGAGACGGACTCACATATACCCAAACCACAGACTCACACTATACAGATAGTATAAACAGGGAACTTCCCTGAAACCTCGGGATTCGCCGAAAATTTCGGTAATCCATCGATTGACCATCTATGGTCCAATCTGTGCCAAACGACATCCAAATCTCACGAAACTTCATATGCTGCCCAGGAATGCCTAATTTAAGGCGTTCGGGCCCTAACAACACACTCTATGTAATCCTGTGTACCGGCGGTGCCATAACAACTAAAATCACACCGGAAGTCTGATTTCGGCTCCGGAACCCACCGACGCTAAACTAAAATCACCGGACACATCGGGACAGCGTCGGGAACAGCCAGGAACAACTGGCAACCAAAAATGACCAATCATTATCCTCGAAATGTGCTTTTAGCGCGAATCCGCCGTTAAATCGACAATTTTGACGATTTACGGGTCGTTGAGCACAAACGAAGGGTCCATAAGTCATGTGAACGCTGTCTACAACTTTCCTTCCTGTAACATTTACATATAGACCCCTGGACTAATCCAAATTGCATCTTTAACATGAAATTTTTCACTAATTAAGCTATAACTTTAAATCCAGGAATCTTTAAACCAAAATAAATCACCAGTGTCACGCCCCGGGAGTGGTTTGAAAACGGGAAACGACCCAATTTTTTTTCTCTAAAAACCTTTACCCCGGCACGTGCCCAGATCCGCCACATACACAAGATCACTCTAAACAAACGAACAGAGTCTCCCTTGTATATGCATGGCGTCACAATACATACAATCACCAATCAACACCAGTTTAACATACACACATACGAATAGGGGATCAATTAAACTTTTACATTATTCGAAGAAAAATCGCCCACTCGGCATACTCCAAGTTGAAAGGATAAAGCCACAAGCCACAAGATTTTTAAAATAGTGCCTACCCGACACTTTCGTTTTAAAAATCCTTTTCGCAAATGTTTTAGCTTTTCAAACAATCTTTACATTCCACATACAACCACCACAAGATAAGAATGAAAGACTAAAAATTCAACACTCAATACCATTACGGCATTCAAGTGTTCCTACATTCATGCCACATCACAATCCACATCAAAATCTGTTCACGTATCATGTATCCAATATCCACTAAATGTAATGATCAAAAGAGGAGTAAAAAGGGTCACCGGAATGACGAAATGCGAGTCACTCTCATGCCGACACCTCTCCCCTGTCCCCACTCGAACCTGTCACATGGTAGGAGTCAGTGACTAAAAACATAAGAAGGAAAAACCGACAACATAATAATAACAACATGCCATGTTAGGTATAAAAGTAAATAGGACATCAAACCGTAATCCGGAACATCCGATCCATCCTTACCATCCCTTAGTTCGTAGACCTAAGGTAATACCAAACCTGCTCATTCTTTGGTGCCTTTTTTACCCTCACCATTATGCCACGGAGGGCCCCTACGAAGTCACCACGTAGAGATCACGGGTCCTTAGACCACTTCCCCGAAAAACTAGGGTTTTCTTGTTTCACTCTCTTTAATGTGTAAAGTAGAAACCGATCCCCGGTTCCACTATTTATAAGAGATTTTGAAACAACAATAACCGCTTCATATCCTTTTGTAACAACTCAAATCTTTTGTAACAAATCTAATCTTTTAATTTAACCGTTTC
This sequence comes from Tillandsia leiboldiana, assembly GCA_029204045.2. NCBI lineage: Eukaryota > Viridiplantae > Streptophyta > Magnoliopsida > Poales > Bromeliaceae > Tillandsia > Tillandsia leiboldiana. The sequence continues at coordinate 9,688,815 of CM055072.1, forward strand.
TCCCTTGATTTGCGCTCCAAACCTATCAAAAATCTCATAGTACATTGGCACGAATATTAAAGCACCCAAAAGCCGAAATGAGTGTTTTAAAAACTTCTTTTATGTTTAAAACTTAGAAAATCGCATCGGGAGCTCCGCTTACCGGAATTTAGAGCCGATCGCACCGCCGTTCTCCATTTTTCGAGCTCTACACAATAAAAATAAAACCCAAGGGAAAAGACACATCAAGAAAATGAGGAAAAATGCTGTGAATACCGAAAGTGATACCGAGCGAAAACCGTGGACACTACAACCAGCAGCTAGATCTCAACATAACAAAACCCATGCTCACTGTCCCAGAGTGAGTTGAGCCCTAAAAACAGTGTTTGGCCCATGTTCAAGGTGCATTGAGAGCACTAGTTGGCCACACTTGCACATACACTTGAGCACTTTCAATTCTAAAGTGAGCATCATGCTCAGTGACCTCCAAATACATAGAGGCTCACCTTTGGGCCTCAGCAAGGCAGCTTAGTAGGCTGTTGGAGCAAGCTGAACCAAACTAAGCTTATTTAGAGCTTGGTCTTGGCATTTGCCAATACCAGGAATTCTAGGCAAGAGTTAGTATGAGCATTGACTAAAGGGCATTAAGAAGGTTCGGGGGCTCTCCTTTGGAAGGTTGTGGGGTTGCTGGATTGCTTGCTCGAGGAAGGTGAGGAAGCTTTCTTTTTGTTGGAGCACTTGTTGGCCGAAATCACCTCACCTCTGGATCAAACTCCAATCCAACTCGTGCACTGTCAGCAGAGAGTTCCTAGAGAAGGAAGAAGCACCACCCAACCAAGCTTGAGCCACCCCGTACACAAGTCAGCCAAAGAAGATGACCTAGAGCATTTTTCTAAGCATTAATGGCAAGTTGGGTTTTAGCCATTATGGGTCACATGCAACAGGCCTGGAGGAGTACTCTGGACCTAAGAAGGCTTACTAGTTGGTTGGCCAGCGCCGGAGTGCGACGACGGCGGTGGTTGGTGAGTCTCGGCTGAGCTCAAGCTCTAATGGCGGATCTCCAACCATAGGCCTTCGAGTCCTTGCAAGGGTACAGTAGGACTGCTCTTGGTGCAATGGAGCTTCCCAAGCAGTCGGATGTTAAAATCAGGTGAAATCCTCCCAACCCTGGTAATCATGACTACACTATCCCAAGTCCCTGCTCGCAACCCAAGCAACGTGAAACCCATGTCCGGAAAAGAGGGAAAGGAAGCAAGCATGTTTTCTCCTAAGTCAAGTTCCAATATGATAGTGTAGCAATAAAAGGTGGCCTATCTAGATGTCCATACAAGCATGCAATAGTTCTCGAATAACAGGAAATGAAAAGTGTGAAGAACCAATTACACCTAGAAATAAGCCAATATGTCATACCCACTAACTGTCCACATGCTATCCATATACTCATAAAGTAGTTGTCTCACATAGATAATCTAAGCAACAATCAAAATAATTCATCCATGCATAATCCACAAAGGGGGTGGTGCAACAATATACAATGTATCGGGGATCACTCTACTAGTCTTAGTGAGTAAATCGTAAAAAGAGGTGCACAACAACCACCCACCTGGAACGCGCAAATCTGAAGTCCCTCGGCTGAAAATATGGCGTGCGCGTTCCCACAGAGTCTACGGTCCCAACGAAACAAGAATCTCCTAAAAACTCCTCCCGGATCAACGGTGGCGAGCAAAACAGTGAAGTGCTGTCCAACAATGCAGTATAAAATCAGCGGCGCGCAACATTGGCGTAGATGTGAAATCAAGCACAATTTCTGTCCGGGGCCAAAACGGAAAACGTTCACCTTGATCGTGAAGAAAAGTTCCAACTTCTCCTATCCTTGAGAGACACCGAAATCCTAGCGAAAACTGTAACCAAAGTCGAACACAGTGTAAAACTTAGTCCCAGAAAACTGCATTATGCTATCTGCGCAATCAGTCTCAAAGATAGCTAATTTTCACCTGCGAAAAGTCCTCCAAAAATTCCAGAAAAATCACCGTTGCGATCCTCGCGAAGTGTAGATGCAAAACGAGTATTTAAACTCTCCATTCCGACACCCGTAGGCCGAGAAAACCCATGATCTCTCCTCCATTGTCCAAAAATTGCCGCAAAAAATGGGGTCAAAAGATGCTCCAAAAAGCCCAGTAAAAACTCGAAATTGAGGGAAGTGGTACATATGAAAAACATAGGCCTGCCTGTCATGGAGACGCTGCCGTGAGAATCTTCTAAAAACTCCTTCGGGGTAGCCCAGGGGAGCTCGCGGATTGAAATGCGACGGAAGAAGCCACCGAAAGAGGAACGTCGCAGTGCGCCGAATCGCCGAAATCGTCGATGCCGCGGCCTCCAAAAATTCTCCAAATACTGAGAAGTATGGGGGACTTGATGAAGAAGAAGCTCTGCCAAGAGAGAACCCAAGAGCAACCTCCAAAAACCCGAATTTGAGGGAGGAATGGCCAATTTATAGCCAAAGAGATGGGGGGAACATAGTTTGGGGTACGTTTTCGGGCGCCCGGAACAACCGATCACCGAACACGGGACAGCCTAGGCAGCGCCCGGATTGTTCCAGGCATGCCACATGTCCCGGAACAGGCGGCAGCGAGGCGCGGCCAACCGCCCCGCGCCGCGTGGCCCGACAGAGAGGAGGGGGCGGGTGGCGCTGGCCACTCGCGGGGCGCCACGTGGCGCCCCCCGCGTGGCCCGCCACGCCTGCCCCTTACATGCCCCTCCTGCCCCCGCTTCGCTTGTGGACCGCGCCGCATGAGCCGGCCAGTCAGAGGCCACAACGTGGCGCCCAGCCGATCCACGGCTCCCCCCGTGCACCAAAATGCGAGGTAAACTTCCGAGTGTTCGTTTTTGAGCATCCGGACTCAGAAAAATACAAGCAAATAGCTGTTTCTAAACGTTTTTCCGTGCTGAATCCAAATCCGGCCTCCATTTAGCAAGAAACCCCTTCTAAAATTTTGGCGAAAGCAGCCGAAAAGCAACGCGATCCAACTCCGCGCTGAGTCCGTTTAACGCGTCTGTGTGACGCGTTACGGACCCGATACACCAACAACAGGTGTTTCACGCCGCGGACCATAGGGGCAAGCTACACGAGAATTTGGGCCACTAGATAGTTTCTGCTGCTGCTACAACTCCACCCAAGAAGGCTTATGTATAGCCTCCATATCGAATTCAAATGCCTTGGGGGAGTTGGCTGGCCTCCATTTGCCGCTGGGGAGGAGGAGTGGGAGTAGGAGATGGCGTAGGAGTGGTAGTAGGCTATGGAGTGAGGTGGAGTGTGTTAGTTGCAAAAATTGCAATATAGTCCTCCACCATTGCATCCTTTAGGTCTAGGCCCTCTACTGCAGCTCACATTTGCATAGAAATCCCTCTACTTAAGAGCTACTTTCATCCATAAAATATTAAAGTTTTAGGATTTTATTGCATCTTTTATAGCGTAAAACACAGTTTGACACGCTTTTCGAGGCATTGGAGTCGTCAATCTGAAAAACGGGCTCTGCCACGACGTTCAGCTCGACGAAACCTTTCGAATGGTCATCTTGGTTTGTCGAGCTTAGATCTAGACACATTGTAATTTAATCTTTTCTACAGTGAGGCTTACAATCCGACATGCACTTCGATGTTCTAGGCTCGTCAAACGTAAAATCCAACTGCGCCATTGTGCTCGAAATGGTGAGACCGATCAAATCGGGTATTCGAACCGTCGGATTCGAACTCCGAACAGCAAGTTTAGCCGACTTTTAGTCGGATGTCGAAAAAATCGAGAGGTTACTATTCACTTAAGTCATCCCCTATTACGACTGTATCTCCTTATACAGTTATCAAAGCCCACTGAACCATTTTTGAACTCGACTCGTTTATTGATTTTGAATTTGAATTTCACAAATGTTACAAATACAATACTTAATTCAGTAAAAAAGGATGCAAATAGCAATCCTATAACCAGAATGACTGGTCATGACCTTGTGACAAAATCTATTTCCTAAACAACTCCTAAAAGATTAGATGAATTAGTACAAAACATATACAATCATTAGTACAAAACACATACAAAATGGATTAGTATAAAATATATACAATCATTTTTGTGGAGAATACGCATGTATCATGAAAAAATTAAAAAACAGTTGATAAATATCAAATACAAAATTATGTCAAAGTTTAAATGGTACAAAGATGTATTCATGGCCAAATTATATACGCTTTCAAACCCAAATCAAGAATTTTGGAGAGAAATTTATTTCTAGACTTCCCCTTTTTTTTTTTGCTGAAAATGTTAGAAACTCTCGAAAAAAGGAGAATGGCTAAATAAACTACTCTCAACTTTCTATGAAAAAAATAGCCCAAATTGAACAGATTGTAGCTAAACTTGCCAATGATTTGATTTGAAACTTCCTCATCAAATCAAAAAAGAAAAATTTATTAAAAAAAAGGGACTTGAAAATTTTTGTTCTCAATATGAATTTTATGAGCCAGACTCTCCTAAAAAATCTCACAAGTTTTTCTAGCATTACAAGAAAAAATCTTATAAAAATTTAATACTGCCTGAGAGGAGATCAAAAGAGAATATTAAAAAAAAAATATTCCATATGTGTCCGGGAGAAAAAAAATTTCTTTCGAAAAACTTTGATTTATTTTTATAAAAACTTAGAGTGCGTAAAATCAACTAGTTTAGAACGTGCACTAAGATCCATCACATATACAAAATTTTTCTGTCCACACAAACAAAATTAGCACATGCACGGCATCTACACCATACAATTACAATCAATCATCGCAAATAAAATCATATATATTTCCGCAGATGATGATGAGATACAATTAAAATGGTCACCTTACTCCCACAACATTCATCAAATAGAAACCTCCATTTTTCTCCTTACTGTCCACAAATAAAACAGTTGAAGTCACCATTCTGTGCTAATTCATTTGAAATCAACATTCATTTAAGCAATCTAGAAAGAGAGTTACGAATTAACCAAAAACCACTAACATGAATAAAGAATTGGGAGTCAACACATCCATAATATCATTTATTGAAATTAAACTCTAACTAAACTGTAAATCTAGAAATAAAATGAAACTAACTAAACTAAACCACTCGAGCACTCTCCAGTATCACAGGTCGGCTCTAGCGGGACTATCTATCGCGACCTCACATCGTGTCTCGCGCCTCATCACCTGAGGTACCTGTGGAAAAGAGAGGGAGAGAAATATATACACATGTTTGCGAAATGCACAACAGGCAGCAGTAGAAGTCATATGCAGTATGAGTAATGTCCAACAATAACATCCAGCCGAAAACTCCCAAAGAGTGTCAAAGAGTCCAACCAGGACTATAGGTCCAATAAATGTGACCAATAATGAGTAAATACTCAAGGGTCTACAAGCAAGTAATTAGTATGAAACTACTAACAGGAAATGTAAGCAGTAAAGGGATGCAAGATAGGTACGAGTAAAATAAAACAAGGTATGAATATGGAATACCCGAGTAAGAAGCCACACTATACTGATTTCGGATCGAAGCACTCACCGCACAATCAAAACCCGAGTCCAAGACTCAACTAATGCTTCTAAACATTACCTGGACTTAGGAAAAGAAAAAATGTAAAGCATATTTTGGGTTGTATTTGGAATTCATATAATGTAATGAAAGAATGATGTAATAGTTTTATTTCTTTATGTCAATATGATATCTTCTTTATGCAATCCATGTATATTAATAGATGACTATATAAATAGATACTAATGAATAAACAACATTCACATTAATAAATAGATACTAATTAATAAACCACATAACTAGATCAAATCAAATAAAGTAAATGGTTAGGCAGTAAAATCAAAAAATTTAAAGGTTAAGGTCAAAATAGGTGGGTTATAACTGAAGTAAGTTGTATACATTTTTACCAATAGAGTATATAATACCAAAAACCTTCCCAACTAGTCTCTCGCTCTGCTCTCTCTCATCCTCTGATTCCCCCTATTTTTCGCAGTTATCTTCCTCTCTCCCATCAACCCATCCATGTAATTACCCCAAATTGAGCAGTGCTATATCATCCCCTGCTCTCTAATATCATCAGCTTGGTTTCATCCTCGACTGAGATACAGGGTAAGGGACATTACACAATAAAAAGCACTTGTTGGATTATCTTGGAAGTATATCGCCAGCAAGTGTATAACAATTGCAAAGCACAAACGAATAAATTCGGACTCGCAAAAGCTTGCAAATCTCTCTGAACTCAATAAAACAGGAATGAAAGAAAACTTTCACCTATAGAGGCATTGAATATGTTAAAAGTAATCACGGGAAAGAATATATAAGTCACAATGTCCTGAACAGTAATAGTAGGAAATAAATGCAAGATGACTATATAAATAGATACTAATTAATAAACAAAGGTGCAGAGAGGAAAGAGGTGAATTTTTAATACAGAATCCATAAAATGACGGAGAAGCTGTGCACATGGCAGCTCCCTGTTCATCCTCTCCTCCAAGTTCTTCAAACGGCCCTCCATCGTAGCTGCCATCTTCATCCTCTCCTCCAAGTTCTTCAAACGGCCCCCCATCGTAGCTGCCATCTTCATCCTCTCCGTCAACTTCAACAAACGGCCCTCCATCTTCTTGCTGATATCCTGCTCCAGGCGCATGAATTCAAGCATGCGGTTTTGGGTGTTATATACGTCATGTACCGAGTTCTGATAGCTCTTAACCTCCGCCTCGAGGCGCTGGGTTCGTGCCTCCATGTGCTGGAGGCGATTCAGAAGAACATTCACATCCGGGGTCGAGGTCATCGCTGCCGGTCACTTGGCGGCTATCTCCTACTTCGCAAGGCAGCGGCTGCGGAGGGAAGCAGTGCGAGAGGCAGAGGAGCGGGGTAACAGATTAGCTTTAGGGTTAGCAGAGAAGGGAACCCGACAGGATTTAGGGCTGGGGAGAAGTATATGGCGGATCGGGTGGTCCGGGATAGAGAACCCGACCTGCTAAACAAATGCTGCGGAGAAAAGAAAAGGACCCGCGCCCACATCGGAGGCCCACTTTTGCACAGAAATTGGCCCAAGACAGGCCTATCTCTTATTTTCAACTCTTCTTTTCTTTTTTTCCATTTTTTGGAATTTACAATAAGACAGGCCTATCTCTTATTTTCAACTCTTCTTTTCTTTTTTTTCCATTTTTTGGAATTTACAATTACTACTACATTATGAATATATATATATATATATATATATATATATATATATATATATATATATATATATATATATATATATATATATATATATATATATATATATATAATTAGGCTAGAATACTATCGATAGCACCAAGCCATTGGTGCTATAAAGTTTTTAGTCGTTGGATGAAAAAATATGCGGTTGGGATTATAGTGGTCCCCTAGGGTTTACTAAGTGGTTGGTTGAATAGTAAAAATTTTAGGGGACCAATATAATCCCAACCGCATATCTTTTCATCCAACGGCTGAAAACTTGATAGCACCAATTGTTTGGTGCTATCGATAGTATTCTAGCCGGACTATATATATATATATATATATATATATATATATATATATATATATATATATATATATATATATATATATATATATATATATATATATATATATATATATATATATATAGAGAGAGAGAGAGAGAGAGAGAGAGAGAGAGAGTAGAGCTTATATGCTTTTAAAAGCAAAGATAATTAATTCATACTTGTAATTTTTTATCATTGGATTTGTATTGGGATTAGTATTTTTGTAAAGTCAACTAAAAAGAGAGAAAAATAAAGTAAAAAGCACAAATCCTAATACAAATTCAATGGTAAAAAATTTACAAATATGAATTGTCTTGTGCTTTTGAAAGCAAATAAGCTCTACTATATATATATATATATATATATATATATATATATATATATATATATATAGAGAGAGAGAGAGAGAGAGAGAGAGAGAGGGAGAGAGAGAGAGAGAGAGAAAGATAGAGTCCAGCTGGAAAACTATCGATAACACTAAGCAATTGGTGGTACTAAGTTTCCAGCCCTTTGATGAAAGGATATGCGGATAGGATTATAGTGATTCCCTAAAATTTTTACTATTCAACCAATACCCACTAAACTTTAGGAGATCACTATTACTATTCAACCAACCATCCACTAAACTCTAAGGAACCACTATCAATCTAACCACACATCTCTTAATCCAAGGGTTAAAAAATTGATAGTTGATGCTATCAATAATATTTTTGCATAATTATATATATATATATATATATATATGGTAGAGCTTATATACTCTCAAAAGCACAAATCCAAATGTGCTTATGAATTTTTTACCATTGGATTTACATTGGAATTAATGTTTTTGTAAAATCAACTAAAAAGAGAGAAAGAAAAAGTAAATAGTATAAATCCCAATGCAAATTCAATTGTAAAAAATTCACAAGCATATTTGGGCTTGTCCTTTTAAAAGTATATAAACTCTACTATATATATATATATATATATATATATATATATATATATATATATCGATAGCACCAAGTCATTGGTGCTCTCAAGTTTTTAGCCTTTGGATTAAAAAATGTACGGTTAGGATGATAGTGGTCCCCTAGGGCTTAATGGATGGTTGGTTGAATAGTAAAAATCTTAGAAAACTACTATAATCTCAACCGCACATACTTTCATTCAAGGGCTAAAAATTTGATAGTACCAATTATTTGGTGCTATCGATAATATTCCAGTCGGACTATATATATATATATATATATATATATATATATATATATATATATATATATATATATATATATATATATATATATATATATATATATATATATATATATATATATATATATATATATATATATATATATATATATATATATAAAGAGAAGATTATGTGGTCGATGTATAATGCATGCATTTTTTTTTTTTTGTATGCTTCAAGTTGAACTTTCTTTCACGACAAAAAATTTACTTGAACTTTATATGATGTGCTTTTATTTTTTTCCTGTAATTTGAAATTATTATTGTGGTGACCCGGATCTTTGCAGGGCTTCTACAGTGTGACCGGCAGCTTCTGGAGGCCCAAGTGGCATGTCGGCGGTGTTCGTGCGCCAATTTGGATACAAGTGTTGGACTTTGGGCTTAAATGGATCACGTGGGTGATCGGATGACTCCGTCGGATCTTTAGAAGTGGTTTCGCGTGAAACGGATATTAAAATTTGGCTCAGCACGAAGTTTGGACAAAGGAACACCTTTCCGGATGCATTCGGCAAATTTTGGGATTGGAATTTGGCAAATCGGACACCGGATTTGGACTCAGCGCGCGAAAACGGTCAAAATGGGCTATTTACATGTATTTTTCGGAGCTTGCTACGGTGATTTTACTGTTCACTGCCGGAACAGTGTTTCCGGCGATCGCGGAGGGCGGCGGCGTGGCCTCGGGCAGGCGGCACGGGCAGGGGCGTGGGGGCGTGGGCAGGTGCGCGGTCCACGCGGTGGGCGTTCACCAGGGCGGTGCCACGTGGCGGTTTGTGTTTGGATGGTTCAGGCGGCGCGGTCCACAGACTTTTTCGGGGTGCATGGTGGACCGAGGGTTGGCCACGTGTCGCCTTGTGGTTGGCTGGCTTGGTGCGCGCGGTCCACGCAACGCGCGGGGCAGGTGTCGGGGCAGGTAGCCGTACGCGGGCAGGTGGGCCGGTCGTGGGCAGCGCCACGTGGCGCCCGCTGATTCGCGGGCGCCACCAACCGCGTTGACTGCGGGCGGGGGGCACGTGGCGCTATCCGCGGGCACTTGCATGGTTGTCCCGTGTTCGGCGGACACGTGGCGGGCCCTGAGGCGGGTCGGACGGAGGTGTGATCCCGTGCGACGGGATGGGCCGGGCTGGGCCGCACTGTGCGCGCCCGAAAGTTGGCGGGCCGGGCCGCACTGTGCGCGCCCGAATTCGGGCGGACCGGACCGGGCGCCCGAAAGTTGGGACAAGATGGGAATTTTCCCAATTGTTTTCTTCAGCCTATAAATAGGCAGCCCGAGCCCTCTTTTCTGCTCTTTTTCTCTCAATCCAAGCTTGATCTCCCTGAGCTCCCTTCTTGGAAGATTTTCATCTTCAAGTCCTTGATCTTTCTGCAGAGTTTTGGGATTTTTGGGTGCACGCATCCCGAGGTTCTGGATTTTTCGGCGCAGTGCGACGTTGCATTTCAGGTGTTCCTCTTCGTCTCTATTCGGTGTAATTTCTCCCCTGAGCTACCCCGATCATCTTTTTCAGTGATTTTTGCGCCGACAGACTCCTAAGAGGTAGGGCTTCATCTTTCAAATTGATCGTGCTTTCCTGTTTCGAGTTTTTTGCACAAATCCCGAGGCAACACTGTGACCTATTTTCTGTGTAGATTTTTGAGACAGCATCGAGGTGTTTTGGCCATATCTTTTCGCACGAGCGTCAGACGGAAACGAGCTTATACAACTTTTTCATCTTCAGATCGCAAGGAACGTGCTTGTATTTTTCTTGGATTTTTCCGAGATTTCATCAAAGGTGAAAATCACTGTTTCTCTGTGTACAGTGCTACAGTCTTTTTGTGCTGAAATCTTTTGAGTGTACCACCTTGTTGAATTTATATCTTGACTTACCGAACTCAGATTTGGGCGTGCAAGAAGCCGTTTCGAAGGTATCGACGCGAGGATCGCTGTGATATTTTTCTGGGAATTTTCTGGGCATTTTCAGCAGGTGAAAATTAAGCATCTTTGGGACTGAAATTGTATGTGGTTGTAAGAGCAGTTTTGGGAACTTATGTGTAATTGTGGACTTTGTATTGTGCCCAGGAGAGTTGCGGGTGCTATTGGAATCATTGGAGTAGGAGATTTGGATTTACCTGGTATTTTCAGCTGTGGGATTTGGACAGTCAGCACTTCAGGTGGGTGGTTGCTATATCCCTCTTGTCTGACTTACCCACTAGGAGTATTAGAGTGATCATCTTTAGAGCATTATGATTGATAATTGCTATTCTCATGAGCCTGTCATGTTGGAAATGTTATTAGAGCATCACTATGTGGGACACATAATTGAATACTTAATTGGGACTTATGCATGCTTGTGTGGAATCATGGATTGCTATGTTAGCACTTAACCTTGCATGTGGAATTGTTTATTATATTTGGTCAAGATGATTTATCCTGTTAGTGGTATTACATGAGGATAGGTGACATGCACAGGTGGATGATTTATGTGAGATTAATTTGGTGGACATAGCATGTTGGAATAGGATTATTGGGATATTTTAATAGTAATAATTAACATGCCATGTTAGCACATAGATTTTATGAAAGTGGGTTAAATGGGTAAATTGTTGAGACATTATGACATATCTATGTGCGGGTACCACTTTGGTGAATTATCATGGATCAGGGATTATAGACATGTGTGGTTGAATAATGATTTTAGCATGTTGATGGTTATATCCATGCGGAGCTAATAATTGATACACATGCGGAACCACTATTTGTCACACTTTCTTTTATCGCTCTTGAGGACATATGCATGCTTGTATGGTCATCTAGATAGGCCACTTTTTATTGCTGCACTATCATTTTGGGACTTGACTTAGGATAAACCATGCTTGTTTCCTTTTCTCCTTCTTATTTAGACCCTTGAGTCTGGTTGCTCGGGTTCGAGCAGGGGTTTGGGATAGTGTAGCGGGGACCTTAGGGTCGGTGACAGGTCGTGTTTGATTATGGGTTGTGGGGTATAGCGGCTACCGCAGATAGTAGGCGGTTGACCGGATGTCGGATGTGGGACATGATTGTGATTGTGGGTTATTCCGGCGACCGCGGATATTGGGCGGTTGACCGGAGGTCGGTTGTGAGACCTGGTCGTGGATTTTGGGGTATTGCGGCAATCGCGGATATTGGGTGATTGACCGGATAGTTACTTTTGCATCAGATCGGGTTTCTTTAGTGGAGGGTTTTGTTCCACTTGAGAGTTGTTGTGATCCAGTCCTGCTTTTGTTACTTATCACACCGGCGCGGTTATTGCCCGGTGATGCTTTCCTCGTGTGGGTCGCTCCCCTCGAGTTCCCCTCCGGAGGCCGGGGCCAGACAGTTATGGACAGTTTGCTATCACATCGGCGCGGCTTATTTGCCCGATGATGAGGGCGGCAGCAGGAATTTTGCTATCACATCGGCGCGGCTTTCTTGCCCGATGATGAGGGCGGTACAGATTGGGTTCATCTGGGACGGTTGGTTATTGTTGCATACGGTTATTCCAGTCTAGGACTGTATTGTAGAGGCATAGTAGTGGTAGATTTTCCTTCTTCAGCAGTTTTGTTGCTTACCACTCTTCTTTCCTTTTTGCCTCTGGTAGACCTAGTGGGTGTGTCAGAGTTTGAGGTTTTACCCACTAGGGGAGGCTACTGGTTTACTAGTAGTTCTCACCCCCATTCTTCTTTCCTCTTTTCTTTTCCCTTGTTTTGCAGTGTTTTCTGCGGGTGCTGCTGGGCTTTCAGCGGCGGGTCGAGGAGAGAGGACGGTTTAGTAGATAGATCTCGAGGCAGGATGAGCGGGTTAGCTGGACTGTTGATGTACCCATGTTTCCTCAGACGGTTGTACCTTTACTTTTGGGACTGGCTTTTGCCAGCGGGTTGTATTTATTTTGGTGAGCTGGGAGAGACTGAAGTATCATTTATACAGATGTATTGTATTTTATTTCCAGCTTCAGTCTGAGATGTATTAGTTTTTAGTTCAGCTCTGTTTTATTGCTCTTATATTATGATCTCTTATATCTGAGCAGGTTTGGCGCTTCGTGTACGCGGGAAATACCGTGTGCACGGCGGATCTGTAGACGGGCCCGGGTTTCGGTTTACACCCGGGGCGTGACAGATTAGGTGGTATCAGAGCTTAGGGATAGGTCAGTTGGGACTTAGGAAACCCTAGGCTTTTCGGCGGACCCTAGGATGTTAGTGCGTGAGAGACGCGACATTTTGCGAAAGTCGGTGATTTATTTGTTTGACTCTTCCTATGAGTGAAGAGGGATCGACATATCCTATTTTTGTGGGACAGTTATGTTGGCTGCAGACAACATAAAGTTACAAAAACAGAGGGATGTCTTTGACTTTCGCTAGATTGGGTCGAGTGTTTGGGGTGTGCTGATTTGCGGTTTTGTCGTGGTGAGCGGTGTCTCCCCGACGTTAGGCCCTGACCCGGGTGCACCTTGGTGCGGCAGTTGGGTCTGAGCTGGTTGTTTCGGGCCGGATACCCAGATTGGAGTCTGAGAGCTCCGGACCCGAAGGGTAGGAGTGTTGGAGGCAGATCAGCGGAGCGGTGGCACAGTTGTCGGAGTAGCGAGTAGCCCCCTCCGTGCCGACATTTAGTGTTGGTGCACCGAGGCAGGGTGGACAGTTGACAGCGGGTAAGCTGTGGGATTGCTTTGATCAAGTGAGCCAGTTTTGGCGGATGAGTCACCCCGATTTGTGGGATTGAGTATGGAGCCTTTGGAGACAGGGTCTTGTTCGGTGGGGGATAGAGAGTACTTGGAAGCCTTTTGTGTCAAGAGTTAACGCAGTTGCTGAACTGCACGCTCCATGTATAGAGGGACGGGGCGCATAGGATATGAGTGTCTGAGAGTGGATTGCGCCAGGATACCTTTTAATTCGTTGGGGCCCTCCATTACGGATTTGGGACGCCTCATTGGAGTAGGCGCCGGGTATGGAGCGTGGCATTGTAGTTCCTTTGGATTGGGATCTGCCACCTGAGGCGAGTTCTGATTGAGACGCTTGGCGCCGGGTGATGGAGGGCAGATCAGTCGGAGGAGGTATTCCCGATTTCTTTTTCCAGGATAGTAGATTTTTTAGACTGTCGGAGCACATATGTTACAGCGGTCGGTGTGGTGGTAGGTTTGAGTTGTTCCGGACTTTTGGGTTCGTATCTTCTTGATACGAGAGAATTCCCTTCTTGGTGGGTAGTGCTTTTGCTTCATTGCTTGGGTTGGGGGGGGCAGGATGGTCACCGCGCGCACGGGAGGCTTATTTTCCCGATCGAGCTTAGCATTTGGAGGAGAGTTGTTGGTCCTGCCCGGTGCAGCTTGAGTCATGGATTTTGCCGGTAGACCCGACGGTCTTGGCTCAGCTGCGGGATGTTGTTGTGGTACTTGTTGGGCTGGCGGGTTCGGTTTTCTTTTGCGGCGGTTGATTATGCCGCGAGGCAGTTTTCTTGGGGAGCCAGGCCCGGAGGTGTTGGTGTACTTGGGTTGCTTGAGGGTTATCTTCCCCTCTATGGTTTTGATCTCGTGAGCGAGGCGGTTGTTTCGCAGTGGATGAGTAGCCTTTTTGGCTGGTATGGTTGAGAGGCCTACGGTGGCGCCGGGACTCGGGGATACCCCCTTTGGTTGCGAGTTCCCGGCTGTTCTCCTATCGGAATTGTCTAGCATGTCACTAGTTTGAGAGTTGAGGACACAACTCCAGGATTCGATGTTTTGGGAATTTTGTCGGGCCAAGTGTGTCGCCTTCGGGGCGCCGGTGCTAGTCGAGATGTGGAAGGTTGGTTCACTTCGGCTTTGCGTGGATCCCCGGGAATTAGATGAAGTGACCATCTGGAGCTAGCACCCTTGTCGAGCTTGGAGGATTTAATTTACCGGTTGTAAGGGTCCCGGGTCTTCCTGAAGGTTGATTTGCAATATGGTTTTCTCGACTGCCTATGGCTGTGTGTTGATGCCGGAGAGTTGGGGAATTGCTTCTACACCCCGACGGTTAAAAGATTAGAGATCGGAGTCTACGTGATCAGTTGTGGGACTTATATTGGATACCTCGGGAGTACAGAGGTATTGGGATCAAGCTTTTGTGCCGATGGACTTGTGGTTGGTAGCTCGAGCGGTTTTCCCAGCTATCGGGGCCCTGGGAGGAGCGGATGCCTGTACCGATGTAGGCTACTTGGTAGCTCGAGCGGTTAGCCCAGCTGTACTTGGATGAGGTGGTGCGGTTTTCTGGAATGCCCACCTCTACTTTGTTCTAGTTAGAGACCGAGGATGGTATCGCGTCTCTGGAATGAGGTATTTGACAGCCTTGGGAGCTTGAGTAGTGGATGATTGGATATTTACCCCCCATTTGGTTGAGGTTCCTGCTTAAGGAATGACTTTAGTTTCGAGGATGAAACTTTCTTTTAGTGGGGGAGGATGTGGTGACCCGGATCTTTGCAGGGCTTCTACAGTGTGACCGGCAGCTTCTGGAGGCCCAAGTGGCATGTCGGCGGTGTTCGTGCGCCAATTTGGATACAAGTGTTGGACTTTGGGCTTAAATTGATCACGTGGGTGATCGGATGACTCCGTCGGATCTTTAGAAGTGGTTTCACGTGAAACGGATATTAAAATTTGGCTCAGCACGAAGTTTGGACAAAGGAACACCTTTCCGGATGCATTCGGCAAATTTTGGGATTGGAATTTGGCAAATCGGACACCGGATTTGGACTCAGCGCGCGAAAACGGTCAAAATGGGCTATTTACATGTATTTTTCGGAGCTTGCTACAGTGATTTTACTGTTCACTGCCGGAACAGTGTTTCCGGCGATCGCCGGCGTCGGCGGCGGCGGCGGGGAGCGGCGGAGGGCGGCGGCGCGGCCTCGGGCAGGCGGCACAGCGGCGCGGGCAGGGGCGTGGGGGCGTGGGCAGGTGCGCAGTCCACGCGGTGGGCGTGCACCACGGCGGTGCCACGTGGCGGTTTGTGTTTGGATGGTTCAGGCGGCGCGGTCCACGGACTTTTTCGGGGTGCATGGTGGATCGAGGGTTGGCCACGTGTCGCCTTGTGGTTGGCTGGCTTGGTGCGCGCGGTCCACGCAACGCGCGGGGCAGGTATCGGGGCAGGTAGCCGTACGCGGGCAGGTGGGCCGGTCGTGGGCAGCGCCACGTGGCGCCCGCTGATTCGCGGGCGCCACCAACCGCGTTGACTACGGGCGGGGGGCACGTGGCGCTATCCGCGGGCACTTGCATGGCTGTCCCGTGTTCGGCGGACACGTGGCGGGCCCTGAGGCGGGTCGGACGGAGGTGTGATCCCGTGCGACGGGATGGGCCAGGCTGGGCCGCACTGTGCGCGCCAGAAAGTTGGCGGGCCGGGCCGCACTGTGCGCGCCCGAATTCGGGCGGACCGGACCGGGCGCCCGAAAGTTGGGACAAGATGGGAATTTTCCCAATTGTTTTCTTCAGCCTATAAATAGGCATCCCGAGCCCTCTTTTCTGCTCTTTTTCTCTCAGCGCAAGCTTGATCTCCCTGAGCTCCCCTCTTGGAAGATTTTCATCTTGAAGTCCTTGATCTTTATGCAGAGTTTTGGGATTTTTGGGAGCACGCATCCCGAGGTTCTGGATTTTTCGGCGCAGTGCGACGTTGCATTTCAGGTGTTCCTCTTCGTCTCTATCCGGTGTAATTTCTCCCCTGAGCTACTCCGATCATCTTTTTCAGTGATTTTTGCGCCGGCAGACTCCTAAGAGGTAGGGCTTCATCTTTCAAATTGATCGTGCTTTCCCGTTTCCAGTTTTTGGCACGAATCCCGAGGCAACACTGTGACCTATTTTCTGTGTGGATTTTTGAGACAGCATCGAGGTGTTTTGGCCATATCTTTTCGCACGAGCGTCAGACGGAAACGAGCTTGTACAACTTTTTCATCTTCAGATCGCAAGGAACGCGCTCGTATTTTTCTTGGATTTTTCCGAGATTTCATTAGAGGTGAAAATCACTGTTTCTCTGTGTACAGTGAGTGCTACAGTCTTTTTGTGCTGAAATCTTTTGAGTGTACCACCTTGTTGAATTTATATCTTGACTTACCGAACTCAAATTTGGGCGTGCAAGAAGCCGTTTCGAAGGTATCGACGCGAGGATCGCTGTGATATTTTTCTGGGAATTTTCTGGGCATTTTAAGCAGGTGAAAATTAAGCATCTTTGGGACTGAAATTGTATGTGGTTGTAAGAGCAGTTTTGGGAACTTATGTGTAATTGTGGACTTTGTATTGTGCCCAGGAGAGTTGCGGGTGCTACTGGAATCATTGGAGTAGGAGATTTGGATTTACCTGGTATTTTCAGCTGTGGGATTTGGACAGTCAGCACTTCAGGTGGGTGGTTGCTATATCCCTCTTGTCTGACTTACCCACTAGGAGTATTAGAGTGATCATCTTTGGAGCATTATGATTGATAATTGCTATTCTCATGAGCCTGTCATGTTGGAAATGTTATTAGAGCATCACTATGTGGGACACATAATTGAATACTTAATTGGGACTTATGCATGCTTGTGTGGAATCATGGATTGCTATGTTAGCACTTAACCTTGCATGTGGAATTGTTTATTATATTTGGTCAAGATGATTTATCCTGTTAGTGGTATTACATGAGGATAGGTGACATGCACAGGTGGATGATTTATGTGAGATTAATTTGGTGGACATAGCATGTTGGAATAGGATTATTGGGATATTTTAATAGTAATAATTAACATGTCATGTTAGCACATAGATTTTATGAAAGTGGGTTAAATGGGTAAATTGTTGAGACATTATGACATATCTATGTGCGGGTACCACTTTGGTGAATTATCATGGATCAGGGATTATAGACATGTGTGGTTGAATAATGATTTTAGCATGTTGATGGTTATATCCATGCGGAGCTAATAATTGATACACATACGGAACCACTATTTGTCACACTTTCTTTTATCGCTCTTGAGGACATATGCATGCTTGTATGGTCATCTAGATAGGCCACTTTTTATTGCTGCACTATCATTTTGGGACTTGACTTAGGAGAAACCACGCTTGTTTCCTTTCCTCCTTCTTATTTAGACCTTTGAGTCTGGTTGCTCGGGTTCGAGCAGGGTTTGGGATAGTGTAGCGGGGACCTTAGGGTCGGTGACAGGTCGTGTTTGATTATGGGTTGTGGGGTATAGTGGCTACCGCGGATAGTAGGCGGTTGACCGGATGTCGGATGTGGGACATGATTGTGATTGTGGGTTATTCCGGCGACCGCGGATATTGGGCGGTTGACCGGAGGTCGGTTGTGAGACCTGGTCGTGGATTTTGGGGTATTGCGACAATCGCGGATATTGGGTGATTGACCGGATAGTTACTTTTGCATCAGATCGGGTTTCTTTAGTGGAGGGTTTTGTTCCACTTGAGAGTTGTTGTGATCCAGTCCTGCTTTTGTTACTTATTACACCGGCGCGGTTATTGCCCGGTGATGCTTTCCTCGTGTGGGTCGCTCCCCTCGAGTTCCCCTCCGGAGGCCGGGGCCAGACAGTTATGGACAGTTTTGCTATCACATCGGCGCGGCTTATTTGCCCGATGATGAGGGCGGCAGCAGGAATTTTGCTATCACATCGGCGCGGCTTTCTTGCCCGATGATGAGGGCGGTACAGATTGGGTTCATCAGGGACGGTTGGTTATTGTTGCATACGGTTATTCCAGTCTAGGACTGTATTGTAGAGGCATAGTAGTGGTAGATTTTCCTTCTTCAGCAGTTTTGTTGCTTACCACTCTTCTTTCCTTTTTGCCTCTGGTAGACCTAGTGGGTGTGTCAGAGTTTGAGGTTTTACCCACTAGGGGAGGCTACTGGTTTACTAGTAGTTCTCACCCCCATTCTTCTTTCCTCTTTTTCTTTTCCCTTGTTTTGCAGTGTTTTCTGCGGGTGCTGCTGGGCTTTCAGCGGCGGGTCGAGGAGAGAGGACGGTTTAGTAGATAGATCTCGAGGCAGGATGAGCGGGTTAGCTGGACTGTTGATGTACCCATGTTTCCTCAGACGGTTGTACCTTTACTTTTGGGACTGGCTTTTGCCAGCGGGTTGTATTTATTTTGGTGAGCTGGGAGAGACTGAAGTATCATTTATACAGATGTATTGTATTTTATTTCCACCTTCAGTCTGAGATGTATTAGTTTTTAGTTCAGCTCTGTTTTATTGCTCTTATATTATGATCTCTTATATCTGAGCAGGTTTGGCGCTTCGTGTACGCGGGAAATACCGTGTGCACGGCGGATCTGTAGACGGGCCCGGGTTCCGGTTTACACCCGGGGCGTGACAGATTAGGTGGTATCAGAGCTTAGGGATAGGTCAGTTGGGACTTAGGAAACCCTAGGCTTTTCGGCGGACCCTAGGATGTTAGTGCGTGAGAGACGCGACATTTTGCGAAAGTCGGTGATTTATTTGTTTGACTCTTCCTATGAGTGAAGAGGGATCGACATATCCTATTTTTGTGGGACAGTTATGTTGGCTGCAGACAACATAAAGTTACAAAAACAGAGGGTTGTCTTTGACTTTCGCTAGATTGGGTCGAGTGTTTGGGTGTGCTGATTTGCGGTTTTGTCGTGGTGAGCGGTGTCACGCCCCGGGTGTAAACCAGAACCCGGGCTCGTCCACAGACCCGCCGTGCACACGGTATTTCCCGTGTACACGAAGCGCTGGTAACCTGCTCAGATATAAAGAAATAATGCTAGAGCATAAAACAGAGCTAAACTGAAACTAGTACATCTCAGACAAATGCTGGAAATAAAAGTACAATAAACTCTCAAGAATATACATATGTCTCTCCCAGCTCACGAAGTGAAATACAACCAGCTGGCCGCAGCCAGACCCAAAATAAAAGAAAATACAACCGTCTGAGTGTACAGGGGATACAACAAAACTACAAAACTCGAGCTCGGGGTAGCAGCTATCTAGTCGGCGATCCTCTTACCTCGATCCTGGGAGGAAGGCCCCGCAACTCCGGCAGATGACTCTGCAAAACAAGGGGACAAGAAAAGGGAAAAACAGTGGGGGGTCAGTACTACTATAAAGACAGTAGCCTCCCCTAGTGGGTAAACCTCAACACAAAACTCCTACCTGCCCACTAGGTCTACCAGAGGCTAAGAGAATAAATGCGGTAACTATGAGTATGACTCCTGATAAAAGCTACCACTAATATGCCTCTACCTGCCCAGCTAAAGATAGCTAAATGTACGCATCAGAATATCGAAGCCTGCCACATCGGGTATGCCAGCCTACGCATAACACCGGTGTGGGATAGGAGTCTCAATGTCTGCCAAATCGAGCATGCCAGCCTACGCATAACACCGATATGGGACAGGAGTCTCAAGGTCTGCTAAATCGGGTATGCCAGCCTACGCATAGCACCGATATGGGGTAGGGTTCTCAATGTCTGCCAAATCGGGTATGCCAGCCTACGCATAACACCGATAGGGGACAGGAGTCCCAGGGTCTCAAGTCTGCAAATCGCGCACTCCGCTCTATAAGGAAAAGTACCGTCTCCCAAAGGAAGCCCAAAACCCTCTCCCCGAAACCCAAGTATCTGACTACACTAACCCAGCCCCTGCTCTAACCCGAGCATAATATCCCCTATGTCTAAGTGACTGAAGAAAGAATGCAACATGGTTTCTCCTAAGTCAATTCCAGCATGATAGTGTAGCAGAAAAAGGTGGCCTATCTAGGTGACCATTCAAGCATGCAAAAGTCATTATCTTGATGAACCATTTTAAGTACTCTAACCACATACCTCAGCCTTTCATTTAATCAATCAACAAGATAGGGATTTAGCATAAATTCCAAGTAATTCTACTACATGTTTAAAGCATGGACTCACTATTAATTAACTTGTAGTTTTCTAACAATGCGATTATCAACGAAGAAATCAGGATTTCATACAAGCATGCTAGGTCCATCTCACAGATTTACTAACAGCATAATCAAGAGCATTCTAATAGGCCTAGTGATAAATCCCAAATAAGAGGTTTACAACATCACCCACCTCAAGCGCTAATCCCAATTCCCAAAAGCGGAACCCAAGCTCAGTGCAAAACTCCCCACCAATCTGTACAAAATACCCCAAAGGAAAACACATAAGCTATACATTCACAATTCCCAGAATCTGTCCCTTAATACCACAGTCCAGAATTCACCAATTTTTACCTGCGAAAAATGCCCAGAAAAATCCAAGGAAAATACTGTCGCGATCCTCGCGACGAGCCCGTCGAAACGAGTACCTGCACGCCCAATTCGGAGTTTCCTACGCTGAGATAAAAATCCGACAAGGGAAACATCCCAATCCAAACTGTACCAAATTTCTGTAACAAAGAACCACAGAAAAAGGAGATTCTCACCCTCGGCCAAAAACCAGAAAAATCTGAAAAAAATCCAGGAGACTCCTTGCGAAGTGTAGATGAAAATTGCCTCTTGAATCGCCTCGATCCGACGTCCGAGCGAAAAGATACGGCAAGAACACTGCGGTGCTATCCAAAAGTCCGCGACGAAAAATGGGTCAAATGGGTGCTCCGAAAACTCCAAGATCAGCACGGAAATCGAGGAACCTCAAAACACAGGAGTTGAAGTCCTACCTGTCGTGAGTCCAACGGCGCAAGAATCGGCAAAATCCGATGTCGGGGTGAGTCGGAGGAGTCCAAACACTGAGAAGGGGCGAAGAAGATCGCCGGGGAAGCAAGCGTCGCGCCGCGCCGTAAAATGGTGAACCTCGGGAAACGTGCCACCAAAAATCTCCAAAGTCCTCCAAAGGGTAGTGCACTGTGAGGGGGAAAATCGCTCTGAAGAACCCTCTCAGGAACAGGCCAGAAAAAGCTGAAAAGGAAACACAAAGGGCCCTTTTATAGCCCAGCCCAAAGGCTGATGGGCCGGGTTTTCGGGCGCAGTTTTCGGGCGCACTGCGCCCGGAAACTCGGTTGCACAACTCCCGTCCGACGCGCCCGGAAATTCCTGGTGCTGCCACGTCACCCCGAACAGGGGACAGCAAAACCCCGCGACCCACAATGCGCCACGTGTCCCCTCGCGGTCAGCGGGGGTAGGTACGGCCGCCCAACCGCGAGGCGACACGTGTCGCACTCGAGTGCGGCCGACCGCCCGCCTGGCGCCACAGTGCGCGCGCAGTCCCGAGGCGCCCCCCCCCCCCCCCCGCGCACCGTGGACCGCGCCCCCGTGAGCCGACGAATCCGAAGCCGCCACGTGTCATGCGCCCGGTCCACCGCAACCCCGCAAAATCGGTGAGCCATGCCGCGTGCGCCGGCCTATCCGGGCACGCCACGCGTCCCCCGCCCGCGGTCCATGCACCGCCGCGCCACCCGGTGGACCGAGCTGCGTGAGCCGGCCAATAACAGGCCGCCACGTGGCTCAGGCCGGTCCACGAGGCTCCCCCATGCACCGAATAACCCCTAAAACTTCCGGAAGCCCGCATTTGGTCATCTGGACTCCAAATTTAACAAGCAAATAGCCGTTTTCAAGCGTTTTTCCGCGCTGAATCCAAATCCAACCTCAGATTGGCCCAAAACCTTTTCTAAAATTTGGCAAATGCCGCCGAAGGCCAAACCAGCTATCCAAGTCTCACAAAGTCCATCTGTGGCACCCCTTTGATGCACCATGGGCCAGACACACCAACACTAGGTGTTCTACACAATGGATTCATCGGAAAGTTGCATGGGAAAAACCAGAACACTACATCCTCCCCCACAAGAAAAAGTTTCGTCCTCGAAACAAAAGTCATACCTCAAGCAGGTGCCTCGAACAGGTGGGGGTAAGCAGCCATCATCGCTGACTCCAACTCCCAGGTAGCCTCGCGCTCCTCCTGACTGCTCCAGAGGATCTTCACATAAGGGATGGCCCGACTGCGCAACTCCCTAACCTCTCGGTCCAAGATCCTCAACGGCCGCTCAACATAGCTCAGGTCCTCGGTGACCTCCAGTGGGGTGAAATCGATGATATGAGACGGGTCATGAACATACTTCCTCAAAGTCGATACATGAAAAACGTCGTGAACACCTGAAAGCCTGGGAGGAAGTGCAAGCCTATAGGCAACTGGCCCTATGCGCTCTAATACCTCGAAAGGTCCAATGAAGCGAGGGCTCAGTTTCCCCCGAATCCCAAATCTTCGGATCCCCTTTGAAGGTGAGACCTTCAGAAAGACATGATCCCCAACCGCGAACTCCAGGTCTCGCCTCCGCACATCTGCATAGCTCCTCTGTCTGCTCTGTGCTGTCTGAAGGTGCTGCCTGACTACCTTGACCTTAGCCTCCGCTTCTCGAAGCAACTCTGGCCCCAAGGTCCGCCTCTCACCCACATCGCTCCAATAAAGAGGGGAACGACACTTGCGTCCATACAATGCTTCAAACGGGGCCATTCGGATGCTCGCTTGAAAGCTATTGTTGTACGCAAACTCTGCCAATGATAAGTGTCGTACCCAACCCCCTCCAAAGTCCAGCGTGCAAGCCCGGAGCATGTCCTCAAGAATCTGTATAGTACGCTCTGACTGTCCGTCTGTCTGCGGGTGAAATGCCGTGCTGAAACTGAGCTGTGTCCCCAAAGTGGCCTGTAGGCTCCTCCAGAAGCGCGAAACAAACCTCGGATCTCGGTCAGATACAATGGAGACGGGCACCCCATGCAGCCTCACTACCTCGTCTAAGTACAGCTGTGCCAGCCGATCGAGGGACCAAGTCACCTGCACCGGTAAAAAGTGTGCGGATTTGGTGAGTCTATCCACGACTACCCAGATAGCATCCGCTCCCGTCTGTGCTCTCGGCAAACCAGTGACAAAATCCATGGTAACATGCTCCCATTTCCATTCAGGGATTGGGAGACTCTGCAACTTGCCAGCAGGTACACGATGTTCAGCCTTTACTTGCTGACAAGTTAGACAGTGCGCTACAAATCTCCCAATGTCTCTTTTCATCCCGTTCCACCAAAACTGTGCCTTAAGGTCCCTATACATCTTAGTCCCACCAGGATGAATGGTATAAGGTGTATAGTGGGCCTCCCTCAAGATCTGCTCTCGGATCTCCGCATCCATAGGCACACATGCTCGGTCCCTGTACCGCAGTACTCCCGAAGCATCAACCGAAAAGTCCCCTGCCAAACCAGTCTGCATCTGCTCTCGAATCCTCATCAGGTGGGGGTCCTCACCCTGTTTCTCCCGAATCCTGTCCAACAGAGTGGGCTGCACGACTAGAGACATAAGTCTAGCAGAGACCCCAGGGGACACCACCTCGAGCTCTAACCGCCTCATCTGCTCCAGTAATGGCGCCTGATCGGTGATCAACGAAGATAGACTCTGCACTGCTCTCCTGCTCAGGGCATCAGCAACCACGTTGGCCTTGCCAGGATGGTATAATATGTCTACATCATAGTCTTTCAACAATTCCAACCATCTGCGCTGCCTCAAGTTGAGCTCCTTCTGTGTGAACAGGTATTTCAAGCTCTTGTGGTCGGTGTAAATCTCGCAGTGCTCCCCATACAGGTAATGGCGCCACAACTTTAGTGCAAATATCACTGCAGCTAGCTCCAAATCATGGGTAGG
This sequence comes from Tillandsia leiboldiana, assembly GCA_029204045.2. Classification (NCBI taxonomy): domain Eukaryota; kingdom Viridiplantae; phylum Streptophyta; class Magnoliopsida; order Poales; family Bromeliaceae; genus Tillandsia; species Tillandsia leiboldiana. Next base: position 9,713,146 of record CM055072.1, read on the forward strand.
GTAATTCTTTTCATAATCCTTCAGTTGCCGAGAGGCATAAGCAATTACCTTTCCCTCCTGCATCAGCACGCAACCAAGTCCACTGTGCGATGCATCACTGTAAATCACGTATCCCTTCCCCATAACAGGTAGGGAAAGGATAGGAGCCGACATCAATCTGTTCTTTAATTCCTCGAAGCTCCTCTGGCAGTCCTCACTCCAGATAAACTTAATCCCTTTTCGCGTCAAACGAGTGAGGGGTGTGGAAAGTTTCGCAAAACCTTCCACAAACCGACGGTAATATCCTGCTAAGCCCATGAAACTGCGGACCTCAGATACCGTCGTCGGTCGGGGCCAATCCCAGACTGCTTCGATCTTCGCCGGGTCTACTGCCACTCCAGCGGCTGAAATAACGTGGCCCAAAAAGACAACCTCCCGAAGCCAGAAATCACACTTAGATAACTTGGCATACAACTTTCTCTCTCTCAGAAGTTGTAGCACAATCCTCAGGTGCTCCTCGTGCTCCAAATCGCTTCGGGAATAAACTAGGATGTCATCAATAAAAACAACGACGAACCGATCCAGGTATGGTCGAAAAATCCTGTTCATTAAATCCATAAAAGCAGCAGGGGCATTTGTCAATCCAAAAGGCATGACGGTGAACTCATAATGCCCGTACCGCGTCCTGAATGCCGTCTTCGGGATGTCCTCGGCCTTCACCTTCAATTGGTGGTAACCAGACTGTAAATCAATTTTAGAAAAGACACAAGACCCTTGCAGCTGGTCAAATAAGTCATCAATGCGCGGCAAAGGGTACTTGTTCTTGATGGTCACTTTATTCAACTCCCGATAATCAACACATAGTCGAAGTGATCCATCATTCTTCTTCACAAATAGCACCGGCGCTCCCCAAGGCGATACGCTTGGTCTGACAAAACCTTTGTCCAATAAATCCTGGAGTTGCGCCTTTAGCTCTCGCAGCTCAGCCGGTGCCATTCGGTAAGGAGCCTTAGAGATTGGCGCAGTTCCAGGAACTACGTCAATCAAAAACTCAACTTCCCTATCCGGCGGCATATAAATCAGATCTGGAGGAAACACATCCGGGAACTCGTGGACAATAGGGATATCCGGGAGTCCCGGTGCCGCCACAGGCTCCTTAACCACCGACGCCAAAAAGGCCACGCATCCACCGCGCATCATCTGCCTCGCCCGAGAAGTCGAAACCACAGAGGCAAAGAAAGCACTCTGGCACCCCCTGTAAACAAACACCTCCTGGCCTGGCTCGCTAAAAGTAACAGTCCTCGCGGCGCAATCAATCGTCGCGAAATAGCGAGCTAGCCAATCCATCCCCAGCACAACGTCATAATCTCGCAGCTGACTAAGGACCATCAGGTCCGCTGGCAAAATCCAAGACTCAAGCTGTACCGGGCAAGACCAACAACACTCCTCTACAATCAAAATATGATCGGGAATCCGTACCTCTAATGCATGCGGTAACCGACGTAACTCTAGTCCATGCGATGATGCAAATGCTCTACTAATAAAAGAATGGGATGCACCGGTATCAAATAAAGTGCGAGCTCTAATGCCGAAAAGTAAAATGATACCTGCCACCACGTGGTCGGCCGCCGCAGAGTCCCCTACCTGGGCGGCGTAGACTCGCCCGTTCTGAGCTGATGGTCGGTAGTCTGTAGGGTGGGAGGAAGGAGCCCTGCTCGCTGGAGCATAAGGCCGCTGCTGGGGCACCGAAGGAGCTGATGCTGAGGAAGGAGCCTGCGGTGTAGAGAGAGGGCAAGTAGCTCGAATATGGCCGGACTGTCCACACCGATAACAGCGGCCATACCTCTGGTCACAAGTATCCGCCGCGTGCTGTCCCCTACAAAAGACGCACCTGACCGCAGACTGGGGCTGCCTCGACTGCTGCTGCTGCTGCCCTTGCCGCTGTGACCCCTGCTGTCGCGACTGCGACCTCTTCTGCTGCGAATGCTGCTGCTGTCGCTGGGGCTGCTGCTGTGGGGGCCTCTGGGATCCCCCAGGCCCTCGCCGATCCGAACGCCCACGGCCCGTAGACTGTGGCGGTGGCGGTCGGGGCGGCCTCCAGGAACTGGCCTGTCCCCCCTCGTCTGGTGCTGGCCGCTTCCTCTCAGAACTCTGAGCGACCGAGCCTCCGCGCCTAGCGACCACATGATCTCCCCTCTCGACCCACTGTGCATGATCCACTGCCTCTGATAAAGTCTGAAGCCTCTGGGCGTGTACCAAGGTATAGATCTCGGGGCGTAAACCTGTCTCAAACAGCTCCACCTGGTGCAGCCCGTCCCTGGCAACATAGGGTACGCAGTTAAGCAACTGCGTAAACTCCTGGAAATAGTCCCATACTGAGCGATCACCCTGCTGCAGGTTCTTCAAGTCATCTTCTATCTTCTTCTTCACGCTCGTGGAGAAGTAAGTGTCAAGGATCATCCTCCTGAACTCCGACCAGGGTAGCTGTCGGGTGATCTGAAACTCTAAGGGCTCGACCCGACGCCACCAAGCATCAGCATCCCCCTCTAAACAATGTACGACCATGTGTACTCTGAATCTCGAATCGATGAAGAAATCTCTGAACAACTTCTCCATTGATGCCAACCACGATCCTATCTCTGCTGGATGAGTACTCCGCCCCGAGAACCTAGGTGGTCCTCGCTTATAGAACTGTGCGAGTTTGTCAGCAAATTCCTGCTCCTCCGCTGGGGTCAATGGCCTGATCACCCCCTGGGCCTCACTGCTAGACGACGGTGCCGTAGGAACAAGTGGAATAGCCGGCGGTACAACCGGTGGTACAGAGGCCTCTACAGTAGTAGGGGGTGGTGCCGCAACCTGAGCCAGCAACTGCTCAAATCTCTGCTCCTGTCGGCGGTGACTCTCCGCCAACTGGGCCACCATGGCCCTCAGCTCACTGATCTCAGAAGGCCCGGACTGCTCCGGCTCCTCCGGGGGTGTAGGAGTACCCCGAGTAGGGATCTGCCGCCTAGGAGGCATCCTGCCACACAAGAAACCACGGGTCAGAACCAAACCACACACGACCCAATCCAGCGAAAGTCATGGACATCCCCCTATTCCTGTAACCTTATGTTGTCTGCAGCCAACATAACAGTCCACCAGAAATAGGCTATGCCAATCCCTCTCCACTCACAGGAAGAGTTTAATAACAAATTGCCGACTTTCGCAAAATATCGCGTCACTCACGCCCTGCCTTCCTAGGGTCTGCCAAAAAGCCTAGGGTTTCCTAAGTCCCAACTGACCTATCGCTAAGCTCTGATACCAAAATAATCTGTCACGCCCCGGGTGTAAACCAGAACCCGGGCTCGTCCACAGACCCGCCGTGCACACGGTATTTCCCGTGTACACGAAGCGCTGGTAACCTGCTCAGATATAAAGAAATAATGCTAGAGCATAAAACAGAGCTAAACTGAAACTAGTACATCTCAGACAAATGCTGGAAATAAAAGTACAATAAACTCTCAAGAATATACATATGTCTCTCCCAGCTCACGAAGTGAAATACAACCAGCTGGCCGCAGCCAGACCCAAAATAAAAGAAAATACAACCGTCTGAGTGTACAGGGGATACAACAAAACTACAAAACTCGAGCTCGGGGTAGCAGCTATCTAGTCGGCGATCCTCTTACCTCGATCCTGGGAGGAAGGCCCCGCAACTCCGGCAGATGACTCTGCAAAACAAGGGGACAAGAAAAGGGAAAAACAGTGGGGGGTCAGTACTACTATAAAGACAGTAGCCTCCCCTAGTGGGTAAACCTCAACACAAAACTCCTACCTGCCCACTAGGTCTACCAGAGGCTAAGAGAATAAATGCGGTAACTATGAGTATGACTCCTGATAAAAGCTACCACTAATATGCCTCTACCTGCCCAGCTAAAGATAGCTAAATGTACGCATCAGAATATCGAAGCCTGCCACATCGGGTATGCCAGCCTACGCATAACACCGGTGTGGGATAGGAGTCTCAATGTCTGCCAAATCGGGGATGCCAGCCTACGCATAACACCGATATGGGACAGGAGTCTCAAGGTCTGCTAAATCGGGTATGCCAGCCTACGCATAGCACCGATATGGGGTAGGGTTCTCAATGTCTGCCAAATCGGGTATGCCAGCCTACGCATAACACCGATAGGGGACAGGAGTCCCAGGGTCTCAAGTCTGCAAATCGCGCACTCCGCTCTATAAGGAAAAGTACCGTCTCCCAAAGGAAGCCCAAAACCCTCTCCCCGAAACCCAAGTATCTGACTACACTAACCCAGCCCCTGCTCTAACCCGAGCATAATATCCCCTATGTCTAAGTGACTGAAGAAAGAATGCAACATGGTTTCTCCTAAGTCAATTCCAGCATGATAGTGTAGCAGAAAAAGGTGGCCTATCTAGGTGACCATTCAAGCATGCAAAAGTCATTATCTTGATGAACCATTTTAAGTACTCTAACCACATACCTCAGCCTTTCATTTAATCAATCAACAAGATAGGGATTTAGCATAAATTCCAAGTAATTCTACTACATGTTTAAAGCATGGACTCACTATTAATTAACTTGTAGTTTTCTAACAATGCGATTATCAACGAAGAAATCAGGATTTCATACAAGCATGCTAGGTCCATCTCACAGATTTACTAACAGCATAATCAAGAGCATTCTAATAGGCCTAGTGATAAATCCCAAATAAGAGGTTTACAACATCACCCACCTCAAGCGCTAATCCCAATTCCCAAAAGCGGAACCCAAGCTCAGTGCAAAACTCCCCACCAATCTGTACAAAATACCCCAAAGGAAAACACATAAGCTATACATTCACAATTCCCAGAATCTGTCCCTTAATACCACAGTCCAGAATTCACCAATTTTTACCTGCGAAAAATGCCCAGAAAAATCCAAGGAAAATACTGTCGCGATCCTCGCGACGAGCCCGTCGAAACGAGTACCTGCACGCCCAATTCGGAGTTTCCTACCCTGAGATAAAAATCCGACAAGGGAAACATCCCAATCCAAACTGTACCAAATTTCTGTAACAAAGAACCACAGAAAAAGGAGATTCTCACCCTCGGCCAAAAACCAGAAAAATCTGAAAAAAATCCAGGAGACTCCTTGCGAAGTGTAGATGAAAATTGACTCTTGAATCGCCTCGATCCGACATCCGAGAGAAAAGATACGGCAAGAACACTGCGGTGCTGTCCAAAAGTCCGCGACGAAAAATGGGTCAAATGGGTGCTCCGAAAACTCCAAGATCAGCACGGAAATCGAGGAACCTCAAAACACAGGAGTTGAAGTCCTACCTGTCGTGAGTCCAACGGCGCAAGAATCGGCGAAATCCGATGTCGGGGTGAGTCGGAGGAGTCCAAACACTGAGAAGGGGCGAAGAAGATCGCCGGGGAAGCAAGCGTCGCGCCGCGCCGTAAAATGGTGAACCTCGGGAAACGTGCCACCAAAAATCTCCAAAGTCCTCCAAAGGGTAGTGCACTGTGAGGGGGAAAATCGCTCTGAAGAACCCTCTCAGGAACAGGCCAGAAAAAGCTGAAAAGGAAACACAAAGGGCCCTTTTATAGCCCAGCCCAAAGGCTGATGGGCCGGGTTTTCGGGCGCAGTTTTCGGGCGCACTGCGCCTGGAAACTCGGTTGCACAACTCCCGTCCGACGCGCCCGGAAGTTCCTGGTGCTGCCACGTCACCCCGAACAGGGGACAGCAAAACCCCGCGACCCACAATGCGCCACGTGTCCCCTCGCGGTCAGCGGGGGTAGGTACGGCCGCCCAACCGCGAGGCGACACGTGTCGCACTCGAGTGCGGCCGACCGCCCGCCTGGCGCCACAGTGCGCGCGCAGTCCCGAGGCGCCCCCCCCCCGCGCACCGTGGACCGCGCCCCCGTGAGCCGACGAATCCGAAGCCGCCACGTGTCATGCGCCCGGTCCACCGCAACCCCGCAAAATCGGTGAGCCATGCCGCGTGCGCCGGCCTATCCGGGCACGCCACGCGTCCCCCGCCCGCGGTCCATGCACCGCCGCGCCACCCCGTGGACCGAGCTGCGTGAGCCGGCCAATAACAGGCCGCCACGTGGCTCAGGCCGGTCCACGAGGCTCCCCCATGCACCGAATAACCCCTAAAACTTCCGGAAGCCCGCATTTGGTCATCCGGACTCCAAATTTAACAAGCAAATAGCCGTTTTCAAGCGTTTTTCCGCACTGAATCCAAATCAAACCTCAGATTGGCCCAAAACCTTTTCTAAAATTCGGCAAATGCAGCCGAAGGCCAAACCAGCTATCCAAGTCTCACAAAGTCCATCTGTGGCACCCCTTTGATGCACCATGGGCCAGACACACCAACACTAGGTGTTCTACACAATGGATTCATCGGAAAGTTGCATGGGAAAAACCAGAACACTACAAGCGGTGTCTCCCCGACGTTGGGCCCTGACCCGGGTGCACCTTGGTGCGGCAGTTGGGTCTGAGCTGGTTGTTTCGGGCCGGATACCCAGATTGGAGTCTGAGAGCTCCGGACCCGAAGGGTAGGAGTGTTGGAGGCAGATCAGCGGAGCGGTGGCACAGTTGTCGGAGTAGCGAGTAGCCCCCTCCGTGCCGACATTTAGTGTTGGGGCACCGAGGCAGGGTGGACAGTTGACAGCGGGTAAGCTGTGGGATTGCTTTGATCAAGTGAGCCAGTTTTGGCGGATGAGTCACCCCGATTTGTGGGATTGAGTATGGAGCCTTTGGAGACAGGGTCTTGTTCGGTGGGGGATAGAGAGTACCTGGAAGCCTTTTGTGTCAAGAGTTAACGCAGTTGCTGAACTGCACGCTCCATGTATAGAGGGACGGGGCGCATAGGATATGAGTGTCTGAGAGTGGATTGCGCCAGGATACCTTTTAATTCGTTGGGGCCCTCCATTACGGATTTGGGACGCCTCATTGGAGTAGGCGCCGGGTATGGAGCGTGGCATTGTAGTTCCTTTGGATTGGGATCTGTCACCTGAGGCGAGTTCTGATTGAGACGCTTGGCGCCGGGTGATGGAGGGCAGATCAGTCGGAGGAGGTATTCCCGATTTCTTTTTCCAGGATAGTAGATTTTTGAGACTGTCAGAGCACATATGTTACAGCGGTCGGTGTGGTGGTAGGTTTGAGTTGTTCCGGACTTTTGGGTTCGTATCTTCTTGATACGAGAGAATTCCCTTCTTGGTGGGTAGTGCTTTTGCTTCATTGCTTGGGTTGGGGGGGGCAGGATGGTCACCGCGCGCACGGGAGGCTTATTTTCCCGATCGCGCTTAGCATTTGGAGGAGAGTTGTTGGTCCTGCCCGGTGCAGCTTGAGTCATGGATTTTGCCGGTAGACCCGACGGTCTTGGCTCAGCTGCGGGATGTTGTTGTGGTACTTGTTGGGCTGGCGGGTTCGGTTTTCTTTTGCGGCGGTTGATTATGCCGCGAGGCAGTTTTCTTGGGGAGCCAGGCCCGGAGGTGTTGGTGTACTTGGGTTGCTTGAGGGTTATCTTCCCCTCTATGGTTTTGATCTCATGAGCGAGGCGGATGTTTCGCAGTGGATGAGTAGCCTTTTTGGCTGGTATGGTTGAGAGGCCTACGGTGGCGCCGGGACTCGGGGATACCCCCTTTGGTTACGAGTTCCCGGCTGTTCTCCTATCGGAATTGTCTAGCATGTCACTAGTTTGAGAGTTGAGGACACAACTCCAGGATTCGATGTTTTGGGAATTTTGTCGGGCCAAGTGTGTCGCCTTCGGGGCGCCGGTGCTAGTCGAGATGTGGAAGGTTGGTTCACTTCGGCTTTGCGTGGATCCCCGGGAATTAGATGAAGTGACCATCTGGAGCTAGCACCCTTGTCGAGCTTGGAGGATTTAATTTACCGGTTGTAAGGGTCCCGGGTCTTCCTGAAGGTTGATTTGCAATATGGTTTTCTCGACTGCCTATGGCTGTGTGTTGATGCCGGAGAGTTGGGGAATTGCTTCTACACCCCGACGGTTAAAAGATTAGAGATCGGAGTCTACGTGATCAGTTGTGGGACTTATATTGGATACCTCGGGAGTACAGAGGTATTGGGATCAAGCTTTTGTGCCGATGGACTTGTGGTTGGTAGCTCGAGCGGTTTTCCCAGCTATCGGGGCCCTGGGAGGAGCGGATGCCTGTACCGATGTAGGCTACTTGGTAGCTCGAGCGGTTAGCCCAGCTGTACTTGGATGAGGTGGTGCGGTTTTCTGGAATGCCCGCCTCTACTTTGTTCTAGTTAGAGACCGAGGATGGTATCGCGTCTCTGGAATGAGGTATTTGACAGCCTTGGGAGCTTGAGTGGTGGATGATTGGATATTTACCCCCCATTTAGTTGAGGTTCCTGCTTAAGGAATGACTTTAGTTTCGAGGACGAAACTTTCTTTTAGTGGGGGAGGATGTGGTGACCCGGATCTTTGCAGGGCTTCTACAGTGTGACCGGCAGCTTCTGGAGGCCCAAGTGGCATGTCGGCGGTGTTCGTGCGCCAATTTGGATACAAATGTTGGACTTTGGGATTAAATGGATCACGTGGGTGATCGGATGACTCCGTCGGGTCTTTAGAAGTGGTTTCGCGTGAAACGGATATTAAAATTTGGCTCAGCACGAAGTTTGGACAAAGGAACACCTTTCCGGATGCATTCGGCAAATTTTGGGATTGGAATTTGGCAAATCGGACACCGGATTTGGACTCAGCGCGCGAAAACGGTCAAAATGGGCTATTTACATGTATTTTTCGGAGCTTGCTACAGTGATTTTACTGTTCACTGCCGGAACAGTGTTTCCGGCGATCGCCGGCGTCGGCGGCGGCGGCGGGGAGCGGCGGAGGGCGGCGGCGCGGCCTCGGGCAGGCGGCACAGCGGCGCGGGCAGGGGCGTGGGGGCGTGGGCAGGTGCGCAGTCCACGCGGTGGGCGTGCACCAGGGCGGTGCCACGTGGCGGTTTGTGTTTGGATGGTTCAGGCGGCGCGGTCCACGGACTTTTTCGGGGTGCATGGTGGATCGAGGGTTGGCCACGTGTCGCCTTGTGGTTGGCTGGCTTGGTGCGGGCGGTCCACGCAACGCGCGGGGCAGGTGTCGGGGCAGGTAGCCGTACGCGGGCAGGTGGGCCGGTCGTGGGCAGCGCCACGTGGCGCCCGCTGATTCGCGGGCGCCACCAACCGCGTTGACTGCGGGCGGGGGGCACGTGGCGCTATCCGCGGGCACTTGCATGGCTGTCCCGTGTTCGGCGGACACGTGGCAGGCCCTGAGCCGGGTCGGACGGAGGTGTGATCCCGTGCGACGGGATGGGCCGGGCTGGGCCGCACTGTGCGCGCCCGAAAGTTGGCGGGCCGGGCAGCACTGTGCGTGCCCGAATTCGGGCGGACCGGACCGGGCGCCCGAAAGTTGTGACAAGATGGGAATTTTCCCAATTATTTTCTTCAGCCTATAAATAGGCATCCCGAGCCCTCTTTTCTGCTCTTTTTCTCTCAGCGCAAGCTTGATCTCCCTGAGCTCCCTTCTTGGAAGATTTTCATCTTCAAGTCCTTGATCTTTCTGCAGAGTTTTGGGATTTTTGGGAGCACGCATCCCGAGGTTCTGGATTTTTCGGCGCAGTGCGACGTTGTATTTCAGGTGTTCCTCTTCGTCTCTATTCGGTGTAATTTCTCCCCTGAGCTACTCCGATCATCTTTTTCAGTGATTTTTGCGCCGGCAGACTCCTAAGAGGTAGGGCTTCATCTTTCAAATCGATCGTGCTTTCCCGTTTCAAGTTTTTGGCACGAATCCCGAGGCAACACTGTGACCTATTTTCTGTGTGGATTTTTGAGACAGCATCGAGGTGTTTTGGCCATATCTTTTCGCACGAGCGTCAGACGGAAACGAGCTTGTACAACTTTTTCATCTTCAGATCGCAAGGAACGTGCTCGTATTTTTCTTGGATTTTTTCGAGATTTCATCAGAGGTGAAAATCACTGTTTCTCTGTGTATAGTGAGTGCTACAGTCTTTTTGTGCTGAAATCTTTTGAGTGTACTTCCTTGTTGAATTTATATCTTGACTTACCGAACTCAGATTTGGGCGTGCAAGAAGCCGTTTCGAAGGTATCGACGCGAGGATCGCTGTGATATTTTTCTGGGAATTTTCTGGGCATTTTCAGCAGGTGAAAATTAAGCATCTTTGGGACTGAAATTGTATGTGGTTGTAAGAGCAGTTTTGGGAACTTATGTGTAATTGTGGACTTTGTATTGTGCCCAGGAGAGTTGCGGGTGCTACTGGAATCATTGGAGTAGGAGATTTGGATTTACCTGGTATTTTTAGCTGTGGGATTTGGACAGTCAGCACTTCAGGTGGGTGGTTGCTATATCCCTCTTGTCTGACTTACCCACTATGAGTATTAGAGTGATCATCTTTGGAGCATTATGATTGATAATTGCTATTCTCATGAGCCTGTCATGTTGGAAATGTTATTAGAGCATCACTATGTGGGACACATAATTGAATACTTAATTGGGACTTATGCATGCTTGTGTGGAATCATGGATTGCTATGTTAGCACTTAACCTTGCATGTGGAATTGTTTATTATATTTGGTCAAGATGATTTATCCTGCTAGTGGTATTACATGAGGATAGGTGACATGCACAGGTGGATGATTTATGTGAGATTAATTTGGTGGACATAGCATGTTGGAATAGGATTATTGGGATATTTTAATAGTAATAATTAACATGCCATGTTAGCACATAGATTTTATGAAAGTGGGTTAAATGGGTAAATTGTTGAGACATTATGACATATCTATGTGCGGGTACCACTTTGGTGAATTATCATGGATCAGGGATTATAGACATGTGTGGTTGAATAATGATTTTAGCATGTTGATGGTTATATCCATGCGGAGCTAATAATTGATACACATGCGGAACCACTATTTGTCACACTTTCTTTTATCGCTCTTGAGGACATATGCATGCTTGTATGGTCATCTAGATAGGCCACTTTTTATTGCTGCACTATCATTTTGGGACTTGACTTAGGAGAAACCATGCTTGTTTCCTTTTCTCCTTCTTATTTAGACCTTTGAGTCTGGTTGCTCGGGTTCGAGCAGGGGTTTGGGATAGTGTAGCGGGGACCTTATGGTCGGTGACAGGTCGTGTTTGATTATGGGTTGTGGGGTATAGCGGCTACCGCGGATAGTAGGCGGTTGACCGGATGTCGGATGTGGGACATGATTGTGATTGTGGGTTATTCCGGCGACCGCGGATATTGGGCGGTTGACCCGAGGTCGGTTGTGAGACCTGGTCGTGGATTTTGGGGTATTGCGGCAATCGCGGATATTGGGTGATTGACCGGATAGTTACTTTTGCATCAGATCGGGTTTCTTTAGTGGAGGGTTTTGTTCCACTTGAGAGTTGTTGTGATCCAGTCCTGCTTTTGTTACTTATCACACCGGCGCGGTTATTGCCCGGTGATGCTTTCCTCGTGTGGGTCGCTCCCCTCGAGTTCCCCTCCGGAGGCCGGGGCCAGACAGTTATGGACAGTTTTGCTATCACATCGGCGCGGCTTATTTGCCCGATGATGAGGGCGGCAGCAGGAATTTTGCTATCACATCGGCGCGGCTTTCTTGCCCGATGATGAGGGCGGTACAGATTGGGTTCATCTGGGACGGTTGGTTATTGTTGCATACGGTTATTCCAGTCTAGGACTGTATTGTATAGGCATAGTAGTGGTAGATTTTCCTTCTTCAGCAGTTTTGTTGCTTACCACTCTTCTTTCCTTTTTGCCTTTGGTAGACCTAGTGGGTGTGTCAGAGTTTGAGGTTTTACCCACTAGGGGAGGCTACTGGTTTACTAGTAGTTCTCACCCCCATTCTTCTTTCCTCTTTTTCTTTTCCCTTGTTTTGCAGTGTTTTCTGCGGGTGCTGCTGGGCTTTCAGCGGCGGGTCGAGGAGAGAGGACGGTTTAGTAGATAGATCTCGAGGCAGGATGAGCGGGTTAGCTGGACTGTTGATGTACCCATGTTTCCTCAGATGGTTGTACCTTTACTTTTGGGACTGGCTTTTGCCAGCGGGTTGTATTTATTTTGGTGAGCTGGGAGAGACTGAAGTATCATTTATACAGATGTATTGTATTTTATTTTCAGCTTCTGTCTGAGATGTATTAGTTTTTAGTTCAGCTCTGTTTTATTGCTCTTATATTATGATCTCTTATATCTGAGCAGGTTTGGCGCTTCGTGTACGCGGGAAATACCGTGTGCACGGCGGATCTGTAGACGGGCCCGGGTTCCGGTTTACACCCGGGGCGTGACAATTATACTTCATATCATAATTATAAGATGTAGTTTGTTGTAACTATTTAAAATATATATTTTAAATTCTTATTTTCAACTAGTAGAATGGAGGGTGAAATAAGCCAGCTAGAAAAACTAAAGAATAAAAATATAAACAGCAATGGATTGAAAATGAAGATAAAAAGGTTATTTAGCGCTTATTGGATCCACGGATTCGGATCAATAGAGGGTCGATAATGAAACTGTTACACCAATGAGTAATGTTACACAAAGATGGAAGGGATAATAGAGTAATGGAGGAGAAGAAGAAGCCATAGGACGAGTCTACTCTCTCTGCGGCTAGGAGGAGGAGTGTTGTGGAAGAAAAGGGAAGGTTCCAGCTAATTCCAGAAGTAGTAGGTGAGGCGCACAACCCTAGGAGTTGACGGTCTTCGAGCTGCGCTTAACAGGAGAGTGGGAATGAAGCCCAAGCAGTGATCCAAGATTTGATGAGTGAGGCCCACTTGGCCCAACAGAATTATCCACTTGTCCCTTCTTTTTCAGTTAGACCCCTGTAGTTCTTCTATATCACTTTTCAGTACTCAATATGAACAGTATAAATAGCTTTGATGTAAATAGGATCGAACATGAATATGAATAAATTAATTTTCCCTCTCTAATCCTTCTATCTCCCACGATCTATCCTCTCCCTCAACCTCAAACCCTTCTCCAATCTCTTCTCCAAACCTGAAATCCAACCCCAATTCACCATTATTAGAGCTCGAGGTCACAGATCTACACCAGATTGTAAACCATCATCCTCACTGTCATCCAAGTCTCAGAGAATTCTCATTACGGACTGGTTGCGGATCGTCCGGACGTAACAAAAACTTTTCGAATAAAATACTTGCAAAAATTAGAGAAATGGATGCACGAGAAATTATCTGATTGTGAGTTGAAGGGGCAACGACAGATTAACTTATTTATTAACTGTGAAAATTTAAATAAATAAAATTTTAGAAAAACATAATTTTTGGAATTTTTAAATTTTAAAAAATTAATTTCGAAGGAATAATCGTGAAGAAACGTCTAATCTAACGAAATAATGATAAAAACAGATTAGCTACCTGAAAGGTCTCGTCGCGCTGAACGTCGTGGTAATATCCGTTTCTCGATCTGGTGTGTCAAAAGCACGATTTCTAGAGAAAAACAAAAAATTGCGAAAATTGAAAATAGAGTAAATATCCAAAACGCGCGACATTTCATGTGCCAAATTATACGATTTTTGAGATGGAGTTACTAGTGAGTAGAATACCCCTGTAGGTGAGTTTTGAATAATAAATGATGAACCAAAGAGGTTAAATTGTAATTTTTACTAAATGAGAGAAAAGAGCAACGCGTAAAGAGATTATCATTCCATATGGAAATTTTTGGAGTCTCCGAGAGCATAAAGACTCATAAAAAAAGTAGACTCAAAGAGTAATGCGAGTACCCAAGTTTCACTGAAAACGGAATTTTGGGTTAAGAGTTACGGGATCTTGAATCCAAAATTCGTGTGCAGTATTCCTACTTGAGACCGAACATAGCATGTTCAAAATAGAAAATCTCGCAAAATATCCAACTGATTTTAGCAAATAAGAGCTCTATGTAAACTACGCTTAGGGATGAAGGTCTGAAGCCAAGTTTCACTGAAAATAAAAATTCAGATAAGAAGTTACAGGATCTTAAATATAGAACTTGTGTGTAGTTTTTCCTGCTGGAGACCAAACATAGTGTGTTCAAAATAGAAAATCTCGCAAGATATTCAACGAATTTTAGCTGTTTTGCTGGAATCGGATCTTGCATCGCTAAACAATAGCATCCCGAAGTCGCTCCTTACGCGAAGTCTGGCAGAACTGCTATAAATTCTGAGGACCTTTGAGGCTTTTCGTGCATATATGTCGCCTTAATAGTGACCTTGTTGCGATGCATTGCGAGGGAAGTGAGTCCCGAGGGCTGCTGTGCAAATTCCAATGCGATCCGGGTCCCTAAATGGATCGGGTTACCCAATCCATTAGCAGTACCCTTAGTTTCCTCCTTTTTCTTTTTGTGATTCCTTTTTTTTTGTTTCCCTCTGTTGGGGCCGAAAATGCCGGTCGTCGATCGGCCCCGGATGTTCGTTTGACCCTCTGAAATGTGATGCGTCGTGTGCCAATAGATCAAGCGATCGGGTTGAGGAGGGATCTGCTCAGCCGGGTTCTCCTCACTTTAACTCCCGCGACCATCCGGCTTAAAATAGTCAAATCAGGATATGGAAATAGGGAGAGGTCGAGTCTAGCCTAGGGTAGCCGACTCAGATAGTAGAGATAATAATTTGACACGGCTAAGGAGTTGATTAATGCTTTGTATTGCTTAGAAAAGGGGATACAAGAAAGAGGAAAAGGAAGAAATTACAAGTAAGCCTACTCATAGAAAAGTGGTAAATTTAATCTAGGAAAGCAGTAAATATATGAAATTGCAGGGGTAGTCCTGGCTTACGAGGTTGCATGACCCCTTTCTCTTCGATGGTTCGAGTATTTATACACTCCCTGAACCATGTTTACAAGCACCAATTTGAAAATATCAGCGGGATTTGGGGAAAATCACCGTGAAATCCTCGACTACTTCCCCTTGAGTCGAAACTTTCTCCAATATGATAATAGTCGTTCTTCCGTCCAGGTTCATCCCCTTATTATCGCGCCAGAGCATGATCTTCGACGCTTTCCAATGCTGGACGTTGCTTGCCGTTCTGGAGGCTGTTACGAGATTCGCGCCTAAATCTCGTACTTTTTTCTTTCAAGGTATTTCCTTTTGGGGCTCGGTTAGCCAAGAATTGACCTTGACTCCGCCTTTTCATCGCTTGACCGAAGTGGCCTAGTATTTACCTTCGGTCGAGGTCAGCCCTAGATAACAATTTAATCCTCTAGCTGTCCGCTCTTCCTATCGGCTGATACTTTAGCAGATGACGCTTGTCGCGCATCGCACCCTCACGCGACTGAGGTCGGTTTCAACCAGGATGCGAGTTCCTCTCTTATTCTTCTATCGATTGATGCCCTCAACCTATAGTATACGCCACGTATCACCTTTTCGGGTGACAGAAATTTTTGGTCTCAACATGCCCCCTCGGCAATCGCCTGACGTTCCGTTCGGGTGATTGTCGAAAGGACTAGCGTGCATTCATTGAATGCTAGCCTTTTCTTAATTTCTTCCTCGGCCTTGTTGGCCGAGTCTTCGGCCATGTCGCAATAGTCGAGATTATTTTGTCGCCAGCTTATTGTGCTAGCCCTTTTTTCGGAGGCCCCATCGCAGCCTCGCCTACTGGCCCTCCCATGACTGTTGATTCAGGCTGGGGGCTCTTCACCTGCCGTTATTCGACTGGTCCTCTTTGGTTACCCAAATGAAGGAGGTTTTGTCTGAGTCTTCATAGACCGACATGTTATCGGTCCGCGTCTTCTTTTATCCGATTTTTGTTTCGACCGAACGAAGATGGAGTCAGGACTTTTTCATCGTCCCTTGGTGGCCATCTTCTGCGTCGGGCCACCTTGCTGGGGTTTCGCCCGGAGAGCACTTTGACTCCCCGTCGCTCCTCCGGCGCCTCAAGATTGTGCCTCATCGCGGCCTCTAAGGCCTTTAAACGGGCGTCCAGTTCTAACCGGACGTCCTCATCCTCTGGCTTGGCGACCATCGATCCGAGCATCGGTATGCTTTGCTGGGACGACCTAGTAGAGCCCCCCGCCTCATAATCGCAGCGTACTGGTGCCACGGGGTGCCAATGCACGGGCCGTTCTCCCCTCGGGTTCGGTCGTGGCCACTGTACTGTGACGTCGCTTTTGCGGGCGTCAGCCTCCAGCCTCTGTACTCGATGCTTCTGCGTCTTTGTCATGACCGGCCCCTGCCATCGGGCCGGTCCTGTAGACGTGAACCATTGTTTCACTAGCACGTCTGCCGGTGGGTCCATCTCTCTCAGGCACTCCGTGAGAATCTCTCTTCTCTGCCATGACTTGGGCCATGGCTGTATCCTGAGCTTCCGGGCTAGTTGAACGCCCAGGGTCTCCGCCTCTCCCCTGGTGAGCCAAGGGAAGTTTGCAAGATCGAATCAGTTCAACTTTTATTCTCTTTTTTCCCTTCTTTGAACCGAACCAGCTGCCCAACCGAATCTGGTTTTTTCTTTTTAAGATATTATCTATATATTATATTATATATCTATTCTATTCTATTCTATTAATCCTCATGTAGATGTCCACGTAGCGATTCTTACTTAATTTATGTGATTGTGGGATCCTTCTCAATTATTTCTATTGAACCAATTTCGTTTTCAATTATTTCCGTTGAATCGGCCATTATGTGACCCCTATCAATTATTTCCATTGAAACGGCCATTATGTGACCCTTATCAAATATTTTTATTGAATCGGTCCTATTCTCAATTGTTCTGGTTGAATCGGTCCTCTTCTCAATTGTTCTTGCTGAACCATGAATCGGTGCTCTAGATCTTCTCAATTGTTCTTGTTGAACCTATCCCCTGCTCAATTGTTTCCATCCTAATATTCTTCTAGGAATTGATAAATAAAATATTTAATTACTTAATAATTATTAGTGTACCTTTTAGTTTTTAAATTTTTTTTTTGTTTTTTTTAAAATGAATTATGATAGTCTAGAATATTATGTATCTTTTAATAATTAATATTTCTATAAGTAGTGTTTAGTATTTCTAAAAGTTTCTTTTAGTTTTTCTATAAATATTATGAGTGAATTAATGCATAGAGAAGTAGAAAGGTTTTTTTGAGAGCCCATATATATATATATATATATATATATATATATATATATATATATATATATATATATATATATATATATAACTAGGCTACTATGCCATCGATAGCACCAAAACATTGGTGCTATTAAGTTTTTAGCCTTTAAATTAAGAAATGTGCGGCTAGGATGATAGTGGGCCCCTAGGATTAATTTAGTGGGTGGTTGAGAAAATAGTATGATCTAACGGGTGAAAATGATCTAAGGGGTAGATCTAACGGCTAAAAATTTTGTAGCACCGAGTGCTTGGTGCTATCGATAGCATAGTAACAGGACTATATATATATATATATATATATATATATATATATATATATATATATATAGTAGAGCTTATATGCTTTTAAAAGCACAAGTCCAATCATACTTGTGAATTTTTTACCATTGGATTTGTATTGGAATTTGTATTTTTTATTTTTTTTTTCTCTCTCTTTAGTTGATTTTACAATAGCACAAATCTCAATACAAATCCAATGTAAAAAATTCACAAGGATAAATTGACTTGTACTTTTAAAAGCATATAAGCTCTACTATATATATATATATAGTAGAGCTTATATATTTTAAAAAACACAAGTCTAAATATGCTTATGAATTTTTTACCATATGATTTACATTAAGATTTGAGTTATTGTAAAGTCAACCAAAAAGAAAGAAAGAGAAAGTGCAATAGCACGAATCTAAATACAAATTCAATGATAAAAAAATCACCAGGATATTTAGGCTTGTGCTTTTGAAAATATATAAGCTCTACTATATATATATATATATATATATATTGTCACGCCCCGTGGTCGAAACTGTAATCCGGACTCGCCAACAGATCCGCCGCCTATACGGAAATTCCCGCACAGACGAAACGTCTAATCTGCAATGTCAGATCTATAGCTTACATGTATCAAAGCTATAAAGAAATAAATAGCTACAAAAAATCTCATAGACTGTACATCCGAGTAAAAATATGCAATGCCATCTCCCAAAATAGTAATACAACAAAATACATCCAGACTGTACAGTGCTAAAGTAAAAACATCACTGGGTACATCTACCTCAGACTCTCAAGTAATGCTGGGTAAGGAACTACTCGACCACGCCCTTACCTCGATCAGCTGCCTCCGCACGAGTTGTAGCAGGAACAGGTCCCTCTAAAAAGAATACACCACAGCGGGTGTGAGAACTACACCAACAAGTAGTTTTCAATGGGTACCGTCACCAACATCCATGATATGCCCACTAAGTCTACTGGAGGCAAAGAAACAAGTATACTGAAAAGTAATAAGCTGATATGAAACTACAGCTACTATGCCTCATGTATCATGCTCAAAGAAATAAAACTCAACTATGAACCTGCTATGCATCCACTCGCTCACGAGGTGCTCACATCAACCCAATCCAAATAACTGCCACATTGGGTCCAGTCAAACCTGCGTTCCCTACTACACCAACATAGGGTGTCCAATCGGACTATCACAATACCACGCAATCTGCCTCAACAGGCCCAGCTTCCGGAGCGGCATCTCGAGAGGAGCGACCCCACCGAGGAACAAGCGTGTCTCAACTAGCTCAACAAGCGGCTCATGCATGCTATAATCCACGATCAGACAGATCGGAAACTCGAATGCCCAACTAACTCATAACAATGTCGGAGAACTCTCAACGACTCAATCTGATAATACTCTCAACCAACCCAGGACACTAGAAACTCATCCAACTGAACTATAAAAATCTATTCGGGTCCCAGGCGCGAACATACATGCATCCCGAACCACTCGGACCCCTCATGGTAGACTCAATGTAATAAAATAATTTTAAAAGCCAAGTTTTACCAAAACAGTTACAGAAATTTTTAGAAGGGTTCAGATGCATCTCAAATATCAAATAACTGAGTGTAGTCTAGTGTCATATCGTCTCATGATCATACTAAAAATATCTGGGGTTCAAGTTTATCATTATGTAATTTTTCAAGCAACTATCAGATTTTACCGGCTATTAAAATAGTTAAAATACTCATGCTAGACATGTATACAATAGAATTAGAAGGCATTCCATAAAATTTGGAAGAATTCCAACCGATCTGGATCGCTAACCACGGGCAAAAAGAGAAGCCGAAGTAGTGTGAAGCTCTCACAATCAAGAAACTGCGAGAGCTCACTCCCAAGTCCAGGAAATCTCTACAAGCAACATCACACTTCACCAAAACCTCTAGTTGAGTTCCTCCTCACTCAGCTCAAGCTCACTCCCAAGTCCAACAACACTGTGCACAGTACGCACACAATCCAGCTCTAATGTGCTCCACACAGTGAACAGGGCAACAAGGCTCCCTCTGCTCAAACATCTCCAAAACCATAAGCTGGTCCTTACATCACATGGGAATGGGAGAAAGAAACATGAATCAAAACCCAAATTCTCCAAAACTCAACTCAGCCAAAGAAACTCAATTCGACAAAAATCTGTAAAACTCGAAATTGCACAGTACCTACAACAATTCCTCCAAATTCTAGCTGTGCAAACCTCAATCCGAGCTTTCCTCAACAAGACTAACTCCCCTCCAAGCTCTCGTTCATGTGCGCTGAAGAAATTTCCAGCAATTCCTCAAAAAACTTCCTGTGAAGTCTCTCTGGTGAAGCGGCGCTGTAGAGCTCCCTCTGGTACTCAGGACTTAGCCGCAGGGAGGGAGAGGAAGAAGAAGAAGATGGAGGAGTGGTAGTGGCCTCAGAGCATATCTCCAACACGCTGCATCAACACGTGTATTATGCAAAGCACCAACGTCAACACTTGGGTAAAATAATCTACGGAATAGCCGGAGTCACTAACCTGTCTCGCGAGCGAAATTGCGTTTCGGGCGCCCTCGAATCAGGGCCGGGCGCCCTAAACCTTCGGCACCCAGTGCGCCCGCCCACCAAGTCCCTGCGGGCGTCCCTCCATGCACCCGATGCTACAGTATCAACCAAAATCTCACCATCCAATTCAAAAACCAAGAATCCAACTGCAATCACAACCATCCATTCATCGGGCCAGTAACTTTCGGGCGCCCCCACCTGAGATCCACAAGTGCGTAGTTTTTTCGAACATCCGAAACATTTTCGAGGGCGCCCGAAAATTCTGAAACATTAGTTTCTAGCACTTTGCAGTCCCGAATTCGTTTTTCGCCGCGCATCCACCCACACTCACATGATCCAAGCATCCTCAGATGCTCACATGGACACAACCGAACAGTTACTTAGCCCCCGTACTTTACATATATATATATATATATATATATATATATATATATATATATATATATATAATAATTTTATGATGAAAAAGGCAAATCAAGTTAAGTTGAATTTGTTACTTTTATTTAAATATGTACTTTTGTTTTTAAATATCTTCTATTCTTTTTTTTTCTTTATCAAACTTTATAATATTTCTACTAGGATTTTGTTCTTATTGTGGGTGAGGCAACATTAGTTTTTTTACTAATTGATTTGATAAGAATATTTTAATTTGTATATCAAGAGAGATTATTGTTTATGTTTTTTTTTTTAGTTTTCATTTTTTTCAGTAAATTATATTTTTAGTTCTATAATAATAACTATTTGTCACAAAACACGATTATTATATTATATCAATTAATTATAAAATTGAAAATAATATATATTTAGTTTTTTTTTAGTATTAATTATTAAAAGATACTGTGTGAAATTTTTATTTTAATAATATTTACTCGTTGTATCGTACGGATCACTATACTATATTTATTATTACGAACTAAATATTTATATGGGAATATTTTATTTCGATGCCCCCCAACCAAATCTGATTTATTCTTTTTAAGATACTATCTATATTTTATATTATCAGTATGGCCCAACCTGCTAGGCCATACTGATAGTCGGCCCAATTCCATCTTAACTGGCACTTCATTTTTATTTTTTTTTTCTGAATAAATATTAATTTGTCACCTTAGTGGTTTCACCCATTTTTGTTTGGGCAATGCTAGGTGTACACTCCAAAAGGGATGTACACCCTACACCGCACTCCATGCTGGGGTGGGTATATCTCCACTCGTCACGAGTGGAATTCACCACACCCCAGTATGAGGTGGGGTGTAGGATGTACACCCTTTATCGGGTGTACACTTATATATACCATTTTTATTTTCTTGTGCAGTTTAAGAAGTCACATTCAACAAGCTCAGTAATTTATTATTATGAGCTGAGCTAAGAATACTATTGTTGGCTAGACCTGTTATAATTTATTTATTTTCAATAATAAATTTTTTTAACTTACGATTGACACAGTTAAATATGATTAAAATTATTTAAACTATTTAAAAATTAAATTTTATAAATATATATATATATATATATATATATATATATATATATATATATATATATATATATATATATATATATATATATATATATATATATATATATATATATTTATATATTTATTTATTTATTTATTTATTTATTCATCAAGTGGATATAAAAATGAATAGTTGAAAATGAATATTCTTCAAAAAAGTGATGATAGAAGTTTTGTAATCAAGATCAAGAGTAGAAATCTTATTTTAAATAGTTTAAATTTCTTTTTAACTAAAACATAATTAATTTATATTTATTCATATTTATTATTAAAATTATAAATTTTATATTTTTTTATTATTAAGTCAATAACATTAAAAAAAATAAAATTTAATTTTTAGATATTTTTAGTGGTCTGGATCATATTCAACGGTATTAATCATTGATTTGGAATCTCCACCATCGAAAATAAAGAGATGACAACGATACCCGTTTGCTACCGATAGTATTTTAGCTCAACTCTTATTATTATTTCTATTACTACTATCAGCAACTATTGTAAAATTATATAATTATTTTCCAGAACTCAGATAAAAAAAAAAAAAAGTTATAATTAAATACCACTCTTCTAGGCTCAAAAAACTCGAAATTATAGAAAAAGGAGAGTCCATGTAAAGGGATGATATTAGATGAAAATAAGTATAATTTGATGTTAATTTTAAATTTCAAAATTATTTTTAATTTCAGATTTTAATTTTAATTTTTTGAATTTCAAAAGATACGGTTTGAAATTCAATTATGAATACAAAATAAAAATAAAATTTCAAGTTCAAACAATTAATTTAGATTTGATCTCACAATGATAACAATGTTTTTAATATTTGTATTCAATAATTTTTCTCGTGCCAAAATTAGAGATTTTTTAATAAACTCTGTTCGCTATTTATTTATGGGTTAAAAATAGATCCAATGATAATATATTCATGAGACTAATAAGTTGAGTTGGGTGAGCCCAATAAGTTGAGTAGAACTGCAGTCCACAGTAAACCTAACGACAAGAGATCAAACAATAGAGTTAACGTCTAGATGAGTTGAGTCCGGTCGAGATCCGTGGGTGCTGTGTTTGTACTCTTTAAATGAATTGATTGTTCATTTCTAACAACGTAAGCTTTTGGAAATAATGGTCAGCGTTAACGATCCGACAAGTGGTATCAGAGCCTGTGGTAATTCGATTCCCAATCGGTGCAGGTGTTTGGAGGGGAGAATTGTTGGCTATTTATTTATAGGTTAAAAATAGGTCGAACTTTCTGCCCCGTGACAATAGAGTGTAGTCCACAATAGACCTAACGACAAGAGGCCCAACAATAGTCCTAACGTCCAAGTGGATTGAGTCCGATTGAGACCCGTGGGCACTGTATTTGTACGCTTTAAGTGAATTGGTTGCTCATTTATAACAGCTTGAGCTTTTGAAATTAATGGTTAGCACTAACGATCCGACAAGTGGTATCAGAACCAGTGATAGTTCGATTCCCACACGGTAAAGAGGAATTTATAACAGCTTGAGCTTTTGAAATTAATGGTTAGCACTAACGATCCGACAAGTGGTATCAAAATCAGTGGTAGTTCGATTCCCACACGATGAAGAGGGATTGTTAGCTATTTATTTATAGGTTAAAAATAAGTCCAACTTTTTATCCTGTGACAATAGCGTGCGGTTCACAATAGATCTAGATCCACAATAAACCTAGGTGCGGTTCAAAATAAACCTAATGATAAGAGACCCAACAATAGACTTAGCATCCCGGTGTTATGACAAAAAGTATAAAAAATTTAGTTCTCTGGGCACGATATGCAACGTGCTCTAATTAGAGCTCTAATATGCAACGTGCACTGCTACTCAATACAATAGCCTTTAATTGGCACATGGCCTAATTATAGCTCCAAAAGAAAAGGCTCTGCTTTTTCTGTTGCCGCGGCTGCTTCGTGACCCAAGCCCAAATCTAAATTATATCTTATTCTACATTAAAATTTAATATTAATTTAAATAATATTATAAATTTAAATTAAACTATAATATGGGTCGAGTTTTATCGAAATTCGTGAATATTATATTTATACACTAAATATAAATTAATTAACTTATTTCTAATTGTCTGAAATTTTAAAATTAATTATTAAAGCTTGCAATCACACAAGATGTAGATTTAAATTAAATAAAAAAAATCAATGAAACGAACCTATGTGTTCTCCAATATTATGTTAAACAATAGGAAACAAGAGCGGTGCCTTTATATTATTTAACATAATATTAAAATATATATATATATATCTTGAGTTTGAATCTCAAAGAGGAATGCTACATGTACAGTCCGAAATGGATGTACATCATACACTCCATCCCATTTAAGAGTGAGAATTTATCCACCGGTCACTTCGAAGTTACCGGTATAATTCACCCCACCCTTGGATGGATGGGGTGTAAGATGTACACCCCATTTGGGGTGTACACTTATATATACCCTACTTAATAATAGTTGATCTCAAAAGCTTCATCTATTGGAAATCAATAATAATAGTTATTTTAATAATTTTTCATAAATTAAAGCTAAAATTGTACTGAGATCTCGTCAACTATAGGCCATTTTGCAATAGGCAACTCAACTTTATTTGTTTATTTATTTTCACATTGACACCCCCCCTCAAACTTCTAGTTTCCTCAACTTTTAAATAATTGAAGTTATTAAACCAAATGAAATTATCCATGGATGTAACAAAATCCCTATTTACTCGGCTAAAATCACTCAAATACAAAAAAGCAATAGTAAAGGGAGTGTCAATAAAAAATAAAAGCAAATTAAGTTGCATTTTTATCATCAAATGAGAAGCCCCAGTTGAACAACAAACAAGAACATTTCAAAACAAGTCCACTATGTATTCACAGAGATTCTAAGATTTCGATAACACATCTCAAATACACTACTACTCAATGAGCAAAGGCTACATTTAGTGATCTTGTGAAGGAGAAGAAAACAAATAAGAGGTGTGAGTGATTAAAGTCGTGGAGATCAACAAACAGATAAACATTGCGAGCACAACTCGGAAGCCCTCGGAAGAAAATTGGCTTCTTTTATTGCCTTTGTTCAGCTAGATCAACTCTTATGATTCTTCCATCTAAGCTCTGAAAACAAAAAAAAAAAGAGAACAAAAATTTTGAATATTAATCTGAAATTAAGCTGTTAAATAGTAGTAATGGTATTTCTTGCAATCTTGCTGGTAATTAATAATGACTACAAATTTTGTGATTTCTCTTAACTCAAAATGAAATGATTCTGCCAAGCAAAATAGTATCACTTATATTTTCAAAGCAGTTCAACTCAACATTTGTAGCAACTTACTGTAAAAATTTGAACGTTGAATGCTAGCTACATTTTGTAAATGTGGTTTAATGTGCATAGATATTTAGTGACACACAAGTAGGAAATTATTTTTGGATTAATTGCATCAGTAGTCCCCAAACTTTTGCCAAAGTTCGCCCCCGAACTTTAAATAATGTGTCATATCGGGCCGTTGCATCATTTGATGTTAAGTTTATTGATAGAAAGATGATGTATAGCAAGAAACTTGGAAGCAGAAAGTTCCTTACCATCTAAAAAGGATGTTTGCTATCAAAATGAATTTTGTCCAAAAAGTTTAACTGCGGCAGAAAGATCCTTTCCACCTAAAAGGAATGTTTGTAGTCAAAATTAACTTTGTTCCGAAAAGTTTAACTGTGGCAGAAAGTTCCTTTCCACCTAAAGAGGATGCTTGCTGTCAAAATGAACTTTGTTCTGAATAACTTTCCATTTTGCTAAATGGTAATCTCTAATTCGTATCTTTAGAGCATACATGGGTTTAAAAATCACTTGCCTATCATTCAGATAATTTTTACATCGACAAAATCAACGTTAAATGATAAATTGACCAATTCGGCATTATTTATACAAGTTTAGGGGGGCATTAAGTTTATTTTAAAAGAACAGGGTGTAAAGTCAAACTTTGATAAAAGTTCAGGGGCAAGCAATGCAATTAACCCTTAAAATAACTTTTTTATTATAATAAAATGAAAAATGATAATAGTATGCAAAAAATGAACCATGAATCATGCATGCCAACTTGGTATATCAAACAAGGAGAGAGATAAGTGTAAGCAATGAAGTATGCGAGCAAATTATACTCACTCATGAGAGTATATTAAGCTCGATAAGAAATTATTTGCTTACATAATAATTGCAATACTCAATAAGAAAATATGTGAAGGTTATAGTGAAATATGATCAATGTTTCAATTAGGAAATTGATCAGAATCTAATTGGATTTTAAATCATCTATTTGCATGATACCTTTGATAGTTCAGCCATTTAAAAAAAACAGAAATGTGAGTAGTGAAAAGTCGTCCAATTTATCAGGGAAAGTTGGTTCTGAAATAGAAAAAGTTATTTTTGTAGGTAGAAAGGAAGGCATAGGAGTTAAAAATAAAAGCTTCCGAGGACATATACATTTACCAGAATTCGAAATTTGCAGGATGTAATACAAAAATTGACGAATTTAACAGGGTAAGTATGTAAATCTTTCAATTCAATTTTACACTCACCTTGCCATCCAAGGCTGCGATGACATCATCTACTTTGCTTTCTGTGGAAATCCTAACGAAACCAAATCCACGGGATCTCCCACTCCCCTTTTCATAAACTACTTGAGCATCTATAACCTTTCCATGTTCTCCGAATATCCTCTCAAGTTGGGCGTCATCTACTCGCCATGGCAAATTACCCACATAAATTTTATGGCTATGGCTTATATTTGTACTACTGCCGCTGCTCCGAAGTGGTTTGGTGCCTCGAGGAGTCGCTTTGTTGACTGTAATTTGCCGACCATCGAGTTCCTGCTTTACAAAGCAGATCAGATATTGATCACATATATTTGTAAGAAGATGAAAGAGAAGGGAAAAAAAGAGAGAAAAACTTCAGTAAAACATGCATAGATGAAGAATTTTTGTTTGGCAGAAGGGCGGCAAGTGCAAATAGAAACTCCAAGAGCTTGTGCACAAAAGTTATGAAGAAACTTCTATTTGAAAGACTGATAGGAGAAGGCCTGAATCAGATTTACTAAAATCGACATGCGCACAAAAAAGGATCAAATAGGAGATAAGATAACAAACGTTCCAGCTTGAATATAAATGAACTGAAAAAAATTACAATGCGCGATGGATGGAAGCCCAAAGGAGTTAAACATAAGGCGTAGAAAACAAGATTTTGAATAAATAAAATTCGAAAAGATTGGCCACTTATGTAAAATAGAACAATTTCTAGTGAAACAAAAATGCCACTCCCTAACTAATTTCATGTGGTAAAAGTGTGTTTTGGAGAGATGACTAATTTCGTAAATCGGGGGTGATTTCCAACGAAACAAAATCGCTACTTTAATGGTCCGACCGTGCCGGAAGTCCCGGTGCAGTTCATTTCTGGATTCTGTGAGGCAAGACTACGAAAAAGCATGAAGAACGACATGTGGAGAAAATTCCAAATTTGATATTTTTGGAAAAAACGCAACAATTCATGTACCGAATCGCACAAAACTTTGTAAAGAGGGATTACTGCAAGAAATGCACGCGCTGGTGGGGACTTAGCATTAAATATGGTGGTTTGGGGGGACTTTTTTGCAAATTTCCAAAACTCTGTGTATAGGATTTTGGGTTATTAACCCATTGGACCATTCCCCCACCACCTCTCTGCCCTAGCCGCTGCAGCAACGACCCTCCCCCACTGGTGTCGCCGTCGTCCACTCTGCCGGCGAAGCCAGGCCGCCGGAGCTCCGGCCGAAACCTCATTTCTCTCTCTCCCTCCAGACCTCTCTCATTGGAGCCCTCCCTCGACCACGCCGCCTTGGACCGTGTCGTCGTCAACCTCCTGCAGGTTCGACAACCCTCTCCCAACCGCCCCCGGCACCACCAGGCCCTCCCCGAGCCCGATGCCGCTAGGCCCTCCCCGAGCCCGGCGTCCAGAGTTGGCCCAAGTTGGAGCAGCCTTGGCCGCACCTCCAGCACGATGCTACCACCGCCACCGCCACCGTCGGCCTCTGGCGACCTTTCCCCGTCGCCTCCCCGCCGCCCCCTACTTTCCTCGAGCCTGAGATGGGCTAGAGTTCAAGATCGGGCTTTTGCAACCAGATTTTGCCCGATCTCGGCTGCCGCGGCTCCCCGCCATCGGCCACCCCCACCCCGACCCTATCCGCGTCGGCCTCAACCACCTTTAGCAGGCACCGACCATCCCTGGCTGCTCGGAGGAGGGGACTCCTTGCTAACTTGCTTCTGCGGCTAAAGCTGCTTCTTTGGTCGAGCCTCTTGTTCCGGCCAACCTCGTCACCGACGACCTTGCCGTAGTAGAGCACGACTCTTGCATTGCCATACTCGCCTTTGTTGCTGTCGAATTGGTCCCCGATCGCTAATTTGCCAGCGTTGCTCCCAAAGACCGCAAAATCGAAAGAAAAGGTTACCCCGACATGCTCCTCGGTGCTTGGTTCCGCAATGGACAGCGAGCACAGTCTTCAGAATGTTGAGATCCTTCAAATTAGGCTGCCGGTTGGATTCCGGAACGTGGAATCGTCGGTAACAAGCCTAAACCCCTTATTTTATATAGTAATGTTGCTATTAATTGGGATATTTGGATCGGGCATGCAATTGTGCCAAAGATTTAAGTTTCCATCGGCACGAGCCGTATCCACCGTGTTGTATTGTGCCAACAAGATACCGGCACGATACATCCCCCGTGCCGATGGCACAGTTCAAAACTTTTTTTTTCTTTAAATTATTAAGTATTTTTCTAAATAAAGTTCAAAATATTTGATAAAGATACATAATAAGTAATTATAAAATTTTATTGCTAAAGAAAATAAATATTTCATAACATTATGTGTCAGCACACATATATTTTTTGTGACCGACACTCATCAGCACAGCTCGGCAGGCACCGTGCCGGTAAGTTTTCAACACGACCCTGTGCCACGACACTTAGATCCTTGAATTGTGCATCATGGGTTACCTTGGGCAACGTGTATTAGGTGTGTTGGACCCCTAGATTGGTCGTCCTAGGTCCGGTTGTTTTTGCAAAGCTCGAATGAACTTTCGGTGAGATTATTGGCAAAATCGATCGATCGATCACAGTTCGGTTTAGGATTCACGATAAACCGATGTGAATACCTTATTAAAGTCGTCGAGCCTTCTTGGCTGGTTGCCCTTATTGTTTTGTGTGTTCAAAGATAGTAGGAGGGTTGCAGTGGGTTTCGGAGCAGAAAACGACGCTTCCGGGGACCTAGTGTAGTACAGTTTTTGTTTAACGCACTGTTTAGTATCATGATTGTGCATTACTACCTGAACACCCAAATTGGTGCGTTTCAAGGCAGCAAGTGGTTTACAATGAGGGTTGGTATCCTCCGTAACACTTTGTGGGTTTCGAAAGTGTTCCGGTGGTCCAGAAATCCCGACCAATTTCTAGTATCAATAAAAGGGACCGATTACTCGGTTGTATCGGATTGTGAGTAAAGTGACTCTGGGTCACTTAGATGTTGGTGACGTGGTTGTGGAGCCATCCTTGGGCTGACCATAAGTCGTGCACGCATTCTGACACCAAAGTGGTGCTTGAAATACTATGTTGGGCTTTTTGGCCTAACGATTGGGTTCGAAGTGCGCGACCAGACTTGTTGCTGGTCTTAGCCCTGTTGTAGTCATTTTTCGAGTGGAAATGACTCTTTAAGGGTGATCATGTGGTCCTGTTTTGTCCCATTGTCAAAATCGACAACTTAGGGACTTGTCGGGTTGAGACTCCGCAGTTCTGGCGCACTGATTGTGCACTTGGACGCCGGGAAGCCAAAACTTGCGGGATGAGTTTCGGAGGGTTCTTGCTGGTTGAAATCAATCAGTGTGGGTGTTTCTACCTTTCACTTGTTCCTATGCCAAAATAGGCATTCGTCGGAACCCGTGTAGGTCTAGTTTGGGCCTAGGGCCTTTGTTGGTGCGCACCTTGTGTGCAACTGTCCCAACATTTAAATTGGTGTGCTTTGGGATAGCGGGTGGTCTAAAAGAACCTATGGTATGTCTCGAGTCGCTCCAAGGAGTTAGTTAGAGGTCTCGATGGGTTAGCTAATGGTTTAGGCGAGGTTTGAAAATCAGTTAAAGAAATTGATGTTCCGATCACATCAATTCATGTTATTAGCGACTTAATGTCACGGGTGGATATTGGTTTATTGTTGGGAACCAGTCAGACTCCTATAGAGTTGGCTCAAGGGTTGGTCTAGTTTCGGAAGTCAGATCGCGAAGCCGATGTTCCGAGTATATTACGATACACTTCGGTGCGATATTGACGTGTTGGTCGGGTTAGTGTACTCGTAGGACGTGGTGAATATGTCTAGGTTCGCAGGGCACCTAGAGGCATTGGCAGAGTCGCAAACTCAGGTTGTCAGTACAGGTGGGTGCTTCGATCCAAAATCAGTAAAGTGGTGCCTGCTCGATGATTTCTTTTATTATTATCTCTACTTGATTTCACGATACTAGTTGAGCACATTGTCCACTACTTGATTTCATAGCTTAATTGCTCTACACTCGTTTTCATCTATTTATCATGATTTATCTGTAGAGCGGTGTTCCATTGTGGTTGGATGTTATTGCATGTCTAGTGACATTAGTTGACCTTGTGGTCGATGACACTTGATTATACATTAGTTGACCTTGTGGTCGATGACACTTGATTATATATTAGTTGACCTCGTGGTCGGTGACATTTGATTATATATTGGATAACCTGATTGGTCAGTGGCATTGACATATTGTTGACCTTATTGTTGACCTCTCTCCGTATCTTGTCATAATTGGACTATCGTACATGAGTATGTAACATTAGTTGACCTCGTTGGTCGGTGACACTGTATCATCCTTGAGATGTGGTTTGACCTTATTGGTCGGCTGATCTGATTGGTTGGTGACTCATTGTCGATTCTCTCGGCTACTTGCCAATGGTTGGCTATTGAGCATATTGCATCAATCGCCACAGCTCATGTGCATTTCACGTACACCAGCATTATGATCCATCGCAAAAGGGTGTTCTTTTTCAAAAAAGTGACTGTATTTCTGACCTGTGAGCCCGATGTGGTTACTTTGCTAGGGTTATATGCCAGGTGGGTGAGCACGATGTGGCATTGTCTGAAGTATTTATACCGACATGGCGATTAATTGGGTTTATTTGGACTATTCGTCCAGTTGATGCATGCTTGCATTCTATTTATATTATAGTAGTAGTCAGTTGTATATCTATTGATTATTTCATTTCAGCCCGTTATTGCTATTGTACTCGATATATCATTTCATTTCAGTTGATTATTATATCCCTTTTGTTTGTCGGTAAGTACAGTTTGTCTTCGTCGGCTTGCAGTACCTACTGAGAGACCCCTTGTTGGTTTCTCCCCCCCCCCCCGTTTCAAATATTGTGGGAGGTGATGGCCGGGACGGTGCGTGAGGGCGTTGATCGATATAGCTTAGTTTTTGTATAGTTGTTGCAATATTTGATCTAGTTGGTGTATCTTTTCTCGTTGTTATTGTTGTGGTTGTTTGTGTGATTGATGTTGTATCCAGGTGCTATGTCGTGCATATATAGAAGAGACTCTGTCTGTTTGTACAGGAAAACCTCTTTTCCATGTGGCGGGCCTGTGAGCGTTCTGGAGTGTCATTAAAGGTGTTTTAAAAAAAAAGATATTTTTTTCCACTAGCTTTCCTAAAAATGATGTTCAAAAAGAATCCCGGGGGGTGACATAAGGCATAATGGTTCAACTTATAGGAATACCAATGAGCTTATGCGACTGCAGTTGAAGTTTCCTCACATACAACCATATTTTCATGAATTTGAGGATAACGTTATATAATTGTCACGCCCCGAGTTTTAAAATCAGGTCTGAAATTTTTTTTTTGTTTAAACCAGAGTTTGCAAAACAGGCGTAACAGACCGCCACACATATAGGAAACTCTCTATTCCGCGAACAGAGACTCCCCTATATATGCACGGCTAGGCTAGTAATCAGCAACAGATATCTCAGTACAACCACTAATCTACTCAACAGGAATAATCAAAATTAAGTTATTACATCATCAGTTTTAAATGTCTAAATCAAGATAAACTGGAATGAAATGCGGAAAGTAAATATCTGCAGGAGTCATCGATATATAATGCTCATGGGGACAGCTCTATCGTAATCGGCTCACTGGATCGTCCCGACATCTCATCACCCGACGGACCTACAACAGTCACCCGAGGGTGTGAGATACACCGGAGTGTATCCCAGTGGGCACGACGAGCCGAGAAATAGCTAATCGTACCTACTGGGTACTAAAATCTGCGGATAGTAAAGATCTGTAGGAAAAGCTGGAAACATAGATGTCTACTAATAATCAGAAATAAAACTGCAGGTAAGAATGCTGAACAATCAGGGTATCTCAGAAATAACTATCATGAAAACTGTAGGGCATGCATGCTTGAAATCAAAAGTCAACTACCAGGATCATGTATAAGAACTACAAGTGATACAAGCATGTCTACAGATAATAGTGCTGGAAACAACTGAGCAGCAGTACGAGTAAAAGTAATGCGTCAAAGGTAGAAAACCAAGTATCCAATCATGCGCCATATTGGTCTCGCAGGACCTCAGGCAATGCCACTGTTCGGCACCTTTTTCGGCTGACATAACCTTGTCGAGGGCTCACGGGTCTATCATCAGACCACTTTACCGGTAAAGAACAATCTCCACGGGGAGCTACCCCGGCCATGTTCGTGAAGTACAGCAGTGCATGGCAAATCATAATGATCAATCTCACGGTCTAGTGACCGGGTAGTCGGCAACATGCCGAGATCCCAACAGGGAATCATCTGTCTATATCTATCCATCGGAATCAATCAATCATGCATATCGAGTAGTGTCTATCAATCAGGATCAATCAATCATGCATATCGAGTGGTATCTATCAATCAGGATCAATCAATCATGCATATCAATAATATCTCGAATAACATCTCAATAACAGGAATCAACAGGTGTCATCTAATCATGCAAATCTATATATATCAATCAATCAGGATCAGTCAGGAATAATCAGGGATCATGTAGATAATAATCGGCTGACAGGAATCAACAAGTGTCATCAAATCATGTAGATCTATATACTGAAAAAGCTGATGAACAGATATGTATATGGTATGTCTCATGAAGATCAAGGTCTATCAGAAATATAGAAACTGATAAACAGGTACGTAAGATATGTCTCACGTAGATCAAGATCTATCAGGACTAATCATAGGGCATGTCAATACAATCATCAAGGCTCATCTAGATAAAATCAGCAGGTATATATGATGAGTCTAAAAGAATCAATGTCTATCAGGGGATCATGTGATATATATTCAGTCATCATAGGTCGTATCGGTATAATTCGCAGGCTGATCAAAAAAAAGGGTGTCCGACTGGACTAAAGCAACCAGAGGGCCGAATAGATCAAGCCCGGACCGAAGCTAACCCACCTGGATGAAGGCAGATCCTCGAACTCCCGCACAGCTAGTGGGAGGCTGGTGCTGAACAACTGGGCCCTGTATCAGAAGCTACAATCAATAATAGACTCGCATATACCCGTCCCGACGACACGACAGTAACGGAGTGTATATACGGGGCAATATTGCCGATTTACCGCACAGAATCTAACTCTCGATCAATGAGGACCTACTGAACTCTGACAAGATGCCTAGTAGGCGTGTAAACGCTGTCTAAGGGCAGCCAGCAAGTCCGAAACGCATTTTAGTCCAAAATGTATTTTAAATTTGCATAAAATTATTGCATTAATCCGATGTTTCGACTCGTTCTCAAAATCCGGGAGTCCAAAAGCTGCGCCGTAACATTCAGCGCGTTTGTTACGACGAGACGGAGCCCGTGCTCACAGGTTTGGGCTGGCACGGGGCTCGAGGGCAAAGT
Organism: Tillandsia leiboldiana; assembly: GCA_029204045.2. Taxonomy (NCBI): domain Eukaryota; kingdom Viridiplantae; phylum Streptophyta; class Magnoliopsida; order Poales; family Bromeliaceae; genus Tillandsia; species Tillandsia leiboldiana. Next base: position 9,746,559 of record CM055072.1, read on the forward strand.
TGGCCCATAAACAACTCGGGTTCAATTCACAACTAGGCTAGAACTCACCCTATACTTGATCAAATCCAGAGTTTAAAGGAGCATCATGTTCAGAAGAGTAAGTAGGGTTGAGGGCTCACCTGAGGGGTGCCTGAGATCGACCGGAGCAGTGGCCGGAGCAAGGTGGTGCGCCAACTCAAACAAGCCAAGGCTCGGGTTGGATGTTCTTGGATCAACTCTGGTCCAGACCTGGAACCAAGGTGAGCATCAGGTTGCTTGGAGTCCCAGAAGGTCTCGGGTCCACGTGGGGTCGAGCCCCGGCGGCCGGAGGCGGCGGCGGCCGGAGATGAGCCCGAGAGGGTGGCTCGGGTGCAAGCTTTGGAGGCTAATAACAGGGGGTCTCTCGGCCCAAAGAAAAATGATGGAGGTTAATAAGGGGTTGCTAGGACCTTACCTGGGTGGTTGCCGGAGTCCCGGAGCACCGGGGATCGCCGGAGGTGAAGGCCGAAGTCAATTCGGGTGCAACCTTCAAGGTCAAAAACCTGACGTTAAGAGGGACATGCAACTTGATGGGGGGACTCTATGGGATCACAGGAGCCTACCTGGAGGTTCCCGGCGACCGAGGAGCGCCGGCGAGGCGGCGCCGGAGGAGCTCGGTCAAGCATCAAGGCCTCTAATGGCGGATTCCGGCCGGCTGGGTTCCGGCCGGTGGGACTTGGATCAACAGAGTCCTCCCGACGCAAGGAGTCTTCTGGTGGGGGTGGCCGGCGACGGGGTCGATCGGCGGCGCCGGCAGAAGGAGTTCCGGCGAAGGTGAAAAACGGCCGGTTCTAGGGCTTGGTCGTGCGGCCCCGATCCTGATCCGATCGGGTTCAGACCTTGTGGGGAGGTCACAGTCGTCAAGAGGGAGAAGATCAACGGTGCTGATCTTAAGATCGCCGGCCGGATGATGGTGGCGCAAGAGCTCGTCCAACAAAAACGATAATCCGGCGGGTTGAGTCCCCCGCCGGCGATCGGGACGGCGGTCTTAGCTGGGTCTGCATCCGGACGATGACCTCGATGTCAGGAGCACATTGATTGTGCCCAAAAACCCGAAAGCACTAGAAAGTTTCAAAACTCACCTTGGCCGAAAAACGTGAAAAGAGAAGGGTGGCTGCGGCGGCGCACGGCGGCGACGGCCGGGGTCCGGATCACTGCAGCTCGGATGCGGCTTCACGAAGGACTCCCCAGCACTGGGTCTCGATTGACAGAACCCTCCCTGAGGGCCTTCTTCACCATGCACCCGAGATCAAGAAACTTCTTGATCTCCTTTTCCGGCGGCGGCCAGGCGGCGGCCGGTGCGGGGCTGGCGAGGGATGCGTGGCAGAGGAGTGGCGGTTTGTTGAGATGCGGCTAGGGCACAGGGTTTGGGTTTGTAGAAACCCTAGCTCGGGGGTGTACACTTATATAGGGTTTGGAAATCTTGCAATTTAGTCCCTCTAGCCTTGGTGTTTTAGCACCTGGTCCCTCACAGCATGTATTATTTACATCAAGGTCCCTCTCCCATGAGTGGCACGCTTTCCGAGGCAAGAAATCCAAGGGTTCATGTGTAAATATCCCCTATTTCGCCTTATTTCACGCATTTCGAGGCGATCCGGTCGTCGAAACGGAAAATGGACTACGCCATGACGTCCGGCTCGACGAGACCTATCAGGTAGCGATTTTTGATTTTTCGAAAAACTGCCCGGATTAAATCTCGGTCCATAAAATACAGTCCCGGAATATAGTTTTCGCGTTTTTCGAGACTTAGAGTCGTCAAACGGAAATTTCGTCAGCGCCATTGCGTCCAGAACGTCGGAGCCATTCAAATCGACTACCTGAAGTGCTATGTTCGGATTTCAGACAGTGAATTGGCTCAATGTTGACGCGAAGGGGTTCGAAAATTAGGGTTTACTGTTCATTGTACCCTCGACTTAAGTCGCGGGTCCCGCCGGCTTCAACGCCGATTTCTGGAAGATCCGACCGTCAGATCTGAACAAGTTTAATATGGTTTTTACTCAGTTCGTCGTGACGGTCGCACTCGTGGTCTCGGATCTTCGAGATCAGGCTCGGATTGAAAGGTGATATTTCTGGCCCTATTTCTGTGCAATTTACACTGCAGAAAAGGGGCACTGAGCTATTCGTGCGTTTCATGATCCCAATTCAACTGGACTTCAATCATTTTCATTAATTTATTTATTTTCAAAATTCAAGTTCTTACATCTCTCCCACCAAAAAGGAAGTTTCGTCCCTGAAACTTAACACAACTTAAGAATCAAATAACTAGGGAAAATGCTCCATCATGGTTCCCCCATTGTACATTGTCGTAGGGGATCGATCTGTTCCTCAGCTTCTTCTCATCTCGAGCCAGGGTTTTCAGTGGTGTCTCAGTAAGGATGTCCTTAATTTACCGTTATCTGGAACACACCAACGGCCCCTGAATCGGATAGAGCCATCGGCGTGCAGTTGGTGGTTCGTCAGTCTGTCCCAGTGGTATCAGTTCACGAATCTTATGGGAGGAGGGGTCCGACTGCTGTCCCTCCTTTAGGCGATCAAGCAGGGTAGACTGCACTACCACTTATTTCTATTATCGAATCAGTTGCAAGATCTGGCGAGATCAACGTGGCTAGTGGCCGCAAGATCGAACGAATGTCTATATTAATGACAAATACAATCTGTCCACTATGTACACGACTATCTGAGACCTACCCAAGGTCCAATATGGTCTGGAATATCAATGCTGAAACTATAACATCGTTGTCCAAAGACAACCTTAGAAACTAAATTTAAGTAAGCAGACAAATAGACCCAATCATGATATTCCCCTTTACTGGGTGGGGTATTTCCTCAGCTCTTTCGACAGTACGTTGTCTGCAGCCAACGTGCTTATCAAAAGAAAAGTGAAATACCATAATCCGTCGCCAACATCAAGTTGGGGACACGACTCATAGTGTGAAAATACACCGGAGCTCCTAACGATCAGACAAATACCCCGCGCTCTCACGACATAAGTCATCCTAGGGTTCATCCTAACCAGTTCCTAATCATCTTTTCCTAGGTACCGTATACCTATTGCTCTGATACCATCTAATCTGTCACGCCCCGAGTTTTAAAATCAGGTCTGAAATTTTTTTTTTGTTTAAACCAGAGTTTGCAAAACAGGCGTAACAGACCGCCACACATATAGGAAACTCTCTATTCCGCGAACAGAGACTCCCCTATATATGCACGGCTAGGCTAGTAATCAGCAACAGATATCTCAGTACAACCACTAATCTACTCAACAGGAATAATCAAAATTAAGTTATTACATCATCAGTTTTAAATGTCTAAATCAAGATAAACTGGAATGAAATGCGGAAAGTAAATATCTGCAGGAGTCATCGATATATAATGCTCATGGGGACAGCTCTATCGTAATCGGCTCACTGGATCGTCCCGACATCTCATCACCCGACGGACCTACAACAGTCACCCGAGGGTGTGAGATACACCGGAGTGTATCCCAGTGGGCACGACGAGCCGAGAAATAGCTAATCGTACCTACTGGGTACTAAAATCTGCGGATAGTAAAGATCTGTAGGAAAAGCTGGAAACATAGATGTCTACTAATAATCAGAAATAAAACTGCAGGTAAGAATGCTGAACAATCAGGGTATCTCAGAAATAACTATCATGAAAACTGTAGGGCATGCATGCTTGAAATCAAAAGTCAACTACCAGGATCATGTATAAGAACTACAAGTGATACAAGCATGTCTACAGATAATAGTGCTGGAAACAACTGAGCAGCAATACGAGTAAAAGTAATGCGTCAAAGGTAGAAAACCAAGTATCCAATCATGCGCCATATTGGTCTCGCAGGACCTCAGGCAATGCCACTGTTCGGCACCTTTTTCGGCTGACATAACCTTGTCGAGGGCTCACGGGTCTATCATCAGACCACTTTACCGGTAAAGAACAATCTCCACGGGGAGCTACCCCGGCCATGTTCGTGAAGTACAGCAGTGCATGGCAAATCATAATGATCAATCTCACGGTCTAGTGACCGGGTAGTCGGCAACATGCCGAGATCCCAACAGGGAATCATCTGTCTATATCTATCCATCGGAATCAATCAATCATGCATATCGAGTAGTGTCTATCAATCAGGATCAATCAATCATGCATATCGAGTGGTATCTATCAATCAGGATCAATCAATCATGCATATCAATAATATCTCGAATAACATCTCAATAACAGGAATCAACAGGTGTCATCTAATCATGCAAATCTATATATATCAATCAATCAGGATCAGTCAGGAATAATCAGGGATCATGTAGATAATAATCGGCTGACAGGAATCAACAAGTGTCATCAAATCATGTAGATCTATATACTGAAAAAGCTGATGAACAGATATGTATATGGTATGTCTCATGAAGATCAAGGTCTATCAGAAATATAGAAACTGATAAACAGGTACGTAAGATATGTCTCACGTAGATCAAGATCTATCATGACTAATCATAGGGCATGTCAATACAATCATCAAGGCTCATCTAGATAAAATCAGCAGGTATATATGATGAGTCTAAAAGAATCAATGTCTATCAGGGGATCATGTGAAATATATTCAGTCATCATAGGTCGTATCGGTATAATTCGCAGGCTGATCAAAAAAAAGGGTGTCCGACTGGACTAAAGCAACCAGAGGGCCGAATAGATCAAGCCCGGACCGAAGCTAACCCACCTGGATGAAGGCAGATCCTCGAACTCCCGCACAGCTAGTGGGAGGCTGGTGCTGAACAACTGGGCCCTGTATCAGAAGCTACAATCAATAATAGACTCGCATATACCCGTCCCGACGACACGACAGTAACGGAGTGTATATACGGGGCAATATTGCCGATTTACCGCACAGAATCTAACTCTCGATCAATGAGGACCTACTGAACTCTGACAAGATGCCTAGTAGGCGTGTAAACGCTGTCTAAGGGCAGCCAGCAAGTCCGAAACGAATTTTAGTCCAAAATGTATTTTAAATTTGCATAAAATTATTGCATTAATCCGATGTTTCGACTCGTTCTCAAAATCCGGGAGTCCAAAAGCTGCGCCGTAACATTCAGCACGTTTGTTACGACGAGACGGAGCCCGTGCTCACAGGTTTGGGCTGGCACGGGGCTCGAGGGCAAAGTTGGCCCATAAACAACTCGGGTTCAATTCACAACTAGGCTAGAACTCACCCTATACTTGATCAAATCCAGAGTTTAAAGGAGCATCATGTTCAGAAGAGTAAGTAGGGTTGAGGGCTCACCTGAGGGGTGCCTGAGATCGACCGGAGCAGTGGCCGGAGCAAGGTGGTGCGCCAACTCAAACAAGCCAAGGCTCGGGTTGGATGTTCTTGGATCAACTCTGGTCCAGACCTGGAACCAAGGTGAGCATCAGGTTGCTTGGAGTCCCAGAAGGTCTCGGGTCCACGTGGGGTCGAGCCCCGGCGGCCGGAGGCGGCGGCGGCCGGAGATGAGCCCGAGAGGGTGGCTCGGGTGCAAGCTTTGGAGGCTAATAACAGGGGGTCTCTCGGCCCAAAGAAAAATGATGGAGGTTAATAAGGGGTTGCTAGGACCTTACCTGGGTGGTTGCCGGAGTCCCGGAGCACCGGGGATCGCCGGAGGTGAAGGCCGAAGTCAATTCGGGTGCAACCTTCAAGGTCAAAAACCTGACGTTAAGAGGGACATGCAACTTGATGGGGGGACTCTATGGGATCACAGGAGCCTACCTGGAGGTTCCCGGCGACCGAGGAGCGCCGGCGAGGCGGCGCCGGAGGAGCTCGGTCAAGCATCAAGGCCTCTAATGGCGGATTCCGGCCGGCTGGGTTCCGGCCGGTGGGACTTGGATCAACAGAGTCCTCCCGACGCAAGGAGTCTTCTGGTGGGGGTGGCCGGCGACGGGGTCGATCGGCGGCGCCGGCAGAAGGAGTTCCGGCGAAGGTGAAAAACGGCCGGTTCTAGGGCTTGGTCGTGCGGCCCCGATCCTGATCCGATCGGGTTCAGACCTTGTGGGGAGGTCACAGTCGTCAAGAGGGAGAAGATCAACGGTGCTGATCTTAAGATCGCCGGCCGGATGATGGTGGCGCAAGAGCTCGTCCAACAAAAACGATAATCCGGCGGGTTGAGTCCCCCGCCGGCGATCGGGACGGCGGTCTTAGCTGGGTCTGCATCCGGACGATGACCTCGATGTCAGGAGCACATTGATTGTGCCCAAAAACCCGAAAGCACTAGAAAGTTTCAAAACTCACCTTGGCCGAAAAACGTGAAAAGAGAAGGGTGGCTGCGGCGGCGCACGGCGGCGACGGCCGGGGTCCGGATCACTGCAGCTCGGATGCGGCTTCACGAAGGACTCCCCAGCACTGGGTCTCGATTGACAGAACCCTCCCTGAGGGCCTTCTTCACCATGCACCCGAGATCAAGAAACTTCTTGATCTCCTTTTCCGGCGGCGGCCAGGCGGCGGCCGGTGCGGGGCTGGCGAGGGATGCGTGGCAGAGGAGTGGCGGTTTGTTGAGATGCGGCTAGGGCACAGGGTTTGGGTTTGTAGAAACCCTAGCTCGGGGGTGTACACTTATATAGGGTTTGGAAATCTTGCAATTTAGTCCCTCTAGCCTTGGTGTTTTAGCACCTGGTCCCTCACAGCATGTATTATTTACATCAAGGTCCCTCTCCCATGAGTGGCACGCTTTCCGAGGCAAGAAATCCAAGGGTTCATGTGTAAATATCCCCTATTTCGCCTTATTTCACGCATTTCGAGGCGATCCGGTCGTCGAAACGGAAAATGGACTACGCCATGACGTCCGGCTCGACGAGACCTATCAGGTAGCGATTTTTGATTTTTCGAAAAACTGCCCGGATTAAATCTCGGTCCATAAAATACAGTCCCGGAATATAGTTTTTGCGTTTTTCGAGACTTAGAGTCGTCAAACGGAAATTTCGTCAGCGCCATTGCGTCCAGAACGTCGGAGCCATTCAAATCGACTACCTGAAGTGCTATGTTCGGATTTCAGACAGTGAATTGGCTCAATGTTGACGCGAAGGGGTTCGAAAATTAGGGTTTACTGTTCATTGTACCCTCGACTTAAGTCGCGGGTCCCGCCGGCTTCAACGCCGATTTCTGGAAGATCCGACCGTCAGATCTGAACAAGTTTAATATGGTTTTTACTCAGTTCGTCGTGACGGTCGCACTCGTGGTCTCGGATCTTCGAGATCAGGCTCGGATTGAAAGGTGATATTTCTGGCCCTATTTCTGTGCAATTTACACTGCAGAAAAGGGGCACTGAGCTATTCGTGCGTTTCATGATCCCAATTCAACTGGACTTCAATCATTTTCATTAATTTATTTATTTTCAAAATTCAAGTTCTTACAATAATGAGCTTGTGCAATAAAACAAAAGAAGTCCTAGTGAAAGGGAGGCACTCAATATGGTATTGGAAAGAGTGGGAAGGAAAATCATAGTGAACCATCAAACAAAATGCGGACAAAATTTGAAGAATAAGAGGAACTGCTCCATTTCTCCAAGGCAAGGCGTGATGGTTATTGTTAGAAATGAGAATTATCTATTAATTTGATCAAATTTGTTTTATTGTTATAGAAGGAAAATTATTATACATAAGTTAACTAAATTGCTTATGTTTTTTTAGAAAAATGTATACACACACCTTTTTTCAAAAAAAATTATAAATTATTGATTTAACCCCGATTTAACCTCTAACCCTTAAAACACTCTCCTTACAGGTTCGTTGGACGGTTAGTTCTCAAAACATTGGAAATAACAGTTATTGTTGCTTTAATAGAAATACATTGAGAGCTAAAACATTTAAAGGTCGCTTTGATTGTCAAATATGAGGTTCAGACATTTACAGTTACAGAATAAACAAATTATTCATGTTCTTGCAACCAGTCCTTTTTCACATACAACAAAGTTTTGACTATTTCACTTTGAATAGCTTATCCAGCAACCTAAATTCAATTTTCTAGAATTAGCATTGTCGGATATGTAAAGGTTAAAATATAAGAAAACCTACAATTTACCCCCATTGAGCAACCAGCAAAGTTTTGGATATCACCTAACAGGACAACTGTGAAAGGAGGCAAAGCAATGAGATCTTGTGGTTTAGGGTCTAGTATATAATGCTCAGTAATTAGAGGGGCAAAATGAAAAATGGCAACAATGATAGGTGGTCTCGTGCAATTTAGCTAAGTTCTATGATGTTCTAGTAGCTATGAATTCATAGTGCTGCATCCACCCATCACAAAAAAGTAGCCAAGCCAATTCAAAAAGGGTTAGTAGATACACTAGAGCCATCTGAACTTTTGTCTGTTTAAAGATTGCCACCTAAACTTTAAAAATTTTATATTTGCCACCCAAAGTTTTATATTTTATTACTTTAAATCGACTAACATTAGCTAAATGGTCAAGAAATAATAAAAGACGCACATCAGTTCTTAAGAAGGGTCTTTTTGACAACAAAATTTAGTCATACAATAGAATATATCAATATATATATTTTAGCAATAGATTATCGAGAATAAAATACGATAATTGTGGTCAATTTTACCCACGAGACTAATTTTTGGCATCAAGAAGACTCATCTTTATTGCATCCATGCATCTTTTTTTGTTTCTTGACCATTTTACTAATGTTAGTCGATTTAAAGTAGTAAAATATAAACCTAAGTGGCGAATTACAAAAAGTTGAAAGTTCGGATAGCAAAAATATAAAATTTTTAAAGTTTAGATGGTTATTTGCAAACAGGCGAAAGTTTAGATGGCTGTTGTGCATTAACCCATACAATAATATGCTTAAAACTTACATATTGGTTGAACATATCGATGGCTCTCTCTAAGCCTTCGAGATCACTCATCGCCACAAACCCAAAGCCACGACTCTTATCAGTCTGGAGATCATAAATAACCTGAAAAAGAAAAGATATACATCATTGGATAACAAAAACAGTAGAACATTTCTTTAGAAACCAGAACATATAAAGAACTATACAAGTCTTCTAGTAAGTCTTTGATGTAGTATGTAAACATCGAAATCAAGGCAATCATGAAAACGTTTGTTGTATCAAGCATATAGAAGAGGCGCATTTTCGAATAACAGGATAAGCGTGAAGGTGTAAAGAGATGTGATTGTATAACAGAGTAAGCACGCAAGATAATTACTTAAAGCACCTAAATATAAAAAAAAAAAAAAGAAGTTCAGCGAAAAGATACTTGAGCTTGGCAAAACTAGGCAAATATCTTGTATATTCTTCGGTATTGCTACATACATCAAAATCAGAATAAGTTAGCTTAATATATAGGTTATTTAGAAATAAGTTCCTGTAATTAACCCACCAATTAGCGTGTTTTTTTATTTGAGTCATTTTCAAGAGACTCCATTAATTACTATAGCTACAGAATTTTTCCATTAGGTGACAGAATATTTTGTCAAAAAATGGTATGGCGACCATTAAGATCAGATGAATTTTCTGAATTACACAGTATGAAAGTTGCAGTTTAAAATAATAAAAAGAAAAGAAAAGAAGGAAAAAAAAAAAAGAAAAAAAGGTTCAGATCTTAAATAAAGATTTGGGTATTGCTAGCCCATTAGGCACACTATCAACTTAAGAACATAAAGAATCGGAAACTTGTTGATAATTTTGCCCTCATTAAGCTGTCAAAAAGATGTTTAATTTTTTTCTGAAAACACAACAAAAGAAAGGAAGATTACCATTATATACCTGCAAATTTATAAAAGTTTCGATTATCAAATATATTCCTCTAAAATAAATATCTAACTACTTAAACCATCATTTTCCATTTCTAATATCATTATTCCATCTCGCGGAGAACCCTAAATCCTAGGCCTTTAAACTTTGTTGATTGTTTATGTTGAATATAAAAAAAGGTTGGCATTGGTACCCCCGAATATTTACCAAAGTTTCACTTTACACCCTATTATTTTAAAATAAACTATATGCCCCCAAACTTCTATAAGTATATTAAATTGGTTCATTTGATGGAAAAAATGATCTGAATCCCAAATAAACAATTTTTAAACCCACGTGTGCACTAAAGACACAATTTAGAGCTTACCATTTAACAAAACATATGGTTAGACTTTTCATAATAGAGCTCATTTTAATAGCAAATATTCTGTTCAGGTGGAAAGAAACTTTTTGACACAGAAGTCTCTTGTCCAAAAGCGTTAACTTAATGTCTCTACATCATCTTTCTGTCGATAAACTTAACATTGGATTATGAAATGGACCAATTTGAAACATTAGTAAAAGTTCAGGAGACATTAAGTTTACTTTCAAAGGGCTAAAGTAAAATGTAACAAAAGTTCGAGGGCTACTAGTGCAATTCCCAATATAAAGTACTTAAAACACCATTCTCTGTTTGACAATTTTTTTTTTTTTTTTTTCAAGAGCACAAACAGTCATAATGGTGAAAAATTAGCGGACAACTGACGACACTCATTGTCATAACAAATATATTCAATAATTCAAATTTTTTAAATGAACAAATCCGCAATTTCAATATTGAATATAAATATGAAAAATATCATTTTCTAGTAGCTTAAACTTTCGGAGGATAACGATTGTTTCACATAATTTGATATAATATTAGGATATGAGGTCCTAAGTTTAGAGTCTTGTCAGGCTCGTTGCTTTTTTTAATTTTCTCACATATCATTTAGTTTTATGTTTTGGGCGTATCAAAAAGCCTCGAGTCCAGACGTGAGGAGAGAATGGTTGAGTCCAGCCAAGCTCCTCGCTCCCATTTAATTTCCTCCCATTTAATTTCAGTTCATTTCATGTCTTGGACATATAAAAAAACACTCAAGCGCCGATGCAAGGGAGAGTTTTGAATATAAATATTAAGTTTTTTGAGAGCAACGGTATTGGCTATTTATTATTATCTTAAATAGGTCAAATTTTCTATCCCGTGACGATAGGCCGAGGGGCTAATAAGTTGAGTGGAAGTATAAACATAACAGCAAAAGACCCAACAATAGGTCAAACATCCAGATACGTTGAGTCCAGCCGAAATTCGTGAGCGCTATGACTAAAAGCCATTAAGTAAGATAGATGCACTCTTCCTATCAGCATATTTTTTTGGATGGATGGTTAAGCGTCTTACGATCCACACACGGTTGTTCGAAATAATTTAACATTTGAAACTTTGCAGGGATACAAAAGTATTTGGGGCTAGAGATAGAACTGAAGAGCAATTCACCACTCACCTCTGCAGATTCCACGGCTCCCGCACGCGAGAACAGCTCAAAGAGCTTCTCCCCATCGCAATCGAAAGGCAAACTCCCCACAAAAAGCTTCAAATTTTGCGAGGATGATACGAAACCCTCCGATTCCGAGGTTTGGGTGCTCACCGGGGAAGCGCAGGGGGGGTGGGTTCCGCAGATGCCCACGTGGCGGCGCGGGATTGGAGGGGAGAGGAGACGGAGGGATTGGGGAAAGGGGAGATTTATTTTTATTAGGGTTTTGTGGCAGATCGTTGGGAGAGCTGTTGGAGAGTATTTGCTGAGCTTGTTAGTGAGTGAGAGTAGAGTAGTAGTAGCAGCAGCCATGTAGAAGAGAGGGATTAGAATGGAATAGCGAGATGTGGAAAAAGGAGAGGTATCCGAGCTAGACTTTCAAAAATATAAATTTTTACTGTATATATATATATATATATATATATATATATATATATATTTAGTTAATTTTATAATAATATAAATTTTAATACAAATTCAATAATAAAAAAAATTACAAGTATAATTGAATTTGTGTTTTTAAAAATATATAAGTTCTACTCATAAAAGCTATTATACATATTTACACGGCACAGATAATTAGCATTATTTTTAAAATCAAATTACATAGCTATTCCAAAATGTTACTGACTTTAAAATCACTGTCCATAATACCGACATTACATTATAAATATTTAATTATTATTTTTAATTTTATTATATGTAAAATATATATTTATTATTATTATTATTATTGAAAATATGTTTTTAATATTTTTAAAAGTACAAAAGGGCTTATAATTATTTTTGAAGATAAATATTCGATTTGATAATCAATTTTATTAAATATAATCTAGAACTATTTAAAATTAAATTTTATAATTTTTTTGATATCATTTATTAAATGGTCAAAAAAAATTTAAAAAATAATTATTTTAATGTCCGATATGGCAAGCTTATAAATTTAAAAGTATAGAATAATTTAAATTATGTGAATCTTTAATAAACCATTTTATTTGTCCTAGGTCAATACTTTCAATTTAAAATATATTTTTTATTAATATTTCTTATAAAATTTTTATTTTTTTTGTTCATTTTAAAACTATTAATTCACTAGATAAACGAAATTAAAAAATTTAAAAAATTTATTTTCGATATAGTTTAAACACTATAAGGGCCGTTTGGATACGCAGTAAAATAATTTTATAGAGTTTAAATACCATGATTTTACTTTAGATGAAATTCGGTATTCTGTAACTCCAAAAAAATTCTACGAATTTATTTTAAAGACGGTTTGAATATATATTATATAATTTTACGAATTCTCTGATATTTCTAAAAAAATTAGTTGTTTTGGAGTTCAAATTAAAAAAATTAGCGATTAAATGAATTTACATTTAAAAACTAAAATATTAAAAATATTTTAAATATAAATAGTCATTTGTAATTCAAAAATTATGACATTAAATTATTAATAAAATTTATTCGAACTTTGAAAAACTAGCCGTTGGAAAGTTTTAATATCCAAAGCTAGCCGTTAGAGATTTAAAAAATCCAAAAACTAGCCGTTGGTGAGCTCAACAATAAAAAAAACTAGCCGTTGGAGAGTTCAAAAGTCAAAAATTTTACCGTTGGAAAGCTCATAAATCAAAAAACTAGCCGTTGGAGAGAAGTATTTATGATTCTAACACTATTTAAAGTTTATTTTAAAAAATCAATTTCTTACAATCACATAACTAGCAATTCTTACATTCTCTTATCTATATCTTTACAACTACAAATAATGAATAACAACAATCTCACACTTCTTCTTTTGAGGAGAGGGAAGAAGAGGAATTTGAGTTTATGAACTTTGTTCATTCAATAACAAACGGTGATGAAATATCAAAGAGGAGACGCATTCACACATCTCTTCTTATCGGCACAATGTATGTTAAAGAAGTTCTTAAAGGTCACGAAGAACAATACAAGAGAGAGTTTCGAATGGAAACTCATGTCTTCAAAACACTAGTCAAATGCTTGAAGGATAAAGGCCTTCTTTCATATACGAAAAATGTTAGTGTTGACGAGCAGATAGCTATATTAATTTTTATATATCTTATCTAAGAATGCAAGTAATCGTACAGTACAAGAGCGTTTCCAACATAGAGGTGAAATAGTAAGTCGTCATTTTCGAATAGTATTAGAAGTTGTTACTGAACTCAGTAGAGATTTAACTCAACGACTATTGGCCATCACTCCATTAAATATCAAATGGAACAACAAATTTTATCCTTATTTTAAGATAATGTGAATTTTTTATTTATTTTATTTTAATTCAACCACCATTACAATTCATCAATAATTGACTTTATTTTTTATTTATTTTTTCTTTTTGTCAAATGTAGGATTGTATCGGTGTACGTGAGTTCCAATATTTTTTCCCTCTCTCCCCTCAAACATCCGCCTCATCCTTTAAGGTTTAGTTTTTTCCCTCCCGTCTCAAACATCTGCCTCATCATTCAGGGTTTAGTTTTTTTCCTCCCGTCTCAAACATCTGGCTCATCCTTTAGAGTTTAATTCGATCATCTTCCTCCTTAATTAAGGTTTGTAGGTAACAATTTGAAACCCTATTTTTTTTTTAGTCTGTTCATTTTTCTTTGATATTTATTTTTTTCTAATCTAAGGTGTGCCTCATAGAATTATTATTATTATTATTATTATTTATGGATTTCACTTTTTTAAGTTTTAAATTGTAAAGAAATTTTATAGTCGATAATATTGGAATCGTATGGGCTAAATCTAAAAAAATTGAAGTTTTTTGGATATTTTTTATTTATTCAATATATATATATATTATATTTATGCCATGTTTAGAGATTTTAATTAGTTTGTTTATTTTTATTTTCTTTGTCACTTAATTAATTGCATAATAGTTCTAATATACCAAGATCGACAGTCCGGTGTGAAAAAACTACTTGGTGGGGGTGAAAAAATAATTTGGTGTGAACCTCCTTCACCATGTTATTATGTTGAAAAGGCCTAAGATGCATGAAACTTATTTATATATGCATGCATTGCTGTGGTAAAAGAAATACAATGTTGTATTTCTTTCACCACTGTACCAATGCATATATGAATAAAATACTCAATTTGCATAGCCATTTGCAAAGAAAATCTTGTTATATTAATTTTAAAAATAAATTACATGCTAATTAAAATTTTATTTTCGCATATACTTTAAGATAGCAAATTTTGTAAAGAAGAATATTAGAATATTCATATGAACTATTTGTTACTGAAAATCTTTTCTCTATTTGGGAAGACAAACTATGCAATCACTAATTAAATAAAATTTAGATTGATTTATTATTTTTTTGTTGGTAGAGCTCAATAACTAATTAAATAAAATTTTAATTAATTTATTATTTGTCTGTTTGTAGGTATTCTTGTGAGGACCCGAAATTCCCACGTTTGGATTACTGTTGGATCTGCGGCTTCTGGAGACCCGTGTTGGGTGTTAGAGGTGTTTGCGCGCATATTGGACCCAAGATTTGGACTCGGCATGAAAAATGGATCAAGGTTGCTTTCCTGGGAATTTTTGAGAAATTTTAGAAGTGGAATTTGGCAAATCAGACATCGGATTTGGATTCAGCGCGCAAAAACGGTCAAGATGGACTATTTACTTGTATTTTTCGGAGCCCGGATGATCCGGCACGGATTTCGAGGTGATTTGGTACTGTTCCGGCCGCCGGAGGGGCGCCGGCGGCGGCGGCGGGCGGCGGAGCGCGGCGGCTGGCGGCGGCGGAGGCGCGCGGTCCACCGCGGAGGCGTGCACCCAGGCGGAGGACGCGTGGCGCCTTCAGGTTGGCCGGCGCAGCGGGCGCGGTCCACGGAAGAGGCGCGGGTGCACGGTGGACCGGGTGCGGACACGTGGCCGAGCGTGGTTGGCGGGTCCTGGTGCGCGCGGTCCACGCTGCGGCTGGAGCAGGTGGCCGTACGGCGGGGCGGTTGGGGAGCAACGTGGGGGCGCCACGTGGCGCCCCGCGATTGGCCGGGCGCAGCCACCCCACGCCCGCGTGTCGGCCACACGTCGCTCCGCGATTCGCGGGCGCGCGTACGCCGGGCGCGGGGAGTGTCGGTGGACGCGTGGCGGGCCTAGGGGCTTTCGGGCGTGAACAGTAACGGGCCCGGCCCGTTACTGTAGCAGCCCGGAAGTGCCAAGTGCCCGAAACTTTGGGCCAAAAGTCCAAAATTCAGATTTTCGGGCTGGGCCTATAAATAGCTGTCTTGTGGGGGAGTTTTGCCCCCTTTCCCGAGCTCCCCTGCCCATGGCCCCTTTAGCAAAGTTGGAGATCTTCATCTTGCGCATCTTCTGGCAGAGGCCCGGATTTTTTGGAAGCCGCGGCGTCGACGACTTCGGCATCGGAGCGCAGTGTGGCGATTTTTCATCGGAGGCCCGTTATCGTCACAGTTTGATCTGAGAGGTCTACAGAGCTACTCCGTCAGTATTTTTGGACGATTTCTACGGCGTTGGAATCACGAGAGGTACGTCTTCGACTTTCGTGTTGATCATCTTGCTGGATTCAGAGTTTATGACATGGTTTTCGAGGCATTTCTAAGCCGCTGTTTTCTGGTGGAGTTTTTGGACAGCGGCCCCTTGCCGGAATTTTATCTCCGCACCCGAGTGTCGGATTGAGACGAGCCTATACACTTTTTGGATCTACTCGTCGCAAGGATTATCATTGTATTTTTCCGGGATTTTTCTGAGGCTTGCCCGAAGGTATACTATTCCCCTTTTATCTGTGTTTGAGTTTACAGTTGTGTGGTTGTGAGTGTTTGCGCACCTGTACTGTGGAATTTGTAACTTGGCCTACGGGGCTCGGATTTGGGCGTGCAGGTACCCGTTTCGAAGGTCTCGACGAGACGCTCGCGGTGATATTTTTATCGGAATTTTCAGGGCACTTTCTGCAGGTGGAAATTTCAGATCTTCAGGACTGTCTTCTGCAGATTTTTGTACTTGGTTATTTTGTGGAATAAAGTGTAACCTTGGACCTTTTGTTGTACCCAGGAGTATTTGCGGATGTTTGTGAACCCGTTGGTGTTGAGGATTAGTGGAGGTTGTTGCTTCTGGTGTTTTCAGCTGTGGAACTCCGGACAGTTAGCATTTTCAGGTGGGTGGCCTTGTCTTCATGACCTATGGACTGTGCATTAATTCTATCTGTGTAGGGACTTGCATGTTATAGATGTGTTCTATATAGCATGCTAGATTATAGGAATTGATGTTCCTAATGCTGTTAGATGATCATGTGTTTATTTTCCTTCCCTACAAGCTGTTGATTATGGTTATCTTGGAACTTGACCTAGCACCCCGTCATATGTTGCATGTGTAACCAGACTAGTAGAAAACCCTCACTTGGGCTAGGGTTATTTCTGCTTTAGACATCCACACTTCTACTTTCCTGGACATAGTGTTCTTCCTCGCCCGGGTAGTGGGCCGAGTGGTCAGGAGTTATCTTTTAGTGTGGGATGCATGTTACACTCGTGCTTGGGAGCAGAGTGGCGTCTGGTAGATGTAGTTGGTTGTTCATCTGTAGCGGGAGCCGTTTGGGTAGACGGCGGTCCCGAGATGTTTTATTTTTCTTGTTTTATCTGTCGCCGCTGTGCTAGTGGCAGCGGTAGATCAGTGTTAGCAGGACCTTAAACCCAGAACCTTTTTGGACACACATATGATTTTTGTCAACCAAATATTTTCTTCCAAGCATCGTAGGGTCGCCTGAGTCTGTTCCTGTTTAATTGGACGAAGGCATTAGCCCTTCGAGGCTTAGATATAAAACTTGGTTTCAACTGTTTTCCTAAGCAGAACTAAAAATCATTAAATATGGATTTCTTACAGATCAGATGGCTTCAGTAAGAAATGTCACAGTTTTTCCTATAAATTAACCACCGAGATGATTCGAGTGGTCTGGGTTCTAAGGTCTGCCTTTTCTTGGGACGAGAACAACGAGAGGCTATGCCTAGAGCCTGTTCTTGTTTGATTTGGGTTGTAGGTTCTAGTCTTTCAGTGTTCCCGGACCCTTCATTGGGTCAGTGATTGAGATGTTGGCCTATTGAGGCAGTTGTTCGCAGTGGATGCGACGTTTGGCCTGTTTGGCCTGTTGAGTCAGCTGTTCGCAGTGGATGCGATGTTGGCCTGTTGAGGCAGTTGTTCGCAGTGGATGCGACGTTTGGCCTGTTTGGCCTGTTGAGTCAGCTGTTCGCAGTGGATGCGATGTTGGCCTGTTGAGGCAGTTGTTCGCAGTAGATGCGACGTTTGGCCTGTTTGGCCTGTTGAGACAGTTTCTCGCAGTGGATGCGACTTGGTGCCATAAGTTGGTAGAGTGTGATCTAGAGGTTGTTTTTCTGATTTAGTGGTGGAGGTGGTTCTCCCACTTAGCTTTGAGGATCTTGGGGTTCTGGCAGATCGAGTCGTGGAGGTTTCCCGACTCAGCCATGGTCGTGCATTTATCAGATTGAGTCGTTGAGGGTTCTCCGACATAGCTGTGAGAGTGTTTTGGGCTATTCCTGTTCGAGTCGAGGTTCTTTTTCCGACTGAGTTGTGCTTTGAGCTTGGAGTTACCGATCTGTTTGATCGTGGATCATAGCCTGCATGAGCCACATTTGAGCTTGACAGAGATACTTTACAGAGATACTTGAGATGGGTTACTTTTTACTCGAGCGGGTCGCTCCCCTCGAGTGCCACTCCGGAGTAGGCGAGACCGGGTTGTTATACCGGCGTGAGATTGAGCTTTTCTATCGCGACTTGTCGTTGCATTTGTCCCTCTGGCTGTGCTGGTGTTGGCAGTCATGGACGTCCTACGTAAGTCCGCTCCTCCGGGACGTAACGGCAGTAGGTTGGCGCAGGCTTGACTGGACCCGAGGAGGCAGTCAGTTCAGATTGAGTGATCAGAGATGAGAGTTAGTTGTGGCATCCTGTTCTTTCTGTCCCACTCTTTGAGCATCTAGATAGAGGCATAGTAGCTGTAGAGTTTACTTTTCCCAGCTTTCCTTACAGCACTGCTTTTGTTACTTTATGCCTCTAGTGGACTTAGTGGGCAGACCGTCGGGCTTGTTGGCGGCACCCACTGAGAACTACTTGGGACGTAGTTCTCACACCCGTCGTGGTGTCTTTTCCCACAGGAACTTCTTCTCCGGTTCCTGTTGTTCCTGTTGCTGATCCTTCTGACCGAGGCGAGGGAGTCGCGAGCTAGTTCCCTACCCGTCGTTGGAGTGTAGCGGTACCCCTTCAGAGGAGAGATTCAGTAGATTAGTTATTTCATTTTCTTCCTTTGAGAGACTATTGTAGTGAGGATTGTTATGTATTGAGAGCCTGTACACTGTTGTATTTATTGGAGATACCTCCCTGTTGAGTTCTGATTCTTGTATTTGAGGTTGTTGTCTGATTATCATTTTGGGAGGCGGACATTTTGTTTTATTTCCAGTTGTACAGTGATCGATTTAGTTATACAGCAGATTTTTTATTTTTAGCTCTGATATCTGTTTAGCTGTAGCACTTTTCTTGCAGGTGGGACGCTTCGCCTATGCGGGTTTGGCATAGGTGGCGGATCTGTTGGCGAGCCGGGTCGCAGTTTCGACCCCGGGGCGTGACAATTCTAACATATATTCTCGAAAGAATTAAGTCGAACGAAAAAACTTAAGTTGAACTTTTCTTGATAGGTGAACTTGAAGGTGTGTATTTTTATCCATCTAATATATTTTTTTCTATTGTATATTTTTTTTGTGAGACTCAATAATTTGTTAGTTGCTTTATTTTAAATAGTTCTTTAATATTTTTAGTTTGATTTTAAATCATAATATTTGTTTGCTACTTTTTAGTTGTATTAATCTTAAGTTGAATTTATATCTTTTTAATATTTCACATATAGTTTATCTTTTAATTAAGTCTTTATATGTATATAGAGCAAAGCTTATATACTTTCAAAATTATAAGTCCATCTATAATTATAAATTTTTTGCCATAGAATTAATCTCAAGATCCGTGCAATTTTTAACTATATGCTTGTGTTTTTACAATAGCACGAGATTAATTTTATAGTAAAAAATTTATAAATATAGATGAATTTATACTTTAATATATATATATATATATATATATATATATATATATATATATATATATATATATATATATAACTTTTGATTCGGTACTTAGTTTGTTAGAAGTCCATCTAAGAAGAAATGGGTGGGTTGCACCAATTTTATCCATAAACCAAATGCATTATTTTGATGAAATTAACATTAAAATCTAATTTAACTGATGTGATATACATTAACTCCAAAAAAATCCTCCATGTAAAAACTTGTAAATTTTAAGTACATATTTTCTAGGGATTGCATAATTTAAAAAATTAAAATAACAGAAAATTTATTATTTATTTTATAAGAACTGTATCCAAAATTATTTTTAAATTTTAAGTTTGATTCATGCCAATAGTTAATTCTAAGGATCCATGCACATTAAAAATATTAAATTTGATCTTGCTATGAAACATAATTTTTAAAAATTTCATAGTTTTGCACTAACAATTTTTGTTTAATTAGGATAGCAAGAACTTTTTTCGTCAATTTGCCAGCATATTAGACATCAATCCTATGGATAAGAGTTGGATGAATGAACCCAGATTTGGTTTAATATTATTTTTTGAACTATAATATCTGGCCTTATTGTAAATATAATGTTTTGACATGTCAACGTCCACTTATGTAGTACCGGAGAAATTTAAATTTGAATTTGAAGAATTTAAATGGGAATGTGAATGAGAAAATACAAAGTTAAACCTAAATGGTTGTATACCGGTGTGCAAATTGCACAGTTTTCGAAGCACTATTTCTGCCTTTCAGATCCGAGTCTAATCTCGAAAATCTGAAATCACCAGTGCGACCGTCTCGTCGAATTGAGAATGGTATAAATCGATTTTTGATCCGACGGTCGGATCGTTCAGAAATCAGTGTAGAAGCTAGTGGGGCCCACGACTTAAGTCGTGAATAGTAACCCGCGGATTTAATTCCCCGCCGAGCGAACGTTGGCCGATTCACTGTCTGGAGTCCGAAACTAACAATCCAGGTAGTCAATTTGAATGGCATCGACGTTCTGAGCGCAGTGGCGCTGACGAAATTTGTGTTTGAAGAGTCTAAAGTATCGTATCGCATGTCAAACTATATAATTTACCGTATAAGATGGATTTTAGAATTTTCAAAGCTCAAATTCAACAAAGCAAAATCGCTACTCAATAGGTTTCGTCGAGCCGGACGTCGTGGTACCGTCCCTTTTTCGATTTGACCACTGTACCACCTCGAAATGCATGAAATACAGTAAAAATTACTGTATTTTTGGTGTAAACTCAATATTTTATGCACCAGGTTTAGGGAAACTTGGTGTAGAAGGTCTTTTATGCAAGATGGATCTACAGTAGGGGTCTTAGTGCAAGGGGTGATGTGTTGAAGGTGTAAAATGCAATTAAACCACTCTAAATAGCACTATGCAGTTCACTTCTCTAGTGTAGAGTGTTAGGGGCAGTTGTAACTGCTTGTCCACGACCCCCACTCCCCTCTGCCACGAACTCCATGCCCCGGAACTGCTCTCTTCATTGGGTGTTGCTTGGAGAAGGTGGAAACACCATTTGCTTGAATTGATGGTGTGGGGTGGAGGAAGATCATCACATGGCTACAGAAGTCACTTGGTTTCATTGTTCATTCACTGGAGATCAGTGCTGAGGAGCGCCGTCACCTTCCAGAGCTCCGGCCGCCGGGGAAACCCGAACCAAGCAAGAATCAATTGATCTCGGGTGTGGTGGAGTGAGGCTTCACCAAGGTGCTTGGGTTTGCTTCTAGAGCGTCTAGAGGACGTCTTCTACTTTCTAAAACCGAGCTGTGGTGAACCGGCAGCCTGCCGTGGCTGCGCGACACTGGGAGGAGCAAAACCGGTTTCTACCCATCTTCTCCAACTCCGACGAGGCCAGCGCCTTTTATCTGTGATTTCTCTTGCAACTTAGACCGTTGCAGTAGCTTAGATAAGTTCTGGAGATGCTCCATGCGGAGCCCCGAACCTCCACGCATGGCCGTTTCCCGGCAGGGAAGATGCACCCACCGGAACCCTAGTTTTGCTCCGCCCTTGGCCCGCAGTGCATCCGACGGTTTTTGTCGGAAAATAAAATGCTCAGAAGCTTATTCTAGTCCTGTACAAGCTTCCCATAAAGTTTGGGAAGACTTGGTGTAGTGTGGAGACGGTGGTGCCATGCCCTAGCTTCGGGCTATTGAGGGTTGGGCCGAGCTTGCTGCTCCGGCGCCGGCGCTTCCTCTCATCGCCGGCCATACCCTCAGTTGCCTTCACAAGGTTGAAACAGCTCCATCCATGCATTTTCATGCATCCCATGCTGGCTGGTTATGAATCCACCATTATTGGTGCTTGTTTTGGCCGGACTTGCTCCGCCACCGCCGCTGCCGCACCTAGCCGCCGGCCACCGCACCAGAACACTTCCCCGCATCGAGGGTAAGCTACTGGTACCTTTGCATGTGACCCATGCAGCCCGGATAAAAATCCACCATTAATGACCTTCTCAAGCTCCATTAATGGCCGCAAGCTTCCAACTCTTCAACTGATGGGTCCCCAGCATTGTTTGAGTGAGCCCAAGACTTCTGCTGGTTCCCTTAACCTGATGCTCACCACAAATTGGAGGATGACTGAGTGGATGGTGAGTTTGTGCATGTCAAGCCAAGGTGAAGAGCTAGGTTGTGATTTGTGTTATTCCAGCAGCTTTCCTGCTTCATTAGGGAAAGCCTCTATGTTCTTACCATCCCCTGAGATTTGTGCTCACTTCTGTTCAAAAGGTGACTGATGGGATTGGTTGATTTTGCAACTTGAACCTTATATATGCATAATAATGGCCAACCTTGTTTGGTTACTGTTACAGCAGCCTTGGGTCTGCCCAATGGTGAGTCCTTGGACCCTCTCAACCCCCTGAGCATGATGCTCACCCTAAATTTGGGTTTGGTCAAGTGTATATATGAGAATTGGCAACTTGAGCCTAATTGCAAAGTATATGTCGACCCGAAGTTGTCCTCGGATTCCGCGCTGCTCCCAAATGGTGAGCACGACGTTCAGTATGTCGAGGCCCACCTATAGGTGCCCTCGGTTCAATTTGGAGATGTGTGGTTGTGAAGTAATTACAAAAACTTGGGTTTTTGGAGGGTTTTTATACAATTTTGGGAAACCCTAGGGGTCTAATTGCAATTGTAGCCTCATGGGCTATTTTGGGCTGTGCGCCCATGATCTTTAAACTCTTCGTTGGAGATCCAACGGCTTTCGTTGGGCGGGAATCGGATTTTCGAAAATTCCGGCAAAATCCCTGGACTTCAGCGAAGTTTTCCGTGTAGCTTGTCCTGTCACGCCCCGGGGGTTTGTTTTAGCGGAAACGATTCACAAAAGTCGAACATTTGACGTATAAATTTTTTTGATAAAAGAGAACCCCTCTTCCCCGGCGCATGCCCAGACCCGCCACACATACAGGATCACTCTGTACACGGACAGCGCCTCCCCTGTATATGCACGGCGTGGCGTTCAGTACATATTCCAAACATACGCAACCATTCAATCACAACAATTATTAACATACAACCAGCATTCTAACTTATTTAAAGCGTATGGCCGATCACTCTGGAAAGGATAAATCCACAGTTTTAAAAGGGCGCCTACCCGGCGCTTACGTTTTGAAAGCGAGTTTCGAAATCAGCATAAATCCACAAGGTTTTGAAAACAGTGCCCACCCGACACCCAAGTTTTGAAATCCATTTCGCAATCCATAAATCCACAGGGTTTTGAAACCAGTGCCCACACGACACTTAGATTTTAAAATCGGTTTTCGCAATCTTTTCTTTGGCTTTTGCCTTTTTCATATTCAAATGGCCAACAGAAACAAAAGGAAGAGTAACGCATAAGAGGATAACTAAATGCAACCCATACCGACATCCACGCCGACCCCACGAGGGTATCGAGAGCCTCTCACATAACTACAATGTAAATGAAATGCAAGAATGAAAGAAGAAACACAGTCCCGGGTCCCCAGCGACCCAGCTGCTCCTGTCCCGTCCTCACCGCCGCCTACCTCTCCCCCCGTCTGAACCCTGTCACGAAGTGGGAAGTCAGTGACGTAAAAAAATAGTAGAGCAGGAGAATATAATAAAACAAACCGTGAAGACAACCGGAGCAACCACCCTCTCAAGGAGGAAGGCAACCTGTACACCTGTATCCTGTAAAACCCGGACACGTCGGACAACTAAACCGACGGCCCATACCGTACCTGCAGAAACCCGACCGCGTCGGACAACTAAACCGACGGGTCGCACCGCTCGCACCTCGGCGCCTCAAACCCCACAACTAATAAGGGGCCCCACTACGTCACCTCGTGGGTAGAACCCGACCACGTCGGACAACTAAACCGACGGGTCGCCTCGCTCGCACCTCGGCGCCTCAAACCCCACAACTAATAAGGGGTCCCACTACGTCACCTCGTGGGTATACACGGGTCATAGACCACTTTTCCGGAAAAGCGCACCCTTTGCGGTGGCCAAACCGCGGGTGCGCGTGCTGCAGCCTCGAGCCAAGTAACCATAACCACCATCATGTCAGCATCATAATATATATAACAAGAGTAAAGCGGCAACATGTATAATCAAAAGTAAAACCGTAGCATATGCGATCAAAAGTAACCCGCTAACATGCATAAGCTATCACCCATCAATATTTAACCCCCGTACACTTAGAATTGACCCCGTCCAACATGATAGAGTTAGATGCTAGGACAAAGAAAATAAAAACCCACCACGTAATAAACCTGATCATAATGACATTACGCATAAAGGGATTCTAAGGGTGTACCCACCTGAAACATGAAGAAAGTGTGTGGAAACTTCAGTTAAAATGCTCCCACCCTGAGCCCGAAAAGAACTACAGTAAGAAGTATCGTTAATAACATCGTCGGGGTCAAAACACTCAAAAACGGGGCGGAACGGGCCAAAAACGGAGCTTCTGGGCTCTTTGGCAGAAGGCTGGTGCACGGTCCAGGCGTGGACCGGGTCTGCGGCCAAGGGTGGCGGCCCTCACAGACCGGGCGCACACTGTGCGGTGAACCGCCCCATCCTGGGCCGGGCCGCGCACGGGCAAAAGGCGCGCGCCGGGTTCATCACTTCCCGGCCGCGGCGCAGCACCGGGCGCACACTGTGCGGTGAACCGCGCTTGCGGGCTGGGCCGGCGCACGCAACCGTGCACCGGGTCTGCGCCCCCAGGCCGCGGGGCGTGCGCCGGGTGCACGCCCGGCGTGTGGACTGCGCACTTGCGGCCCGGTCTGGCGCACGCAGCTGTGCGCCGGGTTCACGCCCGCAGGTGGCCGATCCGTGCGCCGGGTGCACGATCGGCCGGTGGACCGCGGCTGAGGGAGCCGTACGGGATGAACAGTAAGTTTCCCGTTTTCGCGTTTTCTCTCCGTTTTCGCTCCCGTTTCGCGATTTCTTCTCCGTTTTCGCTCCCGTGCGATACCGGCGACGACCCCGCGAAGATTGTAACGGCGGCGGCGGCCTCCCGTCTAAGATCCCGTCTAACAACGGCGGCGGCGGCCTCCCGTTTGACACCACGCCTCGCACGCAACACGACAAGAAGGAAAACCCTAAATCGAAAAAGATAACCGGGAAGGCCCGAACCGTTTACCTTGTTTTCGCCGGTGAGGGAGGAAGGAAGAGGATCGTCCCGCTCTCGTTCGCCGGGTTCCGCAGGGCGTGCGATCGTCCTTCCTTCTCCTCGTCTCCGTCTCGGTTCCTCACGCCCTCGGTTGAAAAGAGAGGAAATATGGATTGGGGTTTTATTTTCCCCTTCCCTTTCTTAACAGGGCCGCCTTAAACCCTAGCCGTCAAGCGAAAAACCCTAAATTAACCGGAATAAAAACCGACGGCTAAGATTGTCCCGAAAAGCGTGTCAATCGCTCGCACGGATCCCGAAGCACACAGAAAGGGGCCCAAACTTCAAAAATTTATTCTGGGAGATCCGGGAGTCGGAATTCGAATCCGATCGCGTCTCCGTTCACCGTTTTGCAAGCTCTAGCACCAAAAATTATCCGCAAGTCCCGACAACCAGCCCAGAAATTCTCGGATTTCAACCCCTCCTTAATCAACTGAAAACATTCGGTTAGGACCCAAGATGGAAAACCGGAAGGTCGAAGTATCCCCACATAAATAAAATAACCCAGTGCCATAAACAGATGAGAATTCCGATCACAGCAGGTTCCCCGTCCGATCGCCTTGGAGAACGTGCCGGCCACCTAACACGGATTCCGATGCGCCACTCAAAAGCAAACGCTTTGACCCCCATTTCGGGAGATCCGCAAATCGGAGTCCGAATCCGTTCGCTTTGCCGCCCTCCGTTCTTCGAGCTCAATCGCAGAAAATACTGGCGGCCCCGCTCAGTCCATTGCAGAAAACGGTGGAAAGTTTACCTATCAGTCCCGTCAAAATAAAAGGGAGGTACACAAGGGCAAGGGAACGCCAGGACTCTACATGTCCACACACAGTGAGTCAGCGGGATGGGTATGAGAGAGAGTCTATTATTGACTTGTATCTATTATTCAGGCACCAGCAGTCAGCCGCTAGCCAGTGAGCCTCCCAGCGGATTTCAGGATCGCTTGTGTTGAGGTGGGTTTATCTTTGGTTCGGGCTTTATCATTTCGGCCCTACGGGTACCGTGGTAGGACGGACCCCTGTTTTGTTGATATTCTTGATCTCACAGATGAGCCTTTCGTTATGCTTATTATTTACAGCATTGACTGATATACCTGGACATATGTCTTATACTCTATTCTTCACTGCATGTTTAGAATAGGAGTACTAGTTTTAGTACTTGGCATGATTTACATCAGTATCGATATCCCAGTGGGGATTCCCTCGGCTTCTCGCCGACTGTCCAGTCTACCGACCATGGATTGAGATTCAGCATTATGATTTCTATTGAGTTTTTACTTGTTTCTTACTACTTGCTTGCATTCCAACACTTAATCCTTATATCTATATAGCCTTGATTCCACAGATGAGCTTTCCTTTATGCATTTTACTTCCAGTATCAGTAGATATATATCTGGACATATGTCATGCCTGATTGGTCATCAGTTCTGTTTATTCAGCATTCCTGTTCTATACTGCATGTTAGAATAGGAGTTCAGTTTCAGTATACAGCTTCTATTATACAGCTTCTGTTATATAGTTTCAGTTATATTGCATCAGTTGAGATTACAGCTTTCAGCATCCCGAGTGGGATTTTCCCAGCTTGTAGCCGATGGTTCGGTCGTTGGACCGCGAGCTTGAGCATCAGCATTATGATTGCCAGAGCACTAGCTTTTCATTCACGATCGCAGTGGGTCTGATCCCCCACAGTGCGTTCTTTACCGGTAGAGAGGTCGTCACATAGACCCGTGAGCCTGGTGAGGTTATGATAACATGTTTAGTGACCAACTGTGGTGGCCCAGGTTCCCGTGCAACCTTTCCTGGTGAATCCCCTGTGTAGAACACCTAGTGTTGGTGTGTCTGGCCCATGGTGCATCAAAGGGATGCCACAGATGGACCTTGTGAGACATTGATAGCTGATTTGGCCTTCGGCTATATTTGCCGAATTTTAGAAAATGATTTGGGCCAAACAGAGGTTGGATTTGGATTCAGCGCGGAAAAACGCTTGAAAACGGCTATTTGCTTGTTAAATTTGGAGTCCGGATGACCAAAAACGGGCTTCCGGAAGTTTTCGGGGTTTTTCGGTGCATGGGAGGTGACGGTGGACCGCCGGCTGCCACGTGGCGGCCTGTCATTGGCTGGTTCGCGGTGTTCGGTCCACGGAGCGGCGCGTCGGGGTGCATGAGCCCGGCGCGGGACACGTGGCAGGCGGGGATTGGTCGGCTTTCGGTGCGCGGTCCACGGGGATTTGAGCATCGGTGCACGGTTTGAATGGCGGCGCAGGGTTCCGAGCGGGAACCACGTGTCGAGCCCTGGTTGGTGGGCGCACGCGGCGCGGTCCACGAAACCCAAAAGTGGGTGCGTGGACCCGGTGCATGGGACGCGTGGCAGTCTCCTATAGGTGGGCTCAGCTTGCGCGGCACAACGAAACCGTGGAGACCCGCCTCGGGATGGAGCGCGCACAGGGGCGCCTGACGCGGCGGTCGGCCGCACTCGAGTGCGCCACGCGTCGCGACGCGGGAGGCTGGCCGTACTCGAGTGCGCCACGCGTCGCGACGGTAGTGGCGGGCCGTACCTACCCCGCTGACCGCGGGGGGACACGTGGCGCGCGGCGGGGCCACTTGCACGGCTGTCCCGTGTTGTGTGTACACGTGGCGTCACCACAAACTTTCGGGCGCGTCGGAGGGGATTCATGCGACCACCTCTGGCGGATTCGGGCGCCCGAATCTTGGTGCCCGAATCCGGCCCGAAGTGTGAGCGGGCTGGGCCTATAAATAGTGGACTTTGGGCTCACCTAGCTTTTTTTCTGGGCAGTTTTTCACAGTGTTTCCTTTAGGAACTTTCTTCCTCCACCTGAGAGACATTTCACAGAGCATCTTTGAAGATTTTTTGGAGGCACACATCCCGAGGTTCGTGATTTTACGGCGCGGCACGACGCTTGTTTTCCGGCGACCCGCTTCGTCCCTTCTCAGTGTTTGGGCTCCCTCGGCTCACCCCGACC
Source organism: Tillandsia leiboldiana (assembly GCA_029204045.2). Lineage (NCBI taxonomy): Eukaryota > Viridiplantae > Streptophyta > Magnoliopsida > Poales > Bromeliaceae > Tillandsia > Tillandsia leiboldiana. The sequence goes on from CM055072.1 coordinate 9,774,580, forward strand.
TCCGATTTAGGCGATTCTCACGCCGTTGGACTCGCAACAGGTAGGACTCCAACTTCGGTGTTTTGAGTTTCCTCGTTTTCCGTGCTTAACTTGGAGTTTCCCGAGCTTCCATTTGACCCCTTTTTCTTCGCGGATTTTTGGACAGCACTGCGGTGTTCTAGCTGTAACTTTGCGCACAGGCGACGAATCGAGGCAATTCAAAAGACAATTTTCATCTACTCTTCGCAAGGAATCTCCTGGATTTTTCTCAGATTTTTCTGGATTTTTCATGAAGGTGAAAATCTCCTTTCTCTGAAGTTCTTTGATGCAGAAATTCTGTACAGTTTGTGTTGGGGTGTTCCCCTTGCCGGATTTTTATCTCAGCGTAGGAAACTCGGTTTTGGGCGTGCAGGTACTCGTTACGACGGGTTCGACGCGAGGAACGCTGTGGTATTTATTTCAGAATTTTTGGAGCTCTTTATACAGGTGAAAAATCGACTTCTTTGTGGCTGAAATTTCAGTGTTGTTGTACATGGCAGATTTTGGATTTAAGTGTAACTGTAGCCTTGTGTTGTACCCAGGAGGGTTTGTGGACAGTGCTGGACCTGTTAGACTTGGAGTTATTATTTTCTTGGTATTCTCTACTGTGGGACTCTGGACAGATCGACTTTACAGGTGGGTGGCCTAGTCTACAAGATCTGCGAACTGTGCATTAATTCTATCTATATAGGAAGTTGCATGTTGTTGATGTTGTTGGTATAGCATGCTAGAATATAGGAGTCAATGTTCCTGATGTACTTAGCTGTTCATGTGTTATATTGTTTCCTACAACTTGTTAACTTATTGCTATCTTGGGATTTGACCTAGCACCCCCGCCATATGCAGCATGTTCAGCCAGACTGTAGAAAACTTCAACTTGGGCTAGGTTTTTATTGCTCTAGACATTCCCACATCGCCATTCTTTATATCATTCTGGACTTAGCTTTTTCCTCGCCCGTGTAGTGGGCCGAGAGGTCGGGTTGTTGTGGGATGTTTTTACACTCGTGTCTGGGGACCGAGTGGAGTTGATAGCGGTCTGTAGACCAGGTTTCTTTGGGAGAGTGACTGTGGTTGTAGATCTGGGATCTTGGGAGCCATCTGAGTGACAGTGGGTCTCGGCTGTGCAGTTTTCCAGCCTGTGTGTGAGACAGTGTTCTTTTTGTTACTGCCGATCTTGTTGATCGAGGATTTGGATTATAGCCTACATGAGCCACATTTGAGCTCGACAGAGATGCGCGGATACTTTACTCGTTGGGGTCGCGCCCCTCGAGAGCCACTCCGGAGTTGGGTCTGTTACTTCTATCGCGACTTGTCAACGCATTTGTCCCTCTGGCTGGGCCAGTTAGTGGCAGTCACGGACACCGTCCCTCTGGCTGGGCCAGTTAGTGGCAGTCACGGACGCCCTACGTAAGTCCGGTCCTCCGTGGATGTAACGGCAGTAGGTAGGCGCAGGTTTGACTGGACCCGATGCGGCAGTCAGTATAGATTGGGTGATCTGAGTTGAGAGTTAGTAGATGCACCATATTTCTTTCTGTTCCACTCCTTGAGCATATAGATACAGGCATAGTAGCTGTAGAGTTATTTACCAGCTTTTCTTTCCTGCACTGCATCTGTTACTTTATGCCTCTAGTAGACTTAGTGGGCAGACCGTCGGGCTTGTTGGCGGCACCCACTGAGAACTACTGTGGGAAGTAGTTCTCACACCCGTCGTGGTGTCTTTTCCCCAGGGACTTCTACTCCAGTTCCTGCTGCATCTGTTGCTGATCCGGCTGATCGAGGTAAGGGAGTCGCGTGATAGATCCCTACCAGTTGTCGCCCTGAGAGTAGATGTACCTCCTTACCCTTTTGAGAGTTCATGTTGAGTGACCCTGTAGTGAGGATTGAGTTGTACTCTTCTTATTTTATTTTGAGAGACTTATGTATTTGTGGTGAGGACTTGGGATGTATATTTGTTTAGAGTTGTATTTATTTTATTTTCCTTTCAGTTTTTACTTTCAGCTCTGATATTGGTATAGTATAGATGATCTTTTGCAGGTTAGACGCTACGTCTTTACGGGGCTTCCCGTATGGGCGGCGGATCTGTTGGCGAGCCCGGGTCGCAGTTTCGACCCGGGGCGTGACACCAACAGTGGCAATTGCCTGAGGTCCTGCTCTATGGCAGCTTAGCCTGAGGTCCTAGTGTCCAACAGTGGCAATAGCCTGAGGACCCAGCGACCAACAGTGACATGGATTGGGTACTTATTGTTATTCAGCACTTCCAGTTTACAGCTTTGTTTATAGCATGACCATTTCCTGCTTGTCAGATTTATCAGTTATAACATGATCATTTCCTGCTTGTCAGATTTATCAGTTATAACATGATCAGTTCCTGCTTGTCAGATTTATCAGTTATAGCATGATCAGTTCATGCTTGTCAGATTTGTCATCGTACTCTTTGTTTACAGCTTTGATATTTATGGTTATCATACTTGCTCTGTTCTATCGCATGATCAGTATTATTGTTCATCGAGATTGACCAGGTTTACACGATTGCTAGTTATAGCTTACTCAGCTTTATGTGTGATACTAGCTTTATTGCTTAGCACATGATCATGATACCCTGCTTTCCCTTTTGCTTATTACATAGCATGCTTAGTACAGTACAGTATATAGTTATTTAGCTCATTTTGCTTATTACTCAGCATGATTAGATCAGTACAGTATACAGTTATTCAGCCTTGTGATTATAGCCTATTTTGCGCTATCCGCTTATTACAGTATCCAGTAGGTACGACTTGCTATTTCTCGGCTCGTCGTGCCCTCTGGGATACATGTAGAGTGTATCTCACACCCTCTGGGTGACTATTTTTCAGGTTAGTTGGGTGTTGAGAGATTGGGACGATCCAGTGAGCTGTCACGGTAGAGTCGACCCTGTTATCAACTACAGATTCCCAGCATTTCACATTCAGTGCTTAGTCTGTATTATATTTTTTGGAGATGTGGATTATGTGATGTATGTTGGACATGTACTAGTTACTTTCAGTTGTTGTTTACGTCGCCTCTGATTCAGTATTGTATTTGTATAGCCGAGCATGTATAGGGGAGACTCTATCCCAGTAGACAGAGAGTTCCCTGTGCATGTGGCGGTCTGTCTACGTCACGGGTTTCAATATGTACTCTGATGATTTTTTTAAAAAAAATTCTATCGCTGTTTTGAAACTCGGGGCGTGACAACTTAAATGAATATAGGGTGAGCAAGAAGTATCTTGATGGAGTCTCGAACTTTCTTGATTTTGCATTTCCCAAAGCAATTCGAGTAGGGTCAATCCTTTGCCCTTGTAAAAAATGTGCTAATTGCTTTTGGCAAAATAAGGATACTGTTCTTGAGCATTTAATATGTGATGGCTCTTTGGAAGGATACACATCTTGGATTTATCATAGGGAAGATATTACACCACCGTCCTCTATATACAACTATGAAAATCCTAATACACATGATGATATGCGTGGTATGCTAAATTTAGCATTTGGTATTTTTGAAGTAGTTGAAGAGGAAATGGCAACACAAGAACATGATTTAAATGAAGATCCTAATGAAGAAGCTAAAAATTTTTACAAACTGGTTGGAGATTCTGAGAAGGAATTATATCCGGGTTGCAAGAAGTTCTCGAAACTCTCTTTTATTGTTCGTTTATTTCACATAAAGTGCCTAAATGGATGGACCAATAGCTCATTCACAATGTTACTTTCTTTACTAAAAGAGACACTTCCCGAGGGCGAAACACTACCGGATTCTTTCTATGAAGCTAAAAAAATTATTAATGACCTAGGTTTAGGTTACAATAAAATCGATGCTTGTCCAAATGACTGTCAGTTGTATTATAAGGACACATCAAATGCAGATTCATGTGCCATTTGTGGTACTTCAAGATGGAAAGCTATTGGTAGTAATGTAGAACTTGATACACCCAAATCTTCTAAAGAAGCGACTCGAAAAATTTCAACAAAGGTTTTAAGACATTTTCCTTTAAAAATCTAGGCTACAAAGATTGTTCATGTCATTGAAAACTTTTTCATTAATGAGATGACATCATGAGCATCAAATTAATGATGGAGTTATGAGACATCCTGCTGATTCCCCACAATGGAAAACGTTTGACTTTCAAGACCCAGAATTTTCTTTAAGTAGTTATCTCAGAGAAATTTGCTCCAAATCGGTTAGAGGAAAAGAACTCCAACGACTGGAATCTCAAATAGCATTGACACTTTGTAAATTAGAAAGGATATTCCCACCGTCTTTTTTTGATATAATGGTTCATTTGGCTATACATCTAGCATATGAAGCAAGAATAGCTAGATCGGTGCATATCGATGGATGTATCATATAGAAAGGTACTTATATATTCTCAATATTAATATAAGTGTATAGACAATATCTAACTATAGCTAATTTTGAAATGGGTGTCTGAATGCTTAAAATATTAAAAAATTAAATTATTTATTAGGCACCTATTTCAAATCATGGTATAATTCAAGTAAGCCAATACATTTTTTTCTATAATATATGATATTCTACATAATTTAGAGCTCACATATTCATATGTTTTACTAATTAAATTGCATAGGTTTTTTTTTACCTAAAAATCTTATGTGCGTAATCGAAGTCATCCTGAAGGGTCAATTGCTGAAGGGTACCTGGCGGAAGAAAGTTTAACATTTTGCTCGCAATATTTTCAAGGTGTTGAAACAAAATTAAATCGTTCAAAACGAAATAATGAAGATGGGTTGGAATTAGAAAAGAACCCATTGTTTCCTTTGTCATCAAAAGGTTATCCCATAGGGCATGGTGAAATGTTCGATCTTGATGAAACTTCATGGGTGCAAGCACATCGCTCTATGTGCTCTTCAACTGCGATGTTGTATCTTCATACCTTCAGTAAGATAGCCAATAACAAAATTAGTTTTTATCTCACATGTTACTTTAGACTATTCTAACAAGCTTTTGTTACATTAATTTGTAGAAAACATATTGACATGATCAGAGCCAGGGACGAAGCCATAGTAGGGCCTAAGGTGGTCATGGCCCCCCTAAATATTTTAATATTACTCAATAGTCCTTGATATTAATTTATCTCTTTTTCTCTTTTAGATAATAACGGTCCCCCTCAACTTTTTAATATTTATTTTTGTGCCAATATAATTTTTTTATTTTTTATTTGTATACATTTTAAATAGATGAAAATATATTAGGAGTCTCGTACTTACAAGTTATTTGAAATACATATTTTAACTCCAAATTTTTTATTTCATATTTTTTAATTTCTAACTATTTTTGGTAAGCTATTTTATTTAACTAAATAAAATATTATACTAAATTTAATAGATCTTTTAGCTAAAGTTATTGATCTAATTGAATTACGGTTATATTTAATAAAATTTTTAATTATTTGAATAAAATAATATAAATAAAATAATTAAATATTAAATATTTTTAAATTTTAAAAAATTAATATTTTTATATTAATTATTTAATTAATAATTTTTTTTAAAAAAAATTGATGATGTAGTAAAATTTTTATTTGAATATATTTTGGCCCCCCTCGTAATTAAATTCTGGCTTCGTCCCTGATCAGAGCTATGAATCGTCGAATGCGCCATAGGAAAGTCGAGCGTATTCACAGTGACACATTTCATGTATGGTTTAAAGAACATGTAAGTTACCACGTTCATAAGTGTATATAATTTAGAGAGTATCTATAGTGATATTAGAACTATAATAACTATGAATAATGAATTAATGTGTAGATTTCCAGATTAGTTGAGTCAACGAGTGAGGTTGTTTCACAAAAAAGCATTGCACTAGCGTGAGGCCCTAATAGAGACACAGAGAGATTTAAAGGCTATGTGATCAATGTGTAGTGGTCCAGATTTTCCATGCAACCTTTCCGGTGAATCCACTGTGTAGAACACCTAGTGTTGGTGTGTCTGGCCCATAGTGCATCAAAAGGATGCCACAAATGGACCCTGAGTGTTATCTTTAGCTGATTTAGCCTTCGGCTGCATTTGCCGAATTTTAGAAAAGGTTTTGGGCCAAACTGAGGTTGGATTTGGATTCAGCGCGGAAAAACGTTTGAAAACGGCTATTCGCACGTTAAATTCGGAGTCCGGATGACCAAAAATGGACTCCCGGAAGTTTCAGTAGTTTTCGGTGCATGGAAGGAGACCGTGGACCACCGGCGCCACGTGGCGCTTATTGATTGGAGCGGTTCACCACAAGAGGTCCACCGAAGCGCGGGACCCCGCCTCGAGCCGCGTGCACGACAGTAGCGCAGGCGGCGCTGCGCCCGCGCGTGGGCAGGCGCATCCGAAAATGTGAACCGGGGGGTTGGGCGACGTGGCGGCGTCCGAGTGGCCCACTACGGGTGTCCCGTGTTCTGGGGACACGGGTGGAATTATCTGATTTGTTTTTTGGTTTTTTTGAGTTATTTAACTCCGAGTGAGCTTGGGGAGGGGTTTCTTCCTCCTCTGCTAAGTTTCATAGAGAGGGTGAAGAAGGGAAGTTGCTCCCCTGCCAGTGCTGGTACCACCTGAGGATCGCCGGAATTTTCGGTGGCACGTTTTTTGAGATTTCCATTTTACGGCGCAGGCGCGACACTCGTTCATTTGGGATCTTCTTCGTCGCATTTCGGTGCAAGGACTCCCCCGGCCTACTCCGACTTCCGTTTTTGTCGATTCTTGCGCCGTTGGATTCACAACTGGTAGGACTACAACCTTGGTGTTTTTAGCTTTCCCTCGTTTTGAGTTTATCTTGGTGTTTCCGAGCTTTATTTTGACCCTTTTTCTGTGGCAGAGTTTTTGGACAGAACCACAGTATTTTGGCGATATCTTCGCGCTCAGGTATCGGATTGAGGCGTGCCAATAGTCGATTTGCATCTACACTTCGCAAGGAATCTCCTGGAATTTTCTTAGATTTTTCTAAATATTTTCTGAAGGTGAAAAACTCTGTTTTCCTGAGAACAGTGTCACAGATTTTTGTATTGGACTGTTTTGAGAGGGTCTCCTTGTTGGATTTTTATCTTGATGTACAAAGCTCGGATTGGGACGTGCAGGTACTCGTTTCGACTGGTTCGTCGCGGGGATCGTGACAGTATTTTTCTTAGAATTTTTTGGGCAGATCTTGCAGTGTTGTGGAGATTGTTTGGACCGAGCGTGGACTTCATTTTTGGGACCAGGATATAGCGCTCGAGGTGGGTACCGTTGTCACCTCCTACTTTTGATTACCCACTAGGCATGCTGGAAATGTTCCCTTATCATGTTGATAGTTGTATCAGTGGGATGAACTTTGCATGCTTGTATGAAAGTATTGATTGGTTGTTAGCACTTGCATTTCTAGAGGACTAGATATTAGTGAAGTATTGTTTCTTGAAAAAGGATAAGTTGTTTAAACCTTTTGATAATATTATGCTTAAACCATATCATGCTTTATGTATATTGGAAAGCTTATGCATGTGTATAGACTAGCTTGTGGCATAATGGCACATCAGATATTCAAAACAATAGCATACTTTAATTCTTGTAAGAATTGGAATACCTGAGATATTTTTATTAAGTAAAGGACTTTGCATGCTTGTATGGTCACCTAGTTAGGCCACTATTTTCTGCTACACTACCATGCTGGAACTGACTTAGGAGAAACCATGCTTTTCATTCTTTCTCCTGTTGGCTAGTCTTAGGGGATATTATGCTCAGGATAGAGCAGGGGCTGGGATAGTGTAGTCAGTTATTAGGGATTTGGGATAGGCAGGCTTGATGACAGGGTATTTGCGGCAACCGTGGATTTTGGGCGGTTGACCGGGTTGTTACTATGCATCAGATTGGGGGAGAGGAGATCGGATTTTCTTTTAGCGGATGGTTTTTCCCACTTGATTAGAGTCTTGATCCAGTCCTACTATATCAGGTTACTTATGGCGACTTATTTCACTCGTGAGGGTCGCTCCCCTCGAGTGCCACTCCGGAGTGTGTATATGTGTGACCGTGCCGGTCAGGAGCCGGTCTATTGCCCTTGGGATGGGACCGTGCCGGTGTCACGCCCCGGGGTCGAACTGCGACCCGGGCTCGCCAACAGATCCGCCATCTGTACGGAAACTGCCGCACAGACGCAGCGTCAACCCTGCAAGTCAGATCTATAGCTAAAAACATGTATCAGAGCTGAAACTAAAACCAAAAGCTATAAAATAAAACTGAGCATCTGGAAAAGTAAAATCTCTACTAGTACACCAATCCTCAAGGTACAAAGTCTCACAGGAATAAAACAAATACTATCCTCACCAGTCTCTCAGAATGTCCAGTACAAAAGTGGAAACATAAAATACACTGGGTACATCTACCTCTGACTCTCAATGCTGGTAAGGAACTAATCGGCCGCGTCCTCACCTCGATCTGCTGTCTCCGCGGGAACCAAGCCGGAACAGCTGCCTCAACCTGTCACCGCAGCGGGTGTGAGATCTACTGCAGAAGGCAGATCTCAGTGGGTACCGTCCCAATATCCACGGTATGCCCACAAAGTCTACTGGAGGCAAAACAGATAGGTATGCAGATAGATAGGTAGATAGATAAATAATGCTAAGCTGAAATAGAGAACTACAGCTAGAAAGTCACAATCATAAGGCTCCAAAAGGAAACTCTACCAATAGCACGTTATGCATACACTCTCTACTGCTAAGATGCCTCGGTATCAATGCTCAAAGGAAAGAAAACATCTATGAACATAATATGAAACCCCCCGCTCATATCACCCAATCTCAAAGACTGCCAAAACTGGCTCAGTCCAGCCTGCGCCTGTCGTCTAGGAACGCACCTGCCCACTACCACGCATCCACAAGAGGACGGGATTTACGTGGGGCGTCCTAAACCGACTATCTCAATCTCACACAAAGTGACCCCATGGTAACTCGGCTAGTGGTATCAAGCGACCACTAGTATATGAACTAGGCGCATATCCACATCGTAGCCTCGTCAGGCTCGGTATCATCATCGCACCCGGGGCGTAGCTCGAGGGGAGCGACCCCACCGAACTCAAGTATCACATCTGCCTCACTGTCTCAATATGCGGCACATGCAGGCTATAATCCACGATCAAACAGATCGGTATCACAAAGCTCGAAAACACCACTCAGTTGGAAAAGAACCTCGACTCAAACACGAATAGACTGAACACTCTCACAGCTATGTCGGAGAACCCTCAACGACTCAATCTGATAATGCACGACCATGGCTGAGTCGGGAAACTTCCACGAGTCGATCTGCCGGAACCCTAAAATCCTCGAAGCTAAGTGGGAGAACCACCTCTACCACTAAATCAGAATACGACCCATGATCTAGAGTAATCTCACTATCCCATAAGGAAGCTCAAATATCAAATGACACTAAAATTCATCTCAAAACTCAAAAAAAGAGCCCCCTCGGCCCCCAGGCACGAGGTCAAATGCACCATGAATCATTGCCATACCTCTGGCGAACTCATAATTTAAAAACTACCCTTGAAAATGATATTTTTCTTTAAAACGGGCTTCCTCGATTTTTAAAACGATTAGGGTGCAAAAATAATGTCCACAGAACATGCAGCCTAGTGTCATATGATAACAGGAGTATACTAAAAATAATCTGGGGTTCTAAATAATTTTCTAGAAATTCCCAGGCAACTATCAGATGTAAAAACGGTAAAAATAGCATAATAATTATGATCAAATTGCATTCAATAGCTTTAAAGGGCATTCCACATATTTTGGAGAAATTTCAACCCACCTGGAACGCTTTCCGCAGGCAATTGCTGAAGTCGGTGAAGTGCCAGAACCTCGAACTGACGAAACCTCGAAAAATCGTGCCGCAAATCCCGGAAAAATCCCCGGAAGCTCATTTAATTACCCTCGAGTCTTCACAAAATTCTGCGCGCAATCGGCTCACTCCTCGGCCAAAAATACAGTGCAGACAAGGGCTCAACTTCACCACTATCCATCAACAGCAAGCTCACTACATACAACAAGTCCACCATCAGTTATAGCTTCCCAAGTACCAATGCATACTAATAATTAAAGTCCACAGCTCACATACACTTCTCACATAAATCCTTTAATACAAGGTTCCAAGCCCAATAGCAAAATAGGTAATCCTCAGCACACACAAACACACTAATTTGTCCATTAATTTCTTCACAAAACCACCCCAAATCAAACACATATGCTCACATAATTTATTCTGTAAGCTCCATTTATACTCTCAATCAGCTCCAATTGCACACAATTAATTAATGTTCACATACACAATTATTCAACTCCCCCTTACTAATAAGTATGTGCACACACAAACCCAGTTATTCAAATCCACTTACTCACAGTACATAAGCTTCACCTACCTCCTTTACTATACTCAATTTACATTCCCCTGCACATATCACACACTCAGCACCAACCATCACCCACACACCCACGGCACATCTTCACTACACACATACCTACTCTGATGCCTTCCAAAAACCACAGCACAAACAAAATAAAGAAAAACACATAAGCTCAACCTCATAATTCCACCCACATGCTCCCATGCACACAATAATTAGAGCCCACATATACACAAATAACATAAATCCACATACACCTTACAACTGCCATACACACAGCACACCACATAGCACTCAAGTCCATCAATTAATCGCTAACCCAACACACATAATCATCCAACTCTGGTAAAATCCGCGAGTCGCGCCCTCTATCCGGCTTCCGCACAGCACCTCGCCGGACTTCGCGCATCCAAGAGGATAACTTGTGAGCAAAAAGAAGGGGGAAACCAAGAAATCAAGATCAATCTGGTAAACATGCGCGATCGCCGGCGAAAACCGACCCCAAGCGACGAAACGCTGCGCGCGTCGCGCGGAAAAATTCCTGCGCTCGCGCCGCAGGAAGCTGCCTGGCCGCTGCCGCGCTGCGCTGCGGCATGCCGCCGCTAGCGTGCAGTGCCAGGGCCATGCCGCGCGCTAGCAGCGCGCGACGCAGCCGCTGCCCGCAGCGCACGGCCGCCCCCCGCGCTGCGCGCTGCGCGCCCGCGCGCCCGCGCACCTGTGCGTCGCGCGCCCACAGTGAGCTGCGCGCGCCGCCTTGCTGCGCCCGCGCGGCCACCCAACAGTGGACAACCACTCCGCCAAGCAAAGCCAAGCACCCCACTCTCTCTCTCTAAAACTGAGCTCACCCTCAAAAAAACACAAAAACAGCTACTAACCTTGATCACGTCTCGGTGCGCGCTCCACACGGCTTCAGGGCGAAGGTCCATCAAGAAAAAAGAAACACTCACACACCTCCATTTCTTCCTCTCCCTTCTTCTTCTTTCTCTTTTTCCTTTTCTCTGCTTTTCTCCCATTCCTCTGCTTTGCCTTGGTAAGAAGACGATGACATGGAGACAATTTAATGAAGGGATGCTAATGAGGTGGTGGTTGGAAGCATTAATTGCACCATAAAAATATCTCATACCAACACAACACCAACTCTCCAACCAACAACACAACCTAAGCAAAATATTTAATAATCCAATTAAATTAAATAATTAAATAACCCCTTTTTAGCCCACTCCAAGTCACTTTTTGGCTTCGGGGCCTCCGCACCAGTCCGGAACCTCCCGAACTACGCTGTAATCTGAAATTACACGTGTCCAAAGTTTTCCTCACTCAAAAAGCTCAACCGTAGAGTCTGTGTGCTCAATCCGAAAATCGGCTCACGTAACTGCCAATTCTGACTCAGTTTTTACCTTCGGGTCCTCCGCGTCAGTCCGGAACCTCCCGAACTCCGCTGTAATCTTACAGTACACCTGTTCCCAGAGTTTCCCAATTTTTTGCACTCCACTGTGGAGTCGAGGCTTCTCCGAAGCCAGTCCTCTAACGGCGGACACTGCCCGGAAAACCCCGAATCGACCTGGGGCTTCCGCGTTGATCCGCGTCGACCCGAACTCATCTGTAATCCCATATGGAAAACGCTCGAGGCGATTTATCCACACCACACCATCTCACGAGGTCGGTGCGCTATCCGAAATCCCGGTATTCTACAGCCGGTCAGAAGCCGGTCTGCATCCCGCAGCTGAGTTGTGAGTTAGTAGGCATAGCAGGCAGTACCAGTGTTCACCGGTGTCTAGATTGGGTTACCCAGGCAGGCATATTGTCACGCCCCGGGGGTTTTATTTTAGCGGAAACGATACACAAAAGTAAGCGTAAGGCGCGTACAAAATTTTTTTGTTAAAAACCTCCTTCCCCGGCGCGTGCCCAGACCCGCCGCATATACAGATTTACTCGAAAATCGGGCAGAGTCTCCTCTGTATATGCACGGCGTCGCGGCTATTACAACAGTCAAACACAATCAATCATTTTCCATTTAATCACAATAGTTTGGGGATCTAACTGTGCATGAAGACTAAACAATGCCCGTGGCCAGTCAAGTTGAAAGGATAAACTCACCGTTTTGAAAACAGGCCCACACGGCCTTAGGTTTCGAAAACAGATTTGGAAAACGGCATAAATCCACAGGGTTTGGAAAACGGGCCCACCCGACCCTAGATTTTTGAAAACGGTTTTCGAAGTCCTTTTTCTCTTGATTTCTAGTTGGTTTGTTTAGAAAACGGCCAAACGGGAATAATAAAGGAAACAATAGTGCATATCCAGAACGAAAGTAATCAACATCCACACGACCCCACAAGGGTATCGAGAACCACACAGTAACCTACAATACCAAATGAAATGCAGAGCAAATAAAGAAAACGGCAGACTAGGGCTCCCACAGCCCGACTGCTCCCACCTCGGCCTCACCGTCGCCTACCTCTCACCCCTGGAGGTACCTGTCACAGAGTGGGTAGTCAGCGACACTATCATGATGAAACATACTAAAGCAGTAAAGTAATACCAAGCCACAAAAGTAAGACTAGCCGGAGCAACCACTCTACTCATAAAGGTAACTCGCAACCACCTGTACCACCTGTGACACCTGTAACCCCGGTAACACCTGTAACACCTGACCTCGTCGGGCACCAATCCCGGCAGGTCGCACACCTGACCTCGTCGGGCACCAATCCCGACAGGTCGCACCACTCACACCTTGGTGCCTCGAACCCCACGCCTACGGGGGCCCCACTACATCCCCTCGTGGGTAACACGGGTCGTAGACCGCCTTTCCGGAAAAGAGCACCCTTTGGGGTGGCCAGATCGCGGGTGCGCGTGTCGCAACTTGAGCATAGTAACCAAGACACGGGGTAATATAGTAAATCATAGAAACCGTCAGCGTTAGTACCGATTAACATTTAATTAACATCCCTTTCGGAATACTAACACTATACTAAGCCTCGACCGAAAACCCACCTTTTCGTTGTCGCGCTCCTGACCGATGTTAGGTTCACCCGCGTCTCGGGGTGCCCGCCCGGACCTACAAGAACCTGTCATATAGGAGTCAGTAATTCAAGACTCCGCAAGATTAAAGACTAGAGCACCCGGCGCCCCCCCCCCCCCTTGCGCACAAGTCGTACACGTACGCGCCCGGCAACGCGCGGCTGGGCGGCGTACCACCTGCGTGCGGCGCCGCCCGCATGCGGCGCCACCCGTATGCGGCGCTGCCCGCATGTGGGTGCGCGCGGCGCCGCCCACATGCGGCGCTGCCCGCATGCGAGCGCGTGCAGCGCCGCCCGCATGCGGCGCTTCCCGCATGCGGGTGCGCGCGGCGCTGCCCACATGCGGCGCTGCCCGCATGCGGACGCGTGTAGCGCCGCCCGCATGCGGCGCCGCCCGCATGCGGGAGCATGCGGCGCCGCCCGCATGCGGCGCCGCCCGCATGCGGGGGCATGCGGCGCCGCCCGCATGCGGCGCTGCCCGCATGCGGATGCATGCGGCGCCGCCCGCATGCGGCGCCGCCCGCATGCATGGCTCCGTGCGTGCCGGCTCCGGTGACGGCGCCGACTCCGATGACGGCGCCGGGGGCATGCGGCGCCGCCCGCATGCGGCGCCGCCCGCATGCGGATGCACGCGGCGCCGCCCGCATGCGGCGCCGCCCGCATGCGGGAGCATGCGGCGCCGCCCGCATGCGTGGCTCCGTGCGTGCCGGCTCCGGTGACGGCGCCGACTCCGATGACGGCGCCGACCCTCCTCCTCCCTTTTTGCCTAAGAGAACCAAGAAAAACCCAATCAAGAACCCTAAGCTATGCTCACCTTGGTTTCGTCGGCTAGGGTTGATCTAGGGGATGATCGTCCTGTTCTTGCGTGCCCGGTAACGAAGGGTATGCAGGCGATCTTCCCTCTCCTCACCCGCTCCGCCTTGTTTCTCCACTCGATCGGTTGGGAAAAAGAAAGGTTGGGGAAGTGGGTTCCTCCTTGCGCTTGGGGTTGCGTACGCCTAAGGTGAGGGAAGTTGTAGGGAGTTGTAACCGTCGTACCCCTGTTTCCCCACGACAGGAAAAAGGCGGGAGCGGTTAGGATGGCGGGAGCGGTTAGGATGAGGAATGGGAATGAACCCATTTCAAGTCAAAAGCAGGTAATAAGTCGGGTGCGAACCAGGGTCCGGTCCGCCTGAAAAACCGTGCTGACCACCTGAACCGCTAGCCACCTTCCGGAATTTATTCCGGGAGATTCCGGCGTCGGAATTCAAAACCGACTGCGCCGCCGTTCTCCGTTTCGCGAGCTTTATTGACTAAAAATACCCGTGAGCCCCGACGGTCTGCCCGGAAACAAGGAATTATTAGATCACCCTCCGGCCCCCGAAACGAATTGCGAAATAAACGAAACCAAAAATAGACCCAAAAACATTTTAAACCAGCGGCTACTACACATATACACTCTGATGCATACATTTAGCTATTCTGTTAGCTTATTATTTTAGAGGCATATTAGTGGTAGCTTTTATCAGTTGTTATATTTATAGCTTACCACCCTTGTTTTAGTTTCGCCTCTAGTAGTCCTAGTGGGCATGTCTGAGTTTGAGGTCTACCCACTAGGGGAGGCTACTATTTTTATAGTAGTTCTCACCCCCCACTGTTTCCCTTTTCTTTTCCCCTTTGTTTGCAGAGTCCTCTGCTGGAGTTGCGGGACCCTCTTCCCAGGATCGAGGTAAGAGGATCGCTCATTAGATAGCTACTTCCCCGATCTCGAGTTTAGCAGTTTTGATGTATCCGCTGTACACTCAGACGGTTGTATTTTCCTTTATTTTGGGTCTGGCTTCGGCCAGCTGGTTGTATTTATTTCGTGAGCTGGGAGAGATACATGTATATTTATGAGAGTTATGTTGTACTTTTATTTCCAACATTTGTCTGAGATGTATTAGTTTTAGTTTAGCTCTGTTTTATGCTCCTTTATTATATCTTTATATCTGAGCAGGTTACCAGCGCTTCGTGTACACGGGAAATTCCGTGTGCACGGCGGATCTGTGGACGAGCCCGGGTTCCGGTTTACACCCGGGGCATGACAGATTAGGTTGGTATCAGAGCTTAGGGATAGGTCAGTTGGGACTTAGGAAACCCTAGGCTTGTTGGCAGACCCTAGGAAGGCAGGGCGTGAGTGACGCAACATTTTGCGAAAGTCGGCAATTTATTATAAACTCTTCCCGTGAGTGGAGAGGGACTGGCATATCCAATTTCCGGTGGACTATTATGTTGGCTGCAGACAACATAAGGTTACAGAAATGGGGGGATGTCTATGACTTTCGCTAGATTGGGTCGAGAGTGGTTTTGTTTACTGACCCGTGGTTTCTTGTGTGGAGGATGCCTCGTAGGCGGCAGATCCCTGCCCGGGGTAGTCCTACACCCCCGGAGGTGCCGGAGCAGTCCAGACCTTCAGAGATCAGTGAGTTGAGGGCCATGGTGGCCCAGTTGGCGGAGAGTCACCGCCGGCAGGAGCAGAGGATTGAGCAGTTGCTTGCCCAGGCAGGGGCACCTCCCCCTACTACTGTTGAGGCCCCCGTACCACCAGTTGTACCACCGGCTATACCACTAGTACCTACCGCACCATCTTCGAGCAGTGGGGCTCAGGGAGTGATCCGGCCATTGACCCCAGCGGAGGAGCAGGAGTTTGCTGACAAACTCACCCAGTTTTGTCAGCAAGGACCGCCTAGGTATTCAGGGCGGAGCACTCAGCCATGGGAGATAGGATCGTGGCTAGCAGCAATGGAGAAGTTATTTCGGGACTTCTTCATTGACCAGAGATTCAGAGTGCATATGGCAGTACATTGTTTAGAGGGGGATGCAGATGCCTAGTGGCGTCGGGTTGAGCATTTGGAGTTCCAGATTACCCGACAGCTACCTTGGTCAGAGTTCAGACGGATGATTCTAGATACTTATTTCTCCACGAGTGTGAAGAAAAAGCTGGAAGATGATTTGAAGAATCTTCAGCAGGGTGACCGGATAGTATGGGCCTATTTCCAGGAGTTCACGCAGTTGCTCAACTGCGTACCTTATGTCGCCAGGGATGGACCGCACCAGGTGGAGCTCTTTGAGACGGGTCTGCGCCCAGAGATCTATACCTTGGTGCATGCCCAGAGGCTACAGACTTTGGCAGAGGCAGCGGATCATGCGCAGTGGGTTGAGAGGAGAGATCACGTTGTCGCTAGACGTGGAGGCTTGGTCGCTCAGAGTTCTGAGAGGAAGCGACCAGCGCCGGACGATGGGGGACAGGCCAGTTCCTGGAGGCCGCCCCGACCGCCACTGCCTCAGTTTACGGGCCGTGGGCGTTCGGAGCGGCGAGGGCCTGGTGGATCCCAGAGGCCCCCACAGTACCAGCAGCAGCAGCAGCCCCAGCGACAGCAGCAGCACTCGCAGCAGCAGAGGTCACAGTCGCGACAGTTGGGATCTCAGCGACAGAGGTAGCAGCAGCAGCAGCAATCGAGGCAGCCCCGGTCTACAGTTGGGTGTGTTTTCTGCAGGGGTCAGCGCCCCTCTGATACTTGTGATTTGAGGCATGGTCGCTGTTTCCGATGCGGGCAGTCCGGTCATCTGCGTGCTAGTTGCCCTTTCTCGACATCGCCGGCTCCTTCCTCAGCATCAGTCCCTTCGGTGCCCCAGCAGCGGCCCTATGCTCCAGCGAGCAGGGCTCCTTCTTCCCACCCTGCAGACTACCGACCACCAGCTCAGAGCGAGCGGGTCTATGCCGCCCAGGTGGAGGACTCCTCGGTAGCCGACCATGTGGTGGCAGGTATCATTTTACTTTTCGGTACTAGAGCTCGCACTTTATTTGATACTGGTGCATCACATTCTTTTATCAGTAGATCATTTGCATCATCTCATGGACTAGAGTTAGGTCGGTTGCCACATGTGTCACGCCCCGGCGTCGAAACTGCGACCCGGGCTCGCCAACAGATCCGCCGCCCATACGGAAAGCCCCGTATAGACGAAGTGACTAACCTGCAAAAGATCAACTATACTATACAGATATCAGAGCTGAAAGTAAACTACTGTAAAACTAAAATCCAATCACTGTACAACTGAAAAAAAATAACAATCTACTGAAGCTCTTCTCTGAAGGGGGTACCGCTACACTCCAACGACGGGTGGGGAACTAGCTCGCGACTCCCTCGCCTCGGTCAGAAGGATCAGCAACTGGAGCATAGGAACAGGAGAAGAAGTCCCTGGGGAAAAACACCACGACGGGTGTGAGAACTACTTCCCACAGTAGTTCTCAGTGGGTGCCGCCAACAAGCCCGACGGTCTGCCCACTAAGTCTACTAGAGGCATAAAGTAACAATATAATACTGAAATGAAAGGGCTGGAAAACTAACTCTACAACTACTATGCCTCTATCTAGATGCTCAAAAAGTGGAACAGATGGAAACATGATGCATCTACTAACTCTCAAAGTATAGTCACCCAATCTATACTGACTGCCGCATAGGGTCCAGTCAAACCTGCGCCCACCTACTGCCTCACATCCTCAACAGGACGGGTCTACCGTAGGGTGTCTGTGACTGCCAAAACTGGCCTAGCTAGAGGGACTGCGTCGACAAGTCGCGATAGCAAGTAACAGGCCAACTCCGGAGTGGCACTCGAGGGGCGCGACCCCACCGAGGAAAGTATCCGCGCATCTCTGTCGAGCTCAATATGGCTCATGCAGGCTATAGTCCAAACCATGATCAACAAGATCGACTAACAACACCAACGCTCACTCACAGGCTGGAAAACCACACAGCCGGGACCACCGTCCACCAGACGGCTCCCACAACAGAACACTAAACTCACAGAAAAGACCGACACCATAAGGGTTCGGAAACCCGATAGGCCGGTGCTTAGAACCCTCTCAAACAAGAACAGACTCTAGGCTCCGCCTATCGAAGTTTCAGACCCCCTTATAGTTCGGGAAGACGACAACCTTGGTACAACACGAAGAAAACACCAACCAGGGCCCGAAAGTTCCGGGAGACCTACACCTACAACCCTATCAAATAAGAACAGGTTCCAGGCTCGGCCCCCGTGGCTTTCGTCTCGACAAAGGAACGACCCCTAGAACCCAGACCACTCGAATCCTTTCGAGTGGGGAGGTTTATAGGAAAAAGGGTGACATTTGTTATTGAAAACCATTTCCACTCAACCCACACAGGGTGAGGATTAAAAGTAGTTCCCTTTTTTAAAAAACTATCTTGATTTGAGGTGAAACCCATTTTTTAATGATTTTTAGTTCTTTTAGGAAAAACAGTTAGAAAATAAGTATTTTACCCAAACCCCGAAGGACTGATGCCTTTGTCCAATCAAACAAGAACAGACTCCAGCGGCCCTTCGATGCTTGGAAGAAAACATTGGTAGACTAAAATCATGTGTATGTCGAAAAGGGTTCTGGGTTCTAGGTCCTGCTAACACTGGTACACTACTGCCACTAACACAGTGGCGATAAACCCTACAGGGGAAACAAGACCTCCCGGGACCACCGTTTACCCCAAACGGTTCCCGGCACAGACAAGCGATCAACTACATCTACCAGACTCCACTCTGCTCCCAAGCACGAGTGTAAATGCATCCCACACTATAAGGAAGTCCCGACCGCTCGGCCCACTACCCGGGCGAGGATAACACTAAGTCTAGGAAGGAAACATAATGTGTGGATGTCTAAACATAAATAACCCTAGCCCAAGTGAGGGTTTTCTACTGGTCTGGTTACACATGCAACATATGACGGGGGTGCTAGGTCAAGTTCCAAGATAACAATAATTTAACAGGTGGTAGGAAGCAAAAGAGATCACAAGATCGACAGATAATACTAGGAATATCAATTCCTACATTCTAGCATGTATGATCCTACATCAATAGAATTACTGAACAGTCCAAAGGTCATGAAGACGAGGCCACCCACCTGAAGGCGCTATCTGTCCAAAGTCCCACAGCTGATGATACCCAGAAATCAATATATCCAGATCCAACGGGTCCAGCAATACCCGCAAACTCTCCTGGGTACAACACAGGGCTCACAGTTACACTTTAATCCAACAATTAACCAAATACACGCAGTCTAAAAAATCAGTCCCAAAGATGCAATTATTTCACCTGCTGAAAGGGCTTAGAAAAATCCGATAAAAATACCACAGCGATCCTCGCGTCGAGACCTTCGAAACGGGTACCTGCACGCCCAATTCCGAGCACCGTAGGCCAAGTTACAAATTCCACAACACAGGGTGCACATAACCTCACAACAACACATCTGTAATTCCATACACAGATAAAGGGAGGAAATATACCTTCGGGAAAAATCTCAGAAAAATCCCAAAAAAATATGGTGATAATCCTCGCATCGCGTAGATGCAAAAAGTGCAAAGGCTCGTCTCAATCTGATGTCTGAGCGCGAAGATATCCCGGAAACAATCCGCGGTCCTCAAGATTCCTCACAGAAAACAAGGGTCCCAGTAAGCATGGAAAAACTCCTGGAAAAGCATGAAATGAGGGAAAGCTGAAAATACCTAGATCGTAGCTCTGTCCGTCGCGGATCCAGCGGTGAAGAAATCGCTCGAAAAGGTGGTCGGAGTAAGCCGGGGGAGTCCTCGCACCGAAACGCGACGAAGGAGAACACAAATGAACAAGCGTCGCGCCGCGCCGTAAAAATGGAAACCTCGGGAAGAGTGCCACATAAAATCCTAGAAATCCTCCAGAGGATGCAGAACACAAAGGGGAGCAACCTTGCTGAAGACGTAGTGGCCTCCATGTAGCCCGCCAAACAGCGCACAGCGGCGTTGTCCACCCAGCTCGCGCCACGTGGCCCACCCAGACGACGACACGTGGCAAGCAACAGGGTCAACGCGCGCCTGGCACGCCCATGTGCGCGCTGCCAGCGCCGCTGCCAGGCACGCGCCCCGAGGCACTCCCAGCCAGCTTCGTGGTCCCGGTCCACAACTCCAACCAACAGCCGGCTGCCACGCGTCCGCACCCAACCAGTAGGAAAACGCCACGTGGCCCGATGCTCCCGTGCACCCGCGCGCCTGCCCGCGCACCCGCGTCGCCGCGCTCCGCCGCTGCCCGCCGCCGCCGCCGCTGCCCGCCCGCCGCCGGAACAGTGTCAAGGTGCCTCGAAAAATGTGCGCGTCATCCAGACTCCGAAAAATACAAGTGAATAGTCCATTTTCATCGTTTTCGCGTGCTGAATCCAAATCCGAAGTCCGTTTTGCCAAATTTCAAACCACAATTTTTTCGAAGGCAACCGGAAAGGTGATCTTTTGTCCAAACTTCACACTGAGTCCAATTTTAATCTCCGTTTCGCGCGAAACTACTTCTAAACACTCGATGGGTCCGCCAATTACCCACGTGATCCCTTTTTAAGCCCGAAGTCCACCACTTGTGTCCAAATTGCGCACAAACACCACCAACACACCACGCAGGCCTCCGAAGCTGCCAAACAACCAGCAAACCCAACGCGGGGATCCGGGTCCTCACAACATGCATTAGAGGTACAGATTCCTGATTATACATTACATGTAGAGGAGTGTTGTTGGTATTGCCCAGTACAGGTTGAGTCATGGATTTTGCCAGCGGACCTGATGGTCCTGAGTCAGCTGCGAGATTTTGACATAGTACTTGGGATGGATTGGCTGGCTCGCTATTTCGCGACGATTGATTGCGCCGCGAGGACGGTGACTTTTAGTGAGCCAGGCCAGGAGGTGTTTGTGTATAGAGGGTGCCAGAGTGCTTTCTTCGCCTCAGTAGTTTCGACTTCTCGTGCGAGGCAGATGATGCGCAGTGGATGCGTGGCCTTTTTGGCTTGTGTGGTTAAGGAGCCTACGGCGGCACCGGGACTCGCGGATATCCCTATTGTCCACGAGTTCCCGGATGTGTTTCCACCGAAGCTTACTAGCATGCCGCCGGATTGGGAGATCAAGTTTTTGATTGACGTAGTCCCAGGAACTGCGCCAATCTCTAAGGCTCCTTACCGAATGGCACCGGCTGAGCTGCGAGAGTTAAAAGCGCAACTTCAGGACTTAATGGATAAAGGTTTTGTGAGACCAAGTGTATCGCCTTGGGGAGCGCCGGTGCTATTTGTGAAGAAGAATGATGGTTCACTTCGGCTTTGTGTGGATTACCGAGAATTGAATAAAGTGGCCATCAAGAACAAGTACCCTTTGCCGCGCATTGATGACTTATTTGATCTGCTGCAAGGGTCTTGTGTCTTCTCCAAGATAGATCTATAGTCGGGTTACCACCAATTGAAGGTGAAGGCCGAGGACATTCCCAAGACAGCATTCAGGACACGGTACGGGCATTATGAGTTCACCGTCATGCCTTTTGGATTGACAAATGCCCCTGCCGCTTTTATGGATTTAATGAATAGGATCTTTCGACCATACCTGGATCGGTTCGTCGTTGTATTTATTAACGATATCCTGGTTTATTCCCGGAGTGATGTGGAGCACGAGAAGCACTTGAGGATTGTGCTGCAACTTCTCAGAGAGAGGAAGTTGTATGCCAAGTTATCTAAGTGCAAATTTTGTCTTCGGGAGGTTGTCTTTTTGGGCTATGTGATCTCAGCCGCAGGAGTGGCAGTAGACCCGGCGAAGATTGAGGCAGTCCGGGATTAGCCCCGACCGACGACGGTATCAGAGGTTCGCAGTTTCATGGGCCTAGCCGGATATTACCGTCGGTTTGTGGAAGGTTTTGCGAAACTCTCCACACCCCTCACTCGTCTGAAGCGTAAAGGGATTATGTTTATCTGGAGTGAGGATTGCCAGAGGAGCTTTGAGGAATTAAAGAACAGATTGATGTCGGCTCCTATCCTTTCCCTCCCTGTTATGGGGAAAGGATACGTGATTCACAGTGATGCATCGCACAGTGGACTTGGTTGCGTGCTGATACAGGAGGGTAGGGTAATCGCTTATGCCTCTCAGCAACTGAAGGATTATGAAAAAAATTACCCTACCCATGACTTGGAGCTAGCTGCGGTGATTTTTGCACTAAAGTTTTGGCGCCATTACCTGTATGGGGAGCACTGTGAGATATATACCGACCACAAGAGCTTGAAATACCTGTTTACACAGAAGGAGCTCAACTTGAGGCAACGCAGATGGTTAGAATTGTTAAAGGACTACGATGTGGACATACTCTACCATCCTGGCAAGGCCAACGTGGTTGCTGATGCCCTGAGCAGGAGAGCAGTACAGAGCCTATCTTTGATGATCACTGATCAGGCGCCATTACTTGAGCAGATGAGGCGGTTAGAGCTCGAGGTTGTGTCCCCTGGGGTCTCTGCTAGACTTATGTCTCTAGTCGTGCAGCCCACTCTGTTGGACATGATTAGAGAGAGACAGAGTGAGGACCCCCATTTGACCAGGATCAGAGAGCAGATTTCGAGTGATCAGACAGGGGACTTTGCGGTTGATGCTTCGGGAGTACTGAGGTACAGGGACCGAGCTTGCGTGCCTATGGATACAGAGATTCGAGAGCAGATTTTGAGGGAGGCCCACTATACACCTTATACCATTCATCCAGGTGGGACTAAGATGTATAGGGACCTCAAGGCACAGTTTTGGTGGAACGGGATGAAAAGAGACATTGGGAGATTTGTGGCACACTGCTTAACTTGTCAACAAGTAAAGGCTGAGCATCGTGTACCTGTTGGCAAGTTGCAGAGTCTCCCAATCCCTGAATGGAAATGGGAATATGTTACTATGGACTTCGTCACTGGATTACCGAGGGCACAGACTGGAGCGGATTCGATTTGGGTAGTCGTGGATAGACTCACCAAGACCGCTCACTTTTTACCGGTGCAGGTGACTTGGTCACTCGAGCGGCTGGCGCAGCTATACTTAGACGAGGTGGTGAGGCTGCATGGTGTACCTGCCTCCATTGTATCTGATCGAGATCCGAGGTTTGTTTCACGCTTTTGGAGGAGCCTACAGGCCACTTTGGGGACACAGCTCAGTTTCAGCACAATGTTTCACCCACAGACAGACGGACAGTCAGAGCGGACTATACAGATTCTTGAGGACATTCTCCGGGCTTGCACGCTAGACTTTGGAGGAGGTTGGGTGCGACACTTATCACTGGCAGAGTTTGCGTACAACAATAGCTTCCAAGCGAGCATCCAGATGGCTCCGTTTGAAGCATTGTATGGACGCAAGTGTCGTTCCCCGCTTTATTGGAGCGACGTGGGTGAAAGACGGACCTTGGGGCCAGAGTTGCTGCGAGAGGCAGAGGATAAGGTCAGGGTAGTCAGACAACATCTTCAGACCGCTCAGAGCAGACAGAGGAGCTACGCAGATGTGCGGAGGCGAGACCTTGAGTTTATGGTTGGAGATCATGTCTTTTTGAAAGTCTCACATTCAAAGGGGATCCGGAGATTTGGGATTCGTGGGAAACTGAGCCCTCGTTATATTGGACCTTTCGAGGTATTGGAGCGCATATGGCCAGTTGCTTATAGACTTGCACTCCCTCCCAGACTTGCTGGTGTTCACGATGTGTTTCATGTATCGACTCTGAGGAGGTATGTTTATGACCCGTCGCACATCATCGATTTCACCCCACTGGAGATCACTGAGGACTTGAGCTATGTCGAGCGGCCATTGAGGATCTTGGACCGTGAGGTTAGGGAGTTGCGCAGCCGGGCCATCCCTTATGTGAAGATCCTCTAAAGCAGCCATGATGAGCGCGAGGCTACTTGGGAGCTGGAGTCAGCGATGATGGACGCTTACCCCCACTTGTTCGAGGCCCAGGCTTGAGGTATGACTTTTGTTTCGAGGACGAAATTTTTTCTTGTAGGGGAGGATGTAGTGGTCTAGATTTCCCATGCAACCTTTCCGGTGAATCCACTGTGTAGAACACCTAGTGTTGGTGTGTTTGGTCCATAGTGCATCAAAGGGATGCCACAAATGGACCCTGAGTGTTATCTTTAGCTGATTTGGCATTCGGCTGCATTTTCTGAATTTTAGAAAAAGTTTTGGGCCAAACTGAGGTTGGAATTGGATTTAGCGCGGAAAAACGCTTGAAAACGGCTATTCGCTCGTTAAATTCGGAGTCTGGATGACCAAAAACGGACTCTCGGAAGTTTCAGTGGTTTTTGGTGCATGGAAGGAGACCGTGGACCGCCGGCGCCACGTGGCGCTTATTGATTGGAGCGGTCCACCACACGAGGTCCACCGAAGCGTGGGACCCCGCCTCGAGCCGCGTGCGCGACAGTGGCGCAGGCGGCGCTGCCCCCGCGCGTGGGCGGGCGCAGTGCGCGCCACGTGGCGCCCGCCTATTGGCGGGCGCCGAAAATGTGGACCGGGGGGTTGGGCGACGTGGTGGCGTCCGAGTGGCCCACTACGGGTGTCCCGTGTTCTGGGGACACAGGTGGAATTATCTGATTTGTTTTTGGTTTTTTTGAGTTATTTAACTCCGAGTGAGCTTGGGGAGGGGTTTTCTTCCTCCTCTGCTAAGTTTCATACAGAGGGTGAACAAGGGAAGTTGCTCCCCTGCCAGTGTTGGTACCACCTGAGGATCGCCGGAATTTTCGGTGGCACATTTTTTGAGATTTCCATTTTACGGCGCAGGCCCGACACTCGTTCATTTGGGATCTTCTTCGTCGCATTTCGGTGCAAGGACTCCCCCGGCCTACTCCAACCTCCGTTTTTGTTGATTCTTTCGCCATTGGATTCACAACTGGTAGGACTACAACCTTGGTGTTTTGAGCTTTCCCTCGTTTTGAGTCAATCTTGGTGTTTCTGAGCTTTCTTTTGACCCTTTTTCTGTGGCGGAGTTTTTGGACAGAACCACAGTATTTTGGCGATATCTTCACGCTCAGGCATCGGATTGAGGTGTGCCAATAGTCCATTTGCATCTACACTTCGCAAGGAATCTCCTGGAATTTTCTCAGATCTTTCTAAATATTTCCCGAAGGTGAAAAACTCCGTTTTCCTGAGCATAGTGTCACAGATTTTTGTATTGGACTGTTTTGAGAGGGTCCCCTTGTTGGATTTTTATCTTGATGTACAAAGTCGGATTGGGACGTGCAGGTACTCGTTTCGACCGGTTCGTCGCGAGGATCGTGACAGTATTTTTCTTGGAATTTTTTGGGCAGATCTTGCAGTGTTGTGGAGATTGTTTGGACCGAGCGTGGACTTCATTTTTGGGACCAGGATATAGCGCTCGAGGTGGGTACCATTGTCACCTCCTACTTTTGATTACCCACTAGGCATGCTGGAAATGTTCCCTTATCATGTTGATAGTTGTATCAGTGGGATGAACTTTGCATGCTTGTATGAAAGTATTGATTGGTTGTTAGCACTTACATTTCTAGAGGACTAGATATTAGTGAAGTATTGTTTCTTGAAAAAGGATAAGTTGCTTAAACCTTTTGGTAATATTATGCTTAAACCATATCATGCTTTATGTATATTGGAAAGCTTATGCATGTGTATAGACTAGCTTGTGGCATAATGGCACATCAGATATTCAAAACAATAGCATACTTTAATTCTTGTAAGAATTGGAATACCTGAGATATTTTTATTAAGTAAAGGACTTTGCATGCTTGTATGGTCATCTAGTTAGGCCACTATTTTCTGCTATACTACCATGCTGGAACTGACTTAGGAGAAACCATGCTTTTTATTCTTTCTCCTGTTGGCTAGTCTTAGGGGATATTATGCTCAGGATAGAGCAGGGGCTGGGATAGTATAGTCAGTTATTGGGGATTTGGGACAGGTAGGCTTGATGACAGGGTATTTGCGGCAACCGCGGATTTTGGGCGGTTGACCGGGTTGTTACTATGCATCAGATTGGGGGAGAGGAGATCGGATTTTCTTTTAGTGGATGGTTTTTCCCACTTGATTAGAGTCTTGATCCAGTCCTACTATATCAGGTTACTTATGGCGACTTATTTCACTAGTGAGGGTCGCTCCCCTCGAGTGCCACTCCGGAGTGTGTATATGTGTGACCGTGCCGGTCAGGAGCCGGTCTGTTGCCCTTGGGATGGGACCGTGCCGGTGTCACGCCCCGGGGTCGAAACTGCGATCCGGGCTCACTAACAGATCCGCCATCTGTACGGAAACTGCCGTACAGACGAAG
This sequence comes from Tillandsia leiboldiana, assembly GCA_029204045.2. Lineage (NCBI taxonomy): Eukaryota > Viridiplantae > Streptophyta > Magnoliopsida > Poales > Bromeliaceae > Tillandsia > Tillandsia leiboldiana. The sequence goes on from CM055072.1 coordinate 9,801,091, forward strand.
CGTCTAACCTGCAGAAAGAATCAACTACAGAGATACAGATATCAGAGCTGAAAGTAAACTAGTAAGAACTGGAAACCAAACACTGTACAACTGAAGATAATACGATATCCATCTCCCAAATACGATCGTATACCAAGTCCTCTGATACAAAACTCAAAAGGGAGATATCTCCAATAAAGTACATCAGTGTACAGGCTCTCACTACAAAAATATCCTCACTACATCAGTCTCTCAAACTGTAAAATAAAGTACAACTCTATACCTCACAACAAAGGTCTCTCAACAGAGGAAAAGAAGTAACTAATCTACTGAAGCTCTCCTCTGAAGGGGTACCGCTACACTCCAACGACGGGTAGGGAACTAGCTCGCGACTCCCTCGCCTCGGTCAGAAGGATCAGCAACTGGAGCAACAGGAACAGGAGAAGAAGTTCCTGGGAAAAAGACACCACGACGGGTGTGAGAACTACTTCCCACAGTAGTTCTCAGTGGGTGCCGTCAACAAGCCCAACGGTCTGCCCACCAAGTCTACTAGAGGTAAAAGATAACAGAGCAATGAAATCTGAACAAGAAAAGCTGGAGCTACTCTACAGCTGCCATACCTCTATCTAGATACTCAAAAAGTGGAACAGATGAAAGTAAAAGAGACCACTCGCACCCAAGGTGCTCAAAAGACCCAATCGAACTGACTGCCTCATAGGGTCCAGTCAAGCCTGCGCCTGTCGACTAGGAACGCGCCTGCCCACTACCACGCATCCCCATGAGGACGGGATTTACGTGGGGCGTCCTGCCCGACTAACTCACCCCTCGCGCAAAACTGCCTCAACAGGCCCATCGTATCCACAGCGGCATCTCAGGGACGCGACTCCAACTGAGGAAAACGGCGCGGCATAGAGTATCACAAATTGGCATAAGCAGGCTAGTCAAAATCCACGCTCACTCTCAGAACGGTAGGACTCAGGATCCCCAAACACCTCGCACAACAGTCGGAGAACTCTCGACGACCCAGCTGCTCGGCTAACTCGAAACACGAGACACTAGCCTCGCCCACGGCTCGCAGCACAAGGCTCACTGGCTGGAGATACTCCACAGCCAGGAACGACCCACAACTCAGGGTAACAAAACAGGTCGGACAACACTCAACGACCGGGGACCACCGTCAACCCCAACGGTTCCCAACAAGGCGGACCGGAAGATACTCGACGGCCCGGGACTGCCGTCTGCGCAACGGCTCCCTCTACGACGGCACAACAGGGAAACAAGACCTCCCGGGACTACCGTTTACCCAAACGGCTCCCGGCACAGATAAGCAACCCAGCTACAACTACCAGACTCCACTCTGCTCCCAAGCAAGAGTGCAAAAGCATCCCACACTAAAAGCAAGTCCCGACCTCTCGGCCCACTACCCGGGCGAGAAAACACTATGTCCAGGGATGAAGGAACAGTGTGGATGTCTAAGCATAAATAACCCTAGCCCAGGTGAGGGTTTTCTACTAGTCTGGTTACACATACAACATATGACGGGGGTGCTAGGTCAAGTTCCAAGATAACCACATTAACCGATAATAAAGGGGTAGCCATTCCAACAATCTAGCATGCTACACAAGGAAATAAACTATCATGCATAGTCCTACATTAATAGAATTAATGTACATTCCATAAAACTTGGAGATAAGGCCACCCACCTCGATTTGCCACCAATTGCTCGTAGACACTTGCAATTGGCCTCCACGCGATCCGCACGCAAAACGATGTCCGCTGCCGGAGTCCGCACGCAAAACGGAGCACGGTGCCGGAATCCGCACGCCAAACGGAGTCCGCACGCAAAACGATGTCCGCTGCCGGAGTCCGCACGCAAAACGGTGCACGGTGCCAGGATCCGCACGCAAAACGAAGTCCGCACGCAAAACGGTGCACGGTGCCAGGATCCGCACGCAAAACGGAGTCCGCACGCAAAACGGTGCACGGTGCCGGAGTCCGCACGCAAAACGGTGCACGGTGCCAGGATCCGCACGCAAAACGGAGTCCGCACGCAAAACGGTGCACGGTGCCGGAGTCCGCACGCAAAACGGTGCACGGTGCCAGGATCCGCACGCAAAACGGAGTCCGCACGCAAAACGGTGCACGGTGCCGGAGTCCGCACGCAAAACGGTGCACGGTGCCAGGATCCGCACGCAAAACGGAGTCCGCACGCAAAACGGTGCACGGTGCCGGAGTCCGCACGCAAAACGGTGCACGGTGCCAGGATCCGCACGCAAAACGGAGTCCGCACGCAAAACGGTGCACGGTGCCGGAGTCCGCACGCAAAACGGTGCACGGTGCCCAACACAGAGAAGAGCAAGAGGGTCAGTTACAGTCTAAAAGATCGCCCCAAAAACTGTACAAAATACAGTAAAACCAACACACGGGACCTACCCGACTGCGCCGCCGTCGCCGAAACGCCCCCCAACGGAACCCCGCGCACGCTCCACGAGGTTCACGACGCGCCACCGCACCACCCAAAATCTCCTCCTCACTCCCTCTCTCGCTCGGGTGAAGAAGGAAGAAAAGAAAATGGAGGAGATGTGGCTTGCGGGGGAGAAGAAAGAAGAAGAAAAGAGGAAAAGGGGAGGGGGCGGTCCACGGTGCACGGTGCACCGTGCACCGGCCGGTGCACCACACCCACCCGGGTGCACCCGGCCCACGCAAGAGGAAGGGCGGCCACGTGGCCGCGTCCCTGCGCGCCACGCGGCCGCGCAGCTCACGCGCCACACGGGCGCGTGACACCGGGCCGCCCACAGGCGCGGGACACGCGCCCGTGACACGGGCGTGCGCCCCAGCGCCCGCGCGGGCGCCAACTGGGGTCCGCCACGTGGCGGCCCCCACGTGGCCCGCGCATGGGTGCGCCTGTGCACCTGACGCGCGCAGAGGCGCGCCCTGTCACGTCAGCCACGCACCGCGGCCTCCTCGGGATCCGTGCCACGCGTGTCTTGATCCGCGTGCCGCGATGCCTCGATTTGCGTGCCGCTTTGCCTCGAAAAGCGCGCACGCCTACCGGACTCCAAAACCAACAAGTAAATAGTCCATTCTTAGCGATTTCGCGCGCTGAATCCAAAAACGATGTCCATTTCTCCAAATTCTCACCCGAAAATTTGCCGAATGCCCACTCGATCCGATTTTCGCGCCGGGACCATTTTTAAAGTCCGATTTGCCAAATTCCAACTCTAAAAATTCCCGAAGGCGACCGGAGAGGTAAACTTTTATCCGGACTTCACCCGGAGTCTAATTTGACATCTGAATCGCGCGAAATCACTTCTAAACACCCGACGGGTCCCCCAACTTCCCACGGGGTCTCAAATTAAGCCCGAAGTCCACCACTTGTGTCCAAATTGCGCGCAACCCACGCAGGCCTCTAGTGATGCAAGCAAATCCCAAATTGCATCACAAATCCATTTCTGGGCCCCCAACACGCGCACCAACACCCCCAACGGCGACCGAAAGCTGCCCAACATCCAGCAACCCTACGCGGGGGATTCCGGGACCTCACATCCTCCCCCACTAAAAGAAAGTTTCGTCCTCGAAACTAGATCAAGCCCATCAGGAGTCAAGAATACCACGGCTAGGTATCTAACAATACGCCTCCAGCTCCCCCCACTCGCTCCTCGTGATTACTCCGCGACAACAACAACAAGTACGGTATGACCCGATGTGTAATTCTCTCATCTCTCGAGCCAGAAATTGCAACGGGCGTCCCTCGTACTCCAATAATCACAGATCTCAAAGGAGCAAGTAAATCACGGGCGAGGAAAAAACACATCACTACTGAGCTGAGACGTGAAAAACCAAGGGCTCCATTAAAAGGCTGGGGGAAAACTGAAATAACCACAAGTGTAATACGCACCAAACCACATCATGGTGCCACCCTCAACAAGACGACCCGAAGCATACCTGCAGACTCGTCCAATAAGGAAGGGAAATCCAATAAGTTGGGGTCTTCACTCGGTCACTTCCCGATCCAAAACCACCTGAGTGGACTACTCAACTGCAGGCTACCCTCAAAAGGGATCCTCAAGAGACACAATCTCGTGCCACAGTTGGTCGCTCAACATGCTATCATAACCCCAACGGACCCACGGGTCGAAGTCGATCCCTCAACTCATAAAGAACACCCTGACGGGGACCAAACCGTCGGTGAACGGGACTGAAAACTGTTGGGTTATATGTAATACGGATCTAAATAGGGGAAAAAAAAACACCTAGAGGGGGGTGAATAGGTGTAAACGCATAAACACTCAAAAAATCATTGCGATAAAAACCCAATGCGGAAATAAAAATAATACGCAAGATTTTTACGTGGAAAACTCCATCACCGGAGTAAAAAACCACGGGACCGATAACACGGCAGAAATCCACTAGAATTAAAACACGTACAAGGTGATTTACCGTACACACTTACGACTCAACCTTTTCCATACGCTCCTAGAGGATCTTCTCCGCTCGCTCCGTGACGCTTCTCGAATCCACGATCTGCGCCCAACGCCGAATCCACGGCGTCCAACGTCGAATCCACGACGTCCGACCGAATCCACGGTCTTCACCCAATAGCACCCTTCGAATCCACGAACGTGCCTCGCTCCGAATCCACGAGAGCGGTTGAACCTTGAATCCACAAGGACACGCGAATCCACGCGCCGATTTTTGGGGTAAATCGTTGTTTTGGGTGGTGATGATCCGCCGAATACTTAGATCAAAGATAGATCGGAAATACCATCTAAGTATTCATTAGTTTGATTCAACTCAAGATGTGAGTATGAAAACCTAGAATCAAACTAATCAATATAGATGAAGAAACATAGAGTATTCTCTAATGATTTCCTTTCTTCTCTATATGTGGATCTATAGCCGTATAAAATGATATATGAAAATGACGGCTATTGACTATGTGGATTGACCCTAGAAAAAGAGTCATAGGGTCTATTTATAGGTTAGAAACCCTAGGAAGGAGATAAGAATCAAAAACCTAACATTTCTGGAAATTTTACGGACGGCGATCCGGATCGGACTAGCTGTGATCCGGATCGTCGTAACGAGTCAGCCAGTTCCAGAAAAACGAAGGTTCGGGATCCGGATCAAAGTGCATGATCCGGATCGTTCATACAGTTCACCAAACATCAATGTTCGGGATCCGGATTGCGAAGCCTGATCCGGATCGTTCAAGGAAGATGGTAAACTAAGTGTTCGGGATCCGGATCAAGAGGCTACGATCCGGATTGAACTGGTGTATGAACGAACCACCTTCGGGATCCGGATCGAACAACCTGATCCGGATCCTGAACATGTCCCAAGTCCAGTTTTTGATTTTTATGCAATGAAAGATTCTTCCAAGTGTTTCTACACTACAAGAAGTATTCGGATCACACAAAATCTTTAGTTAAACATACCTGATCCTTTTGAATTCTTCTTTCTTGAGATTGAGTTAAATGATCCAACTTTCTTCACCTTCAATCTTCAAGACTTGAGACTTTCACGAAACTACGCCAACTCAAATTCCGTAACAATCTCCCCCTTTGGCGGTTTCGTGACAAAACACAGATCCACTAAAGAAAATTCAAAAAGATATTTTTGTTGCTATCACCATACAACAAAAATTTACAATGGAGATCCAAAAATTTAAAAATATGAGATAAACTCCTAAAACAGACTCTAGACTTAGACATCTGTACTCTCTGCACAAAGAAAACATTCTTGACAAAAAGAGATCGTTAGATACCTCAAGAATATTTAGCATACAAAACCTAGTACAGAGATAGAGTTTATCTAATCATAATGACATTTGAGAATTCAGATATGTAAGAGAATCATAGTCAAAAACAACATATCTTCTATGCAACTAAAAACCAAATGTCACACAATGTTAGTCCAACATCAACTTGTTAGTTATATTACATGCCCAAATAGTTAGTCGAATAGTTAGTCGAGACATGCAAACAATCACAAGATAAAAACCAAAGTTGAAGTTGAAGAGATACTTACCTTGATGTATACAAAATCTTCATCATCAAGATTTTCACAATCATTGTTCATATCATTGTTCATTGTTCAAATCATTGTTCTAAACTCTCTCCCCCTTTTTGTCACAAATAAAGCCAAAGATTACAGAAGTGGAGAGAATGGTTAACAGTTTAAGTTAGAGAACTAAAAACTCAAATTAAAACTTAAAAACCTGCACAACAGAAGGATTTAAACATATGCATAATACCCAGAAATTAGAAGGATACGGATTATTCAGACTCGTCTGAACTGATACAGCCGAGGATTTGGAAAATCTTCTTTATTCGCTTGTTCATTGCTGATTGATTTTTATTTACCTTCTTTATTTCTTCCTTTACCTCAATTAGTTCATTTGATATACGTTCTTGCTCGTTGGAGAGCCTTTGCTGTTCTTTATAGATTGAGGTAACAGATGCATCATCATCAGAAGTTGATTGTGGTGCTTCTTGTGCCGGAGGTGCTGGTTGAACTGGAGGAGCTGCTGCCGGTGCAGAGGTTGTTGCTTGTTGTCGTTGTTCTCGTTGCCGGTGAAGAGGTATGAAAGGTTCATCTGGCTTCGTCGAAAGAGACTTTACAATTGTTGTGTCATTGATCGTTCCTAAACTGTGCAGATAGGAACTCGCATTTGTGTCAGCTTTAAATTTGCGAAGAATGCGCATGATGATCATTGGAAAAGGTAGTCTCTCTGACGGATGAGCTTGCTCCAAATATCGTGCCATCCTTGACCAGATGACGTAGGGAATGTTTAAGTTAGCTCCCATTGCTGCTGCGGGGTTTCCAAGTAGATAAAGGAATATCATTCTTTCCCACCGAAGAACCTTTGTGTTCATGTTTGGAATAATATTGTAACAAACAATAAGATTTAAGATGCGGTACTCAGGTCGTAGTTCTTTCGAGAAAACGGAGTTTCCTGTCGACCGAGTATCTGGAACACAGATTCCATCAACTACCACTCTCCAGGAGTAGGTGTTGAAGGCTTGATTCTTCAGGTAATGAGTGCCATCGGCTCGGGCGTCCATCCCTAGTACTTCACCAATTAGCTGAGGCGTTACTTTGATTCTGACATTCTTGACTAATGTTTGAAAATCCCGACGCCCGCTTTCCTGATCAACTAGATAGCAGGCATTCTGATAAAACATCCTCACTGAGTGAAGACAATACCCAGTGGTCTCCGGGAACTCGCAAATGGAAGCAAGACCTCTCTGGTCAAACAAAGTCCCAAACGTCTGAGAACGCTGCTTTAAGGCTTTTACATCAACATGCCTTTCTCCAATGCATTCTCTGTTTTCAAAATCCTTTATTCTTGCCGAGCTGACAAAGTCTTAAGGAGGTGCTTGCCTATCAGCTGGTTGCTCAATGGAGATTCCTTGTGCACTCCCTCTTTTGCGAGCAATACTTTTTCTTCTTGTCTTCCCAGAAGTTTCTTCCATTGGAGCTTTGCCTTTCTTAGCAGCAGTGGGCGGAGCCTTTGATGTTTCTGCAGGTGCTTTTCCCTTTGAAGCAGTCGGAACAGTCGTTGCTTCAACTTGCAGTTCATCCCAATTAATTGATTCCGTTTCAGATTCTGTATCGGAATCATCTGTAGCTTTCTTCGCTTTCTTAGCCTTCTTAGCCCTCTTGGGCTTGACGGTGTCTCTTGTATGAACCATAGCCGCAAGTAGAAAAACAATCCAAGTGATCACCATTGCTAATGGTTTCTTGAGAAAAGGAATCCTGTGTAGACCAACTCAAGAACACATGAAAAAATTGTTAATTTTCAAAGATTGAAAAATTGTACCCAAACAATCATAATCATGTAGAGAAGCTAAGAATCAAATTAGTTTTGCAAAAGGACTTCTAAAAATAGATCAATTGCATGATTTTCGAAAATCCTTATTATATGCCCTAAAACCGAAATTTTAGAAATCGAAGCCTAAAAATCCGTTAATCAGAAGAATACCTAGCATGTAATCAAAACTAATCTACCCAGAGTTCTTATTTCAAAAGAAATTTGATCAAAAACCATCCACAAACAAAGTTGATCCAAGAAATTCATCACGTTTGAGGAGGAAAAGAGAAAAACGGTGAAAAACCGAGATTTTGATCAATAAAACTTACTTGGAGTTGAAGAACTTGAGTTTGAAAGTTTCCAGGAAGGATGAAATCTAGAGAGAGAGACTCTGGAAACTTTGGAACAAAAGATTGGAGTAAAGAAATCAAAAACCCCTTTCGTTCCTTATAAAACCTAGCCGCGATCCGGATCAGTTCATAACTGCGATCCGGATCGGCTACCCGCAGTAAGAAACTGCGTTCGGGATCCGGATCGGCAGATACAATCCGGATCGTCAGCCCGCAGAAGAATTCCTGCGTTCGGGATCCGGATCATCTAGCCCGATCCGGATCGGCCCCAACTTTTTCTTTAGAAAATTTCAGAGAAATTCAAGAAAAACCAGAAAAAGATTGTAAGCACAAATGTGTATCAACTTTAAACAAAAATCATCGTTTCATACAACAAGAATTAGATTATGCCAAATCTATCAATAATATCCAAAAATGAAACGAAAATTTACAAAAATTAAATCCCTTAAAGTTGAACACCTTCAATTACATCTAACTTGATCTTATGAGTAATGCCTTTATCAAATCATCAATTCAGTAAAGAAAATGAAATACAAAGATCAATAGATGTTTGAAATCCCAAATATAATAGATAATGTATCTAGACAATCTGTTGAAGAGAGTGGCTCTTTGAGCATCTTTCTTTAAAAGCCCACCTTATACCAACCTTGAAATTTGACAGAGTCAAGTATTTCAACATGCATTTTACTTAATCAAAAATTTGAACAACCATGCTTGGTATACATGTGGTAGCTGCACACAATACTCGGACGACCGAGGTGGTAGCTCTTTCCTCCATGTGGTGGTAGTTTTCACACTCCTCATTGGGATGTAACTCTTTCCACATCTTTTGAGCATTTTACCTTTTCTATGACTCCCCCTCAATTGGCTATCAATTATTTAATATATAAAGTATTCAACCAAATATTGATCTCGATTTCATACTCGACTAAGCAGTCAAATAAGATAATGACTATACCAAGAGATCATAGAGAGAGTGAAATTGACTTTGATCACTTTAGAAGATGATTTAATTAACATAAATGATCATTGCAACAGTGAAATATTATGATGGCAAAAGCATAATAAATTTCTAAATGTGCGAAAAGATGCAATTAAAGTCAATTATGATCTATGCTCAATTAATGTCCTATGTACAAACATAGATAATGAACAAAACAAAAACAAATACAAAACCTATCCTAAGCAAAGATTTCAAAAAGAAGATTATTTCAAGGAAAGCATCCCAATTGCTTTTCGTAAATGAATAAAACGTTTTTGATCCAAAGGTTTTGTTAGAATGCCAGCTAATTGATCCTCAGTTAAAATATATGAAAGTTGAAGAGTATTTGATTCAACTAGCTCTCTAAGAAAATGATATCTAAGTTCAATATGTTTTGTTCTAGAGTGCAACACAGGGTTTTTAGAAATGTTAATAGCACTAGTGTTGTCACAAAGTATTGTTACCGAAGATGCTGAAATGCGGAAGTCGCTCAATACGCTTTTCATCCAAATGAGTTGAGTTGAGCAACTTCCAGCTGAAATGTATTCCGCTTCGGCAGTCGAGAGTGCTATGCAGTTCTGCTTTTTACTATGCCATGCAACAAGGCAATGGCCAAGATAGAAGCATGCACCACTCGTGCTTTTCCGATCATCCACTGATCCTGCCCAATCGGCATCTGAGTATCCAACAATATCCAAACTTGTTCCCATAGGATACCAAATTCCGAAATTAATTGATCCTTTGATATACCGGATGATCCTTTTCACCGCTTTCAGGTGAACCTCCTTTGGTGCTGATTGATATCTCGCGCAAATCCCAACACCAAAAGATATATCCGGACGACTAGCCGTGAGGTAAAGTAGACTTCCAATCATACTTCGATACAGTTTCTCGTCTACATTCTCACTATGTGATTCACTTCCAAGTCCCTTGTGGCTAGTTCCCATTGGAGTCGGAAAAATCTTTACAATTTTCTAGATCAAACTTTTTGACCAACTCCATTGCATACTTGGATTGACTCAAGTGAATACCTTCATCATTTTGTTTAATTTGCAATCCAAGGAAATAAGTCAATTCGCCCATCATGGACATCTCAAATTCGCTTTCCATGGTCTCCGCGAATTTAGAAGCATCGTTATCTCTTGTTGCGCCAAATACAATGTCATCGACATAGATTTGTGCTACAATGAAATTGCTTTGATAATGCTTCACAAAGAGAGTCCTATCAGCTCCCCCTCGAGTATAGCCCTTCTCCAAAAGGTGCTTTGTTAACCTTTCGTACCATGCTCGCGGTGCTTGTTTCAGACCGTAAAGAGCCTTTTTCAAACGAAAAAACATGGTTAGGTTGTTTATGATCTACAAAACCTTTCGGTTGAGCCACATAAATTTCCTCATTTAAAAACCCATTTAGAAATGCGCTCTTAACGTCCATTTGAAATAATTTAATTTTAAAATGACAAGCAATAGCGAATAGTATACGAATGGACTCGAGTCTAGCTACAGGGGCGAAGGTTTCATCAAAGTCTATACCTTCTACTTGAGAGTAGCCTTGAGCAACTAATCGTGCCTTGTTCCTGATGATAGTACCATCCTCATTTTTCTTGTTCTTGAAGATCCATTTGGTACCTATCACATTGTGTTGCTTTGGAGGCTTCGTTAATTCCCAGACTTTGTTTCGCTCAAATTGATGGAGCTCTTCCTGCATTGCTTTAATCCAGTAGTCATCCTGAAGAGCTTCATCTATGTTCTTTGGTTCGATTAAAGATACGTAGCAAGCGAATCCACAAACCAACTGCCTCCGAGTTCTGACTCCTTCTTGTGGATCTCCAATAATATTCGATTCCGGATGATCCTTGGAGATTCGTAACGTTTGTTGAAACGGAGTACTCGGAGATATATGAGATGATTCCTGCACATCAGATAAACTAGAAGAACCATTAGATGCATCATTAATATTGGAAGTATTATTATGAGAAGATGCACTAGCAGGAGGATCATCATCTAGAGAGATATCGAGGGTAGATTTTCCAGTTTCAAAGTGAAAAGCTTCATCTACTTTAACATTTATAGATTCTACGATCGTCTTAGATTCAATGTTAAATACTCGATATGCTCTGCTATTCGTAGAATAACCCAGAAAGATCCCTTCATCACTTCGAGAGTCGAACTTTCCAAGATTTTCACGGTCACGTAAAATGTAACATCGACTCCCGAAGACACGAAAATATTTGATATTGGGTTTTCTACTAAACCACAGCTCATATGGTGTATTTAAAGTTCCTGGGCGCAAGTAAACTCTATTAATGACATAGACAGCGGTGTTCACGGCTTCAGCCCAAAAATGTAGCGGTAAATTCCGGCTATGAAGCATCACACGCGCCATCTCTTGAACAACCCTGTTCTTGCGCTCAACAACACCATTCCGCTGAGGTGTATAGGGTGCCGAGAATTCATGTTTGATTCCATTTGAAGTGCAAAAATTAATGAATTTTGAATTTATGAATTCTCCACCTCTATCACTTCTAACACGAATGATCTTTTCATTCTTTTCAATCATAATACGATGGCAAATCTCATGAAAAGAGTCAAACGTATCAGCTTTCTCTTTTAAAAATGCTACCCATGAAAACCGAGAGAAATCATCAACCAATAAATAAAAAAAAATGTACCATTTACCTCCCAAAGATGGTTGGCGGGTCGGCCAAAAGAAAAAGAAGAAAAGAAAGTAGTATACATAAACTACACAAGATTTAATCGAAGAACGATTAAAGACAAGGAGGGGTTTCACCTTTGCATACCCAAACCTTTTGAGTTTTGGAGTATGTTGGCAATGGTTGAAAAGTTTTCCTTGATGAAGACGTCTTGCAAGATTGGTCTTTTTCTTTTGTCATCGTCTTGTTTGAAGTACTACCAATGTCCTTTTCTTTAGGAAAATCCTTCTTTGAATTCCATGGAGTGAACTTATTGGTAGCAGTTGCAAGATGTGGTTGATTTGATCTTTGAGCTCGAATCTTGCAATTTCTTCCAATGTGCCCTGCAAAATTACAACGAAAGCATACCTTTGTGCTTGATGATTCTGAAGAGGATGAAGTAGGCTTGTTGTCGTTGGTTGTCATGATTTCCGGTGTCGGAGAAGGAGATACCGACTGAGGCACAAAGACTGTCCCAACCGAACTAAAATTGTCTTCAGTTCGATTGTATCCGAGGCCGAACTTGTTTGTTTGACCTAGACCAAGAAGTTTATCCAACTTACTCCTTCCTAAGGAAAATTGCTGTAAGTCATCCTTGAGTTGGCAAATGGTCTCTGTCATTTCCAATTTTTCCCGTCGGGCCTCGCCGTAGAGCTTCAAGAAATAGTTCGCTTTGTTCACCATATCTATATAGTTTCTTCTCGAGTTGCTCATTGGACTCTTGAAGGGAAACATTTTCTTTTATCAGTTTATCCATTTCCACTTCAAGATCGGTCGAGAGAGAAGTTACCCTTTTTACTTCTTCTTCGAGATCCTGCAATCTCCCTCTCAACCCCTTGTTTTGCTTAGCCGGTTTCTTTAAATCCCGTAAAGATCTGTGATAGGCTAGAGCAAATTCTTCACCTTCCGAATCATCCAATTCGTTGTCCGTTGTGTTCTTTTCAACAGTGGAGTTGGACAACGACTCGGATGTACTTGCCATAAAGCACATGAAGGGTGAAGATACGGACACGTGGAATGCGGTGGAGCTCTTTTCTTCATCACTCGAAGACGACTCATTTGACGTTGAGGTTGTCATCCCAAGTGATGACTTGCATCGCCTTCTTCTTTGCCGGATACTTGTTAGGACATTCCGTTGCAATGTGGCCGTAGCCTCGACATTTGAAGCATTGTAGTTGTCCCTTCTGAACTTTTCTTATCCTTTGAGAAGTTCTCTTGCTTTCTTGACTTGTAACCTGAAGTACCCTTGCCTTTGTTCGACTTTCCGAAGGATGGAGATTTGCTTGAATTACCTCTTCGAAAGTTGCGGCGAAACTTCCTTGTCAAGAGAGCGAGCTGCTTCTCAAATTCCTCCATAGAAAGGTTCTCGTCATCGTCTGAGGAGGACGTATCCGCGTCTTCTTCCTTAGTTGTTTTCAACGCATAACCTGAAGACTTAGAAGTGGATGCCTTTCCAGAAGAATTGTTAGTAGTAAATGTCATTTCATAAGTTTGCAATGAACCAACTAATTCTTCTACACGTATTTCGTCCGGGTGTTTAATAGTTTCAATGGCAGTAACCTTTGGGCGAAATCGTTCAGGAAGAGTTCTTAAGATTTTTCTTACAATCTTAAATTCTGGAATCTTCTCTCCCAGGTTAGCACATGAGTTTACGATGTCTTGCAATCGTGTATAGTAGTCCGTGAAAGATTCATTTTCTGCCATTAAGATAGAGTCAAACTTGCTCGTAAGCATTTGCAGTTTCTGAATCTTCACGAGGTTAGTTCCCTCATGTGTAAACCTGAAGAACATCCCAGATTTCTTTCGCAGTCTCACATGCCGAGACGCGAGAGAATTCAGTTTGAGATAAGGCATTAAAGATAGCATTAATTCCCTTGCCATTGTAAGAAGATGAATCTAACTCTTCCTTGGTCCATTTCGACCTAGGTTTTAAGGTGCGAACATCACCAATAAGTTCAGTTGGATTAGACCATCCTAATTCAATTGATTGCCACACCCGTTCGTCGATGGAAATTAAAAAAGGCTTTCAATCCGTACTTTCCAGTACGCATAATTTGTTCCATCGAAGAACGGGGGGTCGGTTGATGTTTCCACCTTCAACCATTGTTTACAACCCTATTCCCGCTCTGATACCACTTGTTGGGTTATATGTAATACGGATCTAAATAGGGGAAAAAAAAACACCTAGAGGGGGGTGAATAGGTGTAAACGCATAAACACTCAAAAAATCATTGCGATAAAAACCCAATGCGGAAATAAAAATAATACGCAAGATTTTTACGTGGAAAACTCCATCACCGGAGTAAAAAACCACGGGAACCGATAACACGGCAGAAATCCACTAGAATTAAAACACGTACAAGGTGATTTACCGTACACACTTACGACTCAACCTTTTCCATACGCTCCTAGAGGATCTTCTCCGCTCGCTCCGTGACGCTTCTCGAATCCACGATCTGCGCCCAACGCCGAATCCACGGCGTCCAACGTCGAATCCACGACGTCCGAACCGAATCCACGGTCTTCACCCAATAGCACCCTTCGAATCCACGAACGTGCCTCGCTCCGAATCCACGAGAGCGGTTGAACCTTGAATCCACAAGGACACGCGAATCCACGCGCCGATTTTTGGGTAAATCGTTGTTTGGGTGGTGATGATCCGCCGAATACTTAGATCAAAGATAGATCGGAAATACCATCTAAGTATTCATTAGTTTGATTCAACTCAAGATGTGAGTATGAAAACCTAGAATCAAACTAATCAATATAGATGAAGAAACATAGAGTATTCTCTAATGATTTCCTTTCTTCTCTATATGTGGATCTATAGCCGTATAAAATGATATATGAAAATGACGGCTATTGACTATGTGGATTGACCCTAGAAAAAGAGTCATAGGGTCTATTTATAGGTTAGGAAACCCTAGGAAGGAGATAAGAATCAAAAACCTAACATTTCTGGAAATTTTACGGACGGCGATCCGGATCGGACTAGCTGTGATCCGGATCGTCGTAACGAGTCAGCCAGTTCCAGAAAACGAAGGTTCGGGATCCGGATCGAAGTGCATGATCCGGATCGTTCATACAGTTCACCAAACATCAACGTTCGGGATCCGGATTGCGAAGCCTGATCCGGATCGTTCAAGGAAGATGGTAAACTAAGTGTTCGGGATCCGGATCAAGAGGCTACGATCCGGATTGAACTGGTGTATGAACGAACCACCTTCGGGATCCGGATCGAACAACCTGATCCGGATCCTGAACATGTCCCAAGTCCAGTTTTTGATTTTTATGCAATGAAAGATTCTTCCAAGTGTTTTCTACACTACAAGAAGTATTCGGATCACACAAAATCTTTAGTTAAACATACCTGATCCTTTGAATTCTTCTTTCTTGAGATTGAGTTAAATGATCCAAGCTTTCTTCACCTTCAATCTTCAAGACTTGAGACTTTCACGAAACTACGCCAACTCAAATTCCGTAAC
>CM055072.1:9816492-9859918 GCA_029204045.2 Tillandsia leiboldiana
GCCGTATGCTGAGTTAGAGCGACCACCTGAGAGCCGAAGAGGATGAGTTTGGCGTTGACGGTTGGTGGGCGACAGGTTAGCGGATCGCTTGGTACTTGGTATGACTTCCTTTCCTGGTGGTTGAGATCAGAGTTTTGCACCCCTACTTGGTTGAGTTGGTGGACGTGGTTTTGGGTTGCGGCCACAGCAGGGACAACTTCACATCTCTCTCTCCTTGTTTTCCGTTTTATCGCCCGAAAATAGCAGCGGAATGAAAAATTTCGAAGACTACTCCAGAAAGGAGGACGAGCGGGACCGGTTCGTGTTGATCGGGGTGAAGGCATCGGTCCTTTGGAAAATTCGGACTTTTCGCTATTTTCGGTTTGCTTTTCTTTTGAGCGAGAGTTGGAGTTGATAATAGTCCTGACGTGGGTTTCTTGTGGTAGGGTGTGTGTTTTGGTTTCGAGGACGAGAACCTTTTGAGGAGGGGAGGATGTAGAGTACCGGGGCTGGATAGCGCGCGACCACACAGATGACTTGGAGCAGAAGAGTTGCCTTGCGCATGTTGATTGATGTTACTGTTGATGCCGAGTTGATTCGGATCAACGCGGAAGCTCCAGCTCGATTAGGGGTTTTCCGGCTTTGTTGGCCGATTGAGGATGAGATTGGAAAATTTCCGACTGCCGTGGAGCGCGGGAATTCAGGAACACTTGGAACAGGTGTACTTCAGATTACAGTGAGTTGGGAGGTTCCGGACTGACGCGGAGGACCCGGAGGCAAAAAAGTGAGTCGGAACAGCAATTTTGGAGCGGTAATTGATTTGAGCCCCGACTCAACGGACGAGCTTTTTGAAGAGAAAAAGCTGTGGAAACGTGTACTTCGATTTACAGCGAGGTTCGGGAGGTTCCGGATGACGCGGAGGACCGGAGTCAAAAAAGTGAGTCGGAACTGGCAATTTTGGAGCGGTAATTGATTTGAGCACCCCGCCTCACGATGAGCGTTTTGGAGAGAAACACGTGTGAGCGCGTGTATTTCGATTACAGCGGAGTTCGGAAGTTCTGGGCAGCGGCGGAGAGCCCGAAGGCAAAAAGTGAGTTGGAGTTGGAATATTGGAATTAATTAATTAGTAATTAATTAATTAGCCTTTCTTTATAAAAGGCCTCCAGCCTCTCTGCAGCAGGAACCAAAGAAAGAAAGAAAGGAGAAGAAAGAAAGGAAAAGAAAAGAGAGGAAAAAGGAAAAGAAAAGGGAAGAAAGGGCTTTGAGGCTTTCTCGGCTTTTTGGACTCGACGTTGGAGGCCGAGTGGATGCTCGTGGGCGTGCCGCGGGCGACAACGAGGTAAGTAATTCAGTTTTGGGGTTTTTCGGGTTTTGGAGCTTTGAGGATTTTAATTGGTGTTTAAAAAAGCAAGAAAAAATGGATTCTTGGGTTTTGGGATTTTAGGATATTTGTCGGATTTTTCGGGGCTGTCTTTGGATTGGCCGTCGCCAACGGCGCGCGCGCGCGCAACAGCGCACGCGCGGCGCCAGGGCTGCTGGTTGGCAGCACCCTGCGGCGAGGTGCCGCTGGGCGCGGCGCCGCGTGCAGCAAAGTGCTGCACGCGGCGCTGCCTGGCCGCGCGCAGGCGCGCGCGGCAGGGCCCTGCCTGGCAGCGCGCAAGGCGCGCTCGGCAGGGCCGCGCGCAGATGTGCGCGCGGCGCTGCCTGGCGCGCGCGGGCGCGCGCGGCAGGGCCGCGCAGGTGTTGCGCGCCGCGCTGCTGGCGCGAGCCGGAGCGCGCGCGGCAGGGCCGCGCGCAGGTGCGGCGGCACCGCTTGGCCGCGCGCAGGTGCGCGCGGCATGGCCGCGCGCAGGCAGGGCCGCGCGCGGGCATGCGCGGGCCGCGCGGGCCGCGCGCAGGTGTGGCGGGCATGCGCGGGCGCGCGGTGTGCGCGCTGCTGCGCGCAGCGATGCGGGCTGCGCGCAGCGGCCGCGCGCAGCGGGCCGCGCGCGCGCGGCGGGGCTGCGCGCGGGCCCGCGCGCAGCGCGCGCTGGGCGCCGCGCGCAGCGCCGCTGGGGACTGCGCGACGCGCTCCAGCGCGCGCAGCAGCCCCTGCGCCGCGCGGTTGGCTTGGTGCCGCGCGGTGGGTCTCCTCGTCGCGCGGCAGGGCTGGGTGACGCTCGGCGTGCTCCCGGACGGCGGCGACAAACTCGGGTTGCGTGCCGGCGCCATTTTTTCGCCGTCGGAGCCGTTGGTCGCCGTCGGCCGCTGTTTTTCGCCGCCGCGAGCTGTTTTTCGCCGTCGGGCGCAGTTTTCGCCGACGAGCCGTTTTTCGCAGTTTCGCCGGCAGATTTCGCAAGCGGTTTCGCGCGCAGTTTCGCTGTTTTCCGCTGTTTGGCGAGCGGTTTTCGCAGGATTTTCGCAAGCTGATTTTCGAGCTGTTTTCGCCGTCGGGCGCAGTTTTTCGCGACGGAGCAGTTTTTCGCAAGCTGTTTTCGCAAGCCGGTTTTGAGCAGTTTTTGCAAGCAGTTTGTGAGGATTTTGAGCGGTTTTCGCGAGCAGTTTCGCAGGGTTTTCGCGAAACGTCTCGCTAGCAGATTTTGCCTGTTTTTCGCCGTCGGGCGCTGTTTCGCCGACGGAGCTGTTTTTCGCCGCCGCGTGCTGTTTTCGCCGTCGGGCGCTGTTTTTCGCCGACGGAGCTGTTTTCGCCGCCGCGTGCTGTTTTTCGCCGCGGGCGTGGTTTTCGCTGACGGAGGCTGTTTCGCCGACGGAACTGTTTTTTGCCGCGTCGTCGGATGCTCGGTTTTGACTGTGTGGATTGATTTCGCGATTTCTTCGCTTCTGGCAGCTTGCGGTGCGGTTTTTAGTTTCGCGGGGCGCGCGGTCGTGTGGTTGGTCGCTGCGTGCTCCGTTTCGCGTGCGGATTCTGGCATCGGGCTTCGTGTTGCGTGCGGACCCTTGGAGGCCAGGTAAGCCGCTTTGCCAATTGCAAGTGTCGACGAGCAATTGGGGCTTTCTGAGGTGGGTTGGTTTTCTCTCCAAGTCTACGGACTTCCTTCTAATTCTAATGTGTTAGGATTGCATGCTAGTTTAAGGGTTTTCTTGGAACTTAACTAGCACCCCCGTCATATGTGCATGAGTTGACAGACCATTGTGAACCTTAATTTGGGCTAGGTTCCTTTATACTTTAGACATCCGCACTTTTATATCCTTCGGGACTTAGAGTTTCCTCGCCCGGGTAGTGGGCTGAGTGGTCTGAGTGTTGTGGGACGGGGTGTGCACTCGGGCCCGGGGGGCCGAGTGGGGTCTGGTGGCTGGGTTAGGCCAGTGTTAGCATTTTGGGGAGCCGTTTCAGATAACGGTGGTCCCGGGGGTTTTCCTTTCCACTGTTCTTCTCGTCACCACCAGGTTGGGATCGTGGTGCACGTGTGTTAGCAGGACCTTGAACCCAGAACCTTTTGGATGAATACAGATTTTAGTCAGCCAATTTTCTTCCAAGCCTCGCAAGGTTGTCTGAGTCTGTTCTCGTCTGTTGGGACGAAGGCATCAGCTCTTCGAGGCTTGGGATAAAACTTGATTTCAAAGGGTTTTCCTAAAAGAGACTAAAAATCATTAAAAAGATGGATTTCTCTCAGATCGAATGGTTTTCTGAAATAAATGACATGGTTTCTTATAAACTTATCCACCCGAGCGGATTCGAGTGATCTGGGTTCTAAGGGCTGCTTTCTCTCTTGGGGACGTAGATGTTAGTCTCCCTGGGTTCGGACCCTTCGTAGATCTGGCCGTGGAGTAGCTCCGGCCGTGAGTTGAGTGTTGAGTTCAGTGGAGTTGTGTTGTGGGAGCCGTGGGAGAGACGGTGGTCCCAGCTGTGTAGTACCTTCGTTGAGTGGGTCTGTGTTGTGAGATTGAGTCGTGGAGGGTTCTCGACTGAGTTTGTGCTTTGAGCATCGAGATACCGATCTTTGATCGAGGACCACAGCCTGCAGGAGCCACTTGTGAGACAGTGATACTGATGAGATACTTGAGTTCGGTGGGGTCGCACCCCTCGAACCACGCCCCGGGTGCGTTGATGATTCCGAGCCTGATGAGGCTGCGATGATGATACCGAGCCTGACGACGGCTGCGATGATGCGCCTAGTTCATATACTAGAGGTCGCTTGATACCCTGGCCGTGCTACCATGGGGTCACTGTGTGAGATATCGAGTTTGTCCGTTGGGACACCCTGGTTGATACACCAGGGGGCGCAGGCTTGACTCGACTGGACCCTGTGGGGCAGTCGCTGAGATTTGAGATACACTGAGAGAGTGATGGTGTAGCATGTGTGTAGTAGAGCGTCTTGGGCTTAGTACTTGTGACATATTGTCAGCAGTGAGTGACTGCATACATCATCCATAGTCTTTCTTATTGAGCATAGTAGATAGAGGCATGATAGCTGTAGATTCTTTTCCAGCTTATTTATCTTATCATCAGTCTTTTCTCTATCTTATGCCTCTGGTAGACTTAGTGGGCAGACCGTGGTTCTTGGAGACGGTACCCACTGAGAACTACTGTAGGATGTAGTTCTCACCACCTCTGTCGGTGACAGGTTGCTGAGGCTTTCTTCCGTTCCTGCTGTGCTTGACTGGACGGACCGAGGACAGGGAGTCGCGTGATAGTTCCCACCAGCATTGTTACTTTAGAGAGAGGTAGATGTACCATCCCGGATTGTGGGAGTTGGTTATGTTTCCTGTTTAGCTATCTCCATTTAGATTTGTAGATGTTGTATAGGTGCACTTCTTTTGTAGAGTCTGATTTGGGAGATAGGCTATGGGTTGTGCAGCTTGTAGTTGAGAAAAATTTATAGTACAGCTTTTTATCCGCTCTGATATCTGTGTAGCTGTAGTTTTGTCTTTTGCAGGCTAGACGCTTCGTCTGTACGGCAGTTTCGTACAAATGGCGGATCTGTTAGCGAGCCAGGGTCGCAGTTTCGACCCCGGGGGCGGACACCCTGTAGGTGTTTTTTCCCTATTTGATCCAATTAATACATAACCAACAAGTGGTATCAGAGCGGGGATAGGGTTGTAAACAATGGTTGAAGGTGGAAACATCAACAAACCCCATTCTTCGATGGAACAATTATGCCTACTGGAAAGTACGGATGAAAGCCTTTTTAATTTCCATCGACGAACGGGTGTGGAAATCAATTGAATTAGGATGGGTCTAATCCAACTGAAATTATTGCTGATGTTCGCACCATCAAACCTAGGTCGAAATGGACCAAGGAAGAGATAGACTTATCTCTTACAATGGCAAAGGTGTTAACGCTTTATTAATGCTTGTCACAAACTGAGTTCTCTCGCGTCTCGGCATGTGAGATGCAAAAAGAAATCTGGGATGTTCTTCAAGTTACACATGAGGGAACTAACCTTGTGAAGATTCAAAAACTGCAAATGCTTACGAGCAAGTTGACTCCATTTTCATGGCAGAAAATGAATCATTCACAGACTACTATACCGATTGCAAGACATCGTGAATTCATGTGCTAACTTGGGGAGAAAATTCCAGAATTTAAAATTGTAAGAAAGATTCTAAGAACTCTTCCTGAAAGATTTCGTTCCAAGGTTACGCCATTGAAACTATAAACATCGGACGAAATCCGTGTAGAAGAATTAGTTGGTTCATTACAAACATATGAAATGACATTTCTACTAAACTATTCTTCGGAAAGGCATCCCTTCTAAGTCTTCGGGTTTTGCGTTGAAAAACAACAAAAGAAGAAGACGCGGATTCATCCTCCTCAGACGATGACGAGAACCTATCTATGGAGGACTTTGAGAAGCAGCTTGCTCTCTTGACAAGAAATTTTCGCGAAACTCTTCGAAGGGGTAATTCAAGTAAAACTCCATCCTTCGGAAAGTGGAAGAAAGGCAAAGGTTGTGGACGCCCCACTTCCCAGGGGGGTCACCCATCCTAGAACTACTCTAGCTATAGCACGCTTAACTCTCATGTCCTCTTGGATCTTGCTACCATCCAAAATGCTATAGCCCGGGTTGAGATTTAGTCCTATTATATCATTTATATAGAGGACTAATCCAAATTCCGGGGTTGTCACATTCTTCCCCCTTAAGCCCTGACGTCCACGTCAGGCTCAAGCACACTCACAAGCACCAGGCGATGTGAGACTCGTCTCGCTAGCCTTAGCCGACCTTGTGAGGAGCTGCACTCCACTCACAACGGTCATTAGCCGGGGAGCCTCGCTCTACCCGCTATATAACCCTGGCTCAGCCGAGACTCATCTCACATTTCGGCTGGTGAATGGCTCTGATACCAACTGTGAACGCCCCACTTTCCAGGGGGGTCACCATCCTGAGAACTACTCTAGCTATAGCACGCTTAACTCATGTTCCTCTTGGATCTTGCTACCATCCAAAAGCTATAGCCGGGTTGGAGATTTAGTCCTTTATATTTCATTTATATAGAGGACTAATCCAAATTCCGGGGTTGTCACAAAGGTTTTTCAAGCCAAAAGTCAAGAAAGCAAGAAAGTTTTTCAAAGGATAAGAAAAACTCAGAGGGACAAGTCCAATGCTTCAAGTGCCGAGGGTACGGCCATATCTCAACGGAGTGTCCAAATAAGAATCGGCGAAGAAGAAGGCGATGCAAGCCGTCACTTGGGATGACAACTCAACGTCAAATGAGTCATCTTCCAGTGATGAAGAAAACAACGCAACGACATTCCACGCGTCCACATCTTCACCCTTCATGTGCTTAATGGCAAGGACATCCGATTCTTTGTCCAACTCTCCCATGCTGAAAAGAATGCCATGGACGACGAATCGAGTAATTCTGAAGGTGAAGATTTTGCTCTTGCCTACCATAGCTTTTGAGGGATTCAAAGAAACTGGCAAAGCAAAACAAGAGTTTGAGAGCGAGATTGCAGGATCTCGAAGAAGAAGCAAAAATGGCAACTTCTCTCTCAAACGCTCTTGAAGCGGAAAGGGATAATCTGATTAAAGTAAATGTTTCCCTTCAAGAGTCCAATGAGCATTTCGAGAAGAATTATGTAGATATGGTGGATAAAGCGAATTACTTCTTGAAGCTCTACGGCGAGGTTCGACAGGAAAAAATGGAAATGACGAAGACCATTCTCCAACTCAAGGATGATTTAAAGCATTTTCTTCTGGAAGGAGTAAGTTGGATAAAATGCTTGGTCTTGGTCAAACAAATCGGTTCGGCCTCGGATACACTCGAACTGAGACAGTCCTAGTTCGAGTGGGATAGTGTTTGTGCCTCAGTCGGTATCTCCTCCTCCGACACGGAATTCACGACAAGCAACGACAACAAGCCTACTTCCACCCCCTTCGGGTCGTCAAGCACTAAGGTATGTTTTCGTTGTGGTTTTGTAGGGCACATTAGGAGAAATTGCAAGGTGGGAGCGAAACGTTCATCTCAAGCGCCTCTTGCAACAACTACCATAAAGGTGATTCACCCGGAAATTAAGCAAAACTTTCAAAGGAAAAGAGCCTTGGTAGTTCACCTCGCAAGACGATGTCGAGCAATCAATCAATCAAGACACTTTCACCAGGAGAATAACGTAACATTCTTTACCCGACGCAATCCAAAAAGGTTTGGGTGCGCAAAAGGTGAAATCTCCCTTGTCTTGTCATTCATACTTCTTTGCATGCTTATGACAAGTCGTCTTGGTATCTAGATAGCGGGTGTTCCCGTCACAATTGACCGGTGACAAAAAACTGTTTTCAAACACGTGAGAAAATCTCCGGAGGACTTGTAGTTTTCGGAGACGGTCGTTCTTCTAAAATTATTGGAAAAGGAACTATCGCTATTCCAGATGGCCCGGTTTTGAATAATGTGCTTTTGTTGAAGGCCTTAAGACTAACCTCATAAGTATTAGTCAACTTTGTGACAATGGTTTTTCAGTTAATTTTTCATCTGTCGAATGTATTGTAACTGATAAGGACCATGTTTTCTTTTTAAAAGGGGTTAGATCTGAAAATAACTGTTATGTTATTCCAAATAAAATTTTGAAAACTGTAACTTAGCCTCTTTGAATAATGAAACACTTTGGCATGAAAGGCTAGGTCACATAAATTTTAAGGAACTTGCTAGAATTTCAAACAAAGACGTGGTCAAGGGGGTTCCAAAACTTTCACTTAAAGAAAACATTGTGTGTGGAGGTTGTCTAAAGGGAAAACAATCAAGGACTGCACACAAGAACTTGAACCACGTTGGCACCAACCGGCCTTTAGAATTATTGCACATGGATTTAATGGGGCCAACTCGTCAACCATCTTTGGCAGGTAAATGGTACATTTTTTCTATTGGTTGATGATTTCTCTAGATACTCATGGGTAGCATTTTTAAAAGAGAAAGCTGATACGTTTGATTCTTTTTTCGAGATTTGCCATCGTATTATGATTGAAAAGAATGAAAAGATCATTCGTGTTAGAAGTGATAGAGGTGGAGAATTCATAAATTCTAATTCATTGATTTTTGCACTTCCAACAGCATTAAGCATGAATTCTCAGCACCCTATACACCTCAACAGAATGGTATAGTCGAGCGCAAAAACAGGGTTGTACAAGAGATGGCACGTGTTATGCTTCATAACCGGAACTTACTGTGTACTTTTTGGCTGAAGCAGTGAACACTGCAGTCTATGTAATTAATCGAGTGTATTTGCGCCCGGAAACCTTAAATACACCATATGAACTGTGGTTTTGTAGAAACCGAATATAAATATTTTCGTATCTTTGGGAGTCGTTGTTACATTTTGCGTGACCGCGAAAATCTGGGAAAATTTGACTCGCGAAGTGACGAAGGGATTTTCATGGGTTATTCTACAAACAGTAGAGTATATCGGGTATTTAACTTGGAATCTAAAACAATGGTAGAATCTATAAATGTTAAGTAGATGAAGCTTTTCACTTGCATCTGATAAATCTACCCCTGATATCTCTCTTGATGATGATACTCCTGCAAATGCATCTTCTCTAACAATTTCTTCCGATATAATGATGCATCTAATGGTTCTTCAAGCTATCTGATGTGCAGGAATCATTTCATGTACCTCCGAGTACTCCATTACCTCAAACGTTACGCATCTCCAAGGATCATCCTGAATCTAACATTATTGGAGACCCACAAGAAGGAGTCAGGACTCCGAGACAGTTGGTTTGTAGATTCGCTTATTACGTTTCCATGATAGAACCAAAGAACGTCGATGAAGCTCTTCAGGATGACTACTGGATTGAATCAATGCATGAAGAGCTCCATCAGTTTGAACGAAACAAAGTCTGGGAATTAACGAAGCCTCCGAAGCAACACAATGTGATTGGTACTAAATGGATTTTCAAGAATAAGAAAAACGAGGATGGTACCATCATCAGGAACAAGCACGTTTTGTTGCTCAAGGCTACTCTCAAATAGAAGGTATAGACTTTGATGAAACGTTCGCCCCAGTTGCTCGACTCGAGTCAATTCGTATCTTATTCGCAATTGCTTGTCATTTTAAAATAAAACTCTTTCAAATGGACGTTAAGAGCGCGTTTTTAAATGGTTATTTAAACGAGGAAGTTTATGTGGCTCAACCGAAAGGTTTTGTAGACCTTAAACTACCTAACCGTGTTTTTCGTTTGAAAATGGCTCTTTACGGTCTAAAATAAGCACCGCGAGCGTGGTACGAAAGGTGAAAAGCACCTTTTGGAAAAGGGTTACACTCGAGGGGGAGCAGACCGGACTCTCTTTGTGAAGCATTATCAGGATAATTTCATTGTAGCACAAATCTATGTCGATGACATTGTATTTGGTGCAACTAGAGACAATGATGCTTCTAAATTCACTGAAACCATGGAAAGCGAATTTGAGATGTCCGTGATGGGCGAACTGACATACTTTCTTGGATTGCAAGTAAAACAAAATGAAGAAGGCATTCATCTATGTCAATCCAAGTATGCAATGGAGTTGGTCAAAAAGTTCGGTTTAGAAAATTCTAAAGATTTTCCGACTCCAATGGGAACTAGCAATAAGGGATTAGGAAGTGAATCTCTTAGTGAAAATGTAGACGAGAAACTTATCGCAGCATGATTGGAAGTCTACTTTACCTCACGGCTAGTCGCCCGGACATATCCTTTAGTGTTGGGATCTGCGCGAGATATCAATCAGCACCAAAGGAGGTTCACCTGAAAGCGGTGAAACGGATCATCCGGTACATCAAAGGAACCGTAAATTTCGGAATTTGGTATCCTATGGGAACAAGTCTAGATATTGTAGGATATTCAGATGCCGATTGGGCAGGATCTATGGATGATCGGAAAAGTACGAGTGGTGCATATTTTTATCTTGGCCATTGCCTTATTGCATGGCACAGTAAAAAGCAAAACTGCATTGCACTCTCGACTGCCGAAGCGGAATATATTTCAGCGGGTAGTTGTTCAACCCAACTCATTTGGATGAAAAGTGTGTTGAGCGACTTCCGAATTTCAGCAACTTCGGTAACAATTCTTTGTGACAACACCAATGCTATAAACATTTCAAAAAACCCTGTGTTGCACTCAAGAACAAAACACATTGAACTTAGATATCATTTTCTTAGAGAGCTAGTTGAATCAAGTATTCTTCAACTTTCCTATATTTCAACTGAAGATCAATTAGCCGATATTTTAACAAAACCTTTGGATCAAAAACATTTTATTCATTTGCGTAAGGCAATTGGAATGCTTTCCTTGAAATAATTTCTTTTTGAAACCAATCCTTAGGTTAGGTTTTGTTTTTGTGTTTTTGTTCTTTACCTATGCTTGTACATAGAACATTAATTGAGCATTAGTTATATTGACTTTAACTGCATCCTTTTATATGTTTAGAAATTTATTATGCTTTAGATATCATAATATTTCAGTTGATGCAATGACCATTTAAGTCAATTAAGTCATTTCTTAAGTGATCAAAGTCAATTTCTCTCTCAATGATCTCTTGGTATAGTTTTTATCTTATTTGACTATTTAGTCGAGTATGAAATCGAGATCAATCTTTGGTTGAGTTCTTTATATCTTAAATAATTGATAGTCAACTGAGGGGGAGTCAAAGAAAAAGTGTTATGCTCAAAAGATGTGGAAAGAGTAACATCCCAATGAGGAGTGTGAAAACTACCACCACATGGAGGAAAGAGCTACCACCTCGGTCGTCCGAGTACTGTGTGCAGCTACCACATGTATACCGAGCATGGTTTTTTCAAATTTGATTAAATAAAATGCATGTTGAAATACTTGACTCTGTCAAATTTCAAGGTTGGTATAAGGTGGGAATTTGAATGAAAGATGCTCAAAGAGCCACTCTCTTCAACAAATTGACTAGATACATTATCTAACATATTTGGGATTTCAAACATCTATTGATCTTGGTATTTCATTTTCTTTACCAAATTGATGATTTGATAAAGGCATTACGCATAAGATCATGTTAGATGTGATTGAAGTTGTTCAACTTTAAGAGATTTAATTTTTATAAATTTTCGTTTCATCATTTGGATATTTTTGATAGATTTTGCATAATCTATTTCTTGTTGTATGAAATGATGATTTTTATTTAAAGTTGATACACAAAAGTGCTTACAATCTTTTTCTGGATTTTCTGGAATTTTTCTGAATTTTTCTGAAGAAAAAGTTTGGAGCCGGTCCGGACTGGACAAGCCGATCCGGACCCCGAACGCAGGTATTTCCTGCGGGCAGCCGATCCGGACTGGATTCTTCAGGCAGTCCGGACCGCGGCTAGGGTTTTATATAGAACAAAACGGTTTTGAATTTCTTTACTCCAATCTTTTGTTTCTAAGCCTCCAGACCTTCTCTCTCTAGAAATCAAAGATTTTGGAGGCTTCCCAACTCATCTTCTTCAAATCCAAGTGAGTTCTTTTGATCAAAACTTCGTTTTTTTCACAGGTTTTCATGTTTTTGCTCAAAACGCGGGAGAAAATTTGTATCTTTTTCGTTTGTGATTGGTTTTTGATCAAACTTCTTTTGAAATAAGAACTCTGGGTAGATTAGTTTTGATTATATGCTAGGTTTTCTCTTGAAAAACGAATTTTTGGGCTTTGATTTCAAAGATTTCGGTTTTAGGACATATTTTGAGAATTTTTGAAAATCATGGGATTGATCTATTTTTAAAATTCTTTTTGCAAAACTAATTTGATTCTTAGTCTCTCTACATGATAATGATTGTTTAGGTACAATTTTGGAAATTTTTGAAAATAAACAATTTTTCTCGTGTTCTTGAGTATTGCTCACAGGCTTTTCTATTATCTGAGCACGAGTAGCAAAATGGTTTTCGCTTGGATTATTGCGCTCATTGTAGCATTAGTGGGAACTCGAGCATCTGTCAAAAAGGAATAAGCTGAAGCAAGTCAGGAGTAGATAAACACTGTTCCTCAAGCTGAGTCAGAATCAGAGGATGAAGAAGATTGGGAAATATTTTGTAAAGAATCAAAACAAGCGGTGGATGACGAAGATAGGTTCTATCTAGAGTAAAAGAAGCTGACGACGTCTTCCTCAACAACCAAACATCCCACAAGGAGCAAGAATTCGAGAGGCAGAGGAATTCAGATTAATGAACCACTCGCCAGCGAATGCTCTCTGCCTAGAGAATCTCAAAATAAACCTTCAACATCCGCACAATCTCCTTCTACCTCCAAGAGAATAACCACAAAAGCTGATATACTGTCTATGCGACGAGCACAAAGGAGAATGTCTGAAGCACAAGAAAGAATGTCGGCTGACATTCACAAGATGAAAAAGAACTGCTCCAAATTATCAAAAATGCTTAAAGGGATTCTACACAAACTGGACTGCAGTAGCTCAGAAGGATCAGAGTTAGACAATTGAACTTCCTTCTAACATATCGTTTTGTTATGCAGGCTTAGTTTTCAGTTTTTTTTAGGTCTCTGATTTTTCTTGCTTTAGTACTTTTCACCTCTCCGTTTTGTAATTGTTTGGCTTATTTTGTGACAAAAAGGGGGAGAGAGAAGAGAACTACTTGAACAATGACTACTTTGAACAATGCTTGTGTGAGAACTATGAACTTTGAAGGTAAGTATAACTTCAACTTTTGGTTTTATATTTTGATTGATGCATGCCTCAGCTAACTATTCGACTAACTATTTGGGCATGTAATATTTCTAACAAGTTGTTTGTTAACTAACATACATATGACATTTGGTTTTCAATGCTTAGAAGATATGTCTAATTTTGATTGTGATATTGTTACATATCTGAATTTGTAAATGTCATGGTGAGTATAAACTCTATCTCTGTGTTTGGTTTTTGAATGTTAAAAATTCTTGAGGTATCTAACGATCTCTTTTGTCAAGAATGTTTTCTTTTGCAGAGATTACAGATGTCTAAGTCTAGAGTCTGTTCTAGGAGTTTATCTCATGTATTTAATTTTCTTTTGGATCTCCAATGTAAATTTTTGTTGTATGGTGATATCAACAAAAATATCTTTTTGAACTTTCTTGAGTGGATTTTTGTTTTGTCACGAAACCGCCAAAGGGGGAGATTGTTACGGAATTTGTGTTGGCGTATTTCGTGAAATTGTTTAAGTCTTGAAGATTGAAGATGAAGAAGTTTGGATCATGTACCTCAATCTCAAGAAAGAAGAATTCAAAAGGATCAGGTACGTCTAACTAAATATTTTTGGTGATCCGAATACTTCTTATAGTGTAGAAACACTTGGTTGAATGTTTGATTGCATAAAAATCAAAAACTGGACATACTACATGTTCAGAGTCCGGATCGGGCATCACAGTCCGGACCCCGAACGTAGATTAGTTCATGCGCAATTCCAGTCCGGACCTTGGAACTTCAGTCCGGACCCCGAACGTGGAATTTGCAGGAATCGCATGAACAGTCCGGACCGTGGAATTACAGTCCGGACCCCGAATGTCCTCTTTTCTGGAAATTGTCTGTTTAAGCCACGACAGTCCGGACCGCCAATTCCAGTCCGGACCGTCGTCCTGTAGAATTCCAGAAACGATTAGTTTTTGATCCTTATCTTCTTCCAAGGGTTTCTAACCTATAAATAGCATCTATGATTCAATTTCTAGGGCATCCGCATATAATAAAAAGACGGCCGAAATTGAAATATCCACATATAGAGAAGAAAGGAAATCAATAGATTTAATTCTATGTTTCTTCATCTATATTGATTAATTTGATTCTAGGTTTTCCAAACTCAGATTTTGAGTAGAATCAAATTAATGAATACTTAGATGGTATTTCCGATCTATTTCTAATCTAAGTATTCGGTGGATCATCACCACCCAAAAATAACGATTTTCCCAAAATCGGTGCGTGGACTCGCGTGGCCTTGTGGATTCAAGGTGCAACCGCTTTCATGGATTCGAAGCGAGGTACGTCCGTGGATTCGAGACGTGCTATTGGGTGAAGACCGTGGATTCGGTCGGACGTCGTGGACTCGACGTTGGACGCCGTGGATTCGGCGTTGGACGCAGATCGTGGATTCGAGAAGCGTTGCGGAGCGAGCGGAGAAGATCTACTAGGAGCGTATGAAAAAGGTTGAGTCGTCTGTGAGTACGGTATATCACCTTGTACGTGTGTTAATTCTAGTGGATTTCGCCGTGTTATCGGTCCCGTGGTTTTTTACTCCGGTTTGGAGTTTTTCCACGTAAAAATTGTGCGTGTTATTTTTTCATTTCCGCCTTGGGTTTTATTGCGCAACGATTTTTTAGTGTTTATGGTTTACACCTATTCACCCCCCCTCTAGGTGTTTTTTTCCCCAATTTAGATCCAATTAATACATAACCCAACACATCTCGCAGGTGAGATTTAGCCATCTTCGGGGCTGGTTGTGTGGACAGTGGCAGGTTGTATGTTATTTGGGATTGATTGGTTCCGGCGTTGTTGTATTTGTTTCTTGGCCTACAGGTGTTGGAACGGGACGTATAAATACTCGTTTTGGGGCTAATCGTCGTGAGGATCGCAACCGTGAATTTTCTGGGATTTTTGGAGCACTGCTTGGAGATGAGAAATGCCCTTCTTTGTGCTGTTTGGGGAAAACAGCAATGCTGTTGGTGTACTTTGGGGGTATGATTAGTGAGTTATGTTGTGATGTTGTTTGTTGTGGTGTTGCATGTTGGGATGATGTTGTTGGAGCCGAGGCTTGCGCGACATGTACCGAGGATATGGTTTCAGCGGATTTTATTTGCAAGTGGCCACTCTCTTCACCGATTTTGGCTTTGCCTGCGGAAAGCGTTTCAGGTGGGTTTCCTGTCTCCAGAACAGGTGGACGGTTCTCTAATTCTATGTTTGATAGAATGCATGCATGCTAGTATATTCATGATGATGATGATTGAGATGTAAGCATGATGTTAGTAACTGTTGAGAATATCAAGATATGATACCCATGTTGATAATTGGAAGCTTACATAGTTGTAGTGTTCCTCTATGAGATTGAGAGCATGCTAGATGATGACGTTCCCTTATCTGTTGGAGAATATGATTGATGCATGTCTACTTTTTATTGTTTATGCTTGTGAGCATGTATGACTTGAGTATACTACCTTTGAGTGATAGCGTGCATGATTTATTTGTACGTCTTATGGTTGAGGAGATAGAAGCATGCTTATGAGAGATGAGATTTTCCTTTCATGTTATTATTGGAACTTGACCTAGCACCCCGTCATATGATGCATGATTAACCAGACTAGTAGGGAACCTTCACTTGGGCTAGGTTTGTATTGGTCCAGATTTCCCATGCAACCTTTCTAGTGAATCCACTGTGTAGAACACCTAGTGTTGGTGTGTCTGGCCCATAGTGCATCAAAGGGATGCCACAAATGGACCCTGAGGGTTATCTTTAGCTGATTTGGCCTTCGGCTGCATTTGTCGAATTTTAGAAAAGGTTTTGGGCCAAACAGAGGTTGGATTTGGATTCAGCGCGGAAAAACGCTTGAAAACGGCTATTTGCTTGTTAAATTCGGAGTCCGGGTGACCAAAAAGGGGCTTCCGGAAGTTTTCGGGGATTTTCGGTGCATGGGAGGTGACCGTGGACCGGCCTGAGCTACGTGGCGGCCTGTCATTGGCCGGCTCACGCAGCTTGGTCCATGGGGAGGCGCGGAGGGTGCATGGACCGCCGTGCGGGCCACGTGGCGCGTCCGGAATGGCGGGTGCACGCGGCGCGGTCCAAGGGGAACTGCGGGGCTTTGGTGGACCGGGTGCATGACGCGTGGCAGCCTGGCATTGGCTGGCTCACGAAGGCGCGGTCGACGGAGTGCACGGGCGGCGCCTCGGGGCGTGTGCGCGCAGAGGCGCCAGGCGCGCTGTCGGCCGCACTCTAGTGCGGCCACGCGTCAGCCCGCTAGTGGCGGGCCGTACCTACCCCCGCTAACCGGGGGAGGCAACGCGGCCGAAGCCCAGCCGCCCGCGACGCTGTCCGCTGTTTGGGGGACACGTGGCGGGCGCCTGGCGTTTCGGGCGCATCGAACGGCGTCTGTCCGACCCGGGGGGCGGATTCGGGCGCCCGGATTGTGCGCCCGAATCCGGCCCATTAACACTATAGGCTGATCACTATAAATAGTTTGCTTTGTTTTTTTTGGGGGCCCTTCTAGAATTTTTTTCACAGAGAGCACTTCAGGAGTCTTCTTCCCCACACAGTGCTACATCCTTTGGAGGACTTTGAGGATTTTTGGAGATCACCACTTCAGCTTTTTCTGCGACGCGGCACACAGTGACGCTTCCACACCGGCAACCCATTTCGTCGCGTTTTAGTGCGCGGGCTCCCCCGGCTTACCCCGACCTCCGATTTAGGCGATTCTCACGCCGTTGGACTCATGACAGGTAGGGCTCCAACTTCTATGTTTTAATCTTCCTCTTTTTTCGTTTGGATCTTGGAGTTTTCCGAGCATCCTTTTTACCCATTTTTCCTCGCGGAGTTTTGGACAGCACTCGGGTGTTTTGGCTATATCTTCGCGCACAGGTGTCGGATCGAGGCATGCCAGAAGGCGTATTTCATCTCCACAGCGCAAGGAACACCCTCGAATTTTCTGGGAATTTTTTGAATTTTTTCCAAAGGTGAAAAGCTTTCTTTCCCCGAGTTCTTTGACACTGAAATTTTGTACAGATTTATTTGGGGTGTTTCCCTTGCCGAATTTGTATCTCAGCGTAGGAAACTCGGATTTGACCGTGCAGGTACTCGTTTCGACCGGTTCGTCGCGAGGATCATTTCGAGTTTTTGGCATAGTTTCCGAGGTGTTTTGGTGACCCCTTTTTCCTGCTGTGAGATTTTGGACAGCGGAGGCACACTAGAGACGTTTCTATATCAGAATTGATAGTTGTATCAGTGAGATGAACCTAGCATGCTTGTATGGAATTATGGGTTTGCTGTTAGCACTTGCATCCTGGGAGGACTAGATATTAGTGAATTATTGTTTCTTGCAAAAGATAAGTTGTTTAAACCTTTTGGTAATAGCATGCTAAAACCAGATCATGTTTCATGTATGTTGGGAGGCTTATGCATGTTTATAGACTAGCTTGTGGCATATTAGCATATCAGTTCTTCAATCAATAGCATACTTTAATTCTTCTAAGAATTGGAATATCTGAGATATTTTTATTAAGTAAAGGACTTTTGCATGCGTGTATGGTCACCTAGTTAGGCCACCTTTTTCTGCTACACTATCATGCTGGAACTGACTTAGGAGAAACCATACTTTTATTTTTCTCCAGTTATCTAGACTTAGGGGATAGTACGCTCGGGGTCGAGCAGGGGCTGGGATAGTGTAGTCAGACATTTGGGATTTGGGACAGGCAGGCTGTGATGGCAGGGTATTGCGGCAACCGCAGATTTTGGGCGGTTGACCGGACAGTTGTTATTGCATCAGATCAGGGAGAGGATTTGGGCTTCTTTTAGTGGATGGTTCTTTTCCACTTAGATCAGTGTCATGATCCAGTCCTGCGGACTTATTCTTCTATGATACTTATTACTCAGGCAGTTTACTTGTGTGGGTCGCTCCCCTCGAGTGCCACTCCGGAGTGCGCGATATACAGACTTTGAGTCCTTGAGACTCCTATCCCCTATCGGTGTTATGTGTAGGCTGGCATACCCGATTTGGCAAGCATAGCAGGCAGTACCAATGGTCACTGGTGTACAGATTGGGTTTTAGTCAGGCAGGCATTTATATTCTGATGCACATACTTAGCTATTCTTTTAGCTTGGCATTTTAGAGGCATAGTAGTGGTAGCTATTATCAGTTGTTATATTTATAGCTTACCACCCTTGTTCTAGTTTCGCCTCTAGTAGTCCTAGTGGGCATGTCTGAGTTTGAGGTCTACCCACTAGGGGAGGCTACTGTTTTTATAGTAGTTCTCACCCCCCACTGTTTCCCATTTCTTTTCCCCTTTGTTTTGCAGAGTCCTCTGCTGGAGTTGCGGGACCCTCTTCCCAGGATCGAGGTAAGAGGATCGCTGATTAGATAGCTACTTCCCCGAGCTCGAGTTTAGTAGTTTTGATGTATCCCCTGTACACTCAGACGGTTGTATTTTCCTTTATTTCGGGTCTGGCTTCGGCCAGCTGGTTGTATTTATTTCGTGAGCTGGGAGAGACACATGTATATTTATGAGAGTTATGTTGTACTTTTATTTCCAGTATTTGTCTGAGATGTATTAGTTCTAGTTTAGCTCTGTTTTATGCTCCTTTATTACATCTTTATATCTGAGCAGGTTACCAGCGCTTCGTGTACACGAAAAATTTCGTGTACACGGCAGATCTGTGGACGAGCCTGGGTTCTGGTTTACACCCGGGGCGTGACAAGGTTTCTTTCTGCTTTAGACATCCCACACTTTGCATCTTTCCTGGACATAGTGTTGCCTCGCCCGGGTAGTGGGCCGAGGGGTCAGGTTTCTGTGGGACATTGTTGCACTCGTGCCTGGGGCCTGAGTGGAGTCTGGTAGCTGAGCTTAGATTGTGCTAGTGTCGTGGGGAGCCGTTTGGGTAGACGGTGGTCCCGGGCCGTCGAGTATCTTCCGATCAGTGTTGTTGGGAACCGTTGGGGTTGACGGTGGTCCCGGGTCGTGGAGTGTTGTCCGACCAGTTTTATTAGCCCTGAGTTGTGGGTCGATCCCGGTGTAGTAATCGTGAATTTTAAAAAGATTTAAATAAATTTCTGGAATTTTAAATAGCAGAAAATAAGTAAATTGGACCCCAAAAATATCGACTTTTGATCGGGGTCTGATCTGGAAAATCTGAGATCACCATTGCGATCGTCTCGTCGAAACATAGAAGTTTCATATTCATATGTTTTCGATCCGACGGTCGGATCTTCCCGAAATCAGAAATCAAAAACGGGCCCCGCGACTTAAGTGTGAATAGTAACTCGCGATTTTCGACCCTTCGCGAGTGACAGTTGGCCGAACCACTGTCTAAAACCCTGACATAGGGGTATGAGTAGTGGATCCTAACTAATTTCGACGTTCTGAGCGCAATGGCACTGACGGTTTCCGCGTTTGGCGATCCGTGTGCATCGAAGTGCGTGCGTCGGATTACGACACATTGAACTAAATGGCCCGAGAATTCATTTGTGCACCAAATTGAGCAAATAAACAGTCTATCTTGAAGCTCTCGACGAGTCGGACGTCGTGGTGAAGTCCATTTCGCATTTCGTCGAGTAAATTTTCTCGAAATACGTGAAAAGTGCCGAATTATCACTTTTTCTTCCAGTATTATTGGGCCAAAGCCTTGGGACTTTGCTTATTGGGCCTCTGCCAACCTAAGAAGCCCACAAAGGTTGCTGTGCAGAGCTCGGAGCCTAGTGTTGTGTGTGAACCCGGTTTGAAGGGAATAATGCAAAGAATCTTGCATTAAAGAGGAGTTGGCTTTTGGGCTTCCTCGTGGGAGGTTACACGAGGAAGGCTCTTGGGATTTCTAACTCCCAAGAGTTAATCCTCATAAGGCCTTGGTGTAGGGTGGCCGAGGAGTCACAACCCATTGTTGTGAACTCGGGGAAGAGAGAGAAGGAGGAGCTTGGAAGCAACCTCTTCCCAGTCTTGATCTGGTGACCCTGAGGAGTTCCTGGCGCAAGGAGGACCTTGCTGGAGAGTGCCCAAGGCCGCGCGTGAAGAAGGACCCGAGAACCGGCTTCTTCCTCCTTCACCAACTCCGGCCAAGGTAAGAGCACCCTAACCACTGGTTCCTAGCACCCGAGACCCTTAGCAGTAGATTTCCCATGTCCTAGGGATGCTACATGCACAATCCCGAGCACCCATGCTGCTGGGTTGGCCGGCGGGAGCAAGGTCTCGCCGGAAACCTAGCCGAGCTCCGCCGCAAGAGAACTCATGAACCACTTGACCAATACGCACCAAAATTGGGGTGCCGAGACTGTAGAACATGTAGATCAAATCTGCAAAGTTTGAGAATTTGTGGTCGAGCCGTTTGAGAGAAAATGAATGCCCTAGCTTTTTGGAATAGTGCATGATGGCCGAGCTTGCTGCTCCGGCGCCGGCGCGCCTCCTCGCCGCCGGGCACTTGTCCAGAAAGGTTGCTGGGACCAAGGGGAGTGCATCCATGCACTTGCATGCTGCCCATGCAGCATCGGATGGTGGCGGCCATGTTTAACCCGAGAGTGACTCCATTCTTGGCCGCCGGCGCTCCGGCCATCTCCGGCAACCCGGAGTGGGTCGGGAAGCTTCGTACGGGTCTAGGGAGCCTACCTTGCAAGTTTGAGCGCTTCCCATGGGCTCTGTTGAAATCCGCCATTAGAGGCTTGAAGCTCGAAATGGAGCTTTGTGCCCCGCCAGCGCCGCCTCACTCCGTCGACCAGGCATGGACCTGGAGAGCATCAGGGAAATGAGATGCACCTGCTGGTGCATTTTGATGAAGCCCAGAAGTCCTGGGTTGGTCATCACGAATTTCAAGGTTGAGGAAGTCATCTTCTTCCTCGGGCCCGGCCGGTTTGGGGGGAATTGGTTGCTCCAAGATGATGAGAACAACACCTGGGATCTAGTGGAGTATTTTGATCCAAGCGGTAGGCCCCCAGGTGTTGTGAATGCTGAGAACCAACTCGGGGAAGTTGTTGTGAAGCTTTGTATATATGGTGCATGCCAAGTGTTTGAGGAAATGCCTCAAAGAACTTCGAGGCAGAATTAAGCTTCAAGTTGTATATCAAAGTTACTCAGGAAGGTCCCCTGAGCTTGATGCTCACTTCAGATCAACTTGGATCTGTGTGGACAAGTGTATGGTGCATTGTGAGTGTGTGTGAGAGCAAGAATGTGGTTCTGGTTGAACCAGCAGGAATGGGCTGCCAAGATGGTGAGCCCCAGTGTCCTTACAATATTTAAAGGCATGTGTATATACAAAGTTTTGATATATGAGGTATAGAAGCAAAGTTGCATCAAAATCAAGCCTAAATACAATAAATTCTTAATAACAGTATTAGGGTTGTTTAAAATATTGCAACAGTGTACTCCTGGCTAATTTGGGGTCACTGAACGCGATGCTCGCGTTTATTTTGGGTTTTGGTGAGCCGAAGAAGCGAAAATGCGTTTCGGCTAGGTTAGAGGAGTAATTCATGGCCCGAAGTTTTCCTCGGACATCGTGCTGCCACAAATGGGTGAGCACGGCGTTCAGCAAGTCGAATGTCATCTACTGGAGGTGACGGCTCGTAAAAATGATTTACCGTTTGAGTGAACGAGCCAAAACAGTGGTTATTTATCGTATAAAATTCATTCTGAGTAAACTCGAGGGCCTTGCTGCAATTGTAGCAGTATAGAAAAGCTAGATAAATGTTCTAAAACAGTATTAACCTTTTAGTGGGTTTCTCGGGGGTTCTTGAAAAGCTAAATTGCTTAATATTGCGTTAATCGACGAAATAGTCAATTCGCGCTAGTTGCACTTTGAGGATTGATAGATCCTGAGTTGTCACCCGGTATTATTGTAGGGCCCAGTCGTCAGGAGCCAGCCGTGATCCATCTTGTGGTTATCGTGACCGTCTACCTTCTGGTGGAGTCGTTGTTCCTCCTATATACAGGTGGGTTATCTTCGGTCCGCGTTTTATCAGGTCGGCCCTATTGGGTGCCGTGGTAGGTTGGACCCCTGTTCTTGGTGTAACCCTGAACCTATGCTTTAGCCTTACTCTATGCCTTCATTCCAGCGTTCAGTTATTTCAGCTATATTGCCTGATTATACATATGAGCCTTTCGTGATACTCTATTCTTCACTGCATGTTTAGAATAGGAGTTCTAGTCTCAGTACTTGGCATGAATTGCATCAGTATCGATATCCTAGTGGGGATTTCCTCGGCTTCTCGCCGTCTGTCCGGTCTACCGACCGTGGACTGAGATTTAGCAGTATGATTGCTATTGAGTTTATACCTGTTCTTACTACTTGCTTATATATCAGCACAAATCCTTACATCTGCATAGCCTTGAGCCCACAGATGAGTTTATTATGCCTTGATTTTCAGTAGTAGTTATACATCATGCTTATATTCCAGCAGTTGCTTGTTTACCATATTGAGATATATCATGTTCTTTTCAGTGGTTGATATGCATTTCCTGAACACATGCCATGCTTGATTGGTCACTAGCATAGTTCTATACTTGTCTCTATTCTTCACTGCATATTTAGAATAGGAGATACTACTTCAGCATGTGGCATGTTATACTAGTATCCCAGTGGGGATTTTCCTCGGCTTCTTGCCGTCTATGTGGTCAGTGGACCATGGTTTGAGCATCAGCATTATGATCGCCGTCGAGCCAAGCTTTTCGTCACGCACACCGACGGTTTGGCCACCGTGTGGGTGTTCTTTACCGGTAGAGAGGTCTGATCGACCCGTGAGCCTAGTGGGGTTATGATAGCTTGATTGTGTGACCAAAAGTGGTTTAGCCTGAGGTCATTTGCTCCATGGCAAGTTTAGCCTGAGGCCCTTGTGGCCAACAGTGGCATTCGATTGGGTATATTTGTGGTGACACCTTTGACGCATGATATTTGTTATTTCCTGCTTGTCAGATTATCAGTTATAGCATGATCATTTATTGCTCGCCAGATTATCAGTGATAGTATGACTATTTCCTGTTTGTCAGCTATAACATATTCATTCCTACTTGTCAGATTATCAGTTATAGCATGATCAGCTTTATATATGATTACACTGCTCTGTTGATTAATCCATGATTAATGGTACATGTTTGAATTATACCTTTCAGTTGCAGTATATCCTACTTTTGCTATCCGCTTATTATTGTATCCAGTAGGTACGGCTTGCTATTTCCCGGCCCGTCGTGCCCACTGGGATACACTCCGGTGTGTCTCACACCCTCGGGTGACTGTTTTTCAGGTCCTTCGGGTGGGGGGACTTTTGGACGCTCTGTGTGAGGACGTGAGATAGACTGACCCTGGTAGGATGTACCCCTTTTGGTTTTAGTAAAACTTATAACTGATATTTCCATTTTGAGAAACTGGATTGTAATAACTCTGGAACCTTGTGGATGTAATAGAGTAGAACTTAATTAGTATATCTATCTTGTATCTACTCTGATTGACTGTATCTGTTAGCCGAGCACATATAGGGAAGACTCTGTTGGAGATACAGAGACTTTTCTATATGTGTGGCGGTCTGTTCACGCCTTGGAGAAAATAAGTTTAAACTCTGATTTTAAAAAAAAAAAAAATTTAGACCCTTTTTCGAATCTCGGGGCGTGACACCCGGCTGTGGAGTATCTCCAGCCAGTGTGTTTTGTGCCACGAGTTGGTGGAGTTTGCTAGTGTCTCGAGTTTCGAGAGAGCTGATCAGCTGAGTCGTCGAGAGTACTCCGACCATTGTGCTAGATGTTTGAGTATCTTGGGTCCTTCCGTTCTGAGAGTGAGCGTGGATTTTGACTATAGCCTGCAGGAGCCACTTTGAGCTCGACAGAGTGCGCGGATACCTTTTTCCTCGGTGGGGTCGCGCCCCTCGAGTGCCACGTCCGGAGTGGATCTGTTACTTTTGTATCGCGACTTGTCGACGCAGTCCCTCTGGCTGGGCCAGTTTTGGCAGTCACGGACGCCCTACGTAAGTCCGGTCTTCGGATGTAACGGCAGTAGGTAGGCGCAGGCTTGACTCGCCCGAGGAAGCAGTCATTTCGATTGGGTCGATTGAGCACCTTGGGTGCGAGTAGTTTGTTGGGTTATGTATAATTGGATCTAAATAGGGGAAAAAACACCTAGAGGGGGGTGAATAGATGTAAACGTTAAACACTCAAAAAATCATTGCGCAATAAAACCCAATGCGGAAATAAAAAAAAACACGCAAGATTTTTACGTGGAAAAACTCCAAACCGGAGTAAAAAACCACGGGACCGATAACACGGCGAAATCCACTAGAATTAAACACGTACAAGGTGATATACCGTACTCACAGACGACTCAACCTTTTCCATACGCTCCTAGTAGATCTTCTCCGCTCGCTCCGCAACGCTTCTCGAATCCACGATCAGCGCCCAACGCCGAATCCACAGCGTCCAACGTCGAGTCCACGACGTCCGACCGAATCCACGGTCTTCACCCAGTAGCACGTCTCGAATCCACGAACGTACCTCGCTCCGAATCCACGAGAGCGGTAGCACCTTGAATCCACAAGGCCACGCGAGTCCACGCGCCGATTTTGGGAAAATCGTTGTTTTTGGGTGGTGATGATTCGCCGAATACTTAGATTAGAAATAGATCGGAAATACCATCTAAGTATTCATTAATTTGATTCTACTCAAAATCTGAGTTTGGAAAACCTAGAATCAAATTAATAATATAGATGAAGAAACATAGAATTAAATCTAGTATTTCCTTTCTTCTCTATAGGTGGATTTTTCTATTTTTGACCGTATTTGGATTACCCTAAAAAATGAATCGTAGGGTCTATTTATAGGTTAGAAACCGTTGGAAGAAGATAAGCATCAAAAACTAACCAATTCTGGAATTTTACAGGACGACAGTCCGGACTGGAATTGACGGTCCGGACTGTCTCAGCGAAACAGACTTTTTCCAGAAAAGACGACATTCGGGGTCCGGACTGCAATTCACGGTTCGGACTGTTCATGCAATTTCAACAATTTCACGTTCGGGGTCCGGACTGAAATTTCCAAGGTCCGGACTGGAATTGCACATGAACAAACCTACGTTCGGGGTCCGGACTGAGATCCACGGTCCGGACTCTGAACATGTAAAATGCCCAGTTTTTGATTTTTATGCAATCAAAAATTCATCCAAGTGTTTCTACACTATAAGAAGTATTCGGATCACCAAAAATCTTTAGTTAAACGTACCTGATCCTTTTGAATTCTTCTTTCTTGAGATTGAGGTATATGATTCAAACTTCTTCATCTTCAATCTTCAAGACTTAACCAATTTCACAAAATACGCCAACTCAAATTCCGTAACATAGTTGCATATCTTTTTATCTGTACCACCCATTGAGCATTTAGATAGAGGCATGATAGCTGTAGAGTACCTCCAGTTTTTCTTGTTCGGTTTTCCTGCATTGTTATCTTATGCCTCTTGTAGACTTAGTGGGCAGACTGTCGGGCTTGATGGCGGTACCCACTGAGAACTACGTATTGATGTAGTTCTCACACCCGTTGGGGGTTCTCCCCTTCCTTTTTCTTTCCTCTCCTTTATTTTGCAGAGTCATCTATGGGAGATGTTGATTCTGCTGTTGCTGTTCGAGGCGAGGGAGTCGCGAGCTAGATCCCTACCTGTCTTTGGAGAGCAGCTGTACCTCCACATTGGAGACTTATAGTGCAGTCTGTAGATTAGTTTTATTCTTACCTTTGAGAGATTATTGTAGTGAGGATGACTTGTATTGAGAGCCTGTATACTGATGTATTATTCATTTCAGGATTACCTCCCTGTTGAGCTCTGAGTTTTGTATTTGAGGAATATTGTATGATTATTATTTATGGGAGGTGCACTTTGTATCTTTATTTTTCCAGTTGTACATATGATTGGTTTTAAATTTTACAGCAGATTTATCTTATAGCTCTGATATCTGTTAGTTATAGTACCTTTTCTTGCAGGTTAGACGCTTCTCTTATGCGGGGTTTTGCATAGGCGGCGGATCTGTTGGCGGGCCCGGGTCGCAGTTTCGACCCCGGGGCGTGACACATGTGGTAGCTGCACACAGTACTCGGACGACCGAGGTGGTAGCTCTTTCCTCCATGTGGTGATAGTTTTCACACTCCACTGAGGGATATAACTCTTTCCACATCTTTTGAGCATGAAACTTTAAATAATACTCCCTATAATGTACCAGATTCTGGTATATAAATAGAAATAAATAAAATGGTATGAAATACTATTTTTATGGAGTTTAGAAAGGTAAAGGATGACCTGAGAATGAATTGGGCCCAAATCGGGATTAAAATAAGAGATCTAAAATTTTATGTGAGAAAGTGGGCCCAGATTGTAAGTGAAAATTCACAGTGTCGGAAAATTCTAAGAAAATTACGGGAGCTC
Source organism: Tillandsia leiboldiana (assembly GCA_029204045.2). Lineage (NCBI taxonomy): Eukaryota > Viridiplantae > Streptophyta > Magnoliopsida > Poales > Bromeliaceae > Tillandsia > Tillandsia leiboldiana. Next base: position 9,842,933 of record CM055072.1, read on the forward strand.
CGTAAATATGTTTTAAGGCCACAGTAAAAGTTTCGTGTCGATCGGATGCCCGGATAGTAAGAACGGGGCCCGTCAGCGATTGTGATTGCAGTGGGGCTTTTGGCGACCTAGTAATGGTCCAAACTGAAATTTTGAAGTGCCTGGTGATAAATCGAGTTAAACTGTGGCTGTCTGTCAAATTTGAGTAAAAACGGGCGAGAAACGGGCGAGAACGGACGAGAACGGGCGAAACTGGGCTTGGGCCCAACTTTCGGGCGCCCGAAAGTTGGTTCCGGGCGCCCGGAAAGTACTGTAGAAAACCGGATCTTTGGGCTGCAGCGAACCGGGCTGCACAGTAGCGAACCCGGTTCACTGTAGAGTGGTTTGATTGACCCAGAGCCCGTCATGTAGCTGCACCTGTAGAACCAGGTGAAATGAAGCCCTATGCTTTGTCTATTTCCTACAGGTGTGGGGTATATGTTAGTTCTAGTCAAGAACTAGCCTGAGATCCTAGGGACCAACAATGACACCCGATTGAGTTGATTTGATTATCGTTACACTTGACGCATTACTTACTTACAGTTATTTCGTTCAGATACCTATTTACTATTTATTCAGTTACTGCTTTCATACCAGTATTATTACCTGACATATTATTTGCTTTTCTGATCATGTTTTACCTTTCGATTATTATATATCAATAGGTACGACTTATCCCCGGCTTATTGTACCTACTAGGATACATTCAATTATATCTCACACTGTAGTGATCCGGCCTTTCGGGGTATTTTTGACTTACGTGTAGTCATTTAAGCCTTTAAGTGAAATAAAATTATTCAATTCTTAAAAGTTGGCCATTGTGGGGTGCTAGTATTTTTCTGCGATAGAGCGCGGAAAAAGAAAGCCGACGGTGCGATCGGATCTGAAATCCGATATCGGGATCCCCGGAACGGGATTCAAAGTGATACGGTGATTAGTCATGCATCAGAATCCGTGCAAAATATCTTGCACCCGTTAGAGATAAGGTGGGTTATCTCGTAGGAGATAATTAATTAGTTAATTAATTATCCCAGACGGAAAATAATAATTCTCTTACGTACGAATTAAAGAGAAATTAATTAGAGATAAAGTGCGACTATATAAGGGATCCCGATTAAAGAAAAGAAAAGAAAAGAAAGAAATAAAAACCCTAATCGGTGAGAAGAGAAAAAGAAAAGAAAAGACGGAACCCTAACCGGAGGAGAAAAGAGGAAAAGAAGGAGGAAGCGGAGGAACCCGATCGCCCTGATTCACGTGCCGGAGATCGGAGAACGAGACGCCATCGTCTACGGGGAGCGGATCCGGGTCTCCAACGCCGAAAGGAAACAAGATCGGTTCTTTAATTCCGATAGATTGAGGTTAGTGGTCGTTAATCTTTTTGTAGAATTAATCGGGGGTTTTCCGTGTTCTCGTAAGGTCGTATTAATTAGTACATCGATCGCGGATTTTTGTCGGGTTTTGATCCATGTTTTATTCTCGTTCTTGATCGAGGGTGATCGATGGTTTTTATCGAGTTTAATCGATGATTTTTAGTCGGTTTCTTTTTATCGGACTTGGTCGAAAATTCGATCGGGGTTTCGATTTATGTTTTGGTTGTTCGTGGATCAACGGTTTAGCCGTTAGATTTACCGCAAATTTATTCGGAGATTTTTGGGGATGTTTCGTTGGAACATAGTGGGTTAACGGGAGGCCGCCGCCGCCGTTGTTAAACGGGAGGCCGCCGCCGTCGTTACCATGGTCGCGGGGTCTTCGACGGAGTCGCACGGGAGCGAAAACGGAGAAGAAATCGCAAAACGGGAGCGAAAACGGCGAAGAAAACCGCGAAATTAGGGTTTACTGTGCTTGTCCGTACAGCACGGTCCACGGGTCCAGGCGAGCACCCGGTGCATGCCCGCAGCGTCGGAAGCACCACATCCGGTGCACGGTTTCGTGCACCGGCCCGGCCCAAGGCGCGCGGTGCACGCCTCATGCGTGCACCCGGTGCACGCGCTTGCGGCCGAAGGGCAAGGACCCGGTGCACGCTCGGGTCGTGCACCGGCCCGGCCCGAGATGCGCGATGCACGCCTCCTGCGTGCACCCGGCGCATGCCGCCGCCGCCTGACGCCGTGAACCCGGTGCACGGTTGCCCCCGTGCACCAACCGACAGCCCGAAGTTCATTTGCTCCGTTTTTGTCCGTTTTTCCACCGTTTTGAGCGCCGTCTTCACCGTTGGGATCACAATCTCCGCGGTTTTCTTGGCATGGCAACTTGGGATCTTTTTGGTCACTGTTTTATTTTGTTGGGTGCCGATTTCGCCGACGCTCCGCGCCTCGACGAAATTGTCGGGGGCGCGCCGTCGGGTCTCTTCTCTCATCATTTTCGCCGCCGGGGCCTTCTTGGTCTAACCATTGACATCCCGAGTGGGCTACCGGTTGAGGATTGAGTTTTGTTGGACTTTTCCATCGAAAAGAGTAAATTGGGTCTTGTGTTTTCGGATGTTAGTACGCGCTTTTGACTATAGTTATCCGTGCGGACTTTCTTTAGGTCCAGACGCGCAGCGGGGGTGCGCGAAGGATTCGGGTGTTCCGATCTCTCTTCAAATAGGTGGGTACGGTTGCTGTAAATACAACCAGTGCAGTAAGTGCATCTATCGTCATTAAAATGCTCTTAATTTATCTAACAAAGTAGATGGACAGTTTAACCTTTCGCATAATTGTGTTTTTATCTAACAATTGAAGCGGCTACGGTCGCGGTGCTCATGACACGCCGATCTCGGCAAATCCGTTTTCGGATGCTGCACGTACACAGGCGGATTGGCCTCCGCATGGGTGTACTTTTCCGGAAGAGTGGTCTCTTATGACCCGTGTTCCTCACAAAAGTGTGGGTGCCGTGAGGACCTCTTCGCGCCCGCTGAAAATAGCACACCAGCACCGCGAAGAGGTTAAAAGCATCAAAGTAGGTGTTTGCGCACGAGGGGAGACTTTAGTCTCTCCGACAAATATTCTGGGGTTGGTGCCCAATTTAATTGATAATTCTGGGGTTGGTGCCTAATTTAATTGATAAATCTGGGGTTGGGGCCCAGCTTAATATGTGCAGGGTTTTAGCGAAATGGTTTCGGTGTATTCGGTTTGCTCCTTATTTCCTTATTGATATTAGACATCTACTTTGTTTGTCACTGACATTACCCACTCCGTGACAGGTGTTACGAGGTGCGTTAGCCGGGAGGGCGGTGAGACTGCGTCGCGAGAACCGTAGTCAGAACACTTGATTTTTATTATCTCATTTCTCTTACGCTTAATTTAGTTAATTTGCTTGTGGGTCGTAATATTCGTGGACATGTATTACTTAGCGCTGTGGATGAGGTGTACCTTTATATTTCGGTTCTTTTGGTGATGTTTTCTTATGCGGCACGTTTTCATGATAAACCAAATGACTTCGAAAAGGTTTTCTCAAAACGAAGTGCCGTGTGGGCACGGGTTTTGCAACCGCTGGCTTTATCCTTTCTAAACACTGATGCCGCTTTAATATTCCGCTTGATGATGTATGTCTATTGTATGGTTGAAGGTTGGTGTTTGATGTATGTTGTTGTAAATGAGACGCCGTGCATATACAAAGGAGACTCTGTCCGCGGGCACGGAGAATTTGTGTATGTGGCGGTCTGGCACGCACCGGGGATGAGGTTTAAAATACCTTGTTAAGGAAGAAAAAAAAGATACACGCAATTTTCCGCTTTGATAGACTCAAAAACCCCCGGGGGCGTGACACACACCCTCTATTGACCCTTTTTTCGATCTGTCGGGTGGTGAAATGCATGTCGAGGTGTTGATGTGAGGATCCTTCGTTAGAGCTGTCCCGATATGCCAGCTAGATAGTTGGTTTGCACCATGATTACATTATGTTTACAGTTATTTGATTATGACATCTGATTTACAGTTGTTTTTTATTATTAGTTATTATTTAGATGTTTAGTGAGTATGGAGTTTAGCAGTTGTGTATTTATTTGTCATACTTTAATTATCGTTATGTTGGATGATATTGGACTATAGCTAGTTGTTTAGCATCTTGTGTAGTAAACTCTGATTGTATTGATTGTATCATTATACTTGCTTAGCCGTACGTGTATAGGAGAGATTTTATTTGTTTGGATCAAAAAAATTTTATACACGTGGCGGATCTACTCACGTCCTGAGGATTGATTTTTCAACTCTGATTTAAAAAAAAAAAAAAAAAAAAAAAAAAAAAAAAAAAAAGTTAGACTGTTTTTAAATTCCAAAATGTGACAAGGGATGAAAGAAGAGTAGTTAATTTTTATTATTTTAATTTTTTATTAACTTTTACTAATTAGATTGAAGTTAAATAATTAAACTCATTTTTCATAAAAACAAATAATAAAAATAAATATTTATGGCTGAAAATGACATCACCTCTCTCCATTTTCAAAAATAAAAGTATATAGAAAACCCAAGAAATGTCTCGAATTACCATTGATTTTAAAATCAGATCAAATCGACGGGTTTGATCGGCCTAACTATGAGCCAATCTATAAAACGATTTGGTTCAACCATCTGAACTAAATAAAAAAAAAAAATATCACTTTGAACCATTTGAATTGGTGATTCAACCATCGAACTGGTGAATCAATCCGATTTTAATTAAACTGACTAATTTTTTAAAAAAAATTATATTAAAATCGAACGACTTAAAATTAACTTAGCTGATTTTATTTTCTATTAGCATAGACTAATTTTATAAAAAGTGAAACTTAAAAACTTATATATAATTAATTTGGTATAAAAATTAGTATTTTCCAATTAAATATTATACTATAATAATAAAAAATATACTGTTATATTTTCAAAATAATGGAAATCTTCATACTTATAACTTGTTTTCGATGATAGAACATTCGATTTGATAATCAACTCTATTAGACATGATTTATGATCTGTTTGTATGCTTTATATTTTGGAGCATAGTTTAACTATGCTATGGGTGTATGAAAAAATTCCTATGAGGTGTAGGAAAAAATTTCTTAGTTGTGAATGACGAAGGTTGAATATTTCTTTATAATCCTTTAGCTTTTCATTAGTTACACATTGCTCTCTTAAATGATATCGTGCGCTGCGATATGGAGCAATAAAACTTGGTGTGTTGGCATAACCTGCATCAACTAGATAATATTTTCCACGCGGAACTGTAAAACCATTATTTTAGGCATCTTGTAGTATCCTCGCATCTGATGCTGAACCCTCCCAACCAGTTCTAACATAAACAAAATGAAGATTAAAATCACATGCAACCATAACATTTTGTGATAATGTTTGTTTCCGATTTCGATATGATTATTGCAAATTTGTGGCAATTGATATAGGAATGTGAGTTCCATCAATAGCCACTACAAAAAAATTGTGATTTAGCGACATTCTGTTATTGCCGCACAAAGTCTAAAAATTGCTTCTGAAACAATTAGTAGCATTATGTTGTTAATGCTGCTTATACTCGTGTTGGTGAATCTTCTACCGGCATTTAAATAGATCTCCATTAATGTTAAGTATGTTACGGAATTTGAGTTGGCGTAGTTTCGTGAAAGGTTCAAGTCTTGAAGATTGAAGGTGAAGAAAGTTGGATCATTTAACTCAATCTCAAGAAAGAAGAATTCAAAAGGATCAGGTATGTTTAACTAAAGATTATTGGTGATCCGAATACTTCTTGTAGTGTAGAAGCACCTGAAAGAATTTTTAACTGCATAAAAATCAAAAACTGGTGTTCGGACATGTTCAGGATCCGGATCAGAGCCAGCGATCCGGATCCCGAAGGTTGTTGTTTCATACATTACTTCAATCCGGATCGCAGTATCTCACGATCCGGATCCCGAACGTTGAGTTTTCTGAAATGTATGAACGATCCGGATCAGGCATTCCGATCCGGATCCCGAACGTTTGTTTTCTGGAAACCGTCTTTATTGCTACTGCAATCCGGATCGCCCAAATCCGATCCGGATCGCCGTCCGTCAAAATTCCAGAAATGTTAGGTTTTTGATTCTTATCTCCTTCCAAATGTTTCTAACCTATAAATAGACCCTATGACTCTTTTTCTAGGGTGAATCCAAAAAATCCAGATAATCCAAAATAGCCGTCATATTCAAATATCATTTTATACGGCCCAAGATCCACATATAGAGAAGAAAGGAAATCATTAGAGAATACTCTATGTTTCTTCATCTATATTGATTAGTTTGATTCTAGGTTTTCATACTCACATCTTGAGTTGAATCAAACTAATGAATACTTAGATGGTATTTCCGATCTATCTTTGATCTAAGTATTCGGCGGATCATCACCACCCAAAAAAATAACGATTTTCCCAAAATCGGCGCGTGGATTCACGTGTCCTTGTGGATTCAAAGTTCAACCGCTCTCGTGGATTCGGAGCGAGGCACGTTCGTGGATTCGAAGGGTGCTATTGGGTGCAGACCATGGATTCGGTCGGACGTCGTAGATTCGACGTTGGACGCCGTGGATTCGGCGTTGGGCGCAGATCGTGGATTCGAGAAGCGTCGCGGAGCGAGCGGAGAAGATCCTCTAGGAGCGTATGGAAAAGGTTGAGTCGTAAGTGTGTACGGTAAATCACCTTGTACGTGTTTTAATTCTAGTGGATTTCTGCCGTGTTATCGGTCCCGTGGTTTTTTACTCCGGTGATGGAGTTTTCCACGTAAAAATCTTGCGTGTTATTTTTATTTCCGCATTGGGTTTTTATCGCAACGATTTTTGAGTGTTTATACGTTTACACCTATTCACCCCCCTCTAGGTGTTTTTTCCCCTATTTAGATCTACATTACATATAACCCAACAAGTGGTATCAGAGCGGGAATAGGGTTGTAAACAACGGTTGAAGGTGGAAACATCAATCGACCCCCTTTCTTTGATGGAACTAATTATGCGTACTGGAAAGTACGAATGAAAGCCTTTTTAATTTCCATCGACGAAAGGGTGTGGCAATCAATATAATTAGGATGGTCTAATCCAACTGAAATTATCTCTGATGTTCGCACCTTAAAACCTAGGTCGAAATGGACCAAGGAAGAGTTAGATTCATCTTCTTACAATGGCAAGGGAATTAATGCTATTTTTAATGCCTTATCTCAAACTGAATTCTCTCGCGTCTCGGCATGTGAGACTGCGAAAGAAATCTGGGATGTTCTTCAGGTTACACATGAGGGAACTAACCTCGTGAAGATTCAGAAACTGCAAATGCTTACGAGCAAGTTTGACTCTATCTTGATGGCAGAAAATGAATCTTTCACGGACTACTATACACGATTGCAAGACATCGTAAACTCATGTGCTAACCTGGGAGAGAAGATTCCAGAATTTAAGATTGTAAGAAAGATCTTAAGAACTCTTCCTGAACGATTTCGCCCAAAGGTTACAGCCATTGAAACTATTAAACACCCGGACGAAATGCGTGTAGAAGAATTAGTTGGTTCATTACAAACATATGAAATGACATTTACTACTAACAAATCTTCTGGAAAAGCATCCTCTTCTAAGTCTTCAGGTTATGCGTTGAAAACAACTAAGGAAGAAGACGCGGATACATCCTCCTCAGACGATAACGAGAACCTTTCTATGGAGGAATTTGAGAAGCAGCTCGCTCTCATGACAAGTGTTACGGAATTTGAGTTGGCGTAGTTTCGTGAAAGTCTCAAGTCTTGAAGATTGAAGGTGAAGAAAGTTGGATCATTTAACTCAATCTCAAGAAAGAAGAATTCAAAAGGATCAGGTATGTTTAACTAAAGATTTTGTGTGATCCGAATACTTCTTGTAGTGTAGAAACACTTGGAAGAATCTTTCATTGCATAAAAATCAAAAACTGGACTTGGGACATGTTCAGGATCCGGATCAGGTTGTTCGATCCGGATCCCGAAGGTGGTTCATTCATACACCAGTTCAATCCGGATCGTAGCCTCTCTTGATCCGGATCCCGAACACTGAGTTTACCATCTTCCTTGAACGATCCGGATCAGGCTTCACAATCCGGATCCCGAACGTTGATGTTTGGTGAACTGTATGAACGATCCGGATCAAGCACTTCGATCCGGATCCCGAACCTTCGTTTTTCTGGAATTGCCTGACTCGTTACGACGATCCGGATCACAGCTAATCCGATCCGGATCGCCGTCCGTAAAATTTTCAGAAATGTTAGGTTTTTTATTCTTATCTCCTTCCTAGGGTTTCTAACCTATAAATAGACCCTATGACTCTTTTTCTAGGGTTAATCCAAGGGAAGACGATAATCCAAATAGCCGTCATTTTCATATATCATCTTATACGGCTCTAGATCCACCTATAGAGAAGAAAGGAAATCATTAGAGAATACTCTATGTTTCTTCATCTATATTGATTAGTTTGATTCTTGGTTTTCATACTCACATCTTGAGTTGAATCAAACTAATGAATACTTAGATGGTATTTCCGATCTATCTTTGATCTAAGTATTCGGCGGATCATCACCACCAAAAACAACGATTTACCCCAAAAATCGGCGCGTGGATTCGCGTGTCCTTGTGGATTCAAGGTTCAACCGCTCTCGTGGATTCGGAGCGAGGCACGTTCGTGGATTCGAAGGGTGCTATTGGGTGAAGACCGTGGACTCGGTCGGACGTCGTGGATTCGACGTTGGACGCCGTGGATTCGGCGTTGGGCGCAGATCGTGGATTCGAGAAGCGTCGCGGAGCGAACGGAGAAGATCCTCTAGGAGCGTATGGAAAAGGTTGAGTCGTAAGTGTGTACGGTAAATCACCTTGTACGTGTTTTAATTCTAGTGGATTTCTGCCGTGTTATCGGTCCCGTGGTTTTTTACTCCGGTGATGGAGTTTTCCACGTAAAAATCTTGCGAGTTATTTTTATTTCCGCATTAGGTTTTTATCGCAACGATTTTTGAGTGTTTATACGTTTACACCTATTCACCCCCCTCTAGGTATTTTTTCCCCTATTTAGATCCTTATTACATATAACCCAACAAGTGGTATCGGAGCGGGAATAGGGTTGTAAACAATGGTTGAAGGTGGAAACATCAACCGACCCCCGTTCTTCGATGGAACAAATTATGCGTACTGGAAAGTGCGGATGAAAGCCCTTTTTAATTTCCATCGACGAACGGGTGTGGCAATCAATTGAATTAGGATGGTCTAATCCAACTGAATTTATTGGTGATGTTCACACCTTAAAACCTAGGTCGAAATGGACCAAGGAAGAGTTAGATTCATCTTCTTACAATGGCAAGGGAATTAATGCTATTTTTAATGCCTTATCTCAAACTGAATTCTCTCGCGTCTCGGCATGTGAGACTGCGAAAGAAATCTGGGATGTTCTTCAGGTTACACATGAGGGAACTAACCTCGTGAAGATTCAGAAACTGCAAATGCTTACGAGCAAGTTTGACTCTATCTTGATGGCAGAAAATGAATCTTTCACGGACTACTATACACGATTGCAAGACATCGTAAACTCATGTGCTAACCTGGGAGAGAAGATTCCAGAATTTAAGATTGTAAGAAAGATCTTAAGAACTCTTCCTGAACGATTTCGCCCAAAGGTTACTGCCATTGAAACTATTAAACACCCGGACGAAATACGTGTAGAAGAATTAGTTGGTTCATTACAAACATATGAAATGACGTTTACTACTAACAATTCTTCTGGAAAGGCATCCACTTCTAAGTCTTCAGGTTATGCGTTGAAAACAACTAAGGAAGAAGACACGGATACATCCTCCTCAGACGATGACGAGAACCTTTCTATGGAGGAATTTGAGAAGCAGCTCGCTCTCTTGACAAGGAAGTTTCGCCGCAACTTTCGAAGGGGTAATTCAAGTAAATCTCCATCCTTCGGAAAGTCAAACAAAGGCAAGGGTACTTCAAGTTACAAGTCAAGAAAGCAAGAGAACTTCTCAAAGGATAAGAAAAGTTCAGAGGGACAACTACAATGCTTCAAATGTCGAGGCTACGGCCACATTGCAACGGAGTGTCCCAACAAGTATCCGGCGAAGAAGAAGGCGATGCAAGTCGTCACTTGGGATGACAACTCAACGTCAAATGAGTCGTCTTCAAGTGATGAAGAAAAGAGCTCCACGGCATTCCACGCGTCCATATCTTCACCCTTCATGTGCTTTATGGCAAGTACGTCCGAGTCATTGTCCAACTCCACTGTTGAAAAGAATGCAACGGACAATAAATCGGATGATTCGTAAGGTGAAGATTTTGCTTTAGCCTATCACAGACCTTTACGGGATTCAAAGAAACCGGCTAAGCAAAATAAGGGGTTGAGAGGGAGATTGCAGGATCTCGAAGAAGAAGTAAAAAGAGTAACTTCTCTCTCGACCGATCTTGAAGTGGAAAGGGATAATTTGATAAAAGCAAATGTTTCCCTTCAAGAGTCCAATGAGCAACTCGAGAAGAATTATATAGATATGGTGAACAAAGCGAACTACTTCTTGAAGCTCTACGGCGAGGCCCGACGGGAAAAATTGGAAATGACAGAGACCATTTGCCAACTCAAGGATGACTTACAGCAATTTTCTTCTGGAAGGAGTAAGTTGGATAAACTTCTTGGTCTTGGTCAAACAAACAAGTTCGGCCTCGGATACACTCAAACTGGAAACAGTCCAAGTTCGAGTGGGACAGTTTTTGTGCCTCAGTCGGTATCTCCTCCTCCGACACCGGAATTCAAGACAACCAACGACAACAAGCCTACTTCATCCTCTTCGGAATCGTCAAGCACTAAGGTATGTTTTCGTTGTAATTTTGCAGGGCACATTGAAAGAAATTGCAAGATTGGAGCTCAAAGATCAAATCAACCACATCTTGCAACTGCTACCAATAAGTTCACTCCCCGGAACTCAAAGAAGGATTTTTCTAAAGAAAAGGACATTGGTAGTACTTCAAACAAGACGATGACAAAAGAAAAAGATCAATCATACAAGACGTCTTCATCAAGGAAAACTTCTCAACCATTGCCAACATACTCCAAAACTCAAAAGGTTTGGGTATGCAAAGGTGAAACCCTTCCTTCTCTTTAATCGTTCTACAATTAAAATGTTGTGTAGTTTATGTAGACTATTTTTTTTCTTTCTTTTGGCCAACTCGTCAACCATCTTTGGGAGGTAAATGGTATATTTTCTTGATGATTGATGATTTCTCTCGATTTTCTTGGGTAGCATTTTTAAAAGAGAAAGCTGATACTTTTGATTCTTTTCACGAGATTTGCCTTCGTATTATGATTGAAAAGAATGAAAAGATCATTCGTGTTAGAAGTGATAGAGGTGGAGAATTCATTAATTCTAAATTCATTGACTTTTGTACTTCAAACGGTATTAAGCATGAATTCTCTGCACCCTATACACCTCAACAGAATGGTGTTGTCGAGCGCAAAAACAGGGTTGTTCAAGAGATGGCGCGTGTGATGCTTCATAGCCGGAACCTACCGCTACATTTTTGGGCTGAAGCTGTGAACACCGCTGTCTATGTCATTAATCGAGTGTTTTTGCGCCCGGGAACGTTAAATACACCATATGAACTATGGTGTGGTAGAAAACCCAATATCAAATTTTTTCGCATCTTCGGGAGTCGGTGTTACATTTTACGTGACCGTGAAAATCTTAGAAAGTTTGACTCACGAAGTGACGAAGGGATTTTCTTGGGGTATTCTACTAATAGTAGAGCATATCGAGTATTTAACTTGGAATCTAAGACGATCGTAGAATCTATAAATGTTAAAGTAGATGAAGCTTTTCACTTTGCATCTGAAAAATCTACCCTCGATATTTCTCTAGATGATGATTCTCCTGCCGTTGCATCTTCTCATAATAATACTTCCAATATTAATGATGCATCTAATGGTTCTTCAAGTTTATCTAATGTGCAGGAATCATCTCATATATCTCCGAGTACTCCGTTTCAACAAACGCTACGAATCTCCAAGGATCATCCGGAATCGAATATTATTGGAGATCCACAAGAAGGAGTTAGAACTCGGAGGCAGTTGGTTTGTGGATTCGCTTGCTACGTATCTCTAATCGAACCAAAGAACATAGATGAAGCTCTTCAGGATGACTACTGGATTAAAGCAATGCAGGAAGAGCTCCATCAGTTTGAGTGAAACAAAGTCTGGGAATTAACGAAGCCTCCAAAGCAACATAATGTGATAGATACCAAATGGATCTTCAAGAACAAGAAGAATGAGGATGGTACTATCATCAGGAACAAGGCGCGATTAGTTGCTCAAGGCTACTCTCAAGTAGAAGGTATAGACTTTGATGAAACATTCGCCCCTGTAGCTAGACTCGAGTCCATTCGTATACTGTTTGCTATTGCTTGTCATTTTAAAATCAAATTATTTCAAATGGACGTTAAGAGCGCATTTCTAAATGGGTTTTTAAATGAGGAAGTTTATGTGGCTCAACCGAAAGGTTTTGTAGACCATAAACAACCTAACCATGTTTTTCGTTTGAAAAAGGCTCTTTACGGTCTGAAACAAGCACCGCGAGCATGGTACGAAAGGTTGACAAAGCACCTTTTGGAGAAGGGCTACACTCGAGGGGGAGCTGATAGGACTCTCTTTGTGAAGCATTATCAAAGCAATTTCATTGTAGCACAAATCTATGTCGATGACATTGTATTTGGCGCAACAAGAGATAATGATGCTTCTAAATTCGCGGAGACCATGGAAAGCGAATTTGAGATGTCCATGTTGGGCGAATCGACTTATTTCCTTGGATTGCAAATTAAACAAAATGATGAAGGTATTCACTTGAGTCAATCCAAGTATGCAATGGAGTTGGTTAAAAAGTTTGATCTTGAAAATTCGAAGGATTTTCCGACTCCAATGGGAACTAGCCACAAGGGACTTGGAAGTGAATCACAAAGTGAGAATGTAGACGAGAAACTGTATCGAAGTATGATTGGAAGTCTACTTTACCTCACGGCTAGTCGCCCGGATATATCTTTTGGTGTTGGGATCTGCGCGAGATATCAATCTGCACCAAAGGAGGTTCACCTGAAAGCGGTGAAAAGGATCATCCGGTATATCAAAGGATCAATTAATTTCGGAATTTGGTATCCTATGGGAACTAGTTTGGATATTGTTGGATACTCAGATGCCGATTGGGCAGGATCAGTGGATGATCGGAAAAGCACGAGTGGTGCATGCTTCTATCTTGGTCATTGCCTTGTTGCATGGCACAGTAAAAAGCAGAATTGCATAGCACTCTCGACTGCCGAAGCGGAATACATTTCAGCTGGAAGTTGTTCAACTCAACTCATTTGGATGAAAAGCGTACTGAGCGACTTCCGGATTTCAGCATCTTCGGTAACAATACTTTGTGACAACACAAGTGCAATTAACATTTCTAAAAACCCTGTGTTGCACTCTAGAACAAAACATATTGAACTTAGATATCATTTTCTTAGAGAGCTAGTTGAATCAAATACTCTTCAACTTTCATATATTTCAACTGAGGATCAATTAGCTGACATTCTAACAAAACCTTTGGATCAAAAACGTTTTATTCATTTGCGAAAAGCAATTGGAATGCTTTCCTTGAAATAAACTTCTTTTTGAAACCTTTGCTTAGGATAGGTTTTGTTTTTGTTTTTGTTTTGTTCATTATCTATGTTTGTACATAGGACATTAATTGAGCATAGATCATAATTGACTTTAATTGCATCTTTTCGCACATTTAGAAATTTATTATGCTTTTGCCATCATAATATTTCACTGTTGCAATGATCATTTATGTTAATTAAATCATCTTCTGAGTGATCAAAGTCAATTTCTCTCTCTCAATGATCTCTTGGTATAGTCATTATCTTATTTGACTGCTTAGTCGAGTATGAAATCGAGATCAATTTTTGGTTGAATACTTTATATCTTAAATAATTGATAGCCAATTGAGGGGGAGTCAAAGAAAAGTAAAATGCTCAAAAGATGTGGAAAGAGTTACATCCCAATGAGGAGTGTGAAAACTACCACCACATGGAGGAAAGAGCTACCACCTCGGTCGTCCGAGTATTGTGTGCAGCTACCACATGTATAGCAAGCATGGTTGTTCAAATTTTTGATTATGTAAAATGCATGTTGAAATACTTGACTCTGTCAAATTTCAAGGTTGGTATAAGGTGGGTTTTTAAAGAAAGATGCTCAAAGAGCCACTCTCTTCAACAGATTATCTAGATACATTATCTACTATATTTGGGATTTCAAACATCTATTGATCTTTGTATTTCATTTTCTTTACTGAATTGATGATTTGATAAAGGCATTACTCATAAGATCAAGTTAGATGTAATTGAAGGTGTTCAACTTTAAGGGATTTAATTTTTGTAAATTTTCGTTTCATTTTTGGATATTATTGATAAATTTGGCATAATCTAATTCTTGTTGTATGAAACGATGATTTTTGTTTAAAGTTGATACACATTTGTGCTTACAATCTTTTTCTGGTTTTTCTTGAATTTCTCTGAATTTTTCTAACGAAAAAGTTGGAGCCGATCCGGATCTGGCAAGATGATCCGGATCCCGAACACAGGTATTCTTCTGCGGGCTGACGATCCTGATTGGACCTGCCGATCCGGATTCCGAACGCAGTTTCTCACTGCGGGTAGCCGATCCGGATCGCAAGCATGGTCTGATCCGGATCGCGGCTAGGGTTTTATAAAGAACAAAAGGGTTTTGATTTCTTTTACTCCAATCTTTTGTTCCAAAGTTTCCAGAGCTTCTCTCTCTAGATTTCATCCTTCTTGGAAGCTTTCAAACTCAAGTTCTTCAACTCCAAGTAAGTTTTATTGATCAAAATCTCGGTTTTTCACCGTTTTTTTCTATTCCTCCTCAAACGTGATGAAATTCTTGAATCAATTTTGTTTGTGGATGGTTTTTGATCAAATTTCTTTTGAAATAAGAACTCTGGGTAGATTAGTTTTGATTATATGCTAGGTATTCTCCTGATTAACGGATTTTTAGACTTCGATTTCTAAAATTTCGGTTTTAGGGCATATAATAAGGATTTTCGAAAATCATGCAATTGATCTATTTTTAAAAGTCCTTTTGCAAAACTAATTTGATTCTTAGTCTCTCTACACGATAATTATTGTTTGGGTACAATTTCTCAAATTTCTGAAAATTAACAATTTTTCGTGTTCTTGAGTTGTTGCACACAGGATTTCAATCTTCTTAAGGCACTTGGATCAATGGGATTCTCATGGATCATTCTTTTATTGGTCACTATGGTGCACACTCGGGCCACAAACAAATTAAAGAGAGCTAAGAAAACACAACAAAAGGGTGAGTTTCATGTGATCAGCGACACAGAAGTAGATTGTCAAGAGATAGACTGGACTGAATTAACCGATGATGATGAATCAATGCCTGATGCATCGAAAGAAAAAGCACCCATGGACAAAGGTAAAGCACCTATGACTGCACCAACCATCTCGGTGAAAAGGAAACGACTTGCTCGACGGTTTGGACGAGCACGAGGTTTCATGTCTAACGAACCGATTATTCCGGATTCTCCACCTCGTGAGGAACAAATGTTCGTTAATGCGGATCGTCTAAGGGCATTTGAGAATCGTGAATGCATTGGTGAGAGGCATGTTAATATTGAGACTCTACGAGATCACTCCCCTGAGTTTGGCATTCTGATTGAATAAGCAAATCTTATTCAAGTTTGTCGATTTCCAGAAGTGCTTGGATACTGTCTGCATCTTGTAAGGGCCTTCTATACAAATGCACGGCACCTTCGAGAAATTGAAAACGGTCCAATGGAATTTTACACGAATATCCAAGGCACAAGATTCAAAATTACTCCACAATTGATTGGCGAGGTTTTGGGAATGCCTGCCAGCAAGACAGGAGTTAATTACCTGAAGGGAAAGGTTTTGACAAACACTTTGTGGCAAATGGTTATAAAGGGAATTTGTTTGGAAGGAACGCAATCAACGGAGAAATCGATCAGATCCAAAGAACTTCGTCTTGAGTACCGGTTTCTAAACTTTATCACGTGTTACAATATCCTTCCAAATTTGCAGACGAAAGTCTTGAGATGGGATCGAATGCTATTTTTGTATCTCCTAGGACATCCGTCTGAGGCAATGGGATTGAATATCAACATTCCATACATTATTTGGAATAGAATGACAAGATACGTTGAGCACCCTCATCCCACTGAAAGAATTCTATTTCCACTGATTATAATAAGGATCTTGAAGAAATTTCAGGTTGATATTACTTCACCGACTTATCATCAATGTTTGGGTATGATCGATGAGTCCACCGTTGTGAAGTCCCTTCACAAATTGCCCCATGTCACTCCAGTCCCTCCATGCGGAACGAAACCTAGTAGCGGCACTTCCGCGTCACCATCACAACCAGCACCCACACCAGCGGATGAAGCATCAGTCTCATCCATCTACAAAGAACAACAACGATTGTCTTTTGAGCAGGAACAGATTTCAAAGGCACAGACGAGAATTTCCAATGAGCTGGAGCTCATCACGGCAGCTCATATTACCTTAACTAAGAAGGTCAATTCAATTAACAAGCTGGTGAAAAAGATGTTCTCAAAGATGGGCTGCACGAGCTCTGAAGACTCCGAATCTGATGACTAATTCTTTCCTTTTATTTTATTTTTTTTTTCTCTTGTGCAGATGTTTAACCTTTTCTTGTGCAGGTTTTTCAGTTCTTTTTAGGACTTACTCTTAGTTCTAGTTCTTAAATTTCGGAACATTTTCGTTGGAATTTTTAACTCTCCTTAAATTTTTGTAATTTTGGCTTTGTTTGTGACAAAAAGGGGGAGAGAGTTTAGAGAGAACAATGAACAATGATGATGATGTGAAAATTTTGTATACATCAAGGTACAATGATGACTGAGAACTTGAACAATGCTGATGTGAAAATTTTGTATACATCAAGGTAAGTATCACTTCAACCTCAA
>CM055072.1:9859948-9888576 GCA_029204045.2 Tillandsia leiboldiana
TTTTGAATAATGAAACTCTTTGGCATGAAAGGCTAGGTCACTTAAATTTAAGGAACTTACTAGAATTTCAAACAAGGACGTGGTCAAGGGGATTCCAAAGCTTTATTTAAACAAAACGTTGTGTGTGGTGGTTGCCAAAAGGGAAAACAGTCTAGGACTGCACACAAACTTGAACCACGTTGGTACAAAACGGCCCTTGGAACTTTTGCACATGGACTTAATGGGGCCGACCCGTCAACCATCTTTGGGAGGTAAATGGTACATCTTTTTATTGGTTGATGATTTCTCTCGGTTTTCATGGGTAGCATTTTTGAAAGAGAAAGCTGATACGTTTGACTCTTTTCATGAGATTTGCCATCGTATTATGATTGAAAAGAATGAAAAGATCATTCGTGTTAGAAGTGATAGAGGTGGAGAATTCATAAATTCAAAATTTATTGATTTTTGTACTTCAAATGGAATCAAACATGAATTCTCGGCACCCTATACACCTCAGCAGAATGGTGTTGTTGAGCGCAAGAACAGGGTTGTTCAAGAGATGGCGCGTGTGACGCTTCATAGACGGAATTTGCCGCTACATTTTGGGCTGGAAGCTGTGAAACACCGCTGTCTATGTCATTAATAGAGTTTACTTGCGCCCAGGGAACTTTAAATACACCATATGAGCTGTGGTTTAGTAGAAAACCCATATCAAATATTTTCGTGTCTTCGGGAGTCGATGTTACATTTTACGTGACCGTGAAAATCTTGGAAAGTTCGACTCTCGAAGTGATGAAGGGATCTTTCTGGGTTATTCTACGAATAGCAGAGCATATCGAGTATTTAACATTGAATCTAGACGATCGTAGAATCTATAAATGGTTAAAGTAGATGAGCTTTTCACTTTGAAACTGGAAAATCTACCCTCGATATCTCTCTAGATGATGATTCTCCTGCTAGTGCGTCTTCTCATAATAATACTTCCAAATTAATGATGCATCTAATGGTTCTTCTAGTTTATCTGATGTGCAGGAATCATCTCATATATCTCCGAGTACTCCTCTTCAACAAACATTACGAATCTCCCAGGATCATCCGGAATCGAATATTATTGGAGATCCACAAGAAGGAGTCAGAACTCGGAGGCAGTTGGTTTGTGGATTCGCCTGCTACGTATCTTTAATCGAACCAAAGAACATAGATGAAGCTCTTCAGGATGACTACTGGATTAAAGCAATGCAGGAAGAGCTCCATCAATTTGAGCGAAACAAAGTCGGGAATTAACGAAGCCTCCAAAGCAACATCAATGTGATAGGTACCAAATGGATCTTCAAGAACAAGAAAAATGAGGATGGTACTATCATCAGAACAAGGCACGATTAGTTGCTCAAGGCTACTCTCAAGTAGAAGGTATAGACTTTGACGAAACATTCGCCCCTGTAGCTAGACTCGAGTCCATTCGTATACTGTTTGCTATTGCTTGTCATTTTAAAATCAAATTATTTCAAATGGACGTTAAGAGCGCATTTCTAAATGGGTTTTTTAAAGTGAGGAAGTTTATGTGGCTCAACCGAAAGGTTTTGTAGATCATAACAACCTAACCATGTTTTTCGTTTTGAAAAAGGCTCTTACGGTCTGAAACAAGCACCGCGAGCATGGTACGAAAGGTTAACAAAGCACCTTTTGGAGAAGGGCTATACTCGAGGGGGTGAGCTGATAGGACTCTCTTGTGAAGCATTATCAAAACAATTTCATTGTAGCACAGATATATTGTCGATGACATAGTATTTGGCGCAACAAGAGATAATGATGCTTCTAAATTCGCGGAGACCATGGAAAGAGAATTTGAGATGTCCATGATGGGCGAATTGACTTATTTTCTTGGATTGCAAATTAAACAAAATGATGAAGGTATTCACTTGAGTCAATCCAAGTATGCAATGGAGTTGGTCAAAAAGTTTGATCTAGAAAATTGTAAAGATTTTCCGACTCCAATGGGAACTAGCCACAAGGGACTTGGAAGTGAATCACATAGTGAGAATGTAGACGAGAATTTGTATCGAAGTATGATTGGAAGTCTACTTACCTCACGGCTAGTCGCCCGGATATATCTTTTGGTGTTGGGATTTGCGCGAGATATCAATCAGCACCAAAGGAGGTTCACCTGAAAGCGGTGAAAAGGATCATCCGGTATATCAAAGGATCAATTAATTTCGGAATTTGGTATCCTATGGGAAACAAGTTTGGATATTGTTGGATACTCAGATGCCGACTTGGGCAGGATCAGTGGATGATCGGAAAAGCACGAGTGGTGCATGCTTCTATCTTGGCCATTGCCTTGTTGCATGGCATAGTAAAAGCAGAACTGCATAGCACTCTCGACTGCCGAAGCGGAATACGTTTCAGCTGGAAGTTGCTCAACTCAACTCATTTGGATGAAAAGCGTACTGAGCGACTTCCGCATTTCAGCATCTTCGGTAACAATACTTTGTGACAACACTAGTGCTATTAACATTTCTAAAACCCTGTGTTGCACTCTAGAACAAAACATATTGAACTTAGATATCATTTTCTTAGAGAGCTAGTTGAATCAAATACTCTTCAACTTTCATATATTTCAACTGAGGATCAATTAGCTGACATTCTAACAAAACCTTTGGATCAAAAACGTTTTATTCATTTACGAAAAGCAATTGGGATGCTTTCTTTGAAATAATCTTCTTTTTGAATCTTTGCTTAGGATAGGTTTTGTATTTGTTTTGTTTTGTTCATTATCTATGTTTGTACATAGGACATTAATTGAGCATAGATCATAATTGACTTTAATTGCATCTTTTCGCACATTTAGAAATTTATTATGCTTTTGCCATCATAATATTCACTGTTGCAATGATCATTTATGTTAATTAAATCATCTTCTAATGTGATCAAAGTCAATTTCTCTCTCTATGATCTCTTGGTATAGTCATTATCTTATTTGACTGCTTAGTCGAGTATGAAATCGAGATCAATATTTGGTTGAATACTTTATATCTTAAATAATTGATAGCCAATTGAGGGGGAGTCTTAGAAAAGGTAAAATGCTCAAAAGATGTGGAAAGAGTTACATCCCAATGAGGAGTGTGAAAACTACCACCACATGGAGGAAAGAGCTACCACCTCGGTCGTCCGAGTATTGTGTGCAGCTACCACATGTATACCAAGCATGGTTGTTCAAATTTTTGATTAAGTAAAATGCATGTTGAAATACTTGACTCTGTCAAATTTCAAGGTTGGTATAAGGTGGGTTTTTAATGAAAGATGCTCAAAGAGCCACTCTCTTCAACAGATTGTCTAGATATATTATCTACTATATTTGGGATTTCAAACATCTATTGATCTTTGTATTTCATTTTCTTTACTGAATTGATGATTTGATAAAGGCATTACTCATAAGATCAAGTTAGATGTGATTGAAGGTGTTCAACTTTAAGGGATTTAATTTTTGTAAATTTTCGTTTCATTTTTGGATATTATTGATAGATTTGGCATAATCTAATTCTTGTTGTATGAAACGATGATTTTTGTTTAAAGTTGATACACATTTGTGCTTACAATCTTTTTCTGGATTTTCCTGAATTTCTCTGAAATTTTCTAAAGAAAAAGTTGGGGCCGATCCGGATCGGGCTAGATGATCCGGATCCCGAACGCAGGAATTCTTCTGCGGGCTGACGATCCGGATTGTATCTGCCGATCCGGATCCCGAACGCAGTTTCTCACTGCGGGTAGCCGATCCGGATCGCAGTTATGAACTGATCCGGATCGCGGCTAGGTTTTATAAGGAACGAAAGGGGTTTTTGATTTCTTTACTCCAATCTTTTGTTCCGAAGTTTCCAGAGCCTCTCTCTCTAGATTTCATCCTTCCTGGAAGCTTTCAAACTCAGGTTCTTCAACTCCAAGTAAGTTTATTGATCAAAATCTCGGTTTTTCACCGTTTTTCTCTTTTCCTCCTCAAACGTGATGAATTTCTTGGATCAACTTTGTTTGTGGATGGTTTTTGATCAAATTTCTTTTGAAATAAGAACTCTGGGTAGATTAGTTTTGATTATATGCTAGGTATTCTCCTGATTAACGGATTTTTAGGCTTTGATTTCTAAATTTTCGGTCTTAGGGCATATAATAAGGATTTTCGAAAATCATGCAATTGATCTATTTTTAAAAGTCCTTTTGCAAAACTAATTTGATTCTTAGCTTCTCTACATGATTATGATTCTTTGGATACAATTTTTCAATTTTTGAAAACTAAGAATTTTTGTGTTCTTGAGTTGGTTTTCACAGGACACCTTCTTAACTCAAGCACTTTGATCAATGGCACTCTCTTGGTTAATCCTTCTCCTGGTCACAATGGTTCATACAAGAGACACCGTCAAGCCCAAGAGGGCTAAGAAAGCTAAGAAAGCGAAGAAAGCGAAGAAAGCGAAAGATGATTCCGATACAGAATCTGAAACAGAATCAATTGATTGGGATGAACTGCAAGTTGAAGCAACGACTGTTCCCACTGCTTCAAAGGGAAAAGCGCCTGCGGAAACATCGAAGGCTCCGCCTACTGCTACTGAAAAAGGGAAAGCTCCAATGGAAGAAACTTTTGGGAAAACAAGAAGAAAAAGTATTGCTCGCAAGAGAGGAAGTGCTCGAGGAATCTCCATTGAGCAACCAGCTGATAGGCAAGCACCTCCTCAAGACTTTGTCAGCTCGGCTAGGATTAAGGAAAATGGAGATGGAAGTGGAATTCAAAGTACTGAATCCCTCTCTAGAGCATACTCTGTACCTAGCGAATTCGCATGGACTGAAGACCAGCATGCATCATCTGCCTCTACAACTCGTCCAGCGACTTCCAAGAGAAACGCTCTAGCAGCTACTGTATTGGCCGCCATTCATCAGGACCAAAGAAGACTTTCTGCTGAGCAAGAGAAATTGGCATTAGGTCTCCGACAAATGGCTGCTGACCACAAACAGATCAAAAAGAGATGTTCCAAATTATCGCGAATGCTGAAAGGAATCTTGAACAAGATAGACGATACTAGCTCAGATAGTTCTGATTTGGCTTGATCTTTTATGCTCTAACCCTTATCGTTAATATTGCAGGTTTTTAAGTTTTAAGTGTTAATTTTAGTTCTCAGGATTTTCTTGATTGGAACTTTTTCACTCTCCTAACATTTCGTAGTCTTAACTACATTTTGGCTTTGTTTTGTGACAAAAAGGGGGAGAGAGTTAGAGAGAACTTTGAACAATGAATGATGAAATTGAATGATGAAATATCAAGGTACAATGATGATGTGAATGAACATCAAGGTACAATGATGATGTGAATGAACATCAAGGTAAGGGAACTTGAACAATGATTGTGAAAATCTTGATGATGAAGATTTTGTATACATCAAGGTAAGTATGATCTCAACTTCAACTTTGGTTTTCATCTTGTGATTGTTTGCATGTCTCGACTAACTATTCGACTAACTATTTGGGCATGTAATATAACTAACAAGTTGATGCATTTTGACATTTGGTTTTTGAATGCATAGAAGATATGTTGGTTTTTAACTTTGATTCTCTTACATATCTGAATTCTCAAATGTCATGATGATTAGATAAACTCTATCTCTGTACTAGGTTTTGTATGCTAAATATTCTTGAGGTATCTAACGATCTCTTTTTGTCAAGAATGATTTCTTTGTGCAGAGAGTACAGATGTCTAAGTCTAGAGTCTGTTTTAGGAGTTTATCTCATGTATTTAAATTTTTGGATCTCCATTGTAAATTTTTGTTGTATGGTGATAGCAACAAAAATATCTTTTTGAATTTTCTTTAGTGGATCTATGTTTTGTCACGAAACCGCCAAAGGGGGAGATTGTTACGGAATTTGAGTTGGCGTAGTTTCGTGAAAGTCTCAAGTCTTGAAGATTGAAGGTGAAGAAAGTTGGATCGTTTAACTCAATCTCAAGAAAGAAGAATTCAAAAGGATCAGGTATGTTTAACTAAATATTTTGTGTGATCCGAATACTTCTTGTAGTGTAGAAACACTTGGAAGAATCTTTCATTGCATAAAAATCAAAAACTGGACTTGGGACATGTTCAGGATCCGGATCAGGTTGTTCGATCCGGATCCCGAAGGTGGTTCGTTCATACATCAGTTCAATCCGGATCGTAGTCTCTTGATCCGGATCCCGAACAGTGAGTTTACCATTTTCCTTGAACGATCCGGATCATGCTTCGCAATCCGGATCCCGAACGTTGATGTTTGGTAAACTGTATGAACGATCCGGATCATGCACTTCGATCCGGATCCCGAACCTTCGTTTTTCTGGAACTGGCTGTCTCGTTACGACGATCCGGATCCTAGCTAGTCCGATCCGGATCGCCGTCCGTAAAATTTCCAGAAATGTTAGGTTTTTGATTCTTATCTCCTTCCTAGGGTTTCTAACCTATAAATACACCCTATGACTCTTTTTCTAGGGTGGATCCACAAAGTCTATAGCCGTCATTTTCATATACCATTTTATACGGCTATAGATCCACATATAGAGAAGAAAGGAAATCATTAGATAATACTCTATGTTTCTTCATCTATATTGATTAGTTTGATTCTAGGTTTTCATACTCACATCTCGAGTTGAATCAAACTAATGAATACTTAGATGGTATTTCCGATCTATCTTTGATCTAAGTATTCGGCGGATCATCACCACCCAAAACAACGATTTACCCCAAAAATCGGCGCGTGGATTCGCGTGTCCTTGTGGATTCAAGGTTCAACCGCTCTCGTGGATTCGGAGCGAGGCACGTTCGTGGATTCGAAGGGTGCTATTGGGTAAAGACCGTGGATTCGGTCGGACGTCGTGGATTCGACGTTGGACGCCGTGGATTCGGCGTTGGGCGCAGATCGTGGATTCGAGAAGCGTCGCGGAGCGAGCGGAGAAGATCCTCTAGGAGCGTATGGAAAAGGTTTAGTCGTAAGTGTGTACGGTAAATCACCTTGTACGTGTTTTAATTCTAGTGGATTTCTGCCGTGTTATCGGTCCCGTGGTTTTTTACTCCGGTGATGGAGTTTTCCACGTAAAAATCTTGCGTATTATTTTTATTTCCGCATTGGGTTTTATCGCAACGATTTTTTGAGTGTTTATACGTTTACACCTATTCACCCCCCTCTAGGTGTTTTTTCCCCTATTTAGATCCGTATTACATATAACCCAACAGAAAGAAAAGAAAGAAAATATAAAAAGATAAAATGGGCGTACCTTCGGGGGTGAAACGTAGATCTTGTCGGAGCCATGGGCAGTGTCCCTCTCCCGGGCAGTGACCCGTATGACAAGTTCCCCGTTGGGTGGGGTAACACTTGCGGGTGTTGTCGGCAACCTTAGAAATCTTATCTTATGGTAGCAAGACTACCGGGCTCGGGCCCGTTGGATAAGAATTTCCGAGGGTTAACTTGAACTAAAGCACCAGAATCTAAAGAATAAAGAAAAATAGAGTGGCCAAGGTGGCCGGGTTAGTTGGACCCTGTATTCAGCGGCATAGTGGCCGAGTTGGTGCTTAGCAGCCTAGTGTGGCTAGACAGAGTAGTGCTGGGTAGATGGTTATACACAGATAGTGTAGTGATATGTTATATTGCATAGCTGCATTTTGATATTGAGGATTTTAGTTTCCTAGCACTATTATTATTGCTTCCATTGGACCAAGTGGTGTAGGACACTTTTTCTCGGTGGTTGAACCCACTGGAAACTCTGTCAGGAGTTCTCACACCCCTTGGGTGCACCCCCCCCACAGGTTCAGGTATGGATGCAGCGATCGCGACGGTTCAGAGGCAGAGGGCGAGATATACGACAGGGGCAAGGGCCCAGCAGCATAGAGACCTAGAGGGTCTAGCAGAGGTATCCCATTTTTATATTTCTTGAGTGAACCTTGTATGGTGAGGAAATGATGTAAAAGAATTGTAATAATTTTATTAGCAAGTTCAGAAATGTAAAGTGTAATAAATTTAAGTTATGGTTCACTCTTGTATGCTTTCATTATCGCTTAAACTGTTTGTTTATAAAATGAAAGTTCAAATTTATAGTGATTTTTAGTACTCTGATATTGAGCTTCCGCATATACTTGTTGTATGATTATGGATATTACCGTTCCTTTCGGGTAGTGAAAGGTCGTACCCGATTGGCGGGTCTGTTGGCGTGCCCGAACCGTACAAATTGGCGGGCTCGGGGCGTGACAATCAAGTTATGCCAGTTCAAAAGACCAAAATCCAGTTGCCGGAGATGTTACATACTATGGCATTCTCACCGATATTATTGAGCTAAACTACTGTGAGCACTTCAAAGGAACATTGTTCAGATGTGATTGGGCAGATATTCGTTCAAATCACAAGGGAGTGAGAAAAGATGATTTTGGGTAGTAAATTTTAATCGACTATTATTTATTGGCGATCAATTGTCAGATGAACCATTCATACTAGCCTGTCAAGCAAAACAAGTCTTCTATGTGCAAGACCCTCTCGAGAAAGACTGGAAAGTTGTTATTCATACAAAGCCAAGAGACTTTTTTGACATGCAACTAGAAGTTTCGACAGATGATGTAGAGGTGCATTTAGAAAATATCATACATGATACTAGCACAAATGAAGCAGAAGAAGAATTTAGTTGGAATAGAAATGATGTGCCTGAAATTACAATTGACACTCCTCTAATAAGTACTCATGTGTTGGAAACAAACACTTTTGACAATGCAGAGCTTCATGGTGATAATGAGGTAAATGACACCATGTTAATATAGGTATATTATAGTTTTTGATTTTATGTGATATCTTCATTGTTCATACTTTATTATTTTATACGATATCTTGTGAGTTCATCCAAGTAGTTATTATTTATTGAAAATCAATATTTTTAGCTATTTCATTTATCTTCGTTAAGTTTGAACTTAACTAACAAATGTTATATATATTTTGATTTTTTTAATACAGGATCACAATAAAGAAAAAGAATGGTAAAGAGAAAGTTTCAATAGTATCGCATTTCAATCAAAGAGAGTATGATGAAATGCTCTTAAATCAGGATCAATCTTTACCAAATCAAGATCAAAACCTTGAGCAACAACTTCATATGTATTTCTCTCAATTGGTCTCGGGTTTACGCCAAAATAATCAATCCCCACCTACCAATGAAATTATAGATCATTCCAAACAAGTTGAAGTTGGACGAAGTGAATCAAATCCCGAACTAAGAGGAACACTGCCCCGAAAGCAAAAATTACAATATTTTAATAGATGTTCACAAGAGCCTCAAATTACCTAGTTGTTTCATAGCCTCCAACAACATCAAACTAATCCAGCTGTATTTCAAGAACCTTCTTTTGAATTACTTCATCATGATGCAACTCTATCTAATCCTATTTCTAGTCCTTTACCACATCATGATTTCTTACAGAATCAAAATAATAATTCTGTTGACTTTGAAGAAAATTATTCTGAAGAAGATCACTCTGATGAAGATTCTGAAGAAGATGGCAATGTGAAAGATGGTACATTTATGATTCTATTATTGTATAAAATTATAGCTATTTACTTGAAGTTTAGTAGAATTATATTATTTTACTTAAAGTTCAATTGAATTATATTATAAATATGATTCTCTTACTATTATTTTTTAATTGAGCAGGTTCAACACAAGCATCGAAGAATACACGAGGGCGTACAAAGTTGCTCAAATTGTTTAAAAGGACTAAACCAGTCAAGGTCAAATTCAATGAATATGGACAACCAATTGGAAAATCAGCATCCACCCTAAGCAATTTTTTAGGGCTCATAGCCAGAAATGGACAAATCACTCCTCTTAGCCATAAAGATTGGAGACTAGTTCCAAACACAGATAAAAACCTTATGTGGAACATTGTACAGGTATGATTACTATTATTTATGCAGATTCCTTTTATATTATTTGTTATTTGTCAACATGTATCTAATCTTTGATGCAGAGAAAGTTCAAAATTCCAGAAGGCGGAAAAAGATGGGTTATGTTGTCTATTGGAAAAAAATGGAGAGAGTTCAAATGTATGTTGAAGAAACTACACTACGACCCTCATATCACTTACGAGGAAAGAATAGCAGATCGTGATTCATGGGTCATACCAAATGAATGGGAATTTCTTGTCAATTATTGGAACTCTGAATCAGCTTTGGTATAAATATTAAAACTTAGGAATTTTGTGGTGCTTTTTATATGTTTCCATTGAATTTTATCGATACAAGTAAAAATTACACTTTAGCATATACATTTTTATATATTTTATAATGATAACTTGCTAGCATGACTATATTGGATTTAAATTTTATGTCTTTGCCTCATTATAGGACCATAGTGCAAAGAATAAAGCTAGTCGTGCGAAGCAAGATATCACACAAACCGCAGGCACAAAGAGCTTTGCAGGGTTTGTGCAGAGGTAGCAATCTCCATTCACTTTGAATTTCTGTATTTAAATTTGTTATTACATTTTTCTAAACAAACTAACTTTTTTTAAGTATTGCTAGATGACAAAGGAGACTAAAGTTGCACCTAAAAGACATAAGTTATACATAAGAACACATACTAAAAAAAATGGCGAAGCTCTGGAAAGCTGCAAAAGTAGCATTGTATGTTTTTAACATGTTAAAATTATATCTATTATCTCAATACGACTTTCTCTCATTTAATTTCATTTTGTAGGTTGCAATCAAAAATTTATTATCTCATAACGCAGAAATTGCACAAAAAATGCATCTCGAGATGATCTTTTAGTGATGGCTCTAGGAGAAAAAAAATGCCGAAATTATGTTCGTTGTTACGGTTTAGGTGCTACTCCCTCAGAAGTCTTTGGCTCAAATCCAACTCCAGCTGAATGTTTGAGAATGCTTTCCGAAACTAAAAAGATAGCAGAGGAGGATAAACATGCAATGCAAAAGGAGATCGTTGAAATGAGGCAAGAAATATCAATAATGAGGGCAAGGTTGGAAACAATGAAAAAAGATCACAAGACGTGAATATACTGAAAGATAGAGACATTCCGTCTAATCCTATAGACACATCTAATCCAATAGGTAATGTGCAAGTAAACTCGAGTTGCAATTTACATTTATTTTGCCTTATAAAAATGACCATTTAATTATAATGAGAAAAATCATCTAATCATGCTTTTTTTTTTTTTTTTTTTTTTTTTTGCAGAATGGTAATAATAGCATTCCGTCTGAAGGGTTGCCGAGTAACGAAATACAATCTTCTGAATCTAGCTTTGAGGTACCACAAAATAAGGTGGCTTCTATCTCTAATTAATTTGTCTTAATTTTCTTGTATAAAACATTGTTTGCACTTAAGATCAATTTGGATGTTCAATATATACTATATTTGAATGCAGATTTATTGAGCAAAAGTTGTTGCGAATAAGGTCCATACTACGCTAGATAATGGGGTTATCTTCTATTGCTTATTCAGATTTTTCTTGTTATTTATTTCTTATGCATATAACTCTCAATTTTTTATTCTATTCCTTTTAAGTTATACTTTATTATTATTGCAAGATATTTTTTATGTCATTAATTAGGAAGATTATTATGATCATGTGATATTTGCTCATTTATACAAGTTAGTCTTAAAATTTTAAAATTTTAAATGTACTTTGTTTTTACTAAATATTAGGGTGGACTTGAAGTATATTTAAAAAGTCTGAAAAAGGCCCATAAATACGTTGCGCAAGGTTCTTTGTTGAGCACAAATCCAACTACTAAAATAGACGGCGTCGAGTTAGGATCACAATGCTGGGAGGTTCAAATAAATGTTCCAATAGAACCAAATGAGCAATTATTAAGATCATATGGAGGTTTTCAAACCATCGGAGATGCTGTAGGAGCAACTGTGGCTTGGCCATTTACATTTGTATGGGACTTATTATTATTATTTTTTTATATTCTAACTAATTTTACAATTTAATATATAGTATTAACTCGTTGTAACTAACTTTTAGCGCGTTCTACTATTTCTGTAGGTTCAGCGCAAGTAAGGATGCATTAGAATTCAAGATATTTATGCATATTTTGTTATGATGACATGCTACTTTATGTGATCCGGTCATTTTTATATTCAGATGTTGAATGTACTAATTACTACTTTATGTCATGTGATTATCTTTTTGTTACTTATTACTACTTATGTGTTTAGAAAACTTGGTAGTATTTTAACTTGTTACTTTTTTGGATGATGAATGTATTAAACAGTTTGAACTTATTTGTTTGTTGAATTAGTAATGAGCTTATCAATTTATTTGTATTGTTTTATTATGAATGACAGATATTATTTATTACATGAAAATTTTGAAATTAATTATTATTTAATAAATTGCATAGATCATCAATATTATGGTAAAATGTAATTATTATATATTATATATTTGCAAAATATTTTAGAATTACCGGCATTTACAATTACTGGAATCAATAATAGAATACCATTATTTATATAATGTTGCAAATTAATTAATAATTACCGGTATTTACTAGTGCCGGAGATGATTTAAAAATACAAGCATTAAAAAAATATCGGTAATAACTATTTCTATAGCGGGATTTGTTTAATGTTACTAATTACTTTGTTGGGTTATATGTAATGTAGATCTAAATAGGGGAAAAAACACCTAGAGGGGGGTGAATAGGTGTAAACGTATAAACACTCAAAAATCGTTGCGATAAAAACCCAATGCGGAAATAAAAATAACACACAAGATTTTTACGTGGAAAACTCCATCACCGGAGTAAAAAACCACGGGACCGATAACACGGCAGAAATCTACTAGAATTAAAACACGTACAAGGTGATTTACCGTACACACTTACGACTCAACCTTTTCCATACGCTCCTAGAGGATCTTCTCCGCTCGCTCCGCGACGCTTCTCGAATCCACGATCTGCGCCCAACGCCGAATCCACGGCGTCCTACGTCGAATCCACGACGTCCGACCGAATCCACGGTCTGCACCCAATAGCACCCTTCGAATCCACGAACGTGCCTCGCTCCGAATCCACGAGAGCGGTTGAACCTTGAATCCACAAGGACACGCGAATCCACGCGCCGATTTTGGGAAAATCGTTGTTTTTTTGGGTGGTGATGATCCGCCGAATACTTAGATCAAAGATAGATCGGAAATACCATCTAAGTATTCATTAGTTTGATTCAACTCAAGATGTGAGTATGAAAACCTAGAATCAAACTAATCAATATAGATGAAGAAACATAGAGTATTCTCTAATGATTTCCTTTCTTCTCTATATGTGGATCTTGGGCCGTATAAAATGATATTTGAATATGACGGCTATTTTGGATTATCTGGATTTTTTGGATTCACCCTAGAAAAAGAGTCATAGGGTCTATTTATAGGTTAGAAACATTTGGAAGGAGATAAGAATCAAAAACCTAACATTTCTGGAATTTTGACGGACGGCGATCCGGATCGGATTTGGGCGATAAGGATTGCAGTAGCATTAAAGACGGTTTCCAGAAAACAAACGTTCGGGATCCGGATCGGAATGCCTGATCCGGATCGTTCATACATTTCAGAAAACTCAACGTTCGGGATCCGGATCGTGAGATGCTGCGATCCGGATTGAAGTAATGTATGAAACAACAACCTTCGGGATCCGGATCGCTGGCTCTGATCAGGATCCTGAACATGTCCGAACACCAGTTTTTGATTTTTATGCAGTTAAAAATTCTTCCAGGTGTTTCTGCACTACAAGAAGTATTCGGATCACCAATAATCTTTAGTTAAACATACCTGATTCTTTTGAATTCTTCTTTCTTGAGATTGAGTTAAATGATCCAACTTTCTTCACCTTCAATCTTCAAGACTTGAACCTTTCACGAAACTACGCCTACTCAAATTCCGTAACAATCTCCCCCTTTGGCGGTTTCGTGACAAAACACAGATCCACTAAAGAAAATTCAAAAAGATATTTTTGTTGCTATCACCATACAACAAAAATTTACAATGGAGATCCAAAAATTTAAAAACATGAGATAAACTCCTAAAACAGACTCTAGACTTAGACATCTGTACTCTCTGCACAAAGAAATCATTCTTGACAAAAAGAGATCGTTAGATACCTCAAGAATATTTAGCATTCAAAACCTAACAGAGATAGAGTTTATGCTCACCATGACATTGAGTAATTCAGATATGTAATAAGATCACAATCAAACATTGACATATCTTCTAAGCAATAAAATTCCAAATGTCATAACTTTGCTTTGTTAGTAATCAAACAACTTGTTAGTAATAATACATGTCCAAATAGTTGGTCGAATAGTTAGTAGGAACATGCAACAAATCACAAGATAAAAACCAAAGTTGTGATACTTACCTTTCACCAAAGTCAAAGTTGAAATGAGTTGAAATGATACTTACCTTGATGTTCACACATTCACATCAATCATTGTTCAATCATTGTTCAAGTTCTCTCTAAACTCTCTCCCCCTTTTTGTCACAAACAAAGCCAAAATTACAAAACACAAGGAGAGTTAAAAAGTTTCAAAAATTGT
Organism: Tillandsia leiboldiana; assembly: GCA_029204045.2. Taxonomy (NCBI): domain Eukaryota; kingdom Viridiplantae; phylum Streptophyta; class Magnoliopsida; order Poales; family Bromeliaceae; genus Tillandsia; species Tillandsia leiboldiana. The sequence continues at coordinate 9,874,515 of CM055072.1, forward strand.
TCCGAACTGTGAGAACTAGAACTAAGAGTAAGTTGTCACGCCCCGAGTTTAAAAATCAGGTCTGAAATTTTTTTTTTTTTTTTTTTTTTGAATAAATCAGAGTTTGCAAAACGGGCGTAACAGACCGCCACACATATAGGAAATCCCCTATCCACAGGGATAGGGTCTCTCCTATACATGCACGGCTAGGCAAATCTAATCATCAATCAGAGATCAATCAACATCTAAACTAGACAATGACTAATCAACAGGAATAATCCAAATAATCATGCTAACATCAATCTGACATATCCAAATAATCGAAAAGCTGAAATAACATAAATCAGAGTCAACCACAATCATCAGGGGGACAGCTCTATCGTAACAGCCTCACTGGATCGTCCCGACATCTCACCACCCGAAAGACCTGCAACAGTCACCCGAGGGTGTGAGACACACCGGAGTGTATCCCAGTGGGCACGACGAGCCGAGAAGTAGCTAATCGTACCTACTGGGTACTAAAATCTGCGGATAGTAAGAATCATAGGGTAAAGCTGAACAATAAAGCAGATAGGATCTACTGGTAATCAACATAAATCCACAGATAGGCTAACTAGGCAGGTAATCAATCATCAGGACTACAGATAAGAAATACCGTAAGTCAGGATATGTCAGTGATAATCAGTCATAAGAGCGGTAGATCATGTATGCTGGAAATCAAAGGTATCCACAATAATCATGCATAAGGAACTGCAAATGATAAAAGCATGTCTACCGATACTAATACTGGAAATAAACTGAGCAACAGTATAAGGTAAAAGTAATGCGTCAATAAGGAAACTATCAATCATCCAATCAAAAGCCACCATATTGGTCCCACAAGACCTCAGGCAAAACTGCCCACCTGGCACCACCTGGTTGACATTCCCTCCACTGAGGGTCACGGGTTGCAACTGCTAACCACTTTACCGGTAAAGAACAAAGCGCACGAGGAGCGACCTCGGATATGTTCGTGAAGTACAACGGTGCGGGCGATCATAATGCAAATGCTCAAGCTCTCGGTCCACTGACCGGGTAATCGGCAACAAGCCGGGATCCCAACAGGGAAATCATCTATCATTTCGATCAGAATCTATCATGCATATCGGAACATCAAGTAATATCTATCAATCATGCATATCGGAATATCAACAATAAATCGGCTGACAGGAATCAACAAGTGCCATCAAATCATGTAGATCTATATACTGAAAAAGCTGATGAACAGATATGTATATGGTATGTCTCATGAAGATCAAGGTCTATCAGAAATATAAAAACTGATAAACAGGTACGTAAGATATGTCTCACGTAGATCAAGATCTATCAGGACTAATCATAGGGCATGTCAATACAATCATCAAGGCTAATCTAGATAAAATCCGCAGGTATATATGTCAAGAGGTCAGCATATGTCAAGATATGTCATATATGTAATCAGCAGGGCAATCAAAAATAGGTGTCCGACTGGACTAAAGCAACCAGAGGGCCGAATAGATCGAACCCGGACCGAAGCTAACCCACCTGAATGTAGGCGGTCCAACGACTCCAACAGAAGGCTCGTGGGCCGGAGTCAGACTGCAGGGACCTGAATCACGAATACTAATCAGGGACTGATAACCAATTTTCGCTCAACGGAAGCCGTTGGATTCCTAACGAAAAGCTTAGGAATCATATACACACTTCCCTAGGCAGCACACGCTGTTACAATTGCATTTAGACCCCTAGGGTTTCCAAAATTGCATTTTTATAGCTATTTGAGAGCTGTTTTCGCTCGTTCTCTTAATCGGGATATTATTTTTACGAACCGTCACCTCCAGTAGGTGACATTCAACTTTCTGAACACCGTGCTCACCCATTTGCGGCAGCACGGAACCCGAGAAAATCTTCGGGCCATAATTTACTTCTCTAACCTAGCCTTAATGCATTTTTGTTTCTCCGACTCATCAAAACCAATTTATTACGCGAGCATCACGTCCAGTGACCCCAAATTAGCTAGGAGCTCACTGTCGCTGCTTTGCAAACAACTCAGAACAGACCTTGGGCCATAACTTTAATCCTAGAGCTTGACAACATTAGAACTTAAGTTTTACTGTTGCAAATGAAATTCTGCTTGAGCCCTTTGCTCACAGCAGCTCAAGAACCCTGGGGCTTGCCCTATTTGCAACCTAGATCTGCTGGATCACAAGATCCAATACCCTCACTCTTAATCAAACCACAAAGTCTCCATCTTAATTTCCACACAGATCAACTTTGATCTGAAGTGAGCATCAAGCTCAGGGAATGAAATGAAGCAATTTTCCTATTATACTCGAAACCAAATTCCATTTAAAATCTCACTGTGGCATTTCCTCGAACATATGGTGTGCATCAATTTTCAACATACAACCAACCAAGTTCCAAGTTAGTTTTCTGCAACAAGGGAACCTGGGAGCTTCTCTTATGAAAGAGTATGTGTTTCTAAGTTGCAGAAACCTTTCCAACAAGTTTGGTTCAATCTTGCACCCTCGGTTGGCCGCGGGCATGGCGAGGGTGATGAAGAAGATGATCTTCGTGGGGACCCGAAATGGAGTTTTCCATCTCTGGTCTCTGGGCCTCAAGCAACTGCACCATAAGGTGCCTTTCATCACCACCATCACTCCTGAACCAGTTCCCGGCGACGAGGACACGGCGGTGGCGCGGCGGAGCAAAGCTCGGTTTCGAGCTTCCCACCATTAATGGTGGATTTTCACCAAGGCTGCAAAGAGCCCATGCACATGCATGGCTAGGTTCTAAATGGTCCCAGCAAACTTCCCGACCATGTCACACCCGCCGGAGACGGCCGGAGAACCGGCCACCGCAACATGAACCCGTTTCGGGACATCTAAATGATCCCATGAAGCTTCTCGGGCATGTGCCCGGCGGTGGGGAGCGTCGCCGGCGCCGGAGCAACAAGCTCAGCCATGGTGCACAAAACCCGAGATTAGGGTTTCAATCTGCAATCGATCTACTTGATCAAACTCCACCAATTTTGGTGGAGATGATCCTTAGGTCCTACAGTAAATTCCCATCATTTTACTTTTCAATTTTATCCACTGGTTGTGGAGATTGGCCGCGGCGGAGCAACCTAGGGTTCCGGCAAAGAACTTTATCCCGCCGGCGACCGGGAGCATTCCCGACTTCGGGGTTCGGCTGGGAGGTTCACCAAGAGGTGATAGAGATAACCAAGGGGGTCTAGGTAGCAAGAAAATCAAAGACAAGGAAGGGCTTACCTGGCCGGAACCGAGGAAGAAGAAGGTGGTGGCGCGTGGCCACGGCGGAGTACCAGCCCACCTCGGCTTGTCTTCTGGATGAAGAACACCACCCAAGAGGGGTCAAGGCGCAGGTTCTAAGGTTTTGGTGCTCTCCTTCTCCTACAACCCCGGGATCAAGAGGGTGTCTTGATCTTTTTCCTTCTCCGGCGATGAAGCGGCGGCCGGTGCGGGGCTCCCGTGGAGTGCGGCAGAGAAGGTGTAGAGATGGTTGAGGGGTGCGGCTAGGGCATACACCTCGGGGTTTAGGGTCCGTGGCACCCGAGCTCTAGTATACACCTATATATAGTATTAGGCAACATTGCAATTTGCCCTTCCAACACTTTGTATTTTTACTTAAGTCCATTGCTGTAGAACACATTTGCTATAAGGACCCTCCTCTACAAGTTTGGTGCAAATCGACACATAAAATATAGCACCTTTACGCAAAATACTATGATTTTTCTCCTATTTCACGCTTTTCGAGACAATCGGACCATCAAACTGAAAATCTGACACCGCCACGACGTCCGGCTCGACGCAACCTATCAGGTAGCGATTTTGGTTCGCTAAAATTTTGCTCCAAAATTTTTAAATTCCATCTTATACTGTAATTTATACCGTTCGGCACGCTTTACGATGCTTTAGGCTCGTCAAATGCAAATTTCGTCAGTGCCATTGCGTTCAGAACAATGAAACCGTTCAAAATGACTACCTGGATCACTATGTTCAGATTCCGGATAGTAATTTGGTCAGCATTACATTCGTCGGAGTCCCGAAAATTAAGATTACTGTTCATATACAGTAATTCACTTAAGTGCACTGTGCACAGAGCACTGTTACATTGGTCGCGGCTATTTCGCCCGCTTCTTCATCGATTTCTGGAAGATCCGACCGTCAGATCGAAAAGTGCTGAATATCAATCTCGCTCAGTTCGACGAGACGATCACAACGGTCAACTCGGATTTCCAAGATCACGTCCGGGTTGGAAAATAGCCTTTTTGTCTTGTGCATAGTGCGACTTGCACCCTGGCGATTGACCCTATAGGTCAACAAAGGTCTTTTAATTTCAAAACCAGCTCAAAATTCACTTTTAATCTATTTAGTAAAATAAAATATTTCGAGTTTCTACATAAGTCCTAAAAACTGAACTCCTGCACAAAAAGATTAGAAAGAAAGTTAAGTCAGTCTGAATCCGAACTAGTGGGATTGGTACAATCCAACTTCTTCAAAATCGCTTGAAGCATTTTTGACATTCTGGAGACCTTTCTTTTCATCTTATGTTGCTCAGAGATAATCTGTTTGAGATTTGTAGACACGCTGTCTTGTTCAGCAGACGATCTTCGCTGTTCTTGTCGAAGTGAGGACCCTACATTCGCTTTTGCTGTGTGTCTCCAGGACGTTGAAGGATGTAGTATAGAACCAGACGGTGCATCTTGACCTTCAATCCATGGAGATTCTCTAGGGAGAGAGCGAGCTCTGGCGAGGGGTCTATCAATCTGAATTCCAGTTCCCCTCGAATTCTTTCTCCTAGTGTACTGCTTGGTTGTTGAGGAAGATCTCATCAGCTTCTTGTTCTTCAAGTACAACCTATCTTCTTTGTCAATAGCTTTTTGTGCTTGTTCACAAATCTCTTCCCAGTCTTCTTCATCTGATTCTGAATCATTTTGACAAACTTTCTTTGTCTCTTCTTGATTTGAGTCATCTTGTTCTCTTTTTATAGAAGACGCACTAGGTCCTACCATTGCTACCAAAAGGAAGATTATCCAGGCGAACGCCATTGGTGCAAGTGCTTAATAGATTTAAAATCCTGTGAACAATAACCCAAGAACACATGATAAATTGTTAATTTTCAAAGATTTGAAAAAATTGTACCCAAACAATCATAATCATGTAGAGAGACTAAGAATCAAATTAGTTTTGCAAAAGGAATTTTAAAAATAGATCAATTGCATGATTTTTGAAAATCCTCATTATATGCCCTAAAACCGAATTCTTTGAAATCGAAGACCAAAAATCCGTTTAACTTGGGAATACCTAGCACATAATCAAAACTAATCTACCCAGAGTTCTTATTTCAAAAGAAATTTGATCAAAAACCATCCACAAACGAAATCAATCCAAGAAATTCATCACGTTTGAGGAGGAAAAAGAAAAACGGTGAAAAACCGAGATTTTGATCAATAAAACTTGTATTCGAAGAACTTGAGTTTGGAAAGCTCCAAGGTGCAATAGTTCTAGAGAGAGAGGCTCTAGAGACTTGAGAACAAAAGATTAAGGTAAAAGAAATCAAAACCCTCTTGTTCTTATTAAAACCCTAGCCGTGATCCGGATCGGATCGAGATTTCGATCCGGATCGGCAAGCCGCAGGAAGAAGCCTGCGTTCGGGATCCGGATCACCTTGCCCGATCCGGATCGGCTCCAACTTTTTCTTCAGAAAAATTTTAGAAAAATTTCATAAAATCCAGAAAAAGTATGTAAGCACAATTGTGTATCAACTTTAAACAAAAATCATCGTTTCATACAACAAGAATTAGATTATGCCAAATCTATCAATAATATCCAAAAATGAAACGAGAATTTACAAGAATTAAATCCCTTAAAGTTGAACACCTTCAATTACATCTAACTTGATCTTATGAGTAATGCCTTTATCAAATCATCAATTCAGTAAAGAAAATGAAATACAAAGATCAATAGATGTTTGAAATCCCAAATATAGTAGATAATTTATCTAGACAATCTGTTGAAGAGAGTGGCTCTTTGAGCATCTTTCTTTAAAAACCCACCTTATACCAACCTTGAAATTTGACGGAGTCAAGTATTTCAACATGTATTTTACTTAATCAAAAATTGAACAACCATGCTTGGTATATATGTGGTAGCTGCACACAATACTCGGACGACCGAGGTGGTAGCTCTTTCCTCCATGTGGTGGTAGTTTTCACACTCCTCATTGGGATGTAACTCTTTCCACATCTTTTGAGCATTTTACCTTTCTTTGACTCCCCCTCAATTGGCTATCAATTATTTAAGATATAAAGTATTCAACCAAAAATTAATCTCGATTTCATACTCGACTAAGCAGTCAAATAAGATAATGACTATACCAAGAGATCATTGAGAGAGAAATTGACTTTGATCACTCAGAAGATGATTTAATTAACATAAATGATCATTGCAACAGTGAAATATTATGATGGCAAAAGCATAATAAATTTCTAAATGTGCGAAAAGATGCAATTAAAGTCAATTATGATCTATGCTCAATTAATGTCCTATGTACAAACATAGATAATGAACAAAACAAAAACAAACAAAACCTATCCTAAGCAAAGGTTTCAAAAAGAAGTTTATTTCAAGGAAAGCATTCCAATTGCTTTTCGCAAATGAATAAAACGTTTTTGATCCAAAGGTTTTGTTAGAGTGTCAGCTAATTGATCCTCAGTTGAAATATATGAAAGTTGAAGAGTATTTGATTCAACTAGCTCTCTAAGAAAATTGTCACGCCCCGAGTGTAAACCAGAACTCGGGCTCGTCTACAGATCCGTCGTGCACACGGAATTTTCCGCATACACGAAGCGCCGGTAACCTGCTCAAATAATAAAGATACAAAATAGAGCAATACAACAGAGCTGAACTGAAAAAATACTACATCTCAGACAGAACTGGAAGTAAAAAAAAATACAAAATGACTGTAGAATAAGTACAAGTTTCTCTCCCAGCTCACCACAAAATACAACCAGCTGGCTAAAGCCAGACCCCAAAAGTAAAAGTACAACCGTCTGAGATAGGATACATAAGAGGTACAGTCTAGCTACTCACTGTCGGGCCCGCTGTCTAGCTACTCGGCCGTCCTCTCTCCACGACCCGCCGCTGCAAATCCAGCAGCCCTCGCAGAAGGCTCTGCAAAACAAAGGAGAAGAAAAGAAAAAGAAGAATGGGGGTGAGAACTACTAGTAAACCAGTAGCCTCCCCTAGTGGGTAAAACCTCAACTCTAACACACCCACTAGGTCTACCAGAGGCAAAAGGAAAGGAGAGTGGTAAGAAAAGAAACCGCTGCAAAAAGGGAAAATCTACCACTACTATGCCTCTAAAATACAGTCCTAGTCTGGAACAACCGTATGCAACAGTAACCAACCGTCCCAGATAAACCCAATCTGTGCCGCCCTCATCATCGGGCAAATAAGCCGCGCCGATGTGATAGCAAAACTCCTGCTGCCGCCCTCATCATCGGGCAAATAAGCCGCGCCGATGTGATAGCAAAACTGTCCATAACTGTCCGGCCCCGGCCTCCGAAGGGGATCTCGAGGGGAGCTACCCACACGAGTAAAGCACCACCGGGCAATAACCGCGCCGGTAAGATAAAAGCATCACCGGGCAATAACCGCGCCGGTGATAAAAGCAGGATTGGATCACAACTATAAAGAGCCCAGTGGAACACAACCCTCCACTAAAAGAAAACTGATTCCCCAATCAGATGCAAAAGTAACCATCCGGTCAATCGCCCAATATCCGCGATTGCCGCAATACCCCCCCCCCAATCCACGACCAGGTCTCACAACCGACCTCCGGTCAACCGCCCAAAACCCGCGGTCGCCGGAATAACCCACAATCACAAACATGTCCCACATCCGACATCTGGCCAACCGCCTACTATCCGCGGTTGCCACAAAACCCTCTAATCCATAATCATGCCCTATCACCGATGTCCTATAACCGACATCCGGTCAACCGCCCAATATCCGCGGTCACCGCCAAAACCCATGATCCATAATCCAGGCCCCGACTACACTATCCCAAACCCCTGCTCAAACCCGAGCAAACCCACCTGACCAACGAAAAGGAGAAAGAAGCAAACAAGGTTTCTCCTAAGTCAAGTTCCAGCATGAAAGTGTAGCGATAAAAGATGGCCTACCTAGATGTCCATACATGTGACGCCCCACTTCCCAGGGGGTCACCCATCCTAGAACTACTCTAGCTCTAGCACGCTTAACTCTCATGTTCCTCTTGGATCTTGCTACCATCCAAAATGCTATAGCCGGGTTAGAGATTTAGTCCTATTATATCATTTATATAGAGGACTAATCCAAATTCCGGGGGTGTCACAATACAAGCATGCAAGTGTTCTCAAGGAAATAAAGAAAAAGGCAACCAATAGTGGTTCCACATGTGTAACAATTAATAGATCCGCATAGATATAACCATCATGCTAAAACATTATCCAACCACACATGTCTATAATCCACGTTCCATAATAAAGCATCACTATCCACCTATGCATGTCATAAAATCCTCAATAGCACCAACCACTAACAGGATAATCATAAAGCCCAAAATAAATAATCCAATCCACATGCAAGGTTAAACGCTAACATTCCATCCATACCAACATGTATAAGTCCCAACCACTATCAAATATCCACAATAGTAATTTCCATTGGAAAGGCTCACAATTTTACTTTAAGCATGCATGTCCATAATTAATCATTCAATAAACCAATTGGAGGATCTCTCCAATATTCCTAGGGGCATGTCAGAAAATTGAGGAGTATAACAACCACCCACCTCGATCGCTAATTCCAAGTCCAAAGAGTGCTCCAGGCCAAAAGCTAAACCGCCGCGATCACTGAACAAGAATTACCCCAAAACATACAATTAAATTCAACACATGCTGTCCCAAAGCTAACAGTCCAAATATGCCCTGTTTTTACCTGCGAGGAGTGCCCAGAAAAATCCAAGAAAAATACTCTCACGATCCTCGCGACGAACCCGTCGAAACGAGTACCTGCACGCTCAAATCCGAGTTTCCTACACTGAGAAATAAATCCGGCAAGGGAACCACCCCGAAATAAACTGCTCTCAAAAACTGTAGCAAACACTTCTGTACACAGAGATTTCTCACCTTCGAAAAATATTCAGAAAATTCCAAGAAAATTTGGGGATATTCCTCGTGATGTGTAGATGCAAAACGCCTTTTGAATTGCTCCAATCCGATGCATGTGCGAGAAGATATCATCAAAATACTGCAACACTGTCCAAAACTCCGCCCCAGAAAAAGAGGTCACAAGATGATCCGAAAACCCCAAGAAAAGCTCGGAATGGGAAAAACCAGTACACATGGGAAACGTAGCCCTACCTGTCGTGAGTCCAACGGCGCAAGAATCGCCTCATTCGGAGGTCGGAGTAAGCCGGGGGAGTCCTTGCACCAAAATGCGACGAAGAAGATCACAAACGAACGAGCGTCGCGCCGCGCCGCAAAAATAGAAACCTTGGGATGCGTGCTGCAGAAAAATCCTGAAATCTGCAGATGGATCCGGCTCTGGGAGATGAAGAAATCTCGTGAAGGTGGCACTATGAAAGGAGGAACAGGGAAAAAGTTCTTCCCTGCAGAACTCGGCCTATTTATAGGCCAGGAAAAACAATTGGGGAAATGACCAATGGGTCCCCACTTTCGGGCGCTCCCGATTTTCGGGCGGCTACAGTGTTGGGCCCGGCCCAACACTGTGCGCGCCCGAAATCGCCACGGGCCTCCACGTCGCCCCCCGAACAGGCAACAGCCTTCCCCGCCTCCCGCGCAGTGCCGCGTGGCCCGCCTGGTCAACGCGGGTGGGTGGCGCCCGCGAATCACAGGGCGCCACCTGGCCCGCACTATCTCCTCCGACCAACCCTGGCGCGCCGCCAGTCGCCCCCTGCCGCGCACTGTTCAGAGGCACTCCACGCTCCGTGGTCCCAGCCTGCGTGAGCCCGCCAACCAGAAACCGACACGTGTCCACCCCGGTCCACCGTGCGCCCCGCACTCTCCGTAGACCCCGCCCCGCGGACCGGCCCACTCCCGAGCCGCCACGCGTCCCGCCCCCGGTGCACGCCTGCCGCGTGGACCGGGCGGCCCGCGCCTCTGCCCGCCGCGCTGCCCGCGGCCGCTCCGCCGCTGCCCGCCGCCGCCGCCGCTGCCCGCCGGCGGCCGGAGACACTGTTCCGGCATGAACAGTACCCGATGCTCAAAAATAACAAGTGGGTAGTCCGTTTTGACCGTTCTCGCGCGCTGAATCCGAATTTGATGTCCATTTTGCCAAATTCCAACCCCAAAATTTGCCGATGGCATCCGAAAAGGTATTCCTTGGTCCAAACTTCGCGCTGAGTCCATTTTTAATATCCGCATCGCGCAAAACCACTTCTAACGATCCGACGGAGTCCATTGATCACCCACGTGATCCAGTAAGCCCGAAGTCCGCCACAACTGCCCAATTGGTGCACAAACACCTCCAACACACAGTACAAGCTCCCCAGATGTCACCAATGACTCAACCACAGCTCTGCAGAGATCCAGGTCATCACAAAAATGATATCTAAGTTCAATATGTTTTGTTCTAGAGTGCAACACAGGGTTTTTAGAAATGTTAATTGCACTTGTGTTGTCACAAAGAATTGTTACCGAAGATGCTAAAATCCGGAAGTCGCTCAACACACTTTTCATCCAAATGAGTTGGGTTGAACAACTACCCGCTGAAATGTATTCCGCTTCGGCAGTCGAGAGTGCTATGCAATTCTGCTTTTTACTGTGCCATGCAACAAGGCAATGACCAAGATAGAAGCATGCACCACTCGTGCTTTTCCGATCATCCACTGATCCTGCCCAATCGGCATCTGAGTATCCAACAATATCCAAACTAGTTCCCATAGGATACCAAATTCCGAAATTAATTGATCCTTTGATGTACCGGATGATCCTTTTCACCGCTTTCAGGTGAACCTCCTTTGGTGCTGATTGATATCTCGCGCAAATTCCAACACTAAAGGATATATCCGGGCGACTAGCCGTGAGGTAAAGTAGACTTCCAATCATACTTCGATACAGTTTCTCGTCTACATTCTCACTTTGTGAATCACTTCCAAGTCCCTTGTGGCTAGTTCCCATTGGAGTCGGAAAATCCTTCGAATTTTCTAAGTCAAACTTTTTAACCAACTCCATTGCATACTTGGATTGACTCAAGTGAATACCTTCATCATTTGTTTAATTTGCAATCCAAGAAAATACGTCAATTCGCCCATCATGGACATCTCAAATTCGCTTTCCATGGTCTCCGCGAATTTAGAAGCATCATTATCTCTTGTTGCGCCAAATACAATGTCATCGACATAGATTTGTGCTACAATGAAATTGCTTTGATAATGCTTCACAAAGAGAGTCCTGTCTGCTCCCCCTCGAGTATCGCCCTTCTCCAAAAGGTGCTTTGTCAGCCTTCGTACCATGCTCGCGGTGCTTGTTTCAGACCGTAAAGAGCCTTTTTTCAAACGAAAAACATGGTTAGGTGTTTATGGTCTACAAAACCTTTCGGTTGAGCCACATAAACTTCCTCATTTAAAAACCCATTTAGAAACGCGCTCTTAAGTCCATTTGAAATAATTTGATTTTAAAATGACAAGCAATAGCAAATAGTATACGAATGGACTCGAGTCTAGCTACAGGGACGAATGTTTCATCAAAGTCTATACCTTCTACTTGAGAGTAGCCTTGAGCACTAATCGTGCCTTGTTCCTGATGATAGTACCATCCTATTTTTCTTGTTTCTTGAAAATCCATTTGGTACCTATCACATTATGTTGCTTTGGAGGCTTCGTTAATTCCCAGACTTTGTTTCGCTCAAATTGATGGAGCTCTTCCTGCATTGCTTTAATCCAGTAGTCATCCTGAAGAGCTTCATCTATGTTCTTTGGTTCGATTAAAGATACGTAGCAAGCGAATCCACAAACCAACTGCCTCCGAGTTCTAACTCCTTCTTGTGGATCTCCAATGATGTTTGATTCAGGATGATCCTTGGAGATTCGTAGCGTTTGTTGAAACGGAGTACTCGGAGGTATATGAGATGATTACTGCACATCAGATAACTTGAAGACCATTTGATGAATCATTAATATTGGAAGTATTATCATGAGAAGATGCAATGGCAGGTGAATCATCATCTAGAGAGATATCGAGGGTAGATTTTTCAGATGCAAAGTGAAAAGCTTCATCTACTTTAACATTTATAGATTCTACAATCGTTTTAGATTCGATGTTAAATACTCGATATGCTCTGCTATTTGTAGAATAACCCAAAAAGATCCCTTCGTCACTTCGAGAGTCAAACTTTCCAAGATTTTTACGGTCACGTAAATGTAACATCGAACTCCCGAAGATACGAAAGTATTTGATATCCGGTTTTCTACTAAACCACAGCTCATATGGTGTATTTAAAGTTCCTGGGCGCAAATACACTCGATTAATGACATAGACAGCGGTGTTCACAGCTTCAGCCCAAAAATGTAGCGGTAAATTCCGGCTATGAAGCATCACACGCGCCATCTCTTGAACAACCCTGTTTTTGCGCTCAACAACACCATTCTGCTGAGGTGTATAGGGTGCCGAGAATTCATGTTTATGCCGTTGAAGTACAAAAGTCAATGAATTTTGAATTTATGAATTCTCCACCTCTATCACTTCTAACACGAATGATCTTTTCATTCTTTTCAATCATAATACGATGGCAAATCTCATGAAAAGAGTCAAACGTATCAGCTTTCTCTTTTAAAATGCTACCCAAGAAAAACCGAGAGAATCATCAACCAATAAGAAAATATACCATTTACCTCCCAAGATGGTTGACGGGTCGGCCAAAAGAAAGAAAAAATAGTCTACATAAACTACACAACATTAATCGTAGAACGATTAAAGACAAGGAGGGATTTCACCTTTGCATACCCAAACCTTTTGAGTTTTGGAGTATGTTGGCAATGGTTGAGAAATTTTCCTTGTGAAGACGTCTTGTATGATTGATCTTTTTCTTTTGTCATCGTCTTGTTTGAGTACTACCAATGTTCTTTTCTTTTGAAAATCCTTCTTTGAATTCCGGGGTGAACTTATTGGTAGCAGTTGCAAGATGTGGTTGATTTGATCTTTGAGCTCCAATCTTGCAATTTCTTTCATGTGCCCTGCAAAATTACAACGAAAACATACCTTTGGCTTGACGATTCCGAAGAGGATGAAGTAGGCTTGTTGTCGTTGTTTGTCGTGAATTCCGGTGTCGGAGGAGGAGATACCGACTGAGGCACAAAGACTGTCCCACTCGAACTTGGATTGTTTCAGTTTGAGTGTACCCGAGGCCGAACTTGTTTGTTTGACCAAGACCAAGAAGTTTATCCAACTTACTCCTTCCTAGAAGAAATTGCTGTAAGTCATCCTTGAGTTGGAGAATGGTCTCTGTCATTTCCAATTTTTCCTGTCGGCCTCGCCTAGAGCTTCAAGAAGTAGTTTGCTTTGTTCACCATATCTATATAGTTCTTCTCGAGTTGCTCATTGGACTCTTGAAGGGAAACATTTGCTTTTATCAAATTATCCCTTTCCACTTCAAGATCGGTCGAGAGAGAAGTTACCCTTTTACTTCTTCTTCGAGATCCTGCTCTCCCAACCTTGTTTTGCTTAGCAATTTCTAAATCCGTAAATTGATTGAATTCAGGTAGTGCAATCTTCCGATCCCCTAAATGGCTCAGATAGCGACAGAGGCCCTTTTCTACTGTATAAATTGCAACAGTTACGAGACAGAAATATTGTCTTTCAAATTCGAGCCAAATCCGAAAATCCGAGATGACCATTGCCGATCGTCTCGGTCGCACATGAAAGTCTATTCCACTTGTCGACGATCGGGACGGTCGGATCTTTCCGTAAAAAAAAAAAACTGCGAAGAATAAACGGGTCCCACAACTTAAGTTGTGATAGTTATCCCTATTTTAAATC
>CM055072.1:9888676-9956929 GCA_029204045.2 Tillandsia leiboldiana
CACTATCCCACTCGAACTAGGACTGTCTCCAGTTCGAGTGTATCCGAGGCCCGAACCGATTGTGTTTGACCAAGACCAAGCAATTATATCCAACTTAACTCCTTCCATAGAATTGCTTTAAATCATCCTTGAGTTGGAGAATGGGTCTTCGTCATTTCCCGTTTTTCCTGTCGAACCTCGCCGTAGAGCTTCAAGAGTATCGCTTTATAATCCACCATATCTACATGACTTCTGTTTCGAAATGCTCATTGGACTCCTTGAAGGGAAACATTGACTTTAATCAGAGTTATCCCGTTCCTCTTCAAGAGCGTTTGAGAGAGAAGTTGCCATTTTGCTGCTATCTTCGAGATCCTGCAATCTCGCTCTCAAACTCTTGTTTTGCTTTGCCATGATTCTTTGAATCCCTCAAAAGCTATGGTAGGCAAGAGAAATCTTCACCTTCGAATACTCGATTCGTCGTCCATGGCTTCTTGATTCCAGCATGGGAGGAGTTGGACAAAGAATCGGATGTCCTTGCCATTAAGCACATGAAGGGGTGAAGATGGGGACCGCTGGAATGTGTCGTTGCGTTATTTTCTTCTTCATCACTGGAAGATGACTCATTTGACGTTGAGTTGTCATCCCAAGTGACGGCTTGCATCGCCTTCTTCTTCCGCCGGATTCTTATTGGGACACTCCGTTGAGATATGGTCGTACCCTGGCGCACTTGAAGCATGGGACTTGTCCTCTGAGTTTTTCTTATCCTTTGAAAAACTTTCTTGCTTCTTACTTTTTTTTTTGGCTTGAAAAACCTTTGTGACAACCCCGGAATTTGGATTAGTCCTCTATATAAATGATATAATAGGACTAAATCTCCAACCCGGCTATAGCATTTTGGATGGTAGCAAGATCCAAGAGGAACATGAGAGTTAAGCGTGCTATAGCTAGAGTAGTTCTAGGATGGGTGACCCCCCTGGAAGTGGGGCGTCACAGTTGGTATCAGAGCCATTCACCAGCCGAAATGTGAGATGAGTCTTCGGCTGAGCCAGGGTTATATAGCGGGTAAGCAGGCTCAGGCCCGGCTAATGACCTTTGTTAGTGAGTGCAGCTCCTCACAAGGTCGGCTAAGGCTAGCGAGACGAGTCTCACATCGCCTGGTGCTTGTGAGTGTGCTTGAAGCCTGACGTGGACGTCAGGGCTTAAAGGGGGAAGAATGTGGACAACCCCGAATTTGGATTAGTCCTCTATATAATGATATAATAGGACTAAATCTCCAACCCTGCTATAGCATTTTGGATGGTAGCAAGATCCAAGAGGAACATGAGAGTTAAGCGTGCTATAGCTAGAGTAGTTTCTAGGATGGGTGACCCCCCTGGGAAGTGGGACGTTCACACCTTTGCCTTTCTTCACTTTCCGAAGGATGGAGTTTTACTTGAATTACCCCCTTCGAAAGTTTCGGCGAAAATTCCTTGTCAAGAGAGCAAGCTGCTTCTCAAAGTCCTCCATAGATAGGTTCTCGTCATCGTCTGAGGATGTGAATCCTCCGCGTCTTCTTCTTTTTGTTGTTTCAAACCAAAACCCGAAGACTTAGAAGAGGATGCCTTTCCCGAAGAATAGTTAGTAGGAAATGTCATTTCATATGTTTGTAATGAACCAACTAATTCTTCTACCACGGATTCGTCCGGATGTTTAATAGTTTCAATGGCGTAACCTTGGAACGAAATCTTTCAGGAAGAGTTCTTAGAATCTTTCTTACATTTTAAATTCTGGAATTTTCTCTCCCAAGTTAGCACATGAATTCACGATGTCTTGCAATCGTGTATAGTAGTCTGTGAATGATTCATTTTCTGCCATGAAATGGAGTCAACTTGCTCGTAAGCATTTGCAGTTTTTGAATCTTCACAAGGTTAGTTCCCTCATGTGTAACTTGAAGAACATCCCAGATTTCTTTTGCAGTCTCACATGCCGAGACGCGAGAGAACTCAGTTTGTGACAAAGCATTAAATAAAGCGTTAACACCTTTGCCATTGTAAGAAGATAAGTCTATCTCTTCCTTGTCCATTTCGACCTAGGTTTGAGGTGCGAACATCAGCAATAATTTCAGTGGATTAGACCATCCTAATTCAATTGATTTCCACACCCGTTCGTCGCGATGGAAATTAAAAAGGCTTTCATCCGTACTTTCCAGTAGGCATAATTTGTTCCATCGAAGAATGGGGGTTTGTTGATGTTTCCACCTTCAACCATTGTTTACAACCCTATTCCCGCTCTGATACCACTTGTTGGGTTATGTATTAATTGGATCTAAATAGGGGAAAAACACCTACAGGGGGTGTCACGCCCCCGGGTCGAAACTGCGACCCGGGCTCGCTAACAGATCCGCCATTTGTACGGAAACTGCCGTACAGACGAAGCGTCTAGCCTGCAAGACAAAACTACAGCTACACAGATATCAGAGCGGATAAAAAGCTGTACTATAAAATTTTTCTCAACTACAGGCTGCAACACCCATAGCCTATCTCCAAAATCAGACGATACAAAAAGAAGTGCACCTATACAACATCTACAAATCTAAATGGGAGATAGCTAAACAGGAAACATAACCAACTCCCACAATCCGGGATGGTACATCTACCTCTCTCTAAAGTAACAATGCTGGTGGGGAACTATCACGCGACTCCCTCCCTGTCCTCGGTCCGTCCAGTCAAGCCAGCAGGAACGGAAGAAAGCCTCAGCAACCTGTCACCGACAGAGGGTGTGAGAACTACATCCTACAGTAGTTCTCAGTGGGTACCGTCTCCAAGAACCACGGTCTGCCCACTAAGTCTACCAGAGGCATAAGATAGAGAAAAAGACTGATGATAAGATAAATAAGCTGGAAAAGAATCTACAGCTATCATGCCTCTATCTACTATGCTCAATAAGAAGGAGACTAAGGATGATGGTATGCAGTCACTCACTGCTGACAATATGTCACAAGTACTAAGCCCAAGACGCTCTACTACGACACATGCTACACCATCACTCTCTCAGTGTATCTCAATCTCAGCGACTGCCCCACAGGGTCCAGTCGAGTCAAGCCTGCGCCCCCTGGTGTATCAACCAGGGTGTCCCAACGGACAAACTCGATATCTCACACAGTGACCCCATGGTAGCACGGCCAGGGGTATCAAGCGACCTCTAGTATATGAACTAGGCGCATCATCGCAGCCAGCCTCGTCAGGCTCGGTATCATCATCGCAGCCTCATCAGGCTCGGAATCATCAACGCACCCGGGCGTGGTTCGAGGGTTGCGACCACCCACCGAACTCCAGTATCTCATCAGTATCACTGTCTCACAAGTGGCTCCTGCAGGCTGTGGTCCTCGATCAAACAGATCGGTATCTCGATGCTCAAAGCACAAACTCAGTCGGAGAACCCTCCACGACTCAATCTCACAACACAGGCCCACTCAACGAAGGTACAACACAGCTGGGACCACCGTCTCTCCCACGGCTCCCACAACACAACTCCACTGAACTCAACACTCAACTCACGGCCGGAGCTACTCCACCGGCCAGATCTACGAAGGGTCCGAACCCCGGGAGACTAACATCTACGTCCCCAAAGAGAAAGCAGCCCTTAGAACCCAGATCACTCGATCCGCTCGGGTGGATAATTTTATAAGAAACCATGTCATTTATTTCAGAAAACCATTCGATCTGAGAGAAATCCATCTTTTTAATGATTTTTAGTCTCTTTTAGGAAAACCCTTTGAAATCAAGTTTTATGCCCAGCCTCGAAGAGCTGATGCCTTCGTCCCAACAGACGAGAACACTCAGACACCTTGCGAGGCTGGGAGAAATATTGGCTGACTAAAATCATGTATTCATCCAAAAAGGTTCTGGGTTCAAGTCCTGCTAACACACGCGCACCACGATCCCAACCTGGTGGTGACGAGAAGAACAGTGGAAAGGAAAACCCCCGGGACCACCGTTTATCTGAAACGGCTCCCCAAAATGCTAACACTGGCCTAACCCACCCGCCACCAGACCCCACTCGGCCCCCCGGGCCCGAGTGCAACACCCGTCCCACAACACTCAGACCACTCAGCCCACTACCCGGGCGAGGAAACTCTAAGTCCCGAAGGATAAGAAAAGTGCGGGATGTCTAAAGTATAAAGGAAACCTAGCCCAAATTAAGGTTCACAAATGGTCTGTCAACTCATGCACATATGACGGGGGTGCTAGTTAAGTTCCAAGAAAACCTTAAACTAGCATGCAATCCTAACACATTAGAATTAGAAGGAAGTCCGTAGACTTGGAGAGAAAACCAACCCACCTCAGAAAGCCACCAATTGCTCGTCGACACTTGCAATTGGCAAAGCGGCTTACCTGGCCTCCAAGGGGTCCGCACGCACACGAAGCCCGATGCCAGAATCCGCACGCGAAACGGAGCACGCAGCGACCAACCACACGACCGCGCGCCCGCGGAAACTAAAACCGCACCGCAAGCTGCCAGAAGCGAAGAAATCGCAAATCAATCCACACAGGTCAAAACCGAGCATCCGACGGCAAAAAACGCTTCCGTCGGCGAAAACAGCCTCCGTCAGCGAAAACCACCGCCCGCGGCGAAAACAGCACGCGGCGGCGAAAACAGCTCCGTCGGCGAAAAAACAGCGCCCGACGGCGAAAAACAGCACGCGGCGGCGAAAAACAGCTCCGTCGGCGAAAAACAGCGCCCGACGGCGAAAACAGGCAAATCTGCTAGCGAGACAGTTCGCGAAAACCCTGCGAAACTGCTCGCGAAAACCGCTCAAAATCTGCTCACAAACTGCTTGCAAAAACTGCTCAAAACCCGCTTGCGAAAACAGCTTGCGAAAAACTGCTCCGTCGGCGAAAAACTGCGCCCGACGGCGAAAACAGCTCGAAAATCAGCTTGCAAATCCGCGAAAACCGCTCGCCAAACAGCGGAAAACACGAAACTGCGCGCGAAACCGCTTGCGAAATCTGCCGGCGAAAACTGCGAAAAACGGCTCCGTCGGCGAAAAACTGCGCCCGACGGCGAACAGCTCGCGGCGGCGAAAAAACAGCGGCCGACGGCGACCAACGGCTCCGACTGCGAAAAAAGGGCGCCGGCACGCAACCCCGGTGTCGCCCGCCGTCCGGGAGCACGCCGAGCGTCCACCAGCCCTGCCGCGCGACGAGGGAGACCCCGCGCGGCACCAAGCAAACCGCGCGGCGCAGGGGCTGCTCGCGACGCTGGAGCGCGTCGCGCAGTTGCCCCAGCGGCGCTGCGCGGGCGCCCAGCGGCGCTGCGCCGTCCGCGCGCAGCCCGCGCGCGCGCTCGCGGCCGCTGCGCGCGGCCGCTGCCGCAGCCGCAGCGCTGCGCGCAGCAGCGCGCACGCCGCGCTCGCGCAGGCCCCGCACACACCTGCGCGGCGGGCCGCGCGGCCCGCGCAGGCCCGCGCGCGGCCCTGCTGCGCGCGGCGGCCATGCCGCGCGCACCTGCGCGCGGCCACAGCGTTGCCGCGCGCACCTGCGCAGGCCCTGCCGCGCGCGCTGCCCTCGCGCCCGCGCGCGGCCAGGCAGCGCCGCGCGCCCAGCGCGCGGCCCTGCCCGCGCCTCCGCGCTCCCCGCCAGCGCGCGCCAGGCAGCGCCGCGCGCACCTGCGCGCGCCCTGCCGAGCGCGCCTGCGCGCGGCCAGGCAGGGCCTCCGCGCGCGCCTGCGCGCTGCCAGGCAGCGCCGCGTGCAGCACTTTGCTGCACGCGGCGCCGCGCCCAGCGGCACCTCGCCGCAGGGTGCTGCCAACAGCAGCACCCTGGCGCCGCGCTTGCGCTGTTGCGCGCGCGCGCGGCGGCCGTTGGCGACGGCAAATCAACGAAAGCCCCGAAAAATCCGACAAAATCCGAAAATCCCAAAAAACCAAGAATCCATTTTTTTCTTGCTTTTTAAACACCATTAAAATCCTCAAAGCTCCAAAACCCGAAAAACCCCAAAACTGAAATTACTTACCTCGTTGTCGCACGCGGCACGCCCACGAGCATCCACTCGGCCTCCAAACGGCGAGTCCAAAAATCCGAGAATGCCTCAAAAGCCCTTCTTCTCCCTTTTTCTTTTCTTTTCCTCTCTTTTCTTTTCCTTTCTTTCTTTCTTCCTTTTCTTCTTTCTTTTTCCTGCTGCAGAGGAGGGGTGGAGGCCTTTTATAAAGAAAAGGCTAATTAATTAATTAACTAATTAATTAATTCCAATAATTCCAACTCCAACTCACTTTTTGCCTTCGGCTCTCCGCCGCTGCCCAGAACTTCCCGAACTCCGCTGTAAATCGAAAATACACGCGCCTCACAGCTTTTTCTCTCCAAAAAGCTCATCCGTTGAGGCGGGGTGCTCAAATCAATTACCCGGCTCCAAAATTGCCAGTTCCGACTCACTTTTTGACATCCGGGTCCTCCGCGTCAGTCCGGAACCTCCCGAACCTCGCTGTAAATTCGAAAGTACACGTGTCCACAGCTTTTTCTCTTCAAAAAGCTCGTCCGTTGAGTCGGGGTGCTCAAATCAATTACCGGCTCCAAAATTGCCGGTTCCGACTCACTTTTTGCCTCCGGGTCCTCCGCGTCAGTCCGGAACCTCCCGAACTTCACTGTAATCTGAAAGTACAACCTGTTCCAAGTGTTCCTGAATTTCCCGCGCTCCACGGTGAAGTCGGAAATTTCCAATCTCATCCTCAATCGGCCTACAAAGCCCGGAAAAACCCCGAATCGAGCTGGAGCTTCCGCGTTGATCCGAATCAACTCGGCATCAACAGTAACCTCAGATACACATGCTCAAGGCAACTCTCTGCTCCAAGTCATCTGTGTGGTCGGCGCGCTATCCAAAGCCCCGGTACTCTACATCCTCCCCTCCTTCAAAAGGTTTCGTCCTCGAAACCAAAACACACACCCTACCACAAGAAACCCACATCAGGAATATTATCAACTCCAACTCTCTCTCAAAAGAAAAGCAACCGAAAATAGCGAAAAGTCCGAAATTTCCAAAGGACCGATGCCTTCACCCCGATCAAACAAGAACCGGTTCCCGCATCGCCTCCATTTCTGGAGTAGTCCTTCGAAAATTTTTCATTCCGCTGCTATTTTCGGCGATAAAACGGGAAAACAAGGAGAGAGAGATGTTGAAGTTGTCCCTGCTGTGGCCGCAACCCAAAACCACAGTCCACCAACTCAAACCAAGTAGGGGTGCAAAACTCTGATCTCAACCACCAGGAAAGGAAGTCATACCAAGTACCAAGCGATCCGCTAACCTGGCGCCCACCAACCGGCAACCCAAACTCATCCTCTCCGGCTCTCAGGTGGTCGCTCTAACTCAGCATACTGGCACCACCGAACCTTCACCGGGTAAAACCAACCGTAAATTCCCTAACTTCACAAGCAAGAATTTCTTTGGTTGCTTCTGATAGCTCAAAACCTTGTTCGACTCCAACGAAGAAAAGCCGATAAAGTGCGAGGGTTCAATTTCACCTCCTCCTATCAGACGAAAATCACGGTCCAAACTCCCCGCGTAAACTCAAGTCTATAAACATAAACCTCTGCGGCTGGTGGCTTCCAAAAATCGAAGTCTCCAAAAAGGCAAAAAAGATCCTCCGTTGCTCCTTAGCAACCAAAACTATCTAGTTCCGCAGGTACATCTCTCGATTAGGCAACCAACATCTCCCCTCTTAGGAGTTGTTGCACAATCCTCCAGTGATCTTGAAGCTCTAAAGACACCACGGAAATAAATCCAAAAGTCCACGACGGGCCCGGCTGCTAACCCGTTCAACACAGCTGGAGAACTCGATCCTTCAAATACTAACAATCACAGGCCTCAGTCAATCCACTTGACTGCAAGGCAAGCTCAAAAAGCCCCTACCGGGTTCTGAACACTAACCGGGCACAGCCCCGGCTGCAAGGTTCCATAACCATGTCGACCACTATCTCGGTCTCCAACCCAGTATCCTGGCGCCTCGACTGCCGAGAACCTCCAGGTCTCTGTCTCCTCTGAGACACATGATCCTGAGGCTGACACCATGGCAACCTCAATCCACTCCACTATCCCGAAATCAGGCAATACTGGAAGACTCTCTCTCTGGAGCTGGTCCCTCGATCTCCGTCCCTCCTGGACGTGATCAGTGATCCCCGGTCAATCCATCGCACATGCCCAATCGCTGCATCAACGGTCGGCACTCGCCGAAAATACACAAAGAGATAGATATCCAGGTGCAGTCCCCTCTCAACATAAACAACCCCGAAGCCTCAACCTGGGTGACAAGGGGCCCACTGCTCAACCATCGCGGAAACTCGCTCTCGGTGGTCCAACAGGACGAACCCGACGCCACCAACTCTCGGCGTCCCAAACGAAAGGCGCAAGATCCCGCGCCCTGATGCTTCTCCAGGAAGAACAAATCCTTGAACAGCTTTTCCATAGTAGTGATCCAGTTCTCGGCCTCCCAAGGCCCCCAACTTAAATCCCAAAATCTGTAGGGGATGGGACTGGATGAAGTAGAATAACCGGTTGGCAACCTCTCGCTGCTCCTGCACCATCAGTGGTGCGACTAGGGTCGAGATCGACAATGTCGCGGCTGGAGTACTACTGGCGATACCCCGGGAGATGCTCTCAGCTCAAACATGCGCAACACACGCTCCATGTTCTTCTCCTGGCGCCGCAACGCCTCCGACATCTGGGCCCCCTGAGCCCGCAGATCCTGCACCTCACCCTGCCTAGCCTGCTCGGCAGCCCACCGTCCGGGCTCCTCAGCCGAGGCCAAACGCCCGCTCGTCGCTGCACGACGTCTCGGCGGCATCGCAAGTAACTGAAACAAAACAAACATCAGGACACAACAACCATACGACCCAATCCAGCGAGAGTCTAAAATTTGTTATCCTTCCTAAAGTATTATGTTGTCTGCAGCCAACATAATCACTTTGAGAGAATAACATATCAAATCACTCGTCCCAACCCGAGGGAGAGGTAAAAACTCAATCTGGACTCTCGCTAACAGTCACGACTCTCACGTAGTCATCCTAATGTCCAACCACAAGCCTAGGGTTTCTAAGTCCTCAATGACCTATAACCTAGGCTCTGATACCACTCTAATCTGTCACGCCCCGGGGTCGAAACTGCGACCCGGGCTCGCTAACAGATCCGCCATCTGTACGGAAACTGTCGTACAGACGAAGCGTCTAGCCTGCAAAAGACAAAACTACAGCTACACAGATATCAGAGCGGATAAAAAGCTGTACTATAAAATTTTTCTCAACTACAAGGCTGCAACAACCCATAGCCTATCTCCCAAAATCAGACGATACAAAAGAAGTGCACCTATACAACATCTACAAATCTAAATGGGAGATAGCTAAACAGGAAACATAACCAACTCCCACAATCCGGGATGGTACATCTACCTCTCTCTAAAGTAACAATGCTGGTGGGGAACTATCACGCGACTCCCTGTCCTCGGTCCGTCCAGTCAAGCACAGCAGGAACGGAAGAAAGCCTCAGCAACCTGTCACCGACAGAGGGTGTGAGAACTACATCCTACAGTAGTTCTCAGTGGGTACCGTCTCCAAGAACCACGGTCTGCCCACTAAGTCTACCAGAGGCATAAGATAGAGAAAAGACTGATGATAAGATAAATAAGCTGGAAAAGAATCTACAGCTATCATGCCTCTATCTACTATGCTCAATAAGAAGAGACTAAGGATGATGGTATGCAGTCACTCACTGCTGACAATATGTCACAAGTACTAAGCCCAAGACGCTCTACTACGACACATGCTACACCATCACTCTCTCAGTGTATCTCAAATCTCAGCGACTGCCCCACAGGGTCCAGTCGAGTCAAGCCTGCGCCCCCTGGTGTATCAACCAGGGTGTCCCAACGGACAAACTCGATATCTCACACAGTGACCCCATGGTAGCACGGCCAGGGGTATCAAGCGACCTCTAGTATATGAACTAGGCGCATCATCGCAGCCTCGTCAGGCTCGGTATCATCATCGCAGCCTCATCAGGCTCGGAATCATCAACGCACCCGGGGCGTGGTTCGAGGGGTGCGACCCCACCGAACCTCCAGTATCTCATCAGTATCACTGTCTCACAAGTGGCTCCTGCAGGCTGTGGTCCTCGATCAAACAGATCGGTATCTCGATGCTCAAAGCACAAACTCAGTCGGAGAACCCTCCACGACTCAATCTCACAACACAGACCCACTCAACGAAGGTACAACACAGCTGGGACCACCGTCTCTCCCACGGCTCCCACAACACAACTCCACTGAACTCAACACTCAACTCACGGCCGGAGCTACTCCACGGCCAGATCTACGAAGGGTCCGAAACCCCGGGAGACTAACATCTACGTCCCCAAAAGAGAAAGCAGCCCTTAGAACCCAGATCACTCGAATCCGCTCGGGTGGATAAGTTTATAAGAAACCATGTCATTTATTTCAGAAAACCATTCGATCTGAGAGAAATCCATCTTTTTAATGATTTTTAGTCTCTTTTAGGAAAACCCTTTGAAATCAAGTTTTATGCCCAAGCCTCGAAGAGCTGATGCCTTCGCCCAACAGACGAGAACAGACTCAGACAACCTTGCGAGGCTGGGAAGAAATATTGGCTGACTAAAATCATGTATTCATCCAAAAAGGTTCTGGGTTCAAGGTCCTGCTAACACACGTGCACCACGATCCCAACCTGGTGGTGACGAGAAGAACAGTGGAAAGGAAAACCCCCGGGACCACCGTTTATCTGAAACGGCTCCCCAAAATGCTAACACTGGCCTAACCCAGCCACCAGACCCCACTCGGCCCCCCGGGCCCGAGTGCAACACCCGTCCCACAACACTCAGACCACTCAGCCCACTACCCGGGCGAGGAAACTCTAAGTCCCGAAGGATAAGAAAAGTGCGGGATGTCTAAAGTATAAAGGAACCTAGCCCAAATTAAGGTTCACAAATGGTCTGGTCAACTCATGCACATATGACGGGGGTGCTAGTTAAGTTCCAAGAAAACCCTTAAACTAGCATGCAATCCTAACACATTAGAATTAGAAGGAAGTCCGTAGACTTGGAGAGAAAACCAACCCACCTCAGAAAGCCACCAATTGCTCGTCGACACTTGCAATTGGCTCAGCGGCTTACCTGGCCTCCAAGGGGTCCGCACGCAACACGAAGCCCGATGCCAGAATCCACACGCGAAACGGAGCACGCAGCGACCAACCACACGACCGCGCGCCCCGCGGAAACTAAAAACCGCACCGCAAGCTGCCAGAAGCGAAGAAATCGCGAAATCAATCCACACAGTCAAAACCGAGCATCCGACGGCAAAAAACAGCTTCCGTCGGCGAAAACAGCCTCCGTCAGCGAAAACCAGCGCCCGACGGCGAAAAACAGCACGCGGCGGCGAAAACAGCTCCGTCGGCGAAAAAACAGCGCCCGACGGCGAAAAACAGCACGCGGCGGCGAAAAACAGCTCCGTCGGCGAAAAACAGCGCCCGACGGTGAAAAACAGGCAAAATCTGCTAGCGAGACAGTTCGCGAAAACCCTGCGAAACTGCTCGCGAAAACCGCTCAAAATCTGCTCACAAACTGCTTGCAAAAACTGCTCAAAACCGGCTTGCGAAAACAGCTTGCGAAAAACTGCTCCGTCGGCGAAAAGCTGCGCCCGACGGCGAAAACAGCTCGAAAATCAGCTTGCGAAAATCCTGCGAAAACAGCTCGCCAAACAGCGGAAAACAGCGAAACCTGCGCGCGAAACCGCTTGCGAAATCTGCCGGCGAAAACTGCGAAAAACGGCTCCGTCGGCGAAAAACTGCGCCCGACGGCGAAAAACAGCTCGCGGCGGCGAAAAACAGCGGCCGACGGCGACCAACGGGCTCCGACGGCGAAAAAACGGCGCCGGCACGCAACCCGAGGTGTCGCCCGCCGTCCGGGAGCACGCCGAGCGTCCACCAGCCCTGCCGCGCGACGAGGGAGACCCACCGCGCGGCACCAAGCCAAACCGCGCGGCGCAGGGGCTGTTGCGCGACGCTGGAGCGCGTCGCGCAGTGCCCCAGCGGCGCTGCGCGCGGCGCCCAGCGGCGCTGCGCGCGGCCGCGCGCAGCCCGCCGCGCGCGCGCGGCCGCTGCGCGCAGCCCGCAGCGCTGCGCGCAGCAGCGCGCACGCCTGCGCGCGGCCCGCGCGGCCCGCGCAGGCCCGCGCGCGGCACTGCCGCGCCCGGCCATACCGCGCGCACCTGCGCGCGGCCAAGCGGTGCCGCGCGCACCTGCGCGCGGCCCTGCCGCGCGCGCCCGCGCGCGGCCATGCCGCGCGCAGGTGCGCGCGGCCAAGCAGTGCCGCGCGCAACTGCGCGAGGCCCTGCCGCGCGCGCCCGCGCGGCCAAGCAGTGCCGCGCGCACCTGCGCGCGGCCCTGCCGCGCGCGCCCGCGCGCGCCCGCGCGCGGCCAGGCAGCGCCGCGCGCACCTGCGCGCGGCCCTGCCGCGCGCGCCTGCGCGCGGCCAGGCAGCGCCGCGTGCAGCACTTTGCTGCACGCGGCGCCGCGCCCAGCGGCACCTCGCCGCAGGGTGCTGCCAACAGCAGCACCCTGGCGCCGCGCGTGCGCCGTTGCGCGCGCGCGCGGCCGCCGGCGACGGCAAATCCAACGAAAGCCCCGAAAAATCCGACAAAATCCGAAAATCCCAAAAAACCAAGAATCCATTTTTTTCTTGCTTTTTAAACACCAATTAAAATCCTCAAAGCTCCAAAACACCGAAAAACCCCAAAAACTGAAATTACTTACCTCGTTGTCGCACGCCGCACGCCCACGAGCATCCACTCGGCCTCCAACGGCGAGTCCAAAAATCCGAGAATGCCTCAAAAGCCCTTCTTCTCCCTTTTCTTTTTCCTTTTCCTCTCTTTTCTTTTCCTTTCTTTCTTTCTTCCTTTTCTTTCTTTCTTTTTCCTGCTGCAGAGGAGGGGTGGAGGCCTTTTATAAAGAAAAGGCTAATTAATTAATTAACTAATTAATTAATTCCAATAATTCCAACTCCAACTCACTTTTTGCCTTCGGGCTCTCCGCCGCTGCCCGGAACTTCCCGAACTCCGCTGTAAATCGAAAATACACGCGCTCACAGCTTTTTCTCTCCAAAAAGCTCATCCGTTGAGGCGGGGTGCTCAAATCAATTACCGGCTCCAAAATTGCCAGTTCCGACTCACTTTTTGACTCCGGGTCCTCCGCGTCAGTCCGGAACCTCCCGAACCTCGCTGTAAATCGAAAGTACACGTGTCCACAGCTTTTTCTCTTCAAAAAGCTCGTCCGTTGAGTCGGGGTGCTCAAATCAATTACCGGCTCCAAAATTGCCGGTTCCGACTCACTTTTTGCCTCCGGGTCCTCCGCGTCAGTCCGGAACCTCCCGAACTTCGCTGTAATCTGAAAGTACACCTGTTCCAAGTGTTCCTGAATTTCCCGCGCTCCACGGTGAAGTCGGAAATTTCCAATCTCATCCTCAATCGGCCTACAAAGCCCGGAAAAACCCCGAATCGAGCTGGAGCTTCCGCGTTGATCCGAATCAACTCGGCATCAACAGTAACCTCAGATACAACATGCTCAAGGCAACTCTCTGCTCCAAGTCATCTGTGTGGTCGGCGCGCTATCCAAAGCCCCGGTACTCTACAGGGGGGGTGAATAGGTGTAAACCATAAACACTCAAAAATCGTTGCGCAATAAAACCCAATGCGGAAATGAAAAAATAACACGCACGATTTTTACGTGGAAAAACTCCAAACCGGAGTAAAAAACCACGGGACCGATAACACGGCGAAATCTACTAGAATTAACACACGTACAAGGTGATATACCGTACTCACAGACGACTCAACCTTTTTCATACGCTCCTAGTAGATCTTCTCCGCTCGCTCCGCAACGCTTCTCGAATCCACGATCTGCGTCCAACGCCGAATCCACGGCGTCCAACGTCGAGTCCACGACGTCCGACCGAATCCATGGTCTTCACCCAATAGCACGTCTCGAATCCAAGAACGTACCTCGCTTCGAATCCACGAAAGCGGTTGCACCTTGAATCCACAAGGCCACGCGAGTCCACGCGCCGGTTTTGGGAAAATCGTTGTTTTTGGGTGGTGATGTCACGCCCCGGGGGATTTATTTCAGCGGAAACGATTCACAAAAAGGGTGTGTTCGGCGTGTATAAATTTTTTTTTTTCTTTTTTTTTTTTTTTTTTTTGAAAACCTTCTTCCCCGGCGCGTGCCCAGATCCGCCGCATATACAGGATCACTCTGCAAACGGACAGAGTCTCCCCTGTATATGCACGGCGTCGCGGCTCATACAATGTCCACAACAGATATACAGTCAATCACAACAGTTCAGGCATACACCCATTCACAAATGCAGAATAAGTCTCACGGCCGATCAGTTTAAAAGGATAAACCCACCATGGTTGAAACGGCGCCCACCCGGCGGCCATATTTTGAAAACACTTTTCGAAAGCAACATAAACCCAGAGGTTTTGGAAAACAGTGCCCACACGACACTTAGGTTTTGAAATCCATTTTTGAAATTCATAATTCCACAAGGTTTGGAAAACGGTGCCCACACGACACCCATACTTTTGAAAATAGTTTTCGCAATCTTTTCTTTTGTTTGCTCTTTTATTTTTCTTAAAGCGGCCAACGGAGATAGAAAGGAATTAAATAATTTAATAATCACCATGCCGACATCCACACCGACCCCACGAGGGTATCGAGAACCACACCACAGTCTACAACGTGAATGAAATGCTAAAGAGAAAATGAAAGTACTGTTCGGGTCTCCAGAGACCCAAGAATTCCTGCCGTGGCCTCACCGTCGCCTATCTCTCTCCCCTGAAGGACCCTGTCGCAAGGTGGGAAGTCAGCGACTGAACAATAACAATAAAGTAATGCAGGGTAAAGTAATATGTCTAACTGTAACCAGCCGGAGCAACCACTCTCCCGAGAGGGAAAAGATGACACGAACACCTGTAGACCTGCAATACCCGACCCCGTCGGACAACTAAACCGACGGATCTCACCACTCCCACGTCGGACAACTAAACCGACGGGTCGCACCGCTCCCACGTCGGACAACTAAACCGACGGGTCGCACCGCTCCCACGTCGGACAACTAAACCGACGGGTCGCACCGCTCATCCCTGGGCGCATCCCGCCCCACAACTACAGGGGCCCCACTCCGTCCTAGTGGGTATACACGGGTCATGGACCACTTTTTCGGAAAAGCGCACCCTTTGCGGTGGCCAAACCGCGGGTGCGCGTGCCGCAGCCTCGAGCAAAGTACCCATAGCACCAAATACACTCAACGATAAATACCACAAGGACTACCGTGTTAGCACAAATAGATATTTATTTCAACAAAGCACAATCGCCGGAAACCCGACGCTAACTCCCAAAACAGAACCCACAATACCAACCGTACTCAAGAATAAGCTATAACCGCTATCATGTTAGCAACGCAACGTATAATCGAAAGTAGAGCTATGACCGCTATCATGTAAGCAACATCATGTATAATCAGGAGTAAAACTATAACCGCTATGTACCAAAATAAAACCCACCTGTCGCTTGTGGCGATCAACGCTCGACTCCCCCGCGTCCCGGCACGCACCCCGAAACTACAACAAGGATCCCCGGGCGGAGAATCAATACCCACTAAACGCAAGACAATGAAGAGCACAAACACCATCCGGCTCCCGTCTCGGAACGGGCCCTCGGCTCCGACGGCGGCGCCAATAGCCCCACGCCGCCATGCTGCCCGTGCGCGTGCGCTGCCCGCAGGCGCGGCTGCCCGCTCGGTGCCCCGCATGGCGCCCAGCCCGCGCGGGTGCACAGCCCGCATGCGCGGGTTGCCCCGCGCGGCGCCCCGCGTGGCGCCCAGCCCGCGCCGCCTGCGCGGGCTGCCCCGCGCGGTGCCCCGCATGCGGGTGGCCCCGCGAGGCGCCGCCCCGCATGCGGGCGGCCCCGCGCGGCGCCCCGCAGGCGGGCGGCCCCGCGCGGCGCCCCTCATGCGGGCGGCCCCGCGCGGCGCCCAGCTCGCTCGGGGGAGCTGCCCGCAGGAACGGGCGGCCCCGCACGGCATCAAGCCCGCGCGGGTGCCCTGCCGGCGGGTGGCTCGCCCCTCCCCCGCCTCCTTGCGCAACGGGTGCCCCACCTCTGATCTCCGTGGATTCCCTCCCCTCGCCTGAAACAAGAACGGAAAAGAAAGAAACGAAAACACAGCTCACCTCGGTTTCGTCGGCACTGGGCGGAGGAGAAGGATCGTCCTCTTCGCGTTCGCCGGATCTTTGCGGGGAGGCGTTCGTTCTCTTCTTTTCTCCCCGTCACGATCCCGGTTCTTCACGCCGCCTTGTTAGAGACGGGAAAAACGGGGTTCTCACGCACAAGGAAAGGGGGAAAAATGGGGAAACCCTAGTTTCCCACAGGGGTTTAATTAGCCGCTTTGGGTGCAATAAACGGGGACTTGATCCCTAAATCCCTAAATCACAAAGTAAGTGATCGGGTGAATCAAGAAGCGGGAAAAGGAAAACCCAACCGTCGACTAAAAGAAAAAAAACCCGTTTGGGTACCAACCAGGGTCCGGTTCGCCTCGGTAATCGTGTAAGCCGCCTGAACTGCTAAACAAAACTTCCGGAATTTATTTCGGGAGATTCCGGAGTCGGAATCCAAAACCGATCGCGCCGCCGCTCTCCGTTTCGTGAGTTTTATTATCCAAAAATACCGGCGAGCCCCGACGGTCTGCCTGGAAACAAAGAAATATGGCCGCACCCCGGACCCCTTAATCGAAAAGCGGTTCAATATAACCCAGAAGAAAGTCCAAACATGAAATAAACCCGCGGCTATTACAGGTGATGATCCGCCGAATACTTAGATTAGAAATAGATCGGAAATACCATCTAAGTATTCATTAATTTGATTCTACTCAAAATCTGAGTTTAGAAAACCTAGAATCAAATTAATCAATATAGATGAAGAAACATAGAATTAAATCTATTGATTTCCTTTCTTCTCTATATATGGATTTTTCAATTTCGGCCGTCGTTTTATTATATGCGGATGCCCTATAAATTGAATCATATAGGCTATTTATAGGTTACAAACCCTTGGAAGAAGATAAGGATAAAAAACTAACCGTTTCTGGAATTTTACAGGACGACGGTCCGGACTGGAATTGGCGGTCCAGACTGTCGTGGCTTAAACAGACAATTTCCAGAAAAGAGGACATTCGGGGTCCGGACTGTAATTCCACGGTCCGGACTGTTCATGCAATTCCTGCAAATTCCACGTTCGGGGTCCGGACTGAAGTTCCAAGGTCCGGACTGGAATTGCACATGAACTAATCTACGTTCGGGGTCCGGACTGTGATGCCCGATCCGGACTCTGAACATGTAGTATGTCTAGTTTTTGATTTTTATGCAATCAAACATTCAACCAAGTGTTTCTACACTATAAGAAGTATTCGGATCACCAAAAATATTTAGTTAGACGTACCTGATCCTTTTGAATTCTTCTTTCTTGAGATTGAGGTACATGATCCAAACTTCTTCATCTTCAATCTTCAAGACTTAAACAATTTCACGAAATACGCCAACACAAATTCCGTAACAAAATGAACTCGAAAAAATCTGGAAAAACAACCGCTGTGTTCGTCGTGTTGGGTTATGTATAAATTGGATCTAAATAGGGAAAAAAACACCTAGAGGGGGGTGAATAGGTGTAAACAATAAACACTCAAAAATCTTTGCGATATAAAACCCAATGCGGAAAAATAAATAACACGCAGAGATTTTTACGTCGAAAACTCCAAACCGGAGTAAAAAACCACGGGACCGATAACACGGTGAAATCCACTAGAATTAACACACGTACAAGGTGATTTACCGTACACACTTACGACTCAACCTTTTCCATACGCTCCTAGTAGATCTTCTCCACTCGCTCCGCAACGCTGCTCGAATCCACGATTAGCGTCCAACGCCGAATCCACGGCGTCCAACGTCGAGTCCACGACGTCCGACCGAATCCACGGTCTTCACCCAGTAGCACGTCTCGAATCCACCAACGTACCTCGCTCCGAATCCACGAGAGCGGTAGCACCTTGAATCCACAAGGCCACGCGAGTCCACGCGCCGATTTGGGATAAATCGTTGTTTTTGCGGGGTGATGATCCGCCGAATACTTAGATTAGAAATAGATCGGAAATACCATCTAAGTATTCATTAATTTGATTCTACTCAAAATCTGAGTTTGGAAAACCTAGAATCAAATTAATAATATAGATGAAGAAACATAGAATTAAATCAGGTATTTCCTTTCTTCTCTATACGTGGAATATTTATGAATTGAATGGATTCCTTCCACTTTGCGTCATCCCTTAAAAGATGAATTAAAGGGTCTATTTATAGGTTAGAAAACTTGTGGAAGAAGATAAGAATAAAAAACTAACCATTTTTGGAATTTTACAGGACGACAGTCCGGACTGGAGTTGGCGGTCCGGACTGTCTCAGCGAAACAGACAATTTCCATAAAAGACAACATTCGGGGTCCGGACTGAAATCCACGGTCCGGACTGTTCATGCTTTTCTTGCAAATTCCACGTTCCGGGTCCGGATTGAAATTCCCAGGGTCCGGACTGGAATTATGCACGAACTAACCTATGTTCGGGGTCCGGACTCTGAACATATGGAATGTCCAGTTTTTAATTTTTATGCAATAAAAAATTCATCCAAGTGTTTCTACACTATAAGAAGTATTCGGATCATCAAACTTATTTAATTAAACGTACCTGATCCTTTTGAATTCTTCTTACTTGAGATTGAGGTATACGATCCAACTTTTTCCCATCTTCAATCTTCAAGACTAAACCGATTTCACGAAATACGCCAACTCAAATTCCGTAACAATCTCCCCCTTTGGTGGTTTCGTGACAAAATACAAATCCACTCAAGAAAATTCAAAAAGATATTTTTGTTGATATCACCATACAACAAAAATTTACATTGAAGATCCAAATAAAGATAAATACACGAGTTAAACTCCTAAAACAGACTCTAGACTTAGACATCTGTAATCTCTGCAAAAGAAATCATTCTTGACACAAAAGATCGTTAGTAGCCTCAAGAATTTTCAACAATCAAAACCAAACACAGAGATAGAGTTTATACTCATCATGACATTTGCAAATTCAGATATGTATGAAAATCATAATAAAAAATCGGCATATCTTCTAAGCAATACAAATCCAAATGTCATAGAAAGGTTAGTCAACAAGCAACTTGTTAGTTATATTACATGCCCAAATAGTTAGTCGAATAGTTAGTTGAGGCATGCATCAAAAACACAAGATAAAACCCAAAAGTTGAAGTTATACTTACCTTAGTTTCAGCATTGTTCTCACACAAGTATAGTCATGGTCAATCACAGAGCATTGTGCATTGTTCAAAGTTCTCCTAAACTCTCTCCCCCTTTTTGTCACAAAACTTAGCCAAAATTACAAAAATAATTAGGAGAGGTTAACAGTTCAAAAACTTTGAGAAACAAACTAACTAAAAAAAATGAGAAACCTGCACAACTAAAATGATTAGTAAGAATCAATCATCGGACTTAGAGTCCTCAGAGCTCGTACAACCCATCTTCGAGAACATTTTCTTCATTAACTTTTTCATTGACGTGACTTTCTTCGTCAAAGTGATTTGAGCTGCTGTAATGATTTCAAGCTCATTGGAAATTCTCTTCTGTTCCTTCGAAATCTGTTCTTGCTCAAAGGATAATCGTTGTTGTTCTTTGTAGATGGATGAGACTGATGCTTCATCCGCTGGTGCGGGTGCTGGTTGTGATGGTGATGCGGAAGTGTCGGTACTGGGTTTCGTTTCGCATGGAGGAATTGGAGTGACATGAGGCAACTTATGAAGGTTCATCGATCATGCCCAAACAGTGATGATAAGTTGTTGAACTAATATCAACCTGAAATTTCTTTAAAATCCTCATTATAATCAATGGAAATGGGATTCTTTCCGTGGGATGAGGATGCTCAACATATCTTGTCATTCGATTCCAAATAATGTATGGAATGTTGATATTTAATCCCATTGCCTCTGACGGATGTCCTAAGAGATACAAAAACAGCATTCGATCCCATCTCAAGACTTTCGTCTGCATATTTGGAAGGATATTGTAACATGTGATGAAGTTTAGGAACCGGTACTCAAGACGAAGTTCTTTGGATTTGACAGATTTCTCCGTTGATTGAGTTCCCTCCAAACATATTCCCTTTATAACCATTTGCCACATCGTGTTTGTCAAACTCTTTCCTTTCAAGTAGTTAACTCCTGTCTTGCTGGCTTGCATTCCCAAAACCTCGCCAATCAATTGTGGAGTAATTTTAAACCTTGTGCCTTGGATATTCGTGTAAAACTCCATCGGACCGTTTTCATTTTCTCGAAGGTGCCGTGCATTTGTATAGAAAGTCCTTACGTGATGCAGACAATATCCAAGCATTTCTGGGAATCGGCATACTTGAATGAGGTTTGCTTGTTCAATCAGAACACCAAACTCAGGGGAGTGGTCTCGTAGAGCCTCAATATTAACATGCCTCTCGCCAATGCATTCACGATTCTCAAATGCCCTTAGGCGATCCGCATTAACGAACACTTGTTCCTCACGGGGTGGAGAATCCGGAACTATTGGTTTGTTAATTTCAAACTCTCGTGCTCGTCCAAACCATCGTGCCAGTCTTTTTCTTTTCATCGAGATAGATGATGTCATTGGTGCCTTACCTTTATCCATAGCAGTCTTTCGCATCAACTTGATAGGCATTGTTTCATCGTCCATCAATTCGTCCCAATTCACCTCTTCATTTTCAGATTCAGTCTCTGAGTCTTCAACAAGAAGACATTCTCCCTTTTTTAAAGGTTTCTTTGCTCTCTTCAATTTATTTGTCGCTCTTGTGTGCACCATTGCGACTAGCAGAAAGATGATCCATGAAAACTCCATTGCTCTTTGTGCTTTAAGAAGGAAGTGTCCTGTGAAGACCAACTCAAGAACACGACAAAAATTGTTTATTTTCAAAAATTTGAAAAATTGTACCTAAACAATCATTATCATGTAGAGAGACTAGGAATCAAATTAGTTTTGCAAAAAGAATTTTAAAAATAGATCAATTCCATGATTTTTGAAAATTCCTATTATATGCCCTAAAACTGAATTTTTAGAAATCGAAGCCTAAAAATCTGTTAATCAAGAGAAAACCTAGCATATAATCAAAACTAATCTACCCAGAGTTCTTATTTCAAAAGAAGTTTGATCAAAAACAAATCACAAACGAAAAAGATATGAGATTTGCATCACGTTTTAAGAAAAATATAGAAAACCTGTGAAAAACCGAGATTTTGATCAAGAAAACTCACTTGGATTTGGAGAAAACGAGTTGGGAAGGCTCCAAAATACTTGAATTCTAGAGAGAGAAGCTCTGGAGACTTTTGAACAAAAGATTGTAGTAAAAGAAATCAAATCCCTTTTGTTCTTAAAAAAACCCTAGCCGCGGTCCGGACTGCCTGAAGAATCCAGTCCGGATCGGCTACCCGCAGGATTTTCCTGCGTTCGGGGTCCGGATCAGCTTGTCCAGTCCGGACCGGCTCCAAACTTTTTCTTCAGAAAAATTCAGAAAGAATTCCAGAAAATTCAGAAAAAGATTGTAAGCACTTGTGTGTATCAACTTTAAATAAAATCATCGCTTCATACTAAAAGAAATAGATTATGCAAAATCTATCAACAATATCCAAATAACGAAACGAAAATTTATAAAAATTAAATCCCTTAAAGTTGAACAATTTCAATCACATCTAACATGATCTTATGCGTAATGCCTTTATCAAATCATCAATTTGGTAAAGAAAATGAAATACCAAGATCAATAGATGTTTGAAATCCCAAATATATTAGATAATGTATCTAGACAATTTGTTGAAGAGAGTGGCTCTTTGAGCATCTTTCATTAAAATCCCACCTTATACCAACCTTGAAATTTGACAAAGTCAAGTATTTCAACATGCATTTTATTTAACTATCTTGAAAAACCATGCTTGGTATACATGTGGTAGCTGCACACAGTACTCGGACAACCGAGGTGGTAGCTCTTTCCTCCATGTGGTGGTAGTTTTCACACTCCTCATTGGGATGTAACTCTTTCCACATCTTTTGAGCATAACTCTTTTTCTTTGACTCCCCCTCAATTGGCTATCAATTATTCAAAATATAAAGTATTCAACCAAAAATTGATCTCGATTTCATACTCGACAAAATAGTCAAATAAGATAAAAACTATACCAAGAGATCATTGAGAGAGAAATTGACTTTGATCAAAACAAAGATGACTTAATTGGCATAAATGATCATTGCATCAAATAAAATATTATGATATCTAAAGCATAATAAATTTCTAAACATATAAAAGGATGCAGTTAAAGTCAATATAACTAATGCTCAATTAATATTCTATGTACAAGCATAGGTAAAGAACAAAAACACAAAAACAAAACCTAACCTTAGGATTGGTTTCAAAAAGAAATTATTTCAAGGAAAGCATTCCAATTGCCTTACGCAAATGAATAAAACGTTTTTGATCCAAAGGTTTTGTTAAAAAGTCAGCTAATTGATCCTCAGTTGGAATGTAGGAAAGTTGAAGAATATTTGATTCAACTAGCTCTCTAAGAAAATGATATCTAAGTTCAATGTGTTTTGTTCTTGAGTGCAACACAGGATTTTTTGAAATGTTTATAGTACTAGTGTTGTCACATAAAATTGTTACCGAAGTTGCTGAAATTCGGAAGTCGCTCAACACGCTTTTCATCCAAATAAGTTGGGTTGAACAACTACCCGCTGAGATATATTCCGCTTCGGCAGTCGAGAGTGCAATGCAGTTCTGTTTTTTACTATGCCATGCGACAAGACAATGGCCAAGATAAAAACATGCACCACTCGTACTTTTCCGATCATCCACTGATCCTGCCCAATCGGCATCTGAATATCCTATAATGTCAAGACTTGTTCCTA
The DNA here is from genome assembly GCA_029204045.2 of Tillandsia leiboldiana. Lineage (NCBI taxonomy): Eukaryota > Viridiplantae > Streptophyta > Magnoliopsida > Poales > Bromeliaceae > Tillandsia > Tillandsia leiboldiana. Next base: position 9,911,737 of record CM055072.1, read on the forward strand.
TAGGATACCAAATTCCGAAGTTTACAGTTCCTTTGACGTACCGGATGATCCGTTTCACCGCTTTCAGGTGATCCTCCTTTGGTGCTGACTGATATCTCGCGCAGACCCCAACACTAAAGGATATGTCCGGGCGACTAGCCGTGAGGTAGAGTAGACTTCCAATCATACTTCGATAAAGTTTCTCGTCTACACTATCACTAAGAGATTCACTTCCTAATCCCTTATTGCTAGTTCCCATAGGAGTCGGAAAATCTTTAGAATCTTCTAATCCGAATTTCTTTACCAACTCCTTTGCATACTTGGATTGACACAGATGGATGCCTTCATCATTTTGTTTCACTTGCAATCCAAGAAAGTATGTCAGTTCGCCCATCATAGACATCTCAAATTCGCTTTCCATGGTTTCTTCTAATTTAGAAGCATCATTATCCTTTGTTGCTCCAAATACAATGTCATCGACATAGATTTGTGCAACAATGAAGTTATCCTGATAATGCTTCACAAAGAGAGTCCGGTCTGCTCCCCCTCGAGTATAGCCCTTTTCCAAAAGGTGCTTTGTCAACCTTTCGTACCATGCTCGCGGTGCTTGTTTTAAACCGTAAAGAGCCTTTTTCAAACGAAAAACATGATTAGGTTGTTTATGGTCTACAAAACCTTTCGGTTGAGCCACATAAACTTCCTCGTTTAAGTACCCATTTAAAAACGCGCTCTTAACGTCCATTTGAAAGAGTTTTATTTTAAAGTGACAAGCAATAGCGAATAAGATACGAATGGACTCGAGTCTAGCTATAGGGGCGAAAGTTTCATCAAAGTCTATACCTTCTATTTGAGAGTAGCCTTGAGCAACTAGACGTGCTTTGTTCCTGATGATGGTACCATCCTTATTTTTCTTGTTCTTGAAAATCCATTTAGTACCAATCACATTGTGTTGCTTCGGAGGCGTCGTTAATTCCCAGACTTTGTTCCGTTCAAACTGATGGAGCTCTTCATGCATTGCTTCAATCCAGTAGTCATCCTGAAGAGCTTCATTGACATTCTTTGGTTCGATTAAGGAAACGTAACAAGCGAATCCACAAACCAACTGTCTCCGAGTCCTGACTCCTTCATGAGGGTCTCCAATAATGTTCGTTTCTGGATGATCCTTGGAGATTCTTAACGTTTGAGGTAACGGAGTCCTCGGGGAAACATGTGATGAATCCTGCATGTCAGATAAACTAGAAGAGGCATTAGATGCATCATTAATATTGGAAGTATTATCAAGAGAAGATGCATTTACAGGAGTATCATCATCAATAGAGACATCAGGGGTAGATTTTTCAGATGCAGAGTGAAAAGCTTCATCTACTTTAACATTTATAGATTCAACTATCGTTTTAGATTCCAAGTTAAATACCCGATATGCTCTACTGTTTGTAGAATAACCCATAAAAATCCCTTCGTCACTTCGAGAGTCAAATTTACCAAGATTTTCGCGGTCACGTAAAATGTAACACCGACTCCCAAAGATACGAAAATATTTGATGTTTGGTTTTCTACAGAACCATAGTTCATGTGGTGTATTTAAGGTTCCCGGGCGCAAATAAACTCGATTAATAACATAGACGGCGGTGTTCACTGCTTCAGCCCAAAAATATAGCGGTAAATTCCGGCTATGAAGCATAACACGTGCCATCTCTTGTACAACCATGTTTTTGCGCTCGACTACACCATTCTGTTGAGGTGTATAGGGTGCAGAGAATTCATGTTTAATGCCGTTGGAAGTGCAAAAATTAATGAATTTAGAATTTATGAATTCTCCACCTCTATCACTTCTAATACGAATGATCTTTTCATTCTTTTCTATCATAATACGATGGCAAATCTCGTGAAAAGAATCAAAAGTATCAGCTTTCTCTTTTAAAAATGCTACCCATGAGTATCTAGAGAAATCATCAACCAATAAGAAAATATACCATTTACCTCCCAAAGATGGTTGACGTGTCGGCCCCATAAGATCCATATGCAATAATTCTAAGGGCCGTTTAGTACCAACGTGGTTCAAGTTCTTGTGTGCAGTCCTGGATTGTTTTCCCTTTTGGCAACCACCACACACAATGTTTTGTTTAAGTGAAAGTTTTGGAACCCCCTTGACCACGTCTTTGTTTGAAATTCTAGCAAGTTCCTTAAAGTTTATGTGACCTAGCCTTTCATGCCAAAGTGTTTCATTATTCAAAGAGGCTAAGTTACAGTTTTCAGAAATTTTATTGGGAACAACATAACAATTGTTTTCAGATCTAACCCCCTTTAAAAAGAAAACATGGTCCTTATCAGTTACAACACATTCAACAGATGAAAAATTAACTGAAAAACCATTGTCACAAAGTTGACTGATACTTATGAGGTTAGTCTTAAGGCCATCAATAAATAACACATTGTTCAGAATCGGGCCATCTGGAATAGCTACTGTTCCTTTTCCAACAATTTTGGAAGACTGACCGTCTCCGAAAACTACAAGTCCTCCGGAGATTTTCTCAAAATTTTGAAAATAGTTTTTGTCACCGGTCATGTGATGAGAACAACCGCTATCCAGATACCAAGACGAATTATCATATGCATGCAAGGAAATATTAGTAACAAGACAAGGCAAGATTTCACCTTTGCGTACCCAAACCTTTCAAGTTTTGGTGTACGTTGGAAATGATAGTGAAGTTGATACCTTTGGTGAAAGCATCTTGTTTGATCCATCGCTTTTCCTTGACGTCGTCGTCTTGTTTGATGAACTACCGAGGCTCTTTTCCTCCGAATAATTTGCATTTGATTTCCGAGGAATCACCTTTTTGGTAGTCGTTGCAAGAAGTGCTTGAGTTGAGCGTTTGGCTCCCATCTTGCAATTTCTCCTTATGTGCCCTGCAATACCACAACGAAAACATACCTTGGTGCTTGACGATCCCGAAGAGGGGGAAGTAGGTTTGTTGTCGTCGTTTGTCGTCAATTCCGGTGTCGGAGGAGGAGATACCGACTGGGGCACAAAGACTGTCCCACTCGAACTAGGAATGTCTCCAGTTTGAGTGTATCCGAGGCCGAACCGATTTGTTTGACCAAGACCAAGAAGTTTATCCAACTTACTCCTTCTAGAAGAAAATTGCTTTAAATCATCCTTGAGTTGGAAAATGGTCTCCGTCATTTCCAATTTTTCCTGTCGAGCCTCGCCGTAGAGCTTCAAGAAGTAATTCGCTTTGTTCACCATATCTACATAATTCTTCTCGAATTGCTCATTGGACTCTTGAAGGGAAACATTTACTTTAATCAGATTATCCCTTTCCACTTCAAGAGCGTTTGAGAGAGAAGATGCCCTTTTTGCTTCTTCTTCAAGATCCTGCAATCTCCCTCTCAAACTCTTGTTTTGCTTTGCCAGTTTCTTTGAATCCCTCAAAAGCTTATGGTAGGCAAGAGCAAAATCTTCACCTTCAGAATTATCCGATTCATCGTCCGTTGCAGTCTTTTCAACAGTGGAGTTGGACAATGACTCGGATGTACTAGCCATTAAGCACATGAAGGGTGAAGATGTGGACGCGTGGAATGCCGTTGCGTTATCTTCTTCATCACCTGACGATGACTCATTTGACGTTGAGGTGTCATCCCAAATGACGGCTTGCATCGCCTTCTTCTTGGACGGATTCTTATTTGGACACTCCGTTGAGATATGGCCGTATCCTCGGCACTTGAAGCACTGGACTTGTCCTTCTGAGCTTTTCTTATCCTTTGAAAAACTCTCTTGCTTTCTTGACTTTTGACTTGAAAAACCTTTGCCTTTCTTCCACTTTCCGGAGGATGAGGTTTTGCTTGAATCACCCCTTCAGAAGTTTCGGCGAAAATTTCTTGTCAAGAGTGCAAGCTGTTTCTCAAAGTCCTCCATAGATAGGTTCTCGTCATCGTCTGAGGAGGATGAATCTGCGTCTTCTTCTTTTGTTGTTTTCAATGCTAAACCTGAAGACTTAGAAGAGGATGCCTTTCCAGAAGAATAGTTAGTAGGAAAAGTCATTTCATATGTTTGAAGTGAACCAACTAATTCTTCTACATGCATTTCGTCCGGGTGTTTAATTGTTTCAATGGCTGCGACCTGTGGGCGAAATCGTTCAGGAAGAGTTCTTAATATCTTTCTTACAACTTTAAATTCTGGAATCTTCTCTCCCAAGTTAGCACATGAGTTTACGATGTCTTGCAATCGTGGGTAATAGTCTGTGAAAGATTCATTTTCTGCCATGAAAATAGAGTTAAACTTGCTCGTAAGCATTTGCAGTTTTTGAATCTTCACAAGGTTAGTTCCCTCATGTGTAACTTGAAGAACATCCCAGATTTCTTTCGCAGTCTCACATGCCGAGACGCGAGAGAACTCAGTTTGAGACAAAGCATTAAATAGAGCATTAATCCCTTTGCCATTGTAAGAAGAAGAATCTACCTCTTCCTTGGTCCATTTCGACCTAGGTTTGATGGTGCGAACATCAGCAATAATTTCAGTTGGATTAGTCCATCCTAACTCTATTGATTGCAACACCCGTTCGTCGATGGAAATTAAAAAGGCTTTCATCCGTACTTTCCAGTACGCATAATTTGTTCCATCGAAGAACGGAGGTCTGTTGATGTTTCCACCTTCAACCATTGTTTACAACCCTATTCCCGCTCTGATACCACTTGTTGGGTTATGTATAAATTGGATCTAAATAGGGGAAAAAATACCTAGAGGGGGGTGAATAGGTGTAAACAATAAACACTCAAAAATTTTTGCGATATAAAACCTAATGCGGAAAAATAAATAACACGCAGAGATTTTTACGTGGAAAACTCCAAACCGGAGTAAAAAACCACGGGACCGATAACACGGTGAAATCCACTAGAATTAACACACGTACAAGGTGATTTACCGTACACACTTACGACTCAACCTTTTCCATACGCTCCTAGTAGATCTTCTCCGCTCGCTCCGCAACGCTGCTCGAATCCACGATTAGCGTCCAACGCCGAATCCACGGCGTCCAATGTCGAGTCCACGACGTCCGACCGAATCCACGGTCTTCACCCAGTAGCACATCTCGAATCCACGAACGTACCTCGCTCTGAATCCACGAGAGCGGTAGCACCTTGAATCCACAAGGCCACGCGAGTCCACGCGCCTATTTGGGATAAATCATTGTTTTTGGGGGGTGATGATCCGCCGAATACTTAGATTAGAAATAGATCGAAAATACCATCTATGTATTCATTAATTTGATTCTACTCAAAATCTGAGTTTGGAAAACCTAGAATCAAATTAATAATATAGATGAAGAAACATAGAATTAAATCAGGTATTTCCTTTCTTCTCTATATGTGGAATATTTATGAATTGAATGGATTCCTTCCACTTTGCGTCATCCCTTAAAAGATGAATTAAAGGGTCTATTTATAGGTTAGAAAACTTGTGGAAGAAGATAAGAATAAAAAACTTACCATTTCTGGAATTTTACAGGACGACAGTCCGGACTGGAGTTGGCGGTCCGGACTGTCTCAGCGAAACAGACAATTTCCAGAAAAGACGACATTCGGGGTCCGGACTGAAATCCACGGTCCGGACTGTTCATGCTTTTCTTGCAAATTCCACGTTCGGGGTCCGGACTGAAATTCCCAGGGTCCGGACTGGAATTATTCACGAACTAACCTATGTTCGGGGTCCGGACTGTAAAGCCCGATCCAGACTCTGAACATATGGAATGTCCAGTTTTTGATTTTTATGTAATAAAAAATTCATCCAAGTGTTTCTACACTATAAGAAGTATTCGGATCATCAAACTTATTTAATTAAACGTACCTGATCCTTTTGAATTCTTCTTACTTGAGATTGAGGTATACGATCCAACTTTTTCCCATCTTCAATCCTCAAGACTAAACCGATTTCACGAAATACGTCAACTCAAATTCCGTAACACGTCACGTCGAGCCGATCGAAACGAGTACCTGCACGTCTCAATCCGAGTTTCGTACATCAAGATAAAAATCCAACAAAGTGACCCTCTCAAAAGAATCCTGTACAAAAATCTGTAGCACTTAGCTCTGGGAAAAGGGATTTTTCACCTTCGAGAAGAACTAAAAAAAATCCAGGAAAATTCGAGGACGTTCCTTACGATGTGTAGATACAAAACGACTACAGGCATGCCTCCATCCGATGCCTGAGCGTGAAGATAGAAAATCGACAAGCCTCCGCTGTCCAAAATCTCACAGCAGGAAAAATGGGTCACCAAAACACCTCCGGAACTATGCCAAAAACTCGAAATAAGGAGAAGTGATCAGCACGGAAAACGAAGCCTTATCTCTTGTGAACGCGCTGCCGCAAAAATCGTCGAAACGATGGTCGGAGTAAGCCCAGGGAGCCTGCGCACCGAAACACGACGAAGGGGTTCACTGGTGAAGGAAAGTCGTACTGTGCCGAAATGCAGCAAACCTCAAAGTGCGTGCCACCAAAAATTCTGAAACTTCCTCAGAAGATAGAGCACAGGAGGATGATCATCTTTGCTTCAGGGCTCAGCAGGAGATGAGCTCGGCAAAAGCCCCAAATTGCAGGCCAAAGGGGGCCATTTATAGCCAAAACCCAACAAATCCAATAATACCCATCAAGAGAAGTGATCAGCACGGAAAACGAAGCCTTATCTCTTGTGAACGCGCTGCCGCAAAAATCGTCGAAACGATGGTCGGAGTAAGCCCAGGGAGCCTGCGCACCGAAACGCGACGAAGGGGATCACTGGTGAAGGAAAGTCGTACTGTGCCGAAATGCAGCAAACCTCGAAGTGCGTGCCACCAAAAATTCTGAAACTTCCTCAGAAGATAGAGCACAGGAGGATGATCATCTTTGCTTCAGGGCTCAGCAGGAGATGAGCTCGGCAAAAGCCCCAAATCGCAGGCCAAAGGGGGCCATTTATAGCCAAAACCCAACAAATCCAATAATACCCATCAAGTCCCTGGTTTCGGGCGCCCGATTAAATCGGGTTGCTACAGTAACGGGCCCGACCCGTTACTGTGCGCGCCGGAAACAGCCTCAGCCCGCCATGCGGCCCAACCGCGCCCCGCGCGCCCGGTGCACGTGCGCCTGCCTAACACGGCGCGCCGAGTGGCGTCGCGGTCCACGGCGGGAACCGTGGGCCGCGGTTCACGCTGGGCCACCCGGGTCCGTGCGCCCACCAATGGGCGTGCTCCACGTGGCCACGCGGGGTCCACGGTGCGCCGCTGTCACGCCCCGGGTGTAAACCAGAACCCGGGCTCGTCCACAGATCCGCCGTGTACATGGAATTTTCCGTGTACACGAAGCGCTGGTAACCTGCTAAGATATAAGGATATAATAAAGGAGCATAAAACAGAGCTAAACTAAAACTAATACATCTTAGACAAATGCTGGAAATAAAAGTACAACATAACTCTCATAAATATACATGTGTCTCTCCCAGCACACAAAAAAAATACAACCAGCTGGCCGAAGCCAGACCCAAAATAAAAAAAAATACAACCGTCTGAGTGTACAGGGGATACATCAAAACTACAAAACTCGTGATCGGGGAAGTAGCTATCTAATCAGCGATCCTCTTACCTCGATCCTGGGAAGAGGGTCCCGCAACTCCAGCAGAGGACTCTGCAAAACAAAGGGGAAAAGAAAAGGGAAAAAAAGTGGGGGGTGAGAACTATTATAAAAACAGTAGCCTCCCCTAGTGGGTAGACCTCAAACTCAGACAAGCCCACTAGGACTACTAGAGGTGAAAATAAAACAAGGGTGGTACGCTATAAATATGACAACTGATAAAAGCTACCACTAATATGCCTCTAAAATAATAAGCTAAAAGAATAGCTAAATGTATGCATTAGAGTATATATGCCTGCCTGGGTAACCCAATCTAGACACCGGTGAACACCGGTACTGCCTGCTATGCCTACTAACTCACAACTTAGTTGTGGGATGCAGACCGGCTCCTGACCGACACGGTCCCATCCCAAGGGCAACATACCGGCTCCTGACCGGCACGGTCACACATACACACACTCCGGAGTGGCACTCGAGGGGAGCGACCCTCACGAGTGAAATAAGTCGCCATAAGTAACCTGATATAGAAAGACTGGATCAAGACTCTAATCAAGTGGGAAAACCATCCACTAAAAGAAAATCTGATCCCCTCTCTCCCAATCTGATGCATTAGTAACAACCCGGTCAACCGCCCAAAATCCGCGGTTGCCGCAAATGCCCTGTCATCAAGCCTGCCTGTCCCAAATCCCCAATAACTGACTACACTATCTCAGGCCCTGCTCTAACCTGAGCGTAATATCCCCTAAGACTAGCCAACAGGAGAAAGAATAAAAAGCATGGTTTCTCCTAAGTCAGTTCCCGCATGATAGTGTAGCAGAAAATAGTGGACTAACTAGGTGACCATACAAGCATGCAAAGTCCTTTTACTTAATAAAATGTTCCCAGCATTCCAATTCTCATGAGCATTAAAGTATACATTGGTTTGAATATGTGATGTACTAATATGCCACAAATTAGTCTATACACATGCATAAGCTTCCCAATATACTCAAGACATAATGTAGTTTTAGCATACTATTACCAAAAGGTTTAAACAGCTTATCCTTTGCAAGAAACAATAATTCATTAATGTCTAGTCCTCTAAGGATGTAAGTGCTGACAATAACCAATAATTCCATACAAGCACGCTAGGTTCATCCCACTGATACAACTATCAATCATGATATAGGAACATCTCTTAGTATGCCTAGTTGTAGGTTTTTATATATTAAGGATCCATAAGGATCTAAATAGGTACTATCAAACAACTAGAGGGGGGGGGGGGGGGGGGGGGGGTGAATAGGTGTAATACTTAAAAACAAATCTCAGTGCAAAATAAAAACCAATGTGGAAAATAAAAATAGCACACCGAGATATACGTGGAAACTCCAATCCAGGAGAAAAACCACGGGACCAACACGCAATAACAATCCACTAAGAATAGAAGAATAACAAGGTGATTACCGACTCCACGGACTCCAACCCCTCCTTCAACTTCTTCGGATCTTGCGCTCACCGATTGCACGTCCACTACACACGTTCGAATCCACGAACGCCACTCGAATCCACGAGCACACGTTTCGAATCCACGAAACACCTTCAACACATCGAATCCACGATGCTACGTCGAATCCACGACGCAAACTTGTTAAAAGCTTCGATGGTGATCCTTTGCTTAGAATATCATTGACGAACCATGGTTGGAATCTCTAAGCAAAGATTAGATCAATTCGATAAAAAGTATATCTTGGAAGATCCGTCGAATTGACCTAAAAGAGGCTAAAAAGAATAATGATAAAAACCTAGCCTCTAGGGTTGCTCTCAAGTGTTTTCTTAATTAGTCGGTAGTTCTTGATAAACCCTAAGTGTCTATTTATAGGTTAGAAACCTTTGGAAAGAGATAAGCATCAAAAACTGACTTAACAGAATTTTTCCCGCACGGCGGTCCGGACTGGATTGGCTCGTTCCGGACTGTCGTTGTTTTTCAGAGAATTCCTGAAAAAACAAGGTTCGGGGTCCGGAACGAAATCCTACGGTCCGGACTGTTCATGCGATTTCAGCAAAATCCACGTTCGGGGTCCGGAACGAAACAGGGATGTTCAGGACTGGATTTGTGCATGAACCAACCAACGTTCGGGGTCCGGACTGTAGTCCCCTGTTCCGGATCCTGAACATATACCATGTCCAGTTTTTAATTTTTATGCAATTAAAAATTCATCCAAGTGTTTCTACACTATAAGAAAGTATTTGGATCACCAAAATTATTTAGTTAAACATACCTGATCCTTTTGAATTCTTTCTTCTTGAGATTGATGTAATTGATCCACAATTCTTCATCTTCAATCTTCAAGACTCAAAACACTGAGTGTCAACTTAAGCTCTTGTTGAATTTTCTCTGAGTTTTCGATTGTTGATTGACAATTTGATCACTTCAAGACTCCGACTCAACTCACGAAATGTGCCAACACAAAAAGCCGTAACAATCTCCCCCTTTGGCAATTTCGTGACAAAACCCAAAAATACATAAAACGCTCAAGACACTCATCTTAAACCAAAAAATCGAAACTCAATGTCATCACCAAAACATTGACTTTCTTTGCGTGAAAGATCCAATAAATAGAAATTACATTTGAACCAGTCTTAGAACAAACTCTATGACTTAGGACTTGGAGTCTTAAAGTGATGTAAGTCCTGCAAAACAAAACTCCAAACAAAATCAAACGTTAGTCGTTAGAAATTAAATGTAAATCCTACATCTGATTCGTCCTTTTGGTTCTTTTTATTTTTCGGCTCCTTCGGCTCCTTTTTCATCATCTCCCCCTATCTCGAATCATCTCCCCCTATCTCGATGATCTCATCTCCGCTCCCCCTATCTCGATGATCTCATCTCCGTCATTTCTCTTCTCCCCTTTTTGTCACAAATTGTCACTAACAGCATTAGTTCATAGAGAAAAAGAGATAAAAGCTCAGTTCCGGCATATAACAAAAACACATATTGCGTACCGGTACTCGAAAGCAAAAATCAAATAATTTCTTAAAACAAATCTAGATTTTGAAATCTTTGAATTACCGATTTGCGTGCAATCAAGAAAATCAATTTAAGTACTTGAAAATTGTGAGATCACACAGATGTCATTCAATCCAATTAATTTTACTAAAATTAAAAAGATTTACTCTGAAATCATGAAAAACAAAGATAAAACATTATAAACCGTTTTTCATATTATATATGTCAAACACAAGTCATCAAAAATAATCTAGAGATCCAAACTCTATCAAGATGTAACGGATTTACGAAGATGACTTACAGAGATTTCCAAATGACATCAATTTGATTTCTACCCTTTCAAATTTGAGATGAACACTAAAATATCTAAGGGTGGCTCTTTGAGCATCTTTTAACTATCTCACCTTATACCAACCAGGAGATTGTTCAAAATATAAGAACTTTGAATATGAATCTCCAAATGCTTCAACTAAAAATTTTAAAAAAACATTTTTCAAGCATCAAAACATGTGGTAGCTTCACACACAGACCGGACGACCGGGGTGGCAACTCTTTCCAACATGTGGTGGTAGTTTTCACACTCCTTTCGGATGTAACTCTTTCCACATCTTTTACAATTCATTTATTTACCCTTGAGAAAATGCAATCTCTTATGTGAAAGAATTAAATCCCAAATTTTAGTCTATCGGTTGTCTCATGTTTATCACAATGAATTCACACAACCGAGATAGGTTAAGCATCTTAAGATAACACATGATTACTAAAATTTGATGAATATAACTATCAAAAACTCCTATAATGAAGTATCTTCAAGAATTATGATTATGGAGTAAAGTTGATAATTCATATAAAATTAAATTGGAGTGATTGAAACTGAAACCCTTTTTATTCAATGCACTTGTTCGTTAAAACCCTTTTGTTCAAAAACAAAATATAAAAACGAAGAGCATTGAAAACATGTAATGCAGAGATTAAGAAAAATATGAAAGGAAAACCAATCAAAGCATTACATACAGTCATAAGCTATTTAGAACTTAAGACAAGGAAAGATATCACCTTTCCGTATCCAAAATCGTCGAATTTTGGGTTGTCTTGATTCATTGTGGTTGGGAGATGATAGCTTTGACTATTGGTCCACCTTAGGTCTTTGCCTCGCAATGATCCACTTGTATGATTGATGTTGTGGCTCGGACCTTTGGTGGATTGAGTGAACTCCATTGACTTGATGTGTCTTTTGATTCCGTTGAGTTCGCTCCGTAGATGAAGTTGCCGAAGAATTCCTCTTTCCCTTTTTCGGGCACATCTTCATCAAGTGTCCTTCAAGTCCACATGTGAGGACCCGAAAATTTCCACGTTTGGATTACTGTTGGATCTGTGACTTCTGGAGAACCAGGTTGAGTGTTAGAGGTGTTTGCGCGCATATTGGACCCAAGATTTGGACCCGGCATGAAAAATGGATCAAGTTCACTTCTCCGGGAATTTTCGGGAAATTTTAGAGGTGGAATTGGGCCAAACGGACATCGGATTTGGATTCAGCGCGCGAAATCGGTCAAGATGGACTATTTACTTATATTTTTCGGAGCTCGGATGACCCGGCACGGATTTCGAGGCGGCTGGTACTGTTCCGGCGGCGGGAGGCGGTGGAGCGCGGCGGCGCGGCAGCGGGCAGGCGCACGGGCGCGCGGGCAGGCGCGCGGGCGCGCGGGAAGGCACGCGGTCCACGCGGCCGGCGTGCACCGTGGGGCTGGGACACGTGGCATCTCGTGAGTGGTCGGTCCTTTAGGCGCGGTCCACGGACTTGGCGTGGGTGCACGGTGCACCGGGGGTGGCCACGTGGCAGCACGTGTTTGGTGGGGTGTTGTGCGCGCGGTCCACGGGGGCAGGGAGCAGTTGCCTCGGGCTGCGTGCCCGACAGGCGCGCGTGGGCGCGCGTGGGCGCGACGTGGGCGCGCTGACCCGCGGATCCCGGCGTGGGCGCCACGTGTCGGCGCCTGCTTTGGCCACGCGGCGCAGTGCCGTTGGCCCAAACAGCTGTTTGCTGTTTGGGTGGACGCGTGGCGGCCTGGGGAGTTTCCGGGCGTGAACAGTAACGGGCCGGGCCCATTACTGTAGCAGCCTGGAATGCCCGGGCGCCCGGATGTTGGGCCAAAAGTCCAAAGTGTTGGACTTTCGGGCTGAGCCTATAAATAGGCTGATGGCTTGGGCTTTTTGCCCCTTTTCCCGAGCTCCCCTACCTTTGGACCCTTCACCAAACTTGGAGATCTTCGTGCTGCGCATCTTCTGGCGGAGGCCCGGAATTTTTGGAAGCCTCGGCGTCGACGACTTCGGCATCGGAGCACAAAGTGACGATTTTTCATCGGAGGCTTGTTATCGTCGCAGTTCGGTCTGAGAGGTCCACAGAGCTACTCCGTCAGTATTTCTGGATGATTTCTATGGCGTTGGATTCACGAGAGGTACTTCTTTGACTTTCGTGTGGATCATCTTGCTGGATTCAGAGTTTATGGCACAGTTTTTGAGACATTTCTAAGCCGCTATTTGCTGGCAGAGTTTTTAGACAGCAGCCCCTTGCCGGAATTTTATCTCCTCACTCGAGCGTCGGATTGAGACGAGCCTATATACTTTTTTCATCTACTCGTCGCGAGCATTATCTCCGTATTTTTCTTGGATTTTTTTTGAGACCTTCCCAGAGGTATATTTTCCTCTTTTATCTGTGTATGAGTTTACAGTTGTGTGGTTGTGAGTGTTTGCGTACCTGTACTGTGGAATTTGTAACTCGACCTACGGGGCTCGGATTTGGACGTGCAGGTACCCGTTTCGAAGGTCTCGACGCGACGATCGATGTGGTATTTTTATTGGAATTTTTGGAGGATTGTTTGCAGGTGAAAAAGTGACATCTTTGCGACTGAATTCAGAATGTAACTTGTTTGGGTAAATTGTGGAATTAAAGTGTAACTGTTAGCCGTGTGTTTGTACCAGGAGGATTTGTTCAATGTCTTTGGACCATCGGGGCTGTGGATTAGTTGAGATTGTTACTCCTGGTGTTTTCAGCTGTGGAACCTTGGACTGTTAGCACGTTCAGGTGGGTGACCTTGCTTTCAAAATCTATGGACTGCGTACTAATTCTATGTATGTAGGAGCATGCATGTTAGTAAATAGACTTAATAGCTTGTGGAAACTGAATGTTATTATTCTTGATATCAGTTGTGAATCTTGTGATCTTATTGCTTCCTACAACATGTTAATTATTGAAATCTTGGAACTTGACCTAGCACCCCTGTCATATGTATCATGTTCAGCCAGACTGTAGAAAATTTAAACTTGGGCTAGGTTTCTTTATCCCTCTAGCTGAGCCAGTTTTGGCAGTCACGAATACTGTCCCTCTGGCTGAGCCAGTTTTGGCAGTCATGGACGCTCTACGTAAGTCCGCTCCTCCGGGACGTAACGACAGTAGGTTGGCGCAGGTTTGACTGGACCCGTTGTGGCAGTCAGTTTAGATTGGGTGATCAGAGATGAGAGTTAGTTGTGGCATCATGTTCTTTCTGTTCCACACTTTGAGCATCTAGATAGAGGCATAGTAGCTGTAGAGTTACTTTTCCCAGCTTTCCTTACAGCACTGCATATGTTACCTATGCCTCTAGTAGACTTAGTGGGCAGACCGTTGGGCTTGTTGGCGGCACCCACTGAGAACTACTTGGGATGTAGTTCTCACACCCGTCGTGGTGTCTTTTCCCACAGGGACTTCTACTCCTGTTCCTGCTGCTCCTGTTGCTGCTTCTTCTGATCGAGGTGAGGGAGTCGCGAGCTAGATCCCTACCAGTCGTCGTCCAGAGAGTAGACGTACCCTTATTATTTTGAGAGTTCTTGTTGAGAGACTTTGTAGTGAGGGTTAGAGTTGTACTTTCCTTTATTGCTGAGGGTGACTTTTGTATCTTTGGGTGAGGACTTGGATTGTATCTTTTGGTCTTGTATTATTTTATTTTATTTCTAGCTGTTCACTTTCAGCTCTGATATCTGTTTAGTATAGTATCTTCCTTTTTCAGGTTTGACGCTTCGTCTATACGGGATTCACCGTATGGGCGGCGGATCTGTTGGCGAGCCCTTGTCGCAGTTTTGACCCTGGGGCGTGACACCACATTGGTAACAAGTTCTTCCTTTCAATTTAGTTGTGGAACTTGAAGCCTTCATAGTTTGGTTCTTTTTAAATCCCAAACCAACCTTTCTTGTTTTACCTAATCCAGACATACAATCAAGTTTTTTGGAACCGGTTGAAAGCCTTTGTATGTCGGATTTAAGTTGATAAACTTGCTTGGTCAAAGCTTGGTTGGTGACATGAATTTCCTCAAACTGTTTTTCTAGAAAATCAATCTTGTTAATATGGGAATTAACGATCGTTTCCGATTGATTTATCTTTTCTTGGAGGATTTTATCATTATCCAATAAAAGCTCTCGTTCCTTCTCGAGATCATGAAGTTTGTTCTTTAAAGCATGATTCTCGTCTTGAATCTCAAGTCGTTGCTTCCTCAACTTCTTAATATGCTTGGCCATCTTCTTTGATTCCGTAAGAAGTTGTTGATATGCCTCAACGAGTTCTTCTTCATCCGACTCCCCCTCACTTGATGACTCTCCGCCGGATGTTGATGTTTCATGCAAAATCAAAGGAATAGAGTCAGTGATTAAAGATGATAAGGAAACATTAAAAGAGGGAATATGAGAGGCATGTAAGGCAACGACTTTTTCCTCTTTACTTGAGGACGATTCATTAGAAGTAGAATCGTCCCAAGTTTTCGCTTGCAAAGCCTTCTTTTTATATGATTTCGGAGAAGGACAATCCGTTGAAATATGGCCGTAGCCTTTGCATCTATAACATTGGATTTCCCCTTCGAATTCATCTTTTTCCTTAGAAGGTTTTGCAGAGCTTTTGAAGTTAGAGGATTTAGAACCCGATGATCCTTTAGATGGTTTCGAGGATGAAGATCCATCGGTTCGATTCTTTCAAAACTTCTGACGAAATTTCTTTATTATCCGCGCCAATTGTTCTTCAAAATCGTCAAAAGTGATTTCATCGTCGGAACTTGATTCGCCATCTTCTTCCTTTGTAGATTTGAATGCAACACCTGTAAGCTTAGAAGAAGACTTGGAAGAAACTTGATTAGTAGGAAAAGTCATCTCATACGTTTGTGTAGAGTTATTAAGGATCCACAAGGATCTAAATAGGTACTATCAAACAACTAGAGGGGGGTGAATAGGTGTAATACTTAAAAACTCAATCTCAGTGCAAAATAAAAACCAATGCGGAAAATAAAAACAGCACACCGAGATATACGTGGAAACTCCAATCCAGGAGAAAAACCACGGGACCAACACGCAATAACAATCCACTAAGAATAGAAGAATAACAAGGTGATTACCGACTCCACGGACTCAAACCCCTCCTTCAGCTTCTTCGGACCTTGCGCTGACCGGTTGGATATCCACGCAATAACAATCCCTAAGAAAAGAAGAATAACAAGGTGATTACCGTCTCCACGGATTTAACCCCTCCTTCAATTTCTTGGACCTCGCGCTCCACCGTTTTGCACGTCCACTGCACACGTTCGAATCCACGAACGCCACTCGAATCCACGAGCACACGTTTCGAATCCACGAAACGCCTTTAGCACACCGAATCCACGATGCCACGTCGAATCCACGACGCAAACTCAGTCGATAAGAATATTGACTTCGATGGTGATCCTTTGCTTAGATTATCAATGAGGAACCGTAGAAGAAATCTCTAAGCAAAGATTAGATCAATTCGACAAAAGATATGTTCTTGAAAGAACCATCGAATTGACCTAAAAGAGGCTATAAAGAAGATCGATAAAAACCTCGCCTCTAGGGTTGCTCTCAAGTGTTTTATAAATTGATCGGCCGTAGCTCCCACGTTTTTGAGAAACCCTAAATGTCTATTTATAGTTTAGAAACCTTTGGAAAGAGATAAGAATCAAAAACTTACCTTATCTGGAAATTTTACGGACGGCGATCCGGATCGGATTTACTGCGATCCGGATCGTCGTAGCGTGATTGACGATTCCAGAAAACCAAGGGTTCGGGATCCGGATCGCATTGCCCGATCCGGATCGTTCATAGAAATCAGAAAACTTAACATTCGGGATCCGGATCGGAAATTGCATGGATCCGGATCGAAGTCTTGTATGAAGCAACAACCTTCGGGATCCGGATCGTTGGCTCTGATCCGGATCCTGAACATGTCCGAACACCAGTTTTTGATTATTATGACAATAAAAGTTCATCCAAGTGTTTCTACACTATAAGAAAGTATTCGGATCACCAAAATTATTTAGTTAAACATACCTGATCCTTTTGAATACTTTCTTCTTGAGATTGATGTAACTGATCCACAATTCTTCATCTTCAATCTTCAAGACTCAAGACATTGAGTGTCAACTTGAGCTCTTGTTGAATCTTCTCTAAGTCTTTGATTGCTGATTGACAATTTGATCCCTTTAAGACTCCGACTCAACTCACTGACTTGACTCACGAAATATGCCAACACCAAAATGCCGTAACAATCTCCCCCTTTGGCAATTTCGTGACAAAACCCAAAAATACATAAAAGCTCAAAACACTCATCTTAAACCAAAAAATCGAAACTCAATGTCATCACCAAAACATTGATTTTCTTTGCGTGAAAGATCCAATAAATACAAAATTACATTTGAACCAAACAGTCCTAGAACATACTCTATGACTTAGGACTTGGAGTCTTAAAGTGATGTAATTCCGGCAAAACCAAAACTCCAAACAAAATCAAACGTTAGTCGTTAGAAATTAGAATCCTACATTTGATCCGTCTTCCTTTTGGTTCTTTTGTTTTTTCTTTGTCTCCCCCTATCTTGAGCATCTCTAACATGTTCTCCATGTTCTCCCCCTTTGTGATACGATCATCATTTTCCGTTCTCCCCCTATCTCGATGATCTCATCTCTGTCTCCCCCTATTTCTCTTCTCCCCCTTTTTGTCACAAATTGTCAAACAGTGAACATATTAGACAAAAGAAAATCACTAACAGCATTAGTTCATAGAGAAAGAGA
This sequence comes from Tillandsia leiboldiana, assembly GCA_029204045.2. Lineage (NCBI taxonomy): Eukaryota > Viridiplantae > Streptophyta > Magnoliopsida > Poales > Bromeliaceae > Tillandsia > Tillandsia leiboldiana. The sequence continues at coordinate 9,929,394 of CM055072.1, forward strand.
GATAAAAGCTCAGTTCCGTTATATAACAAAAATGCAGATTGCGTACCTGTACCAGAAAGCAAAAATCAAATAATTTCTTGAAACAAATCCAGATTTTGGAATCTTTTCAAATACCGATTTGTATTCCATCAAGAAATCCATTTAAGTGCTTTGAAAAACAATGAATTCACATAGATGCCATTCAATCCAATTAATTTCACGAAATTAAAAAGATTTACTCCAAAAACATGAAAAATAAAGGTAAAACATTATAAACCGTTTTTCATGTTATATTCATCAAACACAAGTCATCAAAAATAATCTTGAGATCCAAACTCTATCAAGATGTAACGGATTTACAAAGATGACTTACGGAGATTTCCAAATGACATCAATTCTGAATTTTTACCCTTTCAAATTTGAGATAAGCACTAAAATACCTAAGGGTGGCTCTTTGAGCATCTTTCAACTATTCCACCTTATACCAACCAGGAGATTGTTCAAAATATAAGAGTTTTGCATATAAATCTCCAAATGCTTCAACTAAAGATTTTCTCATAAAATACTATCAAGCATCCATAACATGTGGTAGCTTCACACACAAACCGGACGACCGGGGTGGCAGCTCTTTCCTACATGTGGTGGTAGTTTTCACACTCCTTTCGGATGTAACTCTTTCCACATCTTTTAAAAAAACATTTATTTACCCTTGTAAGAATGCAATCTCTTACGTGAAAGAATTAAATCCCAAATTTTAATCAATCGGTTGTCTCACGTTTATCACAATGAATTCACACAACCGAGATAGATTAAGCATCTAAAGATCACACATGATTTCTAAAATTTGATGCTTATAATATCAAAAACTCCTATAATGAAGTATCTTCAAGATTATGATTATGGAGTAAAGTTGATAATCCAAATAAAATTAATTTGGAGTGAATAAACGTGAAGCCCTTTTTATTCAATGCACTTGTTCAGTAAAAACCCTTTTGTTCAAAAACAAATTATAAAAACGAAGAGCATTGAAAAATATGTAATGCAAAGATTAAGAAAGATATGAAGGGAAAACCAATCAAAGCATTACATACAGTCATAAGCTATTTAGAACTTAAGACAAGGAAAGATATCACCTTTCCGAATCCAAAATCGCTGGATTTTGGGTTGTCTTGATTCGTTGTGGCCGGGGGTTGTCCGCTTTGACTGTTGGTCCACCTTAGGTCTTTGCCTTGCAGTGATCCACTTGTATGATTGATGATGTGGCTCGAGCCTTTGGTGGGTTGAGTGAACTCCTTTGACTTGATGTGTCTTTTGATTCCGTTGAGTTCGCTCCGTAGATGAAGTTGCCGAAGAATTCTTCTTTCTCTTTTTAGGGCAATTCTTCTCCAAATGTCCTTCAAGTCCACATAAGTGACACGTTCTTCCTTTCAATTTGAATGTGGAACTTGAAGCATGCACAGTTTGATCCTTTTTAAATCCCAAACCAACCTTGCTTGTTTGACCTAATCCGGATATACAATCAAGTTTCTTGGAAACGGTTGAAAGCCTTTGTATGTCGGATTTGAGTTCATGAACTTGCTTGGTCAATACTTGGTTGGTGACATGAATCTCCTCAAACTGCTTTTCTAGAAAACCAATCTTGTCCGTATATGATTTAGCGTTTGTCTCCGATTGGTTTAGCTTTTCTTGGAGGATTTTATTGTTATTCAATAAACGTCCTCGTTCCTCCTCGAGATCATGAAGTTTTATCTTTAAAGCATGATTCTCGTCTTGACCTTCAAGTCGTTGCTTCCTCAACTTCTTAATATGTTTGGCCATCTTCTTTGATTCCGTAAGAAGTTGTTGATATGCCTCAATGAGTTCTTCTTCGTCCGACTCCCCCTCACTTGATGACTCTCCGCCGGATGTTGATGTTTCATGCAAAATCAAAGGAATAGAGTCAGTGATTAAAGATAATAAGCAACCATTAGAAGAGGGAATATGAGAGGCATGAGAGGCAACAACTTTTTCCTCTTTACTTGAGGTCGATTCATTAGAAGTAGAATCGTCCCAAGTTTTCGCTTGCAAAGCCTTCTTTTTGTATGATTTCTTAGACGAACAATCCATTGAAAAATGGCCGTAGCCTTTGCATCGATAGCATTGGATTTCCCCTTCGAAATCATCTTTTTCTTTTTCTTTAGAAGGTTTTGCAACGCCTTTGAGATTAGAGGATTTAGAACCCGATGATCCTTTAGATGGTTTCGTGGATGAAGATCCATCGGTTCGATTCTTCCAAAATTTCCGATGAAATTTCTTTACGATCCGCGCCAATTGTTCTTCAAAATCGGCAAAAGAGATTTCATCGTCGGAACTTGATTCGCTATCTTCTTCCTTTGTTGATTTGAATGCAATACCTGTAAGCTTAGAAGAAGACTTGGAAGAAACTTGATTAGTAGGAAAAGTCATTTCATAAGTTTGCAAAGCACCTACTAATTCCTCTACACTCATCTCATCCGGATGACTAACGGTTTCAATGGCGGTAACCTTTGCCCTAAACCGTTCCGGAAGAGTCCGAAGTATCTTTCTTACAATTTTCGACTCCGGGATCTTTTCTCCTAAATTAGCACATGTATTTATTACATCTTGAAGTCTAGTGTAATAATCTGTAAACAATTCATGCTCTTCCATATGAATAGAGTCAAATTGACTTGTAAGCATCTGGAGCTTTTGAATTTTTACAAGATTAGTACCCTCATGTATAATTTTGAGAATATCCCAAATTTCCTTCGCGGTTTCACACGCGGAAATTCTTGTAAATTCAGTCGAGGAAAGAGAATTAAATAAAGCGTTCATACCTTTCCCATTGTAAGAAGATCTTTCAAATTCCTCTTTGGACCATCTAGAGCGAGGTTTTGGAGTAGTAGAATTTCCTACTTCCTCAACAGGATGCACCCAACCGTATTCCACGGATTGCCATACCCGCTCATCAATTGCGATGAGAAAAGCCCTCATCCGCACTTTCCAATAAGCATAATTAGTCCCATCAAAAAGTGGAGGTCTATAAATATTACCACTTTCACCCAACATGATAGATAAACCTAAAACCCGCTCTGATACCAATTGTAGAGTTATTAAGGATCCACAAGGATCTAAATAGGTACTATCAAACAACTAGAGGGGGGTGAATAGGTGTAATACTTAAAAACTCAATCTCAGTGCAAAATAAAAACCAATGCGGAAAATAAAAACAGCACACCGAGATATACGTGGAAACTCCAATCCAGGAGAAAAACCACGGGACCAACACGCAATAACAATCCACTAAGAATAGAAGAATAACAAGGTGATTACCGACTCCATGGACTCAAACCCCTCCTTCAGCTTCTTCGGACCTTGCGCTGACCGGTTGGATATCCACGCAATAACAATCCCTAAGAAAAGAAGAATAACAAGGTGATTACCATCTCCACGGATTTAACCCCTCCTTCAATTTCTTGGACCTCGCGCTCCACCGTTTTGCACGTCCACTGCACACGTTCGAATCCACGAATGCCACTCGAATCCACGAGCACACGTTTCGAATCCACGAAACGCCTTTAGCACACCGAATCCACGATGCCACGTCGAATCCACGACGCAAACTCAGTCGATAAGAATATTGACTTCGATGGTGATCCTTTGCTTAGATTATCAATGAGGAACCGTAGAAGAAATCTCTAAGCAAAGATTAGATCAATTCGACAAAAGATATGTTCTTGAAAGAACCATCGAATTGACCTAAAAGAGGCTATAAAGAAGATCGATAAAAACCTCGCCTCTAGGGTTGCTCTCAAGTGTTTTATAAATTGATCGGCCGTAGCTCCCACGTTTTTGAGAAACCCTAAATGTCTATTTATAGTTTAGAAACCTTTGGAAAGAGATAAGAATCAAAAACTTACCTTATATAGAAATTTTACGGACGGCGATCCGGATCGGATTTACTGCGATCCGGATCGTCGTAGCGTGATTGACGATTCCAGAAAACCAAGGGTTCGGGATCCGGATCGCATTGCCCGATCCGGATCGTTCATACAAATCAGAAAACTTAACATTCGGGATCCGGATCGGAAATTGCATGGATCCGGATCGAAGTCTTGTATGAAGCAACAACCTTCGGGATCCGGATCGTTGGCTCTGATCCGGATCCTGAACATGTCCGACCACCAGTTTTTGATTATTATGACAATAAAAGTTCATCCAAGTGTTTCTACACTATAAGAAAGTATTCGGATCACCAAAATTATTTAGTTAAACATACCTGATCCTTTTGAATACTTTCTTCTTGAGATTGATGTAACTGATCCACAATTCTTCATCTTCAATCTTCAATACTCAAGACATTGAGTGTCAACTTGAGCTCTTGTTGAATCTTCTCTAAGTCTTTGATTGCTGATTGACAATTTGATCCCTTTAAGACTCCGACTCAACTCACTGACTTGACTCACGAAATATGCCAACACCAAAATGCCATAACAGTTTGTAAAGCACCTACTAATTCCTCTACTCTCATCTCATCCGGATGACTAACGGTTTCAATGGCGGTAACCTTTGCCCTAAACCGTTCCGGAAGAGTCCGAAGTATCTTTCTTACAATTTTCGACTCCGGGATCTTTTCTCCTAAATTAGCACAAGTATTGATTACATCTTGAAGTCTAGTGTAATAATCTGTAAACAATTCATGCTCTTCCATATGAATAGAGTCAAATTGACTTGTAAGCATCTGGAGCTTTTGAATTTTTACTAGATTAGTACCCTCATGTGTAATTTTGAGAATATCCCAAATTTCCTTCACGGTTTCACACGTGGAAATTCGTGTGAACTCAGTCGAGGAAAGAGAATTATATAGAGCGTTCATACCTTTCCCATTGCAAGAAGATCTTTCGATTTCCTCTTTGGACCATCTAGAGCGAGGTTTTGGGGTAGTAGAATTTCCTACTTCCTCAACAGGATGCACCCAACCGTATTCCACGGTTTGCCATACTTGCTCATCAATTAAGATGAGAAAAGCTCTCATCCGCACTTTCCAATACGCATAATTAGTCCCATCAAAAAGAGGAGGTCTAAAAATATTACCAGTTTCACCCGACATGATAGATAAACCTAAAACCCTCTCTGATACCACTTGTAGGTTTTTATATATTAAGGATCCACAAGGATCTAAATAGGTACTATCAAACAACTAGAGGGGGGGTGAATAGGTGTAATACTTAAAAACAAATCTCAGTGCAAAATAAAAACCAATGCGGAAAATAAAAATAGCACACCGAGATATACGTGGAAACTCCAATCCAGGAGAAAAATCACGGGACCAACACGGAATAACAATCCACTAAGAATAAAATAATAACAAGGTGATTACCGACTCCATGGACTCCAACCCCTCCTTCAACTTCTTCGGATCTTGCGCTCACCGATTGCACGTCCACTGCACACGTTCGAATCCACGAGCGCCACTCGAATCCACGAGCACACGTTTCGAATCCACGAAACGCCTTCAACACATCGAATCCACGATGCTACGTCGAATCCACGACGCAAACTTGTTAAAAGCTTCGATGGTGATCCTTTGCTTAGAATATCATTGAAGAACCATGGATGGAATCTCTAAGCAAAGATTAGATCAATTCGACAAAAAATATATCTTGGTAGAACCGTCGAATTGACCTAAAAGAGGCTAAAAAGAAGAACGATAAAAACCTAGCCTCTAGGGTTGCTCTCAAGTGTTTTCTTAATTAGTCGGTAGTTCTTGAGAAACCCTAAGTGTCTATTTATAGGTTAGAAACCTTTGGAAAGAAATAAGCATCAAAAACTGACTTAACAGAATTTTTCCCGCACGGCGGTCCGGACTGGATTGGCTCGTTCCGGACTGTCGTTGTTTTTCAGAGAATTCCTGAAAAAACAAGGTTCGGGGTCCGAAACGAAATCCTACGGTCCGGACTGTTCATGCGATTTCAGCAAAATCCACGTTCGGGGTCCGGAACGAAACAGGGATGTTCAGGACTGGATTTGTGCATGAACCAACCAACGTTCGGGGTCCGGACTGTAGTCCCCTGTTCCGGATCTTGAACATATACCATGTCCAGTTTTTGATTTTTATGCAATTAAAAATTCATCCAAGGGTTTCTACACTATAAGAAAGTATTTGGATCACCAAAATTATTTAGTTAAACATACCTGATCCTTTTGAATTCTTTCTTCTTGAGATTGATGTAATTGATCCACAATTGTTCATCTTCAATCTTCAAGACTCAAAACACTGAGTGTCAACTTGAGCTCTTGTTGAATTTTCTCTGAGTCTTCGATTGTTGATTGACAATTTGATCACTTCAAGACTCCGACTCAACTCACGAAATATGCCAACACAAAAAGCCGTAACACTAGTGGGTGATCAAAAGTAGGAGGTGACAACGGTACCCACCTCAAGCGCTAAATACCTATCCCAAAAGTGAAGTCCACGCTCGGTCCAAACGCTCACCACAACACTGCACAACACTCCCCAAAAGAACATACACAAATAAATATACATTGTTCCAACATAATCCGCACAAATTACAACTGTCCAGAGTTTCTCTATTTTCACCAGAGTAAAATGCTCGAAAAATTCCAAGAAAAATACTGTCACGATCCTCGTGACGAACCGGTCGAAACGAGTACCTGCACCTTCAAATTCGAGTTTCCTACACTGAGAAACAAATTCGACAAGGGAACCACCACGAAATAAACAATGTAAACAGAGATTTTTCACCTTCGAAAAATATTCAGAAAATTCCCAGAAAATTTGAGGGCATTCCTTACGCTGTGTAGATGAAAAACTCCTCATGGCACACCTTGATCCGACGCCTTTACGCGAAGATATCGCCAAAACACCCATGGTGCTGTCCAAAACTCCGTGAGGAGAAATGGGTCAAAAAGAAGCTCGAGAAACTCTAAGGTCAACACGAAAAAAGAGGAAGCTCAAAACACCAAAATCAGAGCCCTACCTGTCTAGAGTCCAACGGCGCAAGAATCGCCTAAATTGAAGGTCGGGGTAAGCCGGGGGAGGCCACGCACTGAGATGCTACGAAACGGGTTGCCGGTGAACGAGCGTCGCGCCGCGCCGTAAAAATGAGAACCTCAGGATGCGTGCCTCTGAAAAATCCCAGGGATCCACCAAAGTACAGAGCACTGTGTGAGGGTGAAATCTCTTGAAGGGCCCTCTGTGAAAAGAAGTCCAGAAAAGAGGAAAAAGGGTCTCAAAGGACCTATTTATAGGCCCAGCCCAATAGTGCATTTGGGCCGGATTCGGGCGCAACTTTCGGGCGCCCTAATCCGCCCGGTTGCACAATTCCCGTCCGACGCAGCGCCCGAATTAACCTGCGCCTGCAACGTGGCCCCGCACAGCGGACAGCCTGTGCGGGGCGGCTGGGAACCTGCCGCGTGTCCGCTACCCGGTCAACGTGGTAGGTACGGCCCGCCAATGGCGGGCCGACGTGTGGCCCGCACTTGAGTGGGCCGACAGCGCCGCCTGCCGCCTCTGCGCGCACGCGCCCTGAGGCGCCCCTCCCCGCACACCGTGGACCGCGCCTTCGTGAGCCAGCCAATGCCAGGCTGCCACGTGTCATGCACCCGGTCCACCGAAGCCGCGCAGTTCCCCTGGACCGCGCCGCGTGCACCCGCCATTCCGGGCACGCCACGTGGCCCGCACGGCGGTCCATGCACCTGTCGCGCCCTCCCCGTGGACCGAGCTGCGTGAGCCGGCCAATGACAGGCCGCCACGTGGCTCAGGCCGGTCCACGGTCTCCCCCCATGCACCGAAAATCCCTGAAAACTTCCGGAAGCCCATTTTTGGTCATCCGGACTCCGAATTTAACAAGCAAATAGCCATTTTCAAGCGTTTTTCCGCGCTGAATCCAAATCCAACCTCAGTTTGGCCCAAAATCTTTTCTAAAATTCGGCAAATGCAGCCAAAGACCAAATCAGCTAAAGATGTCTCACAGGGTCCATTTGTGGCATCCCTTTGATGCACTATAGGCCAGACACACCAACACTAGGTGTTCTACACAGTGAATTCACCGGAAAGGTTGCATGGGAAATCTGGACCACTACATCCTCCCCTACAAGAAAAAGTTTCGTCCTCGAAACAAAAGTCATACCTCAAGCCGGGGCCTCGAACAAGTGGGGGTAAGCGTCCATCATCGCTGACTCCAGCTCCCAAGTAGCCTCGCGCTCATCATGGCTGCTCCAGAGGATCTTCACGTAAGGGATGGCTCGGCTGCGCATCTCCCTAACCTCACGGTCCAAAATCCGCAATGGCCGCTCGACATAGCTCAAGTCCTCAGTGATCTCCTGTGGGGTGAAATCGATGATGTGTGATGGGTCATAAACATACCTCCTCAGAGTCGATACATGAAACACATCGTGAACACCAGCAAGTCTGGGAGGAAGTGCAAGCCTGTAGGCAACTGGCCCTATGCGCTCCAATACCTCGAAAGGTCCAATATAACAAGGGCTAAGTTTCCCACGAATCCCGAATCTTCGGATCCCCTTTGAAGGCGAGACTTTCAAAAAGACATGATCTCCAACCATAAACTCAAGGTCTCACCTCCGCACATCTGCGTAGCTCCTCTGTCTGCTCTGAGCGGTCTGAAGGTGCTGCCTGACTACCCTGACCTTATCCTCTGCCTCCCGCAGCAACTCTGGCCCCAATGTCCGTCTTTCACCCACATCGCTCCAATAAAGCGAGGAATGACACTTGCGTCCATACAATGCTTCAAACGGAGCCATCTGGATGCTCGCTTGAAAGCTATTGTTGTACGTAAACTCTGCCAGTGATAAGTGTCGCACCCAACCTCCTCCAAAGTCTAGCGTGCAAGCCCGGAGCATGTCCTCAAGAATCTGAATAGTACGCTCTGACTGTCCGTCTGTCTGTGGGTGAAACGCTAAGCTGAAACTGAGCTGTGTCCCTAAAGTGGCCTGTAGGCTCCTCCAAAAGCGCGAAACAAACCTCGGATCTCGATCGGATACAATGGAGGCGGGTACACCATGCAGCCTCACCACCTCGTCTAAGTACAGCTGCGCCAGCCGCTCGAGTGACCAAGTCACCTGCACCGGTAAAAAGTGAGCGGACTTGGTGAGTCTATCCACGACTACCCATATCGCATCCGCTCCAGTCTGTGCTCTCGGCAATCCAGTGACAAAATCCATAGTAACATGTTCCCATTTCCATTCAGGGATTGGGAGACTCTGTAACTTGCCAGCAGGTATGTGATGACCTGGATCTCTGCAGAGCTGTGGTAGAGTCATTGGTGACATCTGGGGAGCCTGTACTGTGTGTTGGAGGTGTTTGTGCACCAATTGGACACAAGCGGCGGACTTCGGGCTTAATGGATCACGTGGGTGATCAATGGACTCCGTCGGATCGTTAGAAGTGGTTTTGCGCGATGCGGATATTAAAAATGGACTCAGCGCGAAGTTTGGACCAAGGAATACCTTTCCGGATGCCATCGGCAAATTTTGGGGTTGGAATTTGGCAAAATGGACGTCAAATTCGGATTCAGCGCGCGAAAACGGTCAAAACGGACTACCCACTTGTTATTTTTGAGCTTCGGGTACTGTTCATGCCGGAACAGTGTCTCCGGCCGCCGGCGGGCAGCGGCGGAGCGGCCGCGGGCAGCGCGGCGGGCAGAGGCGCGGGCCGCCCGGTCCACGCGGCAGGCGTGCACCGGGGGCGGGACGCGTGGCGGCTCGGGAGTGGGCCGGTCCGCGGGGCGGGGTCTACGGAGAGTGCGGGGCGCACGGTGGACCGGGTTGGACACGTGGCTTCTTTGGGTTGGTCGGTGCAGTGGACTTGGTCTACGGAGCAGTCGGGCGTGGTGCATGGACCGGCGGGACACGTGGCGTCTTCTGGTTGGTGGGCTCATGGAGTCTGGGTCCACGGAGGTGAACCGGGGCGCCTCGGGATTCGCGCCTGGCAGGGGGCGCAGGCGGCGGGCGCAGGCGGGCACGTGGGCGCGGCAGGCGGGCGTTGACTGGGTGCGCGCCACGTGTCGCCGCGGCTTTGGCCCACGCGTCGCGCAGTGGGCGGCCAGCGTGGCTGTCCGCTGTGCGGGGGGCGACGTGGAGGCCCGGTGGGCTTTCGGGCGCGCACAGTGTTGGGCCGGGCCCAACACTGTAGCCGCCCGAAAGTTGGAGCGCCCGGAAAATGGGACATGTTGGGTATTTTCAGATTTGTTTCTCCCAGCATATAAAAGGCCGAGTTCTTTTGCAGAGAGCTTCTTCTCTGCGCGGATTTTCACTGTGCAACCTTCACAAGAAATGCTCCTCTCCCTGTGGTGATTCCATCTGCAGATTTCCAGATTTTTCAGCGGCACGCATCCCGAGGGTACCATTTTTACGGCGCGGCGCGACGCTCGTTCGTTTGTGTTCTTCTTCGTCGCATTTCGGTGCGAGGACTCCCCCGGCTTACTCTGACCTCCGAATGAGGCGATTCTTGCGCCGTTGGCTTCACGACAGGTAGGGCTACGTTCCCCATGTTTACTGGTTTTTCCCATTCCGAGCTTTTCATGGGTTTTTCGGATCATCTTGTGACCTCATTTTCTGGGGCAGAGTTTTGGGACAGCGGTGCGGTATTTTGGCGATATCTTCGCGCACAGGCATCGGATTGGGGCGATTCAAGAGGCGTTTTGCATCTACACATCACGAGGAATATCTCCAAATTTTCTTGGAATTTTGTGAATTTTGCCCCGAAGGTGAATATCCCTGTTTACAGAACCTTGTGGTTCAGTTTTTGTGAGCAGTTTGTCTCGAGATGGTTCTCTTGTCGGATTTGTTTCTCAGTGTAGGAAACTCGGATTTGAGTGTGCAGGTAGTCGTTTCGACGGGTTCGTCGCGAGGATCGTGATAGTATTTTTCTTGGAATTTTCCGGGCATTTCTCGCAGGTAAAAACAGGGGAACTGTGGACTGTTGTGTTTGGGACAGTTTTGTGTGAGCATTGTATGTTATTTATGTATGTTCTTTTGGGAATTTTGTACAGCGATCGCGGCGGCTTATCGGTTTGGGCGAGGGCACTTTTTGGGACTTGGAATTAGCGATCGAGGTGGGTGGTTGTTGTTTACCTCTATTTTGACATGCTCACTAGGAATATTAGAGTGATCCCTTTATTTGGACATGCATGCTTAAGTGATATAAATTGTGAGCTTTTCCTATGGAAATTACTATTGTGGATATTTGATAGTGGTTGGGACTTATACATGTTTGTATGGATGGAATGTTAGCGTTTAACCTTGCATGTGGATTGGATTAATTATCATGGGCTTTATGATTATCCTGTTAGTGGTTGGTACTATTTGAGGACTTTATGACATGCATAGGTGGATAGTGACGCTTTATTATGGATCATAGACATGTGTGGTTGGATAATGTTTTAGCATGATGGTTATATCTATGCGGAGTTATTAATTGTTACACATGTGGAACCACTATTGGTCGCCTTTTTCTTTATTTCCTTGAGAACACTTGCATGCTTGTTGGGACATCTAGGTAGGCCATCTTTTATCGCTACACTTTCATGCTGGAACTTGACTTAGGAGAAACCTTGTTTGCTTCTTTCTCCTTTTCGTTAGTCAGGTGGGTTTGCTCGGGTTTGAGCAGGGGTTTGGGATAGTGTAGCCGGGGCCTGGATTATGGATCATGGGTTTTGGCGGCGACCGCGGATATTGGGCGGTTGACCGGATGTCGGTTATAGGACATCGGTGATAAGGCATGATTATGGACTAGAGGGTTTTGTGGCAACCGCGGATAGTAGGCGGTTGACCAGATGTCGGATGTGGGACATGTTTGTGATTGTGGGTTTTTACGGCGACCGCGGATATTGGGCGGTTGACCGGAGGTCGGTTGTTAGACCTGGTCGTGGATTGTGGGGTATTGCGGCAATCGCGGATATTGGGCGATTGACCGGGTGGTTACTCTTGCATCTGATTGGGGAATCAGTTTTCTTTTAGTGGAGGGTTGTGTTCCACTGGGGGCTTTATAGTTGTGATCCAATCCTGCTTTTATCACCGGCGCGGTTATTGCCCGGTGAGGCTTTTATTACCCCGGCGCGGTTATTGCCCGGTGGTGCTTTACTCGTGTGGGTAGCTCCCCTCGAGATCCCCTTCGGAGGCCGGGGCTGGACGGTTATGGACAGGTTTGCTATCACATCGGCGCGGCTTATTTGCCCGATGATGAGGGCGGCAGCAGAAATTTTGCTATCACATCGGCGCGGCTTTCTTGCCCGATGATGAGGGCGGTACAGATTGGGTTTATCTGGGACGGTTGGTTATTGTGGCATACGGTTATTCCAGTCTAGGACTGTATTTTAGAGGCATAGTAGTGGTAGATTTCCCTTTTGCAGCGGTTTCATTTCTTACCACTCTTCTTTCCTTTTTGCCTCTGGTAGGCCTAGTGGGTGTGTCAGAGTTTGAGGTTTTACCCACTAGGGGAGGCTACTGGTTTACTAGTAGTTCTCACCCCCATTCTTCTTTCCTCTTTTTCTTCTTCCTTGTTTTGCAGTGACTTCTGCGGGTGCTGCTGGGCTTTCAGCGGCGGGTCGAGGAGAGAGGACGGCTGAGTAGGTAGATCTCGAGGCAGGATGAGCGTGTTAGCTGGACTGTTGGTGTACCCAGGTTTCCTCAGACGGTTGTACTTTTACATTTGGGACTGGCTTTTGCCAGCAGGTTGTATTTATTTGGTGAGCTGGGAGAGACAGATGTATCATTTATACAGATGTATTGTATTTTATTTCCAGCTTCAGTCTGAGATGTATTAGTTTTAGTTCAGCTCTGTTTTATTGCTCTTTTATGGTTATCTCTTATTTCTGAGCAGGTTTGGCGCTTCGTGTACACGGGAAATACCGTGTGCACGGCGGATCTGTAGACGGGCCCGGGTTCTGGTTTACACCCGGGGCGTGACAGATTAGGTGGTATCAGAGCTTAGGGATAGGTCATTTGGGACTTAGGAAACCCTAGGCTTTTCGGCGGACCCTAGGATGTTTGTGCGTGAGAGACGCGACATTTTGCGAAAGTCGGTGATTTATTTGTTTGACTCTTCCTGTGAGTGAAGAGGGATCGACATATCCTATTTTTGTGGGACAGTTATGTTGGCTGCAGACAACATAAAGTTACAAAAATAGAGGGATGTCTTTGACTTTCGCTAGATTGTGTCGAGTGTTTGGGGTGTGCTGATTTGCGGTTTTGTCGTGGTGAGCGGTGTCTCCCCGACGTTGGGCCCTGACCCGGGTGCACCTTGGTGCGGCAGTTGGGTCAGAGCTGGTTATTTCGGGCCGGATACCCAGATTGGAGTCTGAGAGCTCCGGACCCGAAGGGTAGGTGTGTTGGAGGCAGATCAGCAGCGCAGTGGCACAGTTGTCGGAGTGGTGACACAGTTGTCGGATCAGCGCAGTGGCACAGTTGTCGGAGTGGTGACACAGTTGTCGGATCAGCGCAGTGGCACAGTTGTCGGAGTGGTGACACAGTTGTCGGATCAGCGCAGTGGCACAGTTGTCGGAGTGGTGACACAGTTGTCGGATCAGCGCAGTGGCACAGTTGTCGGAGTGGTGACACAGTTGTCGGATCAGCGCAGTGGCACAGTTGTCGGAGTGGTGACACAGTTGTCGGGTCAGCGCAGTGGCACAGTTGTCGGAGTGGTGACACAGTTGTCGGATCAGCGCAGTGACACAGTTGTCGGATCAGCACAGTGGCACAGTGGTCGGAGTAGCGAGTAGCCCCCTCCGTGCCGACGTTTAGTGTTGGGGCACCGAGGCAGGGTGGATAGTCAACAGCGGGTAAGATGTGTGTTTGCGACGATCGAGCAAGCCAGTTTTGGCGGATGAGTCACCCCGATTCGTGGGATTGAGTATGGAGCCCTTGGAGGCAGGGTCTTGTTCGGTGGGGGATAGAGAGTACTTGAAGGTCTTTATGGCAAGAGTTAACGCAGTTGCTGAACTGCACGCTCCATGTGTAGGGGGACGGGGCGCATAGGATATGAGTGTCTGAGAGTGGATTGCGCCGGGATACCTTTTAACTCATTGGGTCCCTCCAGTACGGATTTAGGACGCCTCGTGGGAGTAGGCGCCGGGTGTGGAGTGTGGTATTGTGGTTCCTTTGGATTGGGATCTACCGCCTGAGACGAGTTCTGGTTAAGGCGCTTGGCGCCGGGTGATAGAGGACAGATCAGTCGGTGGAGGCATTCCCGATTTCTTTTTCCAGGATAATGGATTTCTGAGACTGTCGGAGCACATATGTTACATCGGTCGGTGTGGTGGTCACTTGTTGGGCTGGCGGGTTCAGTTTTCTTTCGCGGCGGTTGATTATGCCGCGAGGACAGTTTTCTTGGGGAGCCATGCCCGGAGGTGTTGGTGTACTTGGGTTGCTTGAGGGTTATCTTCGCCTCTATAGTTTTGACTTCGGGAGCGAGGCGGATGTTTCGCTGTGGATGAGTAGACTTTTGGCTGGGTGTTGATGCCGGAGAGTCGGGGAATTGCTTCTACATCCCGACGGTTTAGAGATTAGAGAGCAGAGTCTACGTGATCAGTTGGGGGGACTTATATTGGATACCTTGGGAGTACAGAGGTATGGGGATCAAGCTTTTGTGCCGATGGACTTGTGGTTGGATTATCTGAGACCCCGGGAGGAGCGGATGCTTGTACCGATGCAGACTACTTGGTAGCTCGAGCGGTTAGCCCAGCTGTACTTGGATGAGGTGGTGCGGTTTTTCTGGAATGCCCGCCTCTATTTTGTTCTAGTTAGAGACCCGAGGGTTGTATCGCGTCTCTGGAGGAGGTGTTAGACAGCCGTGGGAGCTTGAGTGGTGGATGATTGGATATTTACCCCCTCTATTTGGTTGAGGTTTCGGAGTGAGGAATAACTTTAGTTTCGAGGACGAAACTTTCTTTTAGTGGGGGAGGATGTGATGACCTGGATCTCTGCAGAGCTGTGGTAGAGTCATTGGTGACATCTGGGGAGCCTGTACTGTGTGTTGGAGGAGTTTGTGCACCAATTGGACACAAGTGGCGGACTTCGGGCTTAATGGATCACGTGGGTGATCAATGGACTCCGTCGGATCGTTAGAAGTGGTTTTGCGCGATGCGGATATTAAAAATGGACTCAGCGCGAAGTTTGGACCAAGGAATACCTTTTCGGATGCCATCGGCAAATTTTGGGGTTGGAATTTGGCAAAATGGACGTCAAATTCGGATTCAGCGCGCGAAAACGGTCAAAACGGACTACCCACTTGTTATTTTTGAGCTTCGGGTACTGTTCATGCCGGAACAGTGTCTCCGGCCGCCGGCGGGCAGCGGCGGCGGCGGCGGCCAGCGGCGGAGCGGCCGCGGGCAGCGCGGCGGGCAGAGGCGCGGGCCGCCCGGTCCACGCGGCAGGCGTGCACCGGGGGCGGGACGCGTGGCGGCTCGGGAGTGGGCCGGTCCGCGGGGCGGGGTCTATGGAGAGTGCGGGGCGCACGGTGGACAGGGTTGGACACGTGGCTTCTTTGGGTTGGTCGGTGCAGTGGACTTGGTCTACGGAGCAGTCGGGCGTGGTGCATGGACCGGCGGGACACGTGGCGTCTTCTGGTTGGTGGGCTCATGGAGTCTGGGTCCACGGAGGTGAACCGGGGCGCCTCGGGATTCGCGCCTGGCAGGGGGCGCAGGCGGCGGGCGCAGGCGGGCACGTGGGCGCGGCAGGCGGGCGTTGACTGGGTGCGCGCCACGTGTCGCCGCGGCTTTGGCCCACGCGTCGCGCAGTGGGCGGCCAGCGTGGCTGTCCGCTGTGCGGGGGGCGACGTGGAGGCCCGGTGGGCTTTCGGGCGCACACAGTGTTGGGCCGGGCCCAACACTGTAGCCGCCCGAAAGTTGGAGCGCCCGGAAAATGGGACATGTTGGGTATTTTCAGATTTGTTTCTCCCAGCATATAAAAGGCCGAGTTCTTTTGCAGAGAGCTTCTTCTCTGCGCGGATTTTCACTGTGCAACCCTCACAAGAAATGCTCCTCTCCCTGTGGCGATTCCATCTGCAGATTTCCAGATTTTTCAGCGGCACGCATCCCGAGGGTACCATTTTTACGGCGCGGCGCGACGCTCGTTCGTTTGTGTTCTTCTTCGTCGCATTTCGGTGCGAGGACTCCCCCGGCTTACTCCGACCTCCGAATGAGGCGATTCTTGCGCCGTTGGCTTCACGACAGGTAGGGCTACGTTTCCCATGTTTACTAGTTTTTCCCATTCCGAGCTTTTCATGGGTTTTTTGGATCATCTTGTGACCTCATTTTCTGGGGCGGAGTTTTGGGACAGCGGTGCGGTATTTTGGCGATATCTTCGCGCACAGGCATCGGATTGGGGCGATTCAAGAGGCGTTTTGCATCTACACATCACGAGGAATATCTCCAAATTTTCTTGGAATTTTCTGAATTTTGCCCCGAAGGTGAATATCCCTGTTTACAGAACCTTGTGGTTCAGTTTTTGTGAGCAGTTTGTCTCGAGATGGTTCTCTTGTCGGATTTGTTTCTCAGTGTAGGAAACTCGGATTTGAGTGTGCAGGTAGTCGTTTCGACGGGTTCGTCGCGAGGATCGTGACAGTATTTTTCTTGGAATTTTCCGGGCATTTCTCGCAGGTAAAAACAGGGGAACTGTGGACTGTTGTGTTTGGGACAGTTTTGTGTGAGCATTGTATGTTATTTATGTATGTTCTTTTGGGAATTTTGTACAGCGATCGCGGCGGCTTATCGGTTTGGGCGAGGGCACTTTTTGGGACTTGGAATTAGCGATCGAGGTGGGTGGTTGTTGTTTACCTCTATTTTGACATGCTCACTAGGAATATTAGAGTGATCCCTTTATTTGGACATGCATGCTTAAGTGATATAAATTGTGAGCTTTTCCTATGGAAATTACTATTGTGGATATTTGATAGTGGTTGGGACTTATACATGTTTGTATGGATGGAATGTTAGCGTTTAACCTTGCATGTGGATTGGATTAATTATCATGGGCTTTATGATTATCCTGTTAGTGGTTGGTACTATTTGAGGACTTTATGACATGCATAGGTGGATAGTGACGCTTTATTATGGATCATAGACATGTGTGGTTGGATAATGTTTTAGCATGATGGTTATATCTATGCGGAGTTATTAATTGTTACACATGTGGAACCACTATTGGTCGCCTTTTTCTTTATTTCCTTGAGAACACTTGCATGCTTGTTGGGACATCTAGGTAGGCCATCTTTTATCGCTACACTTTCATGCTGGAACTTGACTTAGGAGAAACCTTGTTTGCTTCTTTCTCCTTTTCGTTAGTCAGGTGGGTTTGCTCGGGTTTGAGCAGGGGTTTGGGATAGTGTAGCCGGGGCCTGGATTATGGATCATGGGTTTTGGCGGCGACCGCGGATATTGGGCGGTTGACCGGATGTCGGTTATAGGACATCGGTGATAAGGCATGATTATGGACTAGAGGGTTTTGTGGCAACCGCGGATAGTAGGCGGTTGACCAGATGTCGGATGTGGGACATGTTTGTGATTGTGGGTTTTTACGGCGACCGCGGATATTGGGCGGTTGACCGGAGGTCGGTTGTTAGACCTGGTCGTGGATTGTGGGGTATTGCGGCAATCGCGGATATTGGGCGATTGACCGGGTGGTTACTCTTGCATCTGATTGGGGAATCAGTTTTCTTTTAGTGGAGGGTTGTGTTCCACTGGGGGCTTTATAGTTGTGATCCAATCCTGCTTTTATCACCGGCGCGGTTATTGCCCGGTGAGGCTTTTATTACCCCGGCGCGGTTATTGCCCGGTGGTGCTTTACTCGTGTGGGTAGCTCCCCTCGAGATCCCCTTCGGAGGCCGGGGCTGGACGGTTATGGACAGGTTTGCTATCACATCGGCGCGGCTTATTTGCCCGATGATGAGGGCGGCAGCAGGAATTTTGCTATCACATCGGCGCGGCTTTCTTGCCCGATGATGAGGGCGGTACAGATTGGGTTTATCTGGGACGGTTGGTTATTGTGGCATACGGTTATTCCAGTCTAGGACTGTATTTTAGAGGCATAGTAGTGGTAGATTTCCCTTTTGCAGCGGTTTCATTTCTTACCACTCTTCTTTCCTTTTTGCCTCTGGTAGGCCTAGTGGGTGTGTCAGAGTTTGAGGTTTTACCCACTAGGGGAGGCTACTGGTTTACTAGTAGTTCTCACCCCCATTCTTCTTTCCTCTTTTTCTTCTTCCTTGTTTTGCAGTGACTTCTGCGGGTGCTGCTGGGCTTTCAGCGGCGGGTCGAGGAGAGAGGACGGCTGAGTAGGTAGATCTCGAGGCAGGATGAGCGTGTTAGCTGGACTGTTGGTGTACCCAGGTTTCCTCAGACGGTTGTACTTTTACATTTGGGACTGGCTTTTGCCAGCAGGTTGTATTTATTTGGTGAGCTGGGAGAGACAGATGTATCATTTATACAGATGTATTGTATTTTATTTCCAGCTTCAGTCTGAGATGTATTAGTTTTAGTTTAGCTCTGTTTTATTGCTCTTTTATGGTTATCTCTTATTTCTGAACAGGTTTGGCGCTTCGTGTACACGGGAAATACCGTGTGCACGGCGGATCTGTAGACGGGCCCGGGTTCTGGTTTACACCCGGGGCGTGACAAGGTACACGATGCTCAGCCTTTACTTGCTGACAAGTTAAGCAGTGTGCCACAAATCTCCCAATGTCTCTTTTCATCCCGTTCCACCAAAACTGTGCCTTGAGGTCCCTATACATCTTAGTCCCACCAGGATGAATGGTATAAGGTGTATAGTGGGCCTCCCTCAAAATCTGCTCTCGAATCTCTGTATCCATAGGCACGCAAGCTCGGTCCCTGTACCTCAGTACTCCCGAAGCATCAACCGCAAA
This sequence comes from Tillandsia leiboldiana, assembly GCA_029204045.2. Lineage (NCBI taxonomy): Eukaryota > Viridiplantae > Streptophyta > Magnoliopsida > Poales > Bromeliaceae > Tillandsia > Tillandsia leiboldiana. The sequence goes on from CM055072.1 coordinate 9,948,265, forward strand.
ATCCCCTGTCTGATCACTCGAAATCTGCTATCTGATCCTGGTCAAATGGGGGTCCTCACTCTGTCTCTCTCTAATCCTGTCCAACAAAGTGGGCTGCACGACTAGAGACATAAGTCTAGCAGAGACCCCAGGGGACACAACCTCGAGCTCTAACCGACTCATCTGCTCAAGTAATGGCGCCTAATCAGTGATCATCAAAGATAGGCTCTGTACTGCTCTCCTGCTCAGGGCATCAGTAACCACGTTGGCCTTGCCAGGATGGTAGAGTATGTCCACATCGTAGTCCTTTAACAATTCTAACCATCTGCGTTGCCTCAAGTTGAGCTCCTTCTGTGTAAACAGGTATTTCAAGCTCTTGTGGTCAGTATAAATCTCACAGTGCTCCCCATACAGGTAATGGCTGTTGGGTTATATGTAATAAGGATCTAAATAGGGGAAAAAACACCTAGAGGGGGGTGAATAGGTGTAAACGTATAAACACTCAAAAATCGTTGCGATAAAAACCCAATGCGGAAATAAAAAATAATACGCAAGATTTTTACGTGGAAAACTCCATCACCGGAGTAAAAAACCACGGGACCGATAACACGGCAGAAATCCACTAGAATTAAAACACGTACAAGGTGATTTACCGTACACAATTACGACTCAACCTTTTCCATACGCTCCTAGAGGATCTTCTCCGCTCGCTCCGCGACGCTTCTCGAATCCACGATCTGCGCCCAACGCCGAATCCACGGCGTCCAACGTCGAATCCACGACGTCCGACCGAATCCACGGTCTTCACCCAATAGCACCCTTCGAATCCACGAACGTGCCTCGCTCTGAATCCACGAGAGCGGTTGAACCTTGAATCCACAAGGACACGCGAATCCACGCGCCGATTTTGGGGTAAATCGTTGTTTTTGGGTGGTGATGATCCGCCGAATACTTAGATCAAAGATAGATCGGAAATACCATCTAAGTATTCATTAGTTTGATTCAACTCAAGATGTGAGTATGAAAACCTAGAATCAAACTAATCAATATAGATGAAGAAACATAGAGTATTCTCTAATGATTTCCTTTCTTCTCTATATGTGGATCTAGAGGCGTATATATGAAAATGACGGCTATTTTTATTTTCGGCCTCTTTTTTGGATTCACCCTAGAAAAAGAGTCATAGGGTCTATTTATAGGTTAGAAACCCTAGGAAGGAGATAAGAATCAAAAACCTAACATTTCTGGAGATTTTACGGACGGCGATCCGGATCGGATTAGCTGTGATCCGGATCGTCGTAACGAGTCAGGCAATTCCAGAAAAACGAAGGTTCGGGATCCGGATCGAAGTGCTTGATCCGGATCGTTCATACAGTTCACCAAACATCAACGTTCGGGATCCGGATTGCGAAGCCTGATCCGGATCGTTCAAGGAAGATGGTAAACTCAGTGTTCGGGATCCGGATCAAGAGAGGCTACGATCCGGATTGAACTGGTGTATGAACGAACCACCTTCGGGATCCGGATCGAACAACCTGATCCGGATCCTGAACATGTCCCAAGTCCAGTTTTTGATTTTTATGCAATGAAAGATTCTTCCAAGTGTTTCTACACTACAAGAAGTATTCGGATCACACAAAATCTTTAGTAAAACATACCTGATCCTTTTGAATTCTTCTTTCTTGAGATTGAGTTAAATGATCCAACTTTCTTCACCTTCAATCTTCAAGACTTGAGACTTTCACGAAACTACGCCAACTCAAATTCCGTAACAATCTCCCCATTTGGCGGTTTCGTGACAAAACACAGATCCACTAAAGAAAATTCAAAAAGATATTTTTGTTGCTATCACCATACAACAAAAATTTACAATGGAGATCCAAAAATTTAAAAACATGAGATAAACTCCTAAAACAGACTCTAGACTTGGACATCTGTACTCTCTGCACAAAGAAATCATTCTTGACAAAAAGAGATCGTTAGATACCTCAAGAATATTTAGCATACAAAACCTAGTACAGAGATAGAGTTTATCTGATCATCATGACATTTGAGAATTCAGATATGTAAGAGAATCATAGTCAAAAACCAACATATCTTCTATGCAATTAAAAACCAAATGTCACAAAAAGTTAGTCCAACATCAACTTGTTAGTCATATTACATGCCCAAATAGTTAGTCGAATAGTTAGTCGAGACATGCAAACAATCACAAGATGAAAACCAAAGATGAAGTTGAAGTGATACTTACCTTGATGTATACAAAATCTTCATCAGCAAGATTTTCACAATCATTGTTCAAGTTCCCTTGATGTTCACTTACCTTGATGTTCATTCACATCATCATTGTACCTTGATGCAGTCATCATTGTTCATCATTGATGTATACAAGATCACAATTTTCACAATATCATTGTTCAAGTTCTCTAAACTCTCTCCCCCTTTTTGTCACAAACAAAGCCAAAGTTACCAAAAAATTGAAGGAGAGTTAAAAAAAAAATCAACGAAAATGTTCCGAAATTTAAGAACTAGAACTAAAAGTAAGTCCTAAAAACTGAAAAACCTGCACAAAAAGATTAAAAATCTGCAAAAGAATAAAAAGAAGGAATCAGTCATCAGATTCGGAGTCTTCAGAGCTCGTGCAGCCCATCTTTGAGAACATCTTTTTCACCAGCTTGTTCATAGAATTGATCTTCTTAGTTATGGTAATGTGAGCTGCCGTGATGAGCTCGAGCTCATTGGAGATTCTCGTCTGTGCCTTCGAGATCTGTTCCTGCTCAACCGATAATCGTTGTTGTTCTTTATAGATGGATGAGACTGATGCTTCATCCGCTGGTGTGGGTACTGGTTGTGATGGTGACGCGGAAGTGCCGCTACTAGGTTTCGTTCCGCACGTTGGGACTGGAGTGACATGGGGCAATTTGTGAAGTGACTTCACGACGGTGGACTCATCGATCATGCCCAAACATTGATGATAAGTCGGTGAGGTAATGTCAACCTGAAATTTCTTCAAAATCCTCATTATAATCAGTGGAAATGGAATTCTCTCTGTGGGATGAGGGTGCTCAACATATCTTGTCATTCTATTCCAAATAATGTATGGAATGTTGATATTCAATCCCATTGCCTCAGACGGATGTCCTAAGAGATACAAAAATAGCATTCGATCCCATCTCAAGACTTTCGTCTGCAAATTTGGAAGGATATTGTAACAAGTGATGAAGTTTAGAAATCGGTACTCAAGACGAAGTTCCTTGGATCTGATCGATTTCTCCGTTGATTGCGTTCCTTCCAAACAAATTCCCTTTATAACCATTTGCCACACAGTGTTCGTCAAAACCTTTCCCTTCAAGTAATTAACTCCTGTCTTGCTGGCAGGCATTCCCAAAACCTCGCCAATCAATTGTGGAGTAATTTTGAATCTTGTGCCTTGGATGTTCGTGTAAAATTCCATTGGACCGTTTTTAATTTCACGAAGGTGCCGTGCATTTGTATAGAAGGCCCTTACAAGATGCAGACAGTATCCAAGCACTTCTGGAAATCGACAAACTTGAATAAGGTTTGCTTGTTCAATTAGAACGCCAAACTCAGGAGAGTGATCTCGTAGAGCCTCTATATTGACATGCCTCTCACCAATGCATTCACGATTCTCAAATGCCCTTAGGCGATCCGAATTAACGAACACTTGTTCCTCCCGAGGTGGAGAATCCGGAATAATCGGTTCGTTAGCCATGAAACCTCGTGCTCGTCTAAACCGTCGAGCGAGTCGTTTCCTTTTCACTGAGATGGTTGGTGCAGTCATAGGTGCTTTACCTTTGTCCATGGGTGCTTTTTCTTTCGATGCATCGGATGCCTTTTGTTCAGGCAATGAGTCATCATCATCTGTCAATGCAGTCGAATCTACCTCGTGACAATCTATTTCTGTGTCGCTGATCACATGAAACTCACCCTTTTGCTGTGTTTTCTTAGCTCTTTTTAACTTATTTGTGGCCCGAGTGTGCACCATAGTGACCAATAAAAGAATGATCCATGAGAATCCCATTGATCCAAGTGCTTTAAGAAGATTAAAATCCTGTGAGCAACAACTCAAGAACACATGAGAAAATTGTTAATTTTCAAAGATTGAAAAATTGTACCCAAACAATCATAATCATGTAGAGAGACTAAGAATCAAATTAGTTTTGCAAAAGGACTTTTAAAAATAGATCAATTGCATGATTTTCAAAAATCCTTATTATATGCCCTAAAACCGAAATTTTAGAAATCGAAGCCTAAAAATCCGTTAATCAGGAGAATACCTAGCATATAATCAAAACTAATCTACCCAGAGTTCTTATTTCAAAAGAAATTTGATCAAAAACCATCCACAAACAAAGTTGATCCAAGAATTTCATGACGTTTGAGGAAGAAGAGAGAAAAACGATGAAAAACCGAGATTTTGATCAATAAAACTTACTTGGAGTTGAAGAACTTGAGTTTGAAAGCTTCCAGGAAGGATGAAATCTAGAGAGAGAGGCTCTGGAAACTTTGGAACAAAAGATTGGAGTAAAAGAAATCAAAAACCCTTTTGTTCTTTATAAAACCTAGCCGCGATCCGGATCAGTTCATAACTGCGATCCGGATCGGCTACCCGCAGTGAGAAACTGCGTTCGGGATCCGGATCGGCAGATACAATCCGGATCGTCAGCCCGCAGAAGAATTCCTGCGTTCGGGATCCGGATCATCTAGCCCGATCCGGATCGGCTCCAACTTTTTTCTTTAGAAAATTTCAGAGAAATTCAAGAAAAACCAGAAAAAGATTGTAAGCACAAATGTGTATCAACTTTAAACAAAAATCATCGTTTCAAACAACAAGAATTAGATTATGCCAAATCTATCAATAATATCCAAAAATGAAACGAAAATTTACAAAAATTAAATCCCTTAAAGTTGAACACCTTCAATTACATCTAACTTGATCTTATGAGTAATGCCTTTATCAAATCATCAATTCAGTAAAGAAAATGAAATACAAAGATCAATAGATGTTTGAAATCCTAAATATAATAGATAATGTATCTAGACAATCTGTTGAAGAGAGTGGCTCTTTGAGCATCTTTCTTTAAAAACCCACCTTATACCAACCTTGAAATTGACGGAGTCAAGTATTTCAACATGCATTTTACTTAATCAAAAATTTGAACAACCATGCTTGGTATACATGTGGTAGCTGCACACAATACTCGGACGACCGAGGTGGTAGCTCTTTCCTCCATGTGGTGGTAGTTTTCACACTCCTCATTGGGATGTAACTCTTTCCACATCTTTTGAGCATTTAACTTTTTCTATGACTCCCCCTCAATTGGCTATCAATTATTTAAGATATAAAGTATTCAACCAAATATTGATCTCGATTTCATACTCGACTAAGCAGTCAAATAAGATAATGACTATACCAAGAGATCATAGAGAGAGAGAAATTGACTTTGATCACTTAGAAGATGATTTAATTAACATAAATGATCATTGCAACAGTGAAATATTATGATGGCAAAAGCATAATAAATTTCTAAATGTGCGAAAAGATGCAATTAAAGTCAATTATGATCTATGCTCAATTAATGTCCTATGTACAAACATAGATAATGAACAAAACAAAAACAAATACAAAACCTATCCTAAGCAAAGGTTTCAAAAAGAAGTTTATTTTCAAGGAAAGCATTCCAATTGCTTTTCGTAAATGAATAAAACGTTTTTGATCCAAAGGTTTTGTTAGGATGTCAGCTAATTGATCCTCAGTTGAAATATATGAAAGTTGAAGAGTATTTGATTCAACTAGCTCTCTAAGAAAATGATATCTAAGTTCAATATGTTTTGTTCTAGAGTGCAACACAGGGTTTTTAGAAATGTTAATTGCACTTGTGTTGTCACAAGAATTGTTACCGAAGATGCTGAAATGCGGAAGTCGCTCAATACGCTTTTCATCCAAATGAGTTGAGTTGAGCAGCTTCCAGCTGAAATGTATTCCGCTTCGGCAGTCGAGAGTGCTATGCAGTTCTGCTTTTACTGTGCCATGCAACAAGGCAATGGCCAAGATAGAAGCATGCACCACTCGTGCTTTTCCGATCATCCACTGATCCTGCCCAATCGGCATCTGAGTATCCAACAATATCCAAACTTGTTCCCATAGGATACCAAATTCCGAAATTAATTGATCCTTTGATATACCGGATGATCCTTTTCACCGCTTTCAGGTGAACCTCCTTTGGTGCTGATTGATATCTCGCGCAAATCCCAACACCAAAAGATATATCCGGGCGACTAGCCGTGAGGTAAAGTAGACTTCCAATCATACTTCGATACAGTTTCTCGTCTACATTCTCACTATGTGATTCACTTCCAAGTCCCTTGTGGCTAGTTCCCATTGGAGTCGGAAAATCTTTACAATTTTCTAGATCAAACTTTTTGACCAACTCCATTGCATACTTGGATTGACTCAAGTGAATACCTTCATCATTTTGTTTAATTTGCAATCCAAGGAAATAAGTCAATTCGCCCATCATGGACATCTCAAATTCGCTTTCCATGGTCTCCGCGAATTTAGAAGCATCATTATCTCTTGTTGCGCCAAATACAATGTCATCGACATAGATTTGTGCTACAATGAAATTGCTTTGATAATGCTTCACAAAGAGAGTCCTATCAGCTCCCCCTCGAGTATAGCCCTTCTCCAAAAGGTGCTTTGTTAACCTTTCGTACCATGCTCGCAGTGCTTGTTTCAGACCGTAAAGAGCCTTTTTCAAACGAAAAACATGGTTAGGTTATTTATGATCTACAAAACCTTTCGGTTGAGCCACATAAACTTCCTCATTTAAAAACCCATTTAGAAATGCGCTCTTAACGTCCATTTGAAATAATTTGATTTTAAAATGACAAGCAATAGCAAATAGTATACGAATGGACTCGAGTCTAGCTACAGGGGCGAATGTTTCATCAAAGTCTATACCTTCTACTTGAGAGTAGCCTTGAGCAAACTAATCGTGCCTTGTTCCTGATGATAGTACCATCCTCATTTTTCTTGTTCTTGAAGATCCATTTGGTACCTATCACATTGTGTTGCTTTGGAGGCTTCGTTAATTCCCAGACTTTGTTTCGCTCAAATTGATGGAGCTCTTCCTGCATTGCTTTAATCCAGTAGTCATCCTGAAGAGCTTCATCTATGTTCTTTGGTTCGATTAAAGATACATAGCAAGCGAATCCACAAACCAACTGCCTCGAGTTCTAACTCCTTCTTGTGGATCTCCAATAATATTCGATTCCGGATGATCCTTGGAGATTCGTAATGTTTGTTGAAACGGAGTACTCGGAGATACATGAGATGATTCCTGCACATCAGATAAACTTGAAGAACCATTAGATGCATCATTAATATTGGAAGTATTATGAGAAGATGCATTAGCAGGAGAATCATCATCTAGAGAGATATCGAGGGTACATTTTCCAGATCCAAAGTGAAAAGCTTCATCTACTTTAACATTTATAGATTCTACGATCGTCTTAGATTCAATGTTAAATACTCGATATGCTCTGCTATTCGTAGAATAACCCAAAAAGATCCCTTCATCACTTCGAGAGTCGAACTTTCCAAGATTTTCACGGTCACATAAATGTAACATCGACTCCCGAAGACACGAAAATATTTGATGTTGGGTTTTCTACTAAACCACAGCTCATATGGTGTATTTAAAGTTCCTGGGCGCAAGTAAACTCTATTAATGACATAGAAGCGGTGTTCACGGCTTCAGCCCAAAAATGTAGCGGTAAATTCCGGCTATGAAGCATCACACGCGTCATCTCTTGAACAACCCTGTTCTTGCGCTCAACAACACCATTCTGCTGAGGTGTTATAGGGTGCCGAGAATTCATGTTTAATGCCATTTGAAGTGCAAAAATCAATGAATTTTGAATTTATGAATTCTCCACCTCTATCACTTCTAACACGAATGATCTTTTCATTCTTTTCAATCATAATACGATGGCAAATCTCATGAAAAGAGTCAAACGTATCAGCTTTCTCTTTTAAAAATGCTACCCAAGAAACCGAGAGAAAACATCAACCAATAAAAAAATGTACCATTTACCTCCCAAAGATGGTTGACGGGTCGGCCAAAAGAAAAAAGAAGAAAGAAAGTAGTATACATAAACTACACAAGATTTAATCGAAGAAACGATTAAAGACAAGGAGGGGTTTCACCTTTGCATACCCCAAACCTTTTGAGTTTTGGAGTATGTTGGCAATGGTTGAGAAGTTTTCCTTGATGAAGACGTCTTGCAAGATTGGTCTTTTTCTTTTGTCATCGTCTTGTTTGAAGTACTACCAATGTCCTTTTCTTTAGGAAAATCCTTCTTTGAATTCCATTGGAGTGAACTTATTGGTAGCAGTTGCAAGATGTGGTTGATTTGATCTTTGAGCTCCAATCTTGCAATTTCTTCCAATGTGCCCTGCAAAAATTACAACGAAAACATACCTTTGTGCTTGGACGATTCTGAAGAGGATGAAGTAGGCTTGTTGTCGTTGGGTTGTCATGATTTCCGGTGTCGGAGGAGGCGATACCGACTGAGGCACAAAGACTGTCCCAACCGAACTAAAAATTGTCTTCAGTTCGATTGTATCCGAGGCCGAACTTGTTTGTTTGACCAAGACCAA
>CM055072.1:9957029-10052299 GCA_029204045.2 Tillandsia leiboldiana
AAATTCCATTGGACCGTTTTTAATTTCACGAAGGTGCCGTGCATTTGTATAGAAGGCCCTTACAAGATGCAGACAGTATCCAAGCACTTCTGGAAATCGACAAACTTGAATAAGGTTTGCTTGTTCAATTAGAACGCCAAACTCAGGAGAGTGATCTCGTAGAGCCTCTATATTGACATGCCTCTCACCAATGCATTCACGATTCTCAAATGCCCTTAGGCGATCCGAATTAACGAACACTTGTTCCTCCCGAGGTGGAGAATCCGGAATAATCGGTTCGTTAGCCATGAAACCTCGTGCTCGTCTAAACCGTCGAGCGAGTCGTTTCCTTTTCACTGAGATGGTTGGTGCAGTCATAGGTGCTTTACCTTTGTCCATGGGTGCTTTTTCTTTCGATGCATCGGATGCCTTTTGTTCAGGCAATGAGTCATCATCATCTGTCAATGCAGTCGAATCTACCTCGTGACAATCTATTTCTGTGTCGCTGATCACATGAAACTCACCCTTTTGCTGTGTTTTCTTAGCTCTTTTTAACTTATTTGTGGCCCGAGTGTGCACCATAGTGACCAATAAAAGAATGATCCATGAGAATCCCATTGATCCAAGTGCTTTAAGAAGATTAAAATCCTGTGAGCAACAACTCAAGAACACATGAGAAAATTGTTAATTTTCAAAGATTGAAAAATTGTACCCAAACAATCATAATCATGTAGAGAGACTAAGAATCAAATTAGTTTTGCAAAAGGACTTTTAAAAATAGATCAATTGCATGATTTTCAAAAATCCTTATTATATGCCCTAAAACCGAAATTTTAGAAATCGAAGCCTAAAAATCCGTTAATCAGGAGAATACCTAGCATATAATCAAAACTAATCTACCCAGAGTTCTTATTTCAAAAGAAATTTGATCAAAAACCATCCACAAACAAAGTTGATCCAAGAATTTCATGACGTTTGAGGAAGAAGAGAGAAAAACGATGAAAAACCGAGATTTTGATCAATAAAACTTACTTGGAGTTGAAGAACTTGAGTTTGAAAGCTTCCAGGAAGGATGAAATCTAGAGAGAGAGGCTCTGGAAACTTTGGAACAAAAGATTGGAGTAAAAGAAATCAAAAACCCTTTTGTTCTTTATAAAACCTAGCCGCGATCCGGATCAGTTCATAACTGCGATCCGGATCGGCTACCCGCAGTGAGAAACTGCGTTCGGGATCCGGATCGGCAGATACAATCCGGATCGTCAGCCCGCAGAAGAATTCCTGCGTTCGGGATCCGGATCATCTAGCCCGATCCGGATCGGCTCCAACTTTTTCTTTAGAAAATTTCAGAGAAATTCAAGAAAAACCAGAAAAAGATTGTAAGCACAAATGTGTATCAACTTTAAACAAAAATCATCGTTTCAAACAACAAGAATTAGATTATGCCAAATCTATCAATAATATCCAAAAATGAAACGAAAATTTACAAAAATTAAATCCCTTAAAGTTGAACACCTTCAATTACATCTAACTTGATCTTATGAGTAATGCCTTTATCAAATCATCAATTCAGTAAAGAAATGAAATACAAAGATCAATAGATGTTTGAAATCCTAAATATAATAGATAATGTATCTAGACAATCTGTTGAAGAGAGTGGCTCTTTGAGCATCTTTCTTTAAAAACCCACCTTATACCAACCTTGAAATTTGACGGAGTCAAGTATTTCAACATGCATTTTACTTAATCAAAAATTTGAACAACCATGCTTGGTATACATGTGGTAGCTGCACACAATACTCGGACGACCGAGGTGGTAGCTCTTTCCTCCATGTGGTGGTAGTTTTCACACTCCTCATTGGGATGTAACTCTTTCCACATCTTTTGAGCATTTAACTTTTTCTATGACTCCCCCTCAATTGGCTATCAATTATTTAAGATATAAAGTATTCAACCAAATATTGATCTCGATTTCATACTCGACTAAGCAGTCAAATAAGATAATGACTATACCAAGAGATCATAGAGAGAGAGAAATTGACTTTGATCACTTAGAAGATGATTTAATTAACATAAATGATCATTGCAACAGTGAAATATTATGATGGCAAAAGCATAATAAATTTCTAAATGTGCGAAAAGATGCAATTAAAGTCAATTATGATCTATGCTCAATTAATGTCCTATGTACAAACATAGATAATGAACAAAACAAAAACAAATACAAAACCTATCCTAAGCAAAGGTTTCAAAAAGAAGTTTATTTCAAGGAAAGCATTCCAATTGCTTTTCGTAAATGAATAAAACGTTTTTGATCCAAAGGTTTTGTTAGGATGTCAGCTAATTGATCCTCAGTTGAAATATATGAAAGTTGAAGAGTATTTGATTCAACTAGCTCTCTAAGAAAATGATATCTAAGTTCAATATGTTTTGTTCTAGAGTGCAACACAGGGTTTTTAGAAATGTTAATTGCACTTGTGTTGTCACAAAGAATTGTTACCGAAGATGCTGAAATGCGGAAGTCGCTCAATACGCTTTTCATCCAAATGAGTTGAGTTGAGCAGCTTCCAGCTGAAATGTATTCCGCTTCGGCAGTCGAGAGTGCTATGCAGTTCTGCTTTTTACTGTGCCATGCAACAAGGCAATGGCCAAGATAGAAGCATGCACCACTCGTGCTTTTCCGATCATCCACTGATCCTGCCCAATCGGCATCTGAGTATCCAACAATATCCAAACTTGTTCCCATAGGATACCAAATTCCGAAATTAATTGATCCTTTGATATACCGGATGATCCTTTTCACCGCTTTCAGGTGAACCTCCTTTGGTGCTGATTGATATCTCGCGCAAATCCCAACACCAAAAGATATATCCGGGCGACTAGCCGTGAGGTAAAGTAGACTTCCAATCATACTTCGATACAGTTTCTCGTCTACATTCTCACTATGTGATTCACTTCCAAGTCCCTTGTGGCTAGTTCCCATTGGAGTCGGAAAATCTTTACAATTTTCTAGATCAAACTTTTTGACCAACTCCATTGCATACTTGGATTGACTCAAGTGAATACCTTCATCATTTTGTTTAATTTGCAATCCAAGGAAATAAGTCAATTCGCCCATCATGGACATCTCAAATTCGCTTTCCATGGTCTCCGCGAATTTAGAAGCATCATTATCTCTTGTTGCGCCAAATACAATGTCATCGACATAGATTTGTGCTACAATGAAATTGCTTTGATAATGCTTCACAAAGAGAGTCCTATCAGCTCCCCCTCGAGTATAGCCCTTCTCCAAAAGGTGCTTTGTTAACCTTTCGTACCATGCTCGCAGTGCTTGTTTCAGACCGTAAAGAGCCTTTTTCAAACGAAAAACATGGTTAGGTTATTTATGATCTACAAAACCTTTCGGTTGAGCCACATAAACTTCCTCATTTAAAAACCCATTTAGAAATGCGCTCTTAACGTCCATTTGAAATAATTTGATTTTAAAATGACAAGCAATAGCAAATAGTATACGAATGGACTCGAGTCTAGCTACAGGGGCGAATGTTTCATCAAAGTCTATACCTTCTACTTGAGAGTAGCCTTGAGCAACTAATCGTGCCTTGTTCCTGATGATAGTACCATCCTCATTTTTCTTGTTCTTGAAGATCCATTTGGTACCTATCACATTGTGTTGCTTTGGAGGCTTCGTTAATTCCCAGACTTTGTTTCGCTCAAATTGATGGAGCTCTTCCTGCATTGCTTTAATCCAGTAGTCATCCTGAAGAGCTTCATCTATGTTCTTTGGTTCGATTAAAGATACATAGCAAGCGAATCCACAAACCAACTGCCTCCGAGTTCTAACTCCTTCTTGTGGATCTCCAATAATATTCGATTCCGGATGATCCTTGGAGATTCGTAATGTTTGTTGAAACGGAGTACTCGGAGATACATGAGATGATTCCTGCACATCAGATAAACTTGAAGAACCATTAGATGCATCATTAATATTGGAAGTATTATTATGAGAAGATGCATTAGCAGGAGAATCATCATCTAGAGAGATATCGAGGGTACATTTTCCAGATCCAAAGTGAAAAGCTTCATCTACTTTAACATTTATAGATTCTACGATCGTCTTAGATTCAATGTTAAATACTCGATATGCTCTGCTATTCGTAGAATAACCCAAAAAGATCCCTTCATCACTTCGAGAGTCGAACTTTCCAAGATTTTCACGGTCACATAAAATGTAACATCGACTCCCGAAGACACGAAAATATTTGATGTTGGGTTTTCTACTAAACCACAGCTCATATGGTGTATTTAAAGTTCCTGGGCGCAAGTAAACTCTATTAATGACATAGACAGCGGTGTTCACGGCTTCAGCCCAAAAATGTAGCGGTAAATTCCGGCTATGAAGCATCACACGCGTCATCTCTTGAACAACCCTGTTCTTGCGCTCAACAACACCATTCTGCTGAGGTGTATAGGGTGCCGAGAATTCATGTTTAATGCCATTTGAAGTGCAAAAATCAATGAATTTTGAATTTATGAATTCTCCACCTCTATCACTTCTAACACGAATGATCTTTTCATTCTTTTCAATCATAATACGATGGCAAATCTCATGAAAAGAGTCAAACGTATCAGCTTTCTCTTTTAAAAATGCTACCCAAGAAAACCGAGAGAAAACATCAACCAATAAAAAAATGTACCATTTACCTCCCAAAGATGGTTGACGGGTCGGCCAAAAGAAAAAGAAGAAAAGAAAGTAGTATACATAAACTACACAAGATTTAATCGAAGAACGATTAAAGACAAGGAGGGGTTTCACCTTTGCATACCCAAACCTTTTGAGTTTTGGAGTATGTTGGCAATGGTTGAGAAGTTTTCCTTGATGAAGACGTCTTGCAAGATTGGTCTTTTTCTTTTGTCATCGTCTTGTTTGAAGTACTACCAATGTCCTTTTCTTTAGGAAAATCCTTCTTTGAATTCCATGGAGTGAACTTATTGGTAGCAGTTGCAAGATGTGGTTGATTTGATCTTTGAGCTCCAATCTTGCAATTTCTTCCAATGTGCCCTGCAAAATTACAACGAAAACATACCTTTGTGCTTGACGATTCTGAAGAGGATGAAGTAGGCTTGTTGTCGTTGGTTGTCATGATTTCCGGTGTCGGAGGAGGAGATACCGACTGAGGCACAAAGACTGTCCCAACCGAACTAAAATTGTCTTCAGTTCGATTGTATCCGAGGCCGAACTTGTTTGTTTGACCAAGACCAAGAAGTTTATCCAACTTACTCCTTCCTAAAGAAAATTGCTGTAAGTCATCCTTGAGTTGGCAAATGGTCTCTGTCATTTCCAATTTTTCCAGTCGGGCCTCGCCGTAGAGCTTCAAGAAATAGTTCGCTTTGTTCACCATATCTATATAGTTCTTCTCGAGTTGCTCATTGGACTCTTGAAGGGAAACATTTTCTTTTATCAGTTTATCCCTTTCCACTTCAAGATCGGTCGAGAGAGAAGTTACCCTTTTTACTTCTTCTTCGAGATCCTGCAATCTCCCTCTCAACCCCTTGTTTTGCTTAGCCGGTTTCTTTAAATCCCGTAAAGATCTGTGATAGGCTAGAGCAAATTCTTCACCTTCCGAATCATCCGATTTGTTGTCCGTTGCAATCTTTCCAACAGTGGAGTTGGACAACGACTCGGATGTACTTGCCATAAAGCACATGAAGGGTGAAGATACGGACGCGTGGAATGCGGTGGAGCTCTTTTCTTCATCACTCGAAGACGACTCATTTGACGTTGAGTTGTCATCCCAAGTGACGACTTGCATCGCCTTCTTCTTTGCCGGATACTTGTTAGGACACTCCGTTGCAATGTGGCCGTAGCCTCGACATTTGAAGCATTGAAGTTGTCCTTCTGAACTTTTCTTATCCTTTGAGAAGTTCTCTTGCTTTCTTGACTTGTAACTTGAAGTACCCTTGCCTTTGTTCGACTTTCCGAAGGATGGAGATTTGCTTGAATTACCCCTTCGAAAGTTGCGGCGAAACTTCCTTGTCAAGAGAGCGAGCTGCTTCTCAAATTCCTCCATAGAAAGGTTCTCGTCATCGTCTGAGGAGGATGTATCCGCGTCTTCTTCCTTAGTTGTTTTCAACGCATAACCTGAAGACTTAGAAGTGGATGCCTTTCCAGAAGAATTGTTAGTAGTAAATGTCATTTCATAAGTTTGTAATGAACCAACTAATTCTTCTACACGTATTTCGTCCGGGTGTTTAATAGTTTCAATGGCAGTAACCTTTGGGCGAAATCGTTCAGGAAGAGTTCTTAAGATCTTTCTTACAATCTTAAATTCTGGAATCTTCTCTCCCAGATTAGCACATGAGTTTACGATGTCTTGCAATCGTGTATAGTAGTCCGTGAAAGATTCATTTTCTGCCATTAAGATAGAGTCAAACTTGCTCGTAAGCATTTGCAGTTTCTGAATCTTCACGAGGTTAGTTCCCTCATGTGTAACCTGAAGAACATCCCAGATTTCTTTCGCAGTCTCACATGCCGAGACGCGAGAGAATTCAGTTTGAGATAAGGCATTAAAGATAGCATTAATTCCCTTGCCATTGTAAGAAGATGAATCTAACTCTTCCTTGGTCCATTTCGACGTAGGTTTTAAGGTGCGAACATCACCAATAAATTCAGTTGGATTAGACCATCCTAATTCAATTGATTGCCACACCCGTTCGTCGATGGAAATTAAAAAGGCTTTCATCCGTACTTTCCAGTACGCATAATTTGTTCCATCGAAGAACGGGGGTCGGTTGATGTTTCCACCTTCAACCATTGTTTACAACCCTATTCCCTCTCTGATACCACTTGTTGGGTTATATGTAATAAGGATCTAAATAGGGGAAAAAACACCTAGAGGGGGGTGAATAGGTGTAAACGTATAAACACTCAAAAATCGTTGCGATAAAAACCCAATGCGGAAATAAAAAATAATACGCAAGATTTTTACGTGGAAAACTCCATCACCGGAGTAAAAAACCACGGGACCGATAACACGGCAGAAATCCACTAGAATTAAAACACGTACAAGGTGATTTACCGTACACAATTACGACTCAACCTTTTCCATACGCTCCTAGAGGATCTTCTCCGCTCGCTCCGCGACGCTTCTCGAATCCACGATCTGCGCCCAACGCCGAATCCACGGCGTCCAACGTCGAATCCACGACGTCCGACCGAATCCACGGTCTTCACCCAATAGCACCCTTCGAATCCACGAACGTGCCTCGCTCCGAATCCACGAGAGCGGTTGAACCTTGAATCCACAAGGACACGCGAATCCACGCGCCGATTTTGGGGTAAATCGTTGTTTTTGGGTGGTGATGATCCGCCGAATACTTAGATCAAAGATAGATCGGAAATACCATCTAAGTATTCATTAGTTTGATTCAACTCAAGATGTGAGTATGAAAACCTAGAATCAAACTAATCAATATAGATGAAGAAACATAGAGTATTCTCTAATGATTTCCTTTCTTCTCTATATGTGGATCTAGAGGCGTATATATGAAAATGACGGCTATTTTTATTTTCGGCCTCTTTTTTGGATTCACCCTAGAAAAAGAGTCATAGGGTCTATTTATAGGTTAGAAACCCTAGGAAGGAGATAAGAATCAAAAACCTAACATTTCTGGAGATTTTACGGACGGCGATCCGGATCGGATTAGCTGTGATCCGGATCGTCGTAACGAGTCAGGCAATTCCAGAAAAACGAAGGTTCGGGATCCGGATCGAAGTGCTTGATCCGGATCGTTCATACAGTTCACCAAACATCAACGTTCGGGATCCGGATTGCGAAGCCTGATCCGGATCGTTCAAGGAAGATGGTAAACTCAGTGTTCGGGATCCGGATCAAGAGAGGCTACGATCCGGATTGAACTGGTGTATGAACGAACCACCTTCGGGATCCGGATCGAACAACCTGATCCGGATCCTGAACATGTCCCAAGTCCAGTTTTTGATTGTTATGCAATGAAAGATTCTTCCAAGTGTTTCTACACTACAAGAAGTATTCGGATCACACAAAATCTTTAGTAAAACATACCTGATCCTTTTGAATTCTTCTTTCTTGAGATTGAGTTAAATGATCCAACTTTCTTCACCTTCAATCTTCAAGACTTGAGACTTTCACGAAACTACGCCAACTCAAATTCCGTAACAATGGCGCCACAACTTTAGTGCAAAAATCACCGCAGCTAGCTCCAAGTCATGGGTAGGGTAATTTTTTTCATAATCCTTCAGTTGCCAGAGGCATAAGCGATTACCCTACCCTCCTGCATCAGCACGCAACCAAGTCCACTGTGAGATGCATCACTGTAAATCACGTATCCTTTCCCCATAACAGGGAGGGAAAGGATAGGAGCCGACATCAATCTGTTCTTTAATTCCTCAAAGCTCCTCTGGCAATCCTCACTCCAGATAAACTTAATCGCTTTACGCGTCAAACGAGTGAGGGGTGTGGAGAGTTTCGCAAAACCTTCCACAAACCGACAGTAATATCCGGCTAGGCCCATAAAACTGCGAACCTCTGATACCGTCGTCGGTCGGGGCCAATCCCGGACTGCCTCAATCTTCGCCGGGTCTACTGCCACTCCTGCGGCTGAGATCACATGGCCCAAAAAGACAACCTCCCGAAGCCAAAATTCGCACTTAGATAACTTGGCATACAATTTCCTCTCTCTGAGAAGTTGCAGCACAATCCTCAAGTGCTCCTCGTGCTCCACATCACTCCGGGAATAAACCAGGATATCATCAATAAATACAACGACGAACCGATCCAGGTATGGTCGAAAGATCCTGTTCATTAAATCCATAAAAGCCGCAGGGGCATTTGTCAATCCAAAAGGCATGACGGTGAACTCATAATGCCCGTACCATGTCCTGAATGCTGTCTTTGGAATGTCCTCGGCCTTCACCTTCAATTGGTGGTAGCCAGACTGTAGATCAATCTTGGAGAAGACACAAGACCCTTGCAGCTGATCAAATAAATCATCAATGCGCGGCAAAGGGTACTTATTCTTGATGGTCACTTTATTCAGCTCACGGTAATCAACACACAAACGAAGTGAACCATCCTTCTTCTTCACAAATAGCACCGGCGCTCCCCAAGGCGATACACTTGGTCTCACAAAACCTTTATCCATTAAGTCCTGAAGTTGCGCCTTTAACTCACGTAGCTCAGCCGGTGCCATTCGGTAAGGAGCCTTAGAGATTGGCGCAGTTCCTGGAACTACGTCAATCAAAAACTCGATCTCCCTATCCGGCGGCATGCTAGTCAGCTCCGGTGGAAACACATCCGGGAACTCGTGGACAATAGGGATATTCGCGAGTCCCGGTGCCACCGTAGGCTCCTTAACCACACAAGCCAAAAAGGCCACGCATCCACTGCGCATCATCTGCCTCGCACGAGAAGTCGAAACTACTGAGGCGAAGAAAGCACTCTGGCACCCTCTATACACAAACACGTCCTGGCCTGGCTCACTAAAAGTCACAGTCCTCGCGGCGCAATCGATCGTCGCGAAATAGCGAGCCACCTAATCCATCCCAAGTACTATGTCAAAATCTCGCAGCTGACTCAGGACCATCAGGTCCGCTGGCAAAATCCAAGACTCAAACTGTACTGGGCAAGACCAACAACACTCCTCTACATACAATGTATGATCAGGAATCTGTACCTCTAATGCATGTGGCAACAGACCTAACTCTAGTCCATGGGATGATGCAAATGATCTACTGATAAAAGAATGTGATGCACCGGTATCAAATAAAGTGCGAGCTCTAGTACCGAAAAGTAAAATGATACCTGCCACCACGTGGTCGGCTGCCGAGGAGTCCTCCACCTGGGCGACGTAGACTCGCCCGCTCTGTGCTGGTGGTCGGTAGTCTGCAGGGTGGGAAGAAGGAGCCCTGCTCTGTCACGCCCTGGGAGGTCTAGGTATAAGCGGAAAAACGTGTATTATATTTTTTTTTTTCTTCACACGTGAAGATCAACCTCGCCCCTGGTGCGCGACAGACCGCCACATATACAAATTCACTCTGCAATCGGACAGAGTCTCCTTTGTATATGCACGGCGTCCCATTTACAATACCAACCATCAACCATATAGTCGTCATCAAACCTAGAGCAGGAGAAGTAATTTCCTACGGTTTTGCAAACGGTGTCCACCCGACACCCAATTTTTAAAACAATTACACATCCAACAAGAGAGCGGCGACATCGTTTTGAAAGGATAAATCCAGAGGTTTACAAAATCTGTGCCCACACGGCACTCTTCTTTTGAAAAGGTTTTCGCAATCATTTTTATGATGATAAAAACATGCCGCGCCCGAAATCACGAAAGTATGTCTAAACCGTAATAGTACATCCAATCCACAGTGCTAACTATAACTAATATGATCCACAGATGCAAATTAAACTAACAGTAGTTAAGAAAGAACTGAGATAAATCCAAGGAGCAACGAGTAGAAAGCCTCCTACGACTACGGTCCTCTCGACGCAGTCTCACCACCATCCCGACTAATGTCCCTAGTCAAAACCTGTCACGGAGTGGGTAAAGTCAGTGACAAATAAAGTAGATGTCTTAACAATTAAAGTTGAATCAAAAACAAACCGATTATACCGAAACCTTTCGCTAAAACCCTGTTACAAAATAAGCTGGGCTCCATCCCCAGAGTACCTGTCGGAGAGACGGAAGTCTCCCCTCGTGCACAGTCACATTACCCCCATGATGCTTTTAACCCCTTCACGG
The DNA here is from genome assembly GCA_029204045.2 of Tillandsia leiboldiana. Lineage (NCBI taxonomy): Eukaryota > Viridiplantae > Streptophyta > Magnoliopsida > Poales > Bromeliaceae > Tillandsia > Tillandsia leiboldiana. The sequence goes on from CM055072.1 coordinate 9,967,794, forward strand.
AGCTAGTGCGGCTCCTTAGCTGTCGTGAAGAGGTCCCCACCCCATACACGTGGGGCACACGGGTTACTCGGACCACTTCTCCGGAAAAGTACACCCATGCGGAGGCCAATCCGCCTGTGTACGTGCAGCATCCAAAACCGAAATTGCCTGTGTCGGCGTGTGATAAGCCCCGCGACCGCAGCCGCCACAATTATTAAATAAAAGTATTCATGCGAAGGTATAATAGTCCATCTACTTTATTAGACAAGTTAACGAGCCTTTTACGATGATATGGTGCACTTACTGCACTCGTTGCACTTATAGCAAGGGTACCCACCTGGTTGCGAGGGAATCGGAGCACCCGGATCTTTCGCACACTCCCGTTGCGTATCTGGACCTAAGAAGAGTCCATAAGGGTAACCAAAGTCAGAACCACGCACTAATTCTACGAAACGAAAGCCCGACATTACCCGTCCGACGGAAACCCAAGGAAACCGTCAAACCTGTCGATCAACGGATTTCCCCCGCGCAGCCGTCGCCGCCTGCCGGAGCCCCGCGCCGCCCGAACCCATGCGGCGGCCCTCCGCGGGCAGTGCCCGCGCGGGTGTGGTCCGCGCGGCGCCCGCACGGCGCCCACACGGGTGCGGCCCGCGCGGCGCCTGCTCGGTGCCCCGCGCGGGTGCAAATCCCGCGCGGCGGCCGCGCGGTGCCCGTGCGGCGCCCGCGTGGGTGTGGGCCCGCGCGGCGCCCGCTCGGTGCCCCGCGCGGGTGCAAATCCCGGGCGGCGGCCGCGCGGTGCCCGTGCGGCGCCTCGCGCGGGTGCAAATCCCGCGCGGTGCCCGCGCGGGTACGATCCGCGCGGCGCCCGCGCGGTCGCCGCCCGCGCGATGCCCTAGCGGTATCGCGCGTCTCCGCCGCCTGTGTCGTGCCCTAACTTGCGCAACGACGGCGGCGGCGGCGGAGATGACGGAGACGACCGAAACCCCAAACAAAAACGTAAAAGAAGTTCCCGAAAAACCACAACGAGGATTCACTCACCAGATTAATCCACGGGGAAGTCGTCCGATCGCGCTCTTGTCTCCGGCTCGTTGTTCGGGGTGATCGGACTCCTTCGTTTCCTTTCTTTTCTCCTTTCTTTCCTTCGGCTAGGGTTCCGTCTTTTTCTTTTCTTTCTCTTTCGCGTTCTTTCTTTTCGGCTAGGGTTTTTCTCCTTTTTTTTTGTACGTATTAATTCAACCCCTTTTAAATCCTCGTCGCCGATTAATTAATTTTCCAAATTAATTAATCATAGGAAATAAAAACTCCAAATTTAATTTCACGTAACCGATTAATTAATCCCTTAATTAATTAATCACACGGAATATCCAAATTCCCCTAAAAAGCATGCCGGATATTTTACGCGGATTTCGATGCACGCCTTAAGTCATCGCGATCTTAGAAACCCCATTCCGGGAGATCCGTACATCGGATTCCCGATCCGATCGCACCATCGGTCTTCGTTTTCCGAGCCCTTCAACGGAAAAATACCCGCACCGCACACTGACCGAGTTTCAAACATTAAATAATTTTATTCACTTAAGGGCATAAATAATTAACATGTGAGTCACAATTAGCCGTAAAAGCCGAATTACTACACCACTCACACTTTATAAAAAGTTTCGTCCCCGAAACTTAAGTACAAGCCTCACCAAACAACCCGGGAAAACATTCCCTCATTCTCGATTCCAGTTCCCATGTCGCTTCGCGTTCCTCGTGGTTGCTCCACTGGACCTTTACGTAGGGAATAGTTCGATTACGCAACCTCTTGTCCTCTCTTGCCAAAATCCGCACCGGCGTCTCCTCGATGCTCAAATCCTCACGCAACTCGATGGTGGAAGCATCCAAGGCATGAGAGGGGTCAGCGAGGTACTTCCGGAGCATTGAGATGTGGTACACGTTGTGGACTCGTTCGAGGTTCGGTGGCAAGGCTAACCGGTACGCCACTAGACCCACGCGTTCTAGGATCTCGAATGGTCCCATGTACCTCGGACTTAACTTTCCTTTGAGGCCGAAACGTCGGTTTCCTTTGGATGGTGAAACTCGGAGCAATACATGCTCACCTACCATGAACTCTAAGTCTCGTTGTCTCTTGTCCGCGTAACTTTTCTGTCTGCTCTGGCCGGTCAGTAGTCTTTGTCTGATCAATCGCACCTTCGCCTCGGTCTCCTCCACCAAGTCTGGGCCCAAAAACTTACGCTCACCCAAGTCATCCCAGCATATTGGAGACCGACAGCGGCGCCCATACAGAGCCTCGTATGGTGCCATCTGGATACTGGCTTGATAGCTGTTGTTGTAGGCGAACTCCACGAGGGGTAGGTATCGCGACCACCCTTCGCCCAAGTCCAAAACGCACGCTTGAAGCATGTCTTCCACAATCTGAATCACCCGCTCTGTTTGCCCGTCGGTCTGTGGGTGAAACGCCGTACTAAAATGCAACTTGGTTCCCATCGCTTGTTGCAGGCTCCGCCAAAAGTTTGACACGAATCGCGTGTCTCTGTCCGACGTAATAGAAGTCGGTACCCCATGCAACCTTACTATCTCATTGATGTACGTTTGTGCCAGTCGTTCCCGAGTCCACGTTGTGTGTATGGCCAGAAAGTGGGCCGATTTCGTCAAACGGTCCACAATGACCCATATCGCGTTGTGTCCTTGTGGCGATCTCGGGAAACCAGTCACAAAATCCCTGGTAATCCTTTCCCACTTCCATTCGGGCACCGGTAGTGGTTGCAACTTTCCCGCCGGTCGTTGATGCTCGGCCTTCACTCATTGGCATACCAGGCAGTGTGCCACAAATCGAGTCACATCTTCCTTCATCTTGGGCCACCAGAAGGTCTGTTTAACGTCCTTGTACATCTTCGTTCCCCCGGGGTGCGCCACATAGGGAGCGGTATGCGCCTCCCTCAGAATTTCCTCTTTGAGCTCCGGTAGATCCGGCACACAGATTCGTCCTCAGAACCGTATCGTGCCATCGGAGCTTACTGCGTAATCGCCCTCCTGGTCGGCGGTTATCCTGCCTCGTACCAGCTGGAGTTGGTCATCGGTCGACTGCCCTTCAAGAATCCTGTCCAGCAGGGTGGGCCTGACCACTAGAGCCAGAAGTTGTGCGACCGTGCCCGCCGGTACCACCTCCAGTCTTAACCGCGAAAATTCCGCAATCAGACATTCTTGCTGGGTGATAGCATCTACACCTGCTTCCTCGGCCTGCCCCTTGCGACTCAAGGCGTCGGCTACCACATTTGCTTTTCCCGGATGATAGTGGATCGTCATGTCGTAGTCTTTCAGTAGCTCGAGCCACCGCCTTTGTCGCAAGTTTAGCTCCTTTTGGGTGAAGAGGTACTTGAGACTCTTATGATCAGAGTACACGTTGCAGTGTGCTCCATACAAGTAATATCTCCATAGCTTTAGGACGAACACAACCGCTGCGAGCTCCAAATCATGCACGGGGTAATTCCGCTCATAATCCTTGAGTTGCCTTGACGCATAGGCTATAACCCTTCCCCGTTGCATAAGAACTCCTCCCAGTCCGTTCCGCGACGCATCGCAAAATACTTCATAACCCTCCCCCGGTTCTGGTAAGGCGAGAATCGGGGCCCGCGTCAATCTATCCTTGAGCTCCTCGAAACTCTTCTGGCACTGATCCGTCCAGATAAACTTCTCCCCCTTTCGAGTTAAATGATTCAAGGGGGTGGCTATCTTAGAGAAGCCTTCCACGAAGCGCCGGTAATACCCGGCTAATCCCAGGAAGCTTCGAACCTCTGTCACCGTTGTCGGTCGGGGCCAGTCCGTCACCGAGTCTATCTTCCTTGGGTCCACCGTGACTCCGGACGCCGAGACTACGTGCCCCAAGAAATCCACCTTACAGAGCCAAAACTCACACTTTTTGAGTTTGGCGTAGAGTTTCTGTTCCCGTAAAGTCTGGAGGACTGTGCGCAGATGTTCTTCATGTTCCTCATCTGTACGGGAATAGATGAGGATATCGTCGATGAAGACCACCACGAATAAATCCAGGAAGGGTTTGAACACCCTATTCATCATGTCCATGAATACTGCCGGGGCGTTAGTGAGCCCGAAAGGCATCACTGTAAATTCGTAGTGGCCATAGCGAGTCCGGAAGGCCGTCTTGGGGACGTCCTCCCCTTTAACCCTGAGCTGATGATAGCCTGACTGCAGATCAATCTTTGAAAACACCGTTGCCCCTTGCAGTTGGTCGAATAGGTTGTCGATCCTTGGCAGGGGGTACTTATTCTTAATGGTGGCCTTGTTTATTTCCCGGTAATCTATGCACAACCGGAGGCTTCCGTCCTTCTTCCTCATGAACAGGACGGGCGCGCCCCATGGTGACGCGCTTGGTCTGATAAAACCTTTATCCAAAAGGTCCTCCAGCTGTGCCTTGAGTTCTTTCAACTCAGCGAAGGCCATCCTGTACGGTGCCTTGGTGATGGGCTTGGTGCCCGGGAGTAGTTCAATAGGGAAGTCAACTTCTCGTTCGGGCGGCATCCCAGGGAGTTCCGCCGGAAATACCTTCGGAAAATCCCTTACGACTGGGATGTCGTGCCTAACCTAGATTATGGACCCACGCGACCAAACGATCTCTTGGGTCCTTAATCGCTAGGTGGAGGGGTGGGTCCTAATTAACCCTTACATAACCCAAAACCCTTGCCAGGAACACCAGGGGCCTCCTGTGCCCGAATCCCGCCCGCGCGCGCAGGCTGGGAAAGGTTCGACAATTTCCTACGGGTTTCCTCCCTAAGCCGCGCTAGGCACGTCAGGGAGAAGGGAAGGGATAAGGCAATGGGGGTAGAGAGAGGGTCTGACGGGGGGGGAGGGGGGGTAGCAGGTTAAGGTGTAACCGGTGTCCTTAAACTAAGAGAAGACAGAAGTTACCTGCTGTTACTTGTTCTGGTACGTCGCGTCCTCCACTGTAGTAGTCCGGGGGATCCGTCCACAGCCCTCGGGCCAGCGTCGCACGGCGTGTTGCGGTAGGGACTTAGCGTCTGAGGAGTCTGTGGAGTGCTGGTCGCTGGGCAGGTCTTTTCGCTGAACGGGAGCTGCAACTTTCTTTGTTTCGTTGGGTCGCGACGCCGGGGGTCTAGTGGCAGCCGGCTTCCGGGGGCACGAGAAGCGTGAGTGACCCGGCTTGCCGCACTTGAAAGAGTGGTCGTCCCTCCAGGGGCAGCTCATAAGTCGGTGTGCACCGTCGCATATGACGCACGGCTTCCATTGTGGTTCGGGTCCCCTCTTTGTTGTTTGCCCCACATTCCATTCTGTCCTTGGGCGTTTAGGCGCCCGTTCGTCCTTGGAGGGGCCCCCCGTCGGACCGGGGTGGTGAAATCTTTGACCCCAACGGAAACCGGGGTGACCCTGCCGAGCTCGAGCCTCGGCGAGTTCCCGCTCAGCCTGCATGGCCAGGCCGACCGCCTCTTGGAAAGTGGGGTAACCTGCCGGCGGCATTCCCCGGTAGGCGTCGTCCCTGGCGTCTCGCTGGGTGCGATCGATACTGTCACGCCCCGGGGGTTCGAATCGCGCGGAAGAGGAGCCACCGATGCCCCTGATTCAGCCAAACATTTTTTTTTGTAAACCATTACTCCCCGGCGCGTGTCCAGACCCGCCGCATATACAAATTCACTCTGCAAACGGGCAGAGTCTCCTTTGTATATGCACGGCGTCTCAACTACAAAGTGTCTCTCAAGGCGTAACACATACAGTCTTTAACCACATCAGTTGGGGTCTCGCACACATACAACCTAACAACTCACATGATCTACTAGTATCAACCTAGAACATAGAGGCCGTCGATTTGAAAGGATAAATAATCACAAGGTTTTGAAAGCGGCATCCACATGATGCCATCGTTTTGGAAAAACTGTTTCAAAGCCAAATAAATCCACAAGGTTTTGAAAGCGGCACCCACCCGATGCCGAATTTTGTGAAAACAGTTCGCAAACACATAAATTCCACAAGGTTTTAAAATCCGGTGCCCACACGACACCCACGTTTTAAAAGCGGTTTTCGCAAACGTTTTTCTTTGCTTTTCATTGTTTAAAACGGCCAAGTAAGAAAAGATATAACATTCATTCGCTCATAAAGAAAAGGAAAAGACAACATCCACTTCGACCCCACGGGGGTGCCGCAATCCACAACTAACTAACATGAGTAATAAAGGAAAGAGGGAAGTAATAGTCACTGTATCTGAAGTCGATCAGTGTCAGAACAGCACTCTCGCGGCCTCACCGGTGCCCTAGCACTCGCCCCTGGACGAACCTGTCACGGAGTGGGAAGTCAGTGACTAGAAATAGTATGGCAATCGAAAGGCTAAACAAAGCAAACCACATCACCGGAGCAACCGTCTCACTCCGATACCGCCATCGGTAATCACACCCTGTACCAAAATAAAACCGGGCACCTTTCCCGACCACCGCACCGAGCCCCTATCCCGGTGTTCCCCGCCGAGCACCTGTCTCGGCCGCCGCGCACCTGCCTCGACATCACCGCTCACACCCTCCACCCATGAGGGCCCCCATTCTTAACGCCACCGTCGCGTGGGGTACACGGGTCAACGTACCACTTTTCCGGAAAAGCACACCCTTGCGGTGGCCAAACCGCCGGTGTGCGTGTAGCAAAACAAGAGCCTCAGATCGATAGTAGGTAAAATAATATAATAGGGTTAGTACATAAACAGGAGGAGGCTTACTATTTACCTTTGCCCCCAAACATACTATTTCTATCATTAAATTCCTATTCCCACAATCCCCGGGAATGTACCCACCTCGTGTGTGTCGTCCCGCGCTCGACTCGTCCGCGTCTGAACGCCCGTTGCCAACGACGTCCCGCACTCCTGAAGGTACAAGGGCATGTCAAGGCTAAGGAAAACGAAAACCACACCGACACCAAACAGGACCCAGACGATGGACGCAACCCTGGACTTCGTGCGGCGGAGTCCCCCGCACGGCACCAACCCGTGCGGTGCGCCCTTCGTCTGCGCATCGTCCCAACGGCCCCGACCCGTTGCGGCGGACAGACGGCGCGCTTGCCGCGCGGCTTGCGGCCTGCGGGTGGCCCGCGCGGCCCAAGCCCGCGCAGTGCCCTCCCGCGGGCAGTGCCCGCGCGGCGCGCCCGTCTCGCGGTGCCCCGCCTGCAGGCGGCCCGCGCGGCAACTGCCCGCGCGGTGCCTGCCTGCGGGCGGGTGCCCGCGTAGCGCGCCTGCCGCGCGGCGCCCCGCATGCAGGCGGCCCGCGCGGCCCCTGCCCGCGCGGTGCCTGCCTGCGGGCGGGTGCCCGCGTAGCGCTCCTGCCGCGCGGCGCCCCGCCTACAGGCGGCCCGCGCGGCCCCAGTCCGCGCGGTGCCTGCCTGCGGGCGGGTGCCCGCACAGCGCGCCTGCCGCGCTGTGCCCCGCCTGAAGGCGGCCCGCGCGGTGCCTGCCTGCGGGCGGGTGCCCGCGCAGCGCGCCTGCCGTGCGGCGCCCCGCCTGCAGGCTGCCCGTGCAGCACCAGCCCGCGCGGTGCCTGCCTGCGGGCGGGTGCCCGTGCAGCGCGCCTGCCGCACGGCGCCCTGCCTGCAGGCGGCCCGCGCGGCCCCTGCCCGCGCGGTGCCAGCCTGCGGGCGGCGCCCGCGCGGCGCACCTGCCGCGCGGCGACCCACCGGCAGGCGGCCCGCGCCGCGGCGGCGGCCCCGATCGCCCCAACCCCAAACCACGAACGCCCCCCCTCAAAAATACAAAATCAAGAACTCATAAAAACGTACCTTGATTCGCGAGGGAAGGAGGAGGAAGAGAGAGATTGCCCGCCTTCGCCCGAAGATCCCCGAAGAGTTTTGCGCCGCACCTTGGATCGCAAACGGGGAAAACTAGGGTTTCTCTTCCTTGCTCCAACGTTCAAAACGCATAGGGGGTGGGAAACCCTAGATCTGCACGCCTTTAAATCAACTCCTCTGACCTAACACAACCGGGTCAAACAGAGTGTTAAAACCCCCAATTTTCTTGGTTACTAGCCAGCCTAAAGGGGATTAAAAGAGAGGGTCCGGATTAGCTCGGAAGTCGTACAAGTCGCCCGTGCGCATCTCGGAGCGCCTACGGGGGGTCCGAACTTCAAAAATTAATTCTGATCAAACCGGAAGTCGGAAACTGAAACCGATCGCGCCCTCACGCTCCGTTTTGCGAGCTCTACCGCCTAAAATTATCCGCGGGTCCCAACGGTCTGTCCGGAAAAACACCAAAAATTAGGCCCTCGGTCGGACATTACAAGAAGAGGGATGACGAGAAGAGTTAAAGAAAGGCCGGGTCTTACACCACTCACCGCTAAAAACAAGTTTCGTCCCCGAAACTTAAACTTCCCCTGCGGCGAGAAGGTCCGGGTAGCACTCCCTCATCTTAGATTCTGGTTCCCAAGTTGCCTCACGCTCTTCTTGATTGCTCCTAAGCACCTTCACGTAAGGAATTGTCCGACTTCGCAATTTTTTGTCTTCTCGGGCTAGGATTCGCACTGGCACTTCCTCGAAGCTTAGGTCCTCTTTAAACTCAATCGCGGAGACGTCGAGTACTCGCGATGGATCGGGGAGATACTTCCGAAGCATGGACACGTGGAACACGTCATGAACTCGGTCAAGGTTCGGTGGTAGGGCGAGGCGATAGGCCACAGGGCCGATGCGCTCCAGAATCTCGAAGGGCCCCACATACCGCGGGCTCAACTTGCCTCTCAACCCAAACCGCTTCACCCCTTTTGACGGTGACACCCGCAATAACACGTGCTCTCCCACCAGGAATTCCAAATCGCGGCGTCTCCGGTTTGCGTAGCTCTTTTGTCGGCTCTGGGCGGTCACCAACCGCCGTCTGATGAGGCGTACCTTTTCCTCAGTTTCAACCACTAAGTCCGGTCCCAAAAACTTTCGCTCGCCCAGATCGTCCCAACAAATCGGGGATCTACAGCGTCTGCCGTACAATGCTTCGTATGGCGCCATCTGGATGCTCGCTTGGTAGCTGTTGTTATAAGCGAACTCTACAAGGGGTAGGAAGCGCGACCATCCGTCTCCCAAATCCAGTACGCAAGCTCGGAGCATATCCTCGAGAATCTGAATCACCCGCTCGGATTGTCCATCCGTCTGGGGGTGAAAGGCTGAGCTGAAGTGTAACTTGGTTCCCAAGGCTCGTTGTAGACTCTGCCAAAAGTTTGAAACGAACGTTGTGTCTCTGTCCGAAGTAATCGACGTCGGCACCCCGTGTAGCCTCACAATCTCGCCGATGTAGACTTGAGCGAGTCGGTCGCGTGTCCAGGTCGTGTGAATGGGTAGGAAATGAGCTGACTTCGTTAGCCGATCCACAACGACCCAGATGGCGTCGTGTCCCTGCTGCGAACGTGGAAATCCGGTGACGAAGTCCATCGTGATTTGCTCCCATTTCCATTCGGGCACAGGTAGTGGTTGCAATTTTCCCGCCGGTCGTTGATGCTCGGCTTTCACCTGTTGGCAAATCAGGCAGTGTGCTACAAACAGCGTCACGTCACTCTTCAACTTGGGCCACCAGAAGGTCTGTCTGAGATCCCTATACATCTTGGTGCCTCCAGGGTGCGCCACGTAGGGGGCGCAGTGTGCTTCAGTCAGAATTTTCTTCTTTAGGTCAGGCAAATCAGGCACGCAGATTCGTCCTCGGAACCGAAGTGTGCCGTCCGTCCCCACCGCAAAGTCTCCCTTCTACTCCGGGGAAATCTTATCTCGCTCCAGCTGTAGCTGTGGATCCGCACCTTGACCTTCTCGAATCCTCTCAAATAGGGTCAGCGCGACTATTAAGGACAATAGTCGCTCGACCGTCCCTGCTGGTACCACCTCCAATCTCAATCGCGAGAACTCCGTGATTAAGTCATCCTGCTGCGTGATCGTGCCTGCTGAAGTCCCTTCTGCCTGCCCCTTCCTGCTTAGGGCATCTGCTACCACATTTGCTTTCCCTGGGTGGTACTGAATGGTTAGGTCGTAATCCTTCAGTAGCTCCAACCACCTCCTCTGCCGTAGATTCAGCTCCTTCTGGGTGAAAAGGTACTTAAGGCTTTGGTGGTCCGAGAACACGTTACAATGCACACCGGAGAGATAGTGCCTCCACAGTTTCAGAACAAAGACCACTGCGGCAAGCTCCAAGTCATGGATCGGGTAGTTCTGCTCGTAATCCTTGAGTTGCCTTGAGGCATAGGCTATGACTCTTCCTTGCTGCATTAGTACTCCTCCCAGTCCTATCCGCGATGCATCGCAGTAAACCTCGTAGTCTTCCCCGGGTGTTGGCAAAGCAAGCACAGGCGCTCTTGTTAATCGCTTCTTAAGTTCTTTCAGCTTCGCGAAGGCCATCCTGTAGGGGGCCTTCGTGATTGGTCGTGTGCCGGGTGGAAGCTCGATCGGAAAAACAATCTCTCGCTCGGGGGGTAATCCAGGTAGTTCGGCCGGAAAGACGTCTGGGAAGTCCCTCACCACAGGGATGTCGGAGAGTGCCGTAGAGGGTCCGGTGGCCAGGGCCACCGACGCCAAGTAGGCCATACACCCTCCCTCAATCAGTTTCCTGGCTCGCGATGCTGGAATGATGGAAGAAAAGGAAACGCTCTTGCACGCCAAGTACACGTTTTCTGGAAACTCGGGATACAGCAGTCGCACTTGGCGTTTCTCGCAGTCGATCACTGCAAGGTACCACGTGAGCCAATCCATTCCGAGCACTACATCATACTCTTTCAATGGAATGACCACCAGATCCCAGGGGCACGGGAGCCTTCCCATCCTTATTGGGCAGGAAGGTATAAGGTTGCGGGCCTCCAAGGATCCCCCCGCGGTGTGAACGGTCATCAAACTGGGTAAGGGTCTCATCTCAAAACCATGGGTCAGTGCAAAGTCACGAGACATAAACGAGAGGGTCGCTCCGGTATCAAAAAGGGTTCTAGCACGGTAAACAGAAACAAGAGTGATACCTGCGACGACATGCTCAGACGGGCGTGCCTCCTGTTGACTCATTGAGTAGACGCGGCCTCCCGACGGTGGCGGCCTGTCCTCTGCTGATCAGGGTGCTGGCGGTCTGGGGGCTGACGCCATCGGGGCTTTTCCTCGCCCCGCGTGCTGGGATGGCGGCACGGAGGCTGCTGAAGATGCTGTGCCTTGGTTCAGGGGGCAGTTGAAACGGAAATGCCCCTGCTTGCCACATCGAAAACAATGGTCCTGCCTCTTGGAGCATTCCGTCACTCAGTGCGCCCCGCCGCAGATCACGCAAGGCCGATCGTCCGAGCGTTGCCCTCCTCCTGGCGCTCCTCTGGTCCTCTGCTGGGGCCTCCACCGCTTAGAGGGCCGACTCCCGCTGGAGGAGCCCCCCCTGAAGTCGTCTGAGTCCGCTTCCTGTCGTCTTGCTGATGGGGGCCATCCCTTCGAGCGCGCGTGACGGCAAAGCCACACTCTACAATGGTGGCCCGGTCGATCACCTTCTGAAAGGTATGCAGATCCGCCGCATCCACCACTTGGAAAATGTCGGTCCTCAGTCCATCCACGAACAGTTGCGCCTTATGGGATTCATCCCGAATGACGAACGGGACACAGTTCGCCAGCCTCACGAACTCCCTCTGGTACTCCATTACCGTTTTGGTTCCCTGTCTGATGTGGTTGAGGTCGTCCTCCAATTGTTTCTTCACGCTGTTGGTAAAGAACGCCCCGAACAACTGCTGTTTAAAAGTAGTCCATGACGGAAGGGTAGCACCCGTCGTAGAGCCGGGGCGTACAGTCTTCCACCAAATGCGGGCGTTCCCCTCGAGAAAGTGGGCAGCCAAGGGAACCCGCTCGTGATCTTCCATCAGTAGGTCCTCAAACAATTTCTCCATTGTATCCACCCACTTCTCCATGACCCAGGGGTCTGTCGTGTCCCCCTCGAACACTGGCGGGTCGTACTTCTTGAAGTCGGCCAGATTGGCGCGCACGCGGTCCCGCTCGGTCGGTAGAATTGCCCCTTCCTTCGCGACATTGGCGGTCACGGCGGGAGTGGGCAACACCACCGTCTCTCCCGAAGTAACTCCGACAGTCGGTGCCGGCGCCGGTCCTGTTGTTGCCGCCGAAGGGGCCACCTCTGGCGCCGTCGGTTCGGTTAAGGGTACCTCGGGCGCCGAGGCCCGGGTAGGGGCAGCCCCCCCTTCGGCCTCCATCGTCGGCGGTCCCATCGCCCACCGTCGCAGCAGCCTGCTGTTGCTGTGTCAGTTGGCGCACGTGATCGGTCAGGGCTGCCAACTGCCCCGCCATCTCCCGTAGCTGCTGCCTCAGGAGCTGGTCCTCCGCGGTCGCCGTCGCCGCTGCGTCCGCCCCCGCGTCCTCAGCGGTAGATCTAGTCCTGGCCATGATCTGAACATTTGCACAAACCAGTTACTCCTAGTTTAAACAAAAAGGAACACCGCAAACGCTGGCCCTAAAAGGAAGAAAACACTAATTCCCCCTTCCCCCACGAGCACTCGCGTTTTACTTATCTATCCCAGGTTTACTTTATTAATCACTAGTTAGTGTCTTGCGCCCCGTGGATGTTAGGCCCCGACTGTTGTGGTTAAAGTTTACCGCTCTGATACCATCTTAATCTGTCACGCCCCGGGGGTTCGAATCGCGCGGAAGAGGAGCCACCGATGCCCCTAATTCAGCCAAACATTTTTTTTTGTAAACCATTACTCCCCGGCGCGTGTCCAGACCCGCCGCATATACAAATTCACTCTGCAAACGGGCAGAGTCTCCTTTGTATATGCACGGCGTCTCAACTACAAAGTGTCTCTCAAGGCGTAACACATACAGTCTTTAACCACATCAGTTGGGGTCTCGCACACATACAACCAAACAACTCACATGATCTACTAGTATCAACCTAGAACATAGAGGCCGTCGATTTGAAAGGATAAATAATCATAAGGTTTTGAAAGCGGCATCCACACGATGCCATCGTTTTGGAAAAACTGTTTCAAAGCCACATAAATCCACAAGGTTTTGAAAGCGGCACCCACCCGATGCCGAATTTTGTGAAAACAGTTCGCAAACACATAAATTCCACAAGGTTTTAAAATCCGGTGCCCACACGACACCCACGTTTTAAAAGCGGTTTTCGCAAACGTTTTTCTTTGCTTTTCATTGTTTAAAACGGCCAAGTAAGAAAAGATATAACATTCATTCGCTCATAAAGAAAAGGAAAAGACAACATCCACTTCGACCCCACGGGGGTGCCGCAATCCACAACTAACTAACATGAGTAATAAAGGAAAGAGGGAAGTAATAGTCACTGTATCTGAAGTCGATCAGTGTCAGAACAGCACTCTCGCGGCCTCACCGGTGCCCTAGCACTCGCCCCTGGACGAACCTATCACGGAGTGGGAAGTCAGTGACTAGAAATAGTATGGTAATCGAAAGGCTAAACAAAGCAAACCACATCACCGGAGCAACCGTCTCACTCCGATAACGCCATCGGTAATCACACCCTGTACCAAAACAAAACCGGGCACCTTTCCCGACCACCGCACCGAGCCCCTATCCCGGTGTTCCCCGCCGAGCACCTGTCTCGGCCGCCGAGCACCTGCCTCGGCATCACCGCTCACACCCTCCACCCATGAGGGCCCCCATTCTTAACGCCACCGTCGCGCGGGGTACACGGGTCAACGTACCACTTTTTCGGAAAAGCACACCCTTGCGGTGGCCAAACCGCCGGTGTGCGTGTAGCAAAACAAGAGCCTCAGATCGATAGTAGGTAAAATAATATAATAGGGTTAGTACATAAACAGGAGGAGGCTTACTATTTACCTTTGCCCCCAAACATACTATTTCTATCATTAAATTCCTATTCCCACAATCCCCGGGAATGTACCCACCTCGTGTGTGTCGTCCCGCGCTCGACTCGTCCGCGTCTGAACGCCCGTTGCCAACGACATCCCGCACTCCTGAAGGTACAAGGGCATGTCAAGGCTAAGGAAAACGAAAACCACACTGACACCAAACAGGACCCAGACGATGGACGCAACCCTGGACTTCGTGCGGCGGAGTCCCCCGCACGGCACCAACTCGTGCGGTGCGCCCTTCGTCTGCGAATCGCCCCAACGGCCCCGACCCGTTGCGGCGGACAGACGGCGCGCTTGCCGCGCGGCGTGCGGCCTGCGGGTGGCCCGCGCGGCCCCAGCCCGCGCGGTGCCCTCCCGCGGGCAGTGCCCGAGAGGCGCGCCGGTCTCGCGGCGCCCCGCCTGCAGGCGGCCCGCGCCGCATCTGCCCTCGCGGTGCCTGCCTGCGGGCGGGTGCCCGCGCAGCGCTCCTGCCGCGCGGCGCCCCGCCTGCAGGCGGCCCACGCGGTCCCAGTCCGCGCGGTGCCTGCCTGCGGGCGGGTGCCCGCGCAGCGCGCCTGCCGTGCGACGCCCCGCCTGCAGGCGGCCCGCGCGGCCCCTGCCCGCGCGGTGCCTGCCTGCGTGCGGGTGCCCGCGCAGCGCGCCTGCCGCGCGCGGCCCCTGCCCGCGCGGTGCCTGCCTGCGGTTGGGTGCCTGCCTGCGGGCGGGTGCCCGCGCAGCGCGCCTGCCGCGCGGCGCCCCGCCTGCAGGCGGCCCGCGCGGCCCCTGCCCGCGCGGTGCCTGCCTGCGGGCGGGTGCCCGCGCAGCGCGCCTGCCGCGCGACGCCCCGCCTGCAGGCGGCCCGCGCGGCCCCTGCCCGCGCGGTGCCTGCCTGCGGGCGGGTGCCCGCGTAGCGCGCCTGCCGCGCGGCGCCCCGCCTGCAGGCGGCCCGCGCGGCCCCTGCCCGCGCGGTACCAGCCTGCGGGCGGCGCCCGCGCGGCGCCCCACCGGCAGGCGGCCCGCGCGGCGGCGGCGGCGGCGGCGGCGGCGGCCCCGATCGCCCCAACCCCAAACCACGAACGTCCCCCCTCAAAAATACAAAATCAAGAACTCATAAAAACGTACCTTGATTCGCGAGGGAAGGAGGAGGAAGAGAGAGATTGCCCGCCTTCGCCCGAAGATCCCCGAAGAGTTTTGCGCCGCACCTTGGATCACAAACGGGGAAAACTAGGGTTTCTCTTCCTTGCTCCAACGTTCAAAACACATAGAGGATGGGAAATCCTAGATCTGCACGCCTTTAAATCAACTCGTCTGACCTAACACAACCGGGTCAAACCGAGTGTTAAAACCCCCAATTTTCTAGGTCACTAGCCAGCCTAAAGGGGATTAAAAGAGAGGGTCCGGATTACCTCGGAAGTCGTACAAGTCGCCCGTGCGGATCTCGGAGCGCCTACGGGGGGTCCGAGCTTCAAAAATTAATTCTGATCAAACCGGAAGTCGGAAACTGAAACCTTTCGCGCCCTCGCGCTCCGTTTCGCGAGCTCTACTGCCTAAAATTATCTGCGGGCCCCAACGGTCTGTCCGGAAAAACACCAAAAATAAGGCCCTCGGTCGGACATTACAAGAAGAGGGATGACGAGAAGAGTTAAAGAAAGGCCGGGTCTTACAGATACCCTCGAAGTCTTGAGTCAGTAGGCATAGGCGCTCAGAGAGAGTTAACAGTTGCCCTGCCACGTCACATAGCTGGTTTCGGAGCAAGCGATTGGCTGCGGCTGCGGGATCCATCCTGTCCGTTTAAAAAAGTTTGCGCTCGGTAGCCGAACCCTGGTCGTCGTTCGCTGTAAACAAAGAAGCCGCGTTAACTCTATCATTATCACCCTAGTACCTTGACTTACAACGCACTTATATTAAACACCGTTTCCCCGTACTCTCGCGTACTACCGCACCTATTCCTTGGTTATCTCGTGTCCCAATTTGCTTGTGGCATCATACACTGTGGATGTGGATCTCCGACTACTGTGGTTATGGTTGTTTTTCTCTGATACCATATAATCTGTCACGCCCCGGGAGGTCTTATTATAAGCGGAAAAACGTGTATTATATTTTTTTTTTTTTCTTCACACGTGAAGATCAACCTCGCCCCTGGTGCACGACAAACCGCCACATATACAAATTCACTCTGCAATCGGACAGAGTCTCCTTTGTATATGCACGGCGTCCCATTTACAATACCAACCATCA
Source organism: Tillandsia leiboldiana (assembly GCA_029204045.2). Classification (NCBI taxonomy): domain Eukaryota; kingdom Viridiplantae; phylum Streptophyta; class Magnoliopsida; order Poales; family Bromeliaceae; genus Tillandsia; species Tillandsia leiboldiana. Next base: position 9,983,828 of record CM055072.1, read on the forward strand.
ACCATACAGTCGTCATCAGACCTAGAGCAGGAGAAGTAATTACCTACTGTTTTGCAAACGGTGTCCACCCGACACCCAATTTTTAAAACAATTACACATCCAACAAGAGAGCGGCGACATCGTTTGGAAAGGATAAATCCAGAGGTTTACAAAATCTGTGCCCACACGACACTCTGCTTTTGAAAACGTTTTCGCAATCATTTTTATGATGATAAAAACATGCCGCGCCCGAAATCACGAAAGTATGTCTAAACCGTAATAGTACATCCAATCCACAGTGCTAACTATAACTAATATGATCCACAGATGCAAATTAAACTAACAGTAGTTAAGAAAGAACTGAGATAAATCCAAGGAGCAACGAGTAGAAAGCCTCCTACGACTACGGTCCTCTCGACGCAGTCTCACCACCATCCCGACTAATGTCCCTAGTCAAACCTGTCACGGAGTGGGTAAAGTCAGTGACAAATAAAGTAGATGTCTTAACAATTAACGTTGAATAAAAAACAAACCGATTATACCGGAACCTTTCGCTAAAACCCTGTTACAAAATAAGCTGGGCTCCATCCCCAGAGTACCTGTCGGAGAGACGGAAGTCTCCCCTCGTGCACAGTCACATTACCCCCATGATGCTTTTAACCCCTTCACGGAGCTAGTGCGGCTCCTTAGCTGTCGTGAAGAGGTCCCCACCCTATACACGTGGGGCACACGGGTCACTCGGACCACTTCTCCGAAAAAGTACACCCATGCGGAGGCCAATCCGCCTGTGTACGTGCAGCATCCAAAACAAAAATTGCCGGTGTCGGCGTGTGATAAGCCCCGCGACCGCAGCCGCCACAATTATTAAATAAAAGTATTCATGCGAAGGTATAATAGTCCATCTACTTTATTAGACAAGTTAACGAGCCTTTTACGATGATATGGTGCACTTACTGCACTCGTTGCACTTATAGCAAGGGTACCCACCTGGTTGCGAGGGAATCGGAGCACCCGGATCTTTTGCACACTCCCGTTGCGTATCTGGACCTAAGAAGAGTCCATAAGGGTAACCAAAGTCAAAACCACGCACTAATTCTACGAAACGAAAGCCCGACATTACCCGTCCGACGGAAACCCAAGGAAACCGTCAAACCCGTCGATCAACGGATTTCCCCCGTGCAGCCGTCGCCGCCTGCCGGAGCCCCGCGCCGCCCGAACCCATGCGGCGGCCCTCCGCGGGTAGCGCCCGCGCGGGTGTGGTCCGCGCGGCGCCCACACGGGTGCGGCCCGCGCGGCGCCCACTCGGTGCCCCGCGCGGGTGCAAATCCCGCGTGGCGGCCGCGCGGTGCCCGCGCGGGTACGATCCGCGCGGCGCCCGCGCGGTCGCCGCCCGCACGATGCCCTAGCGGTATCGCGCGTCTCCGCCGCCCGTGTCGTGCCCTAACTTGCGCAACGACGGCGGCGGCGGCGGAGATGACGGAGACGACCAAAATCCCAAACAAAACGTAAAAGAAGATCTTGAAAAACCACAACGAGGATTCACTCACCGGATTAATCCACGGGGAAGTCGTCCGATCGCGCTCTTGTCTCCGGCTCGTTGTTCGGGGTGATCGGACTCCTTCGTTTCCTTCCTTTTCTCCTTTCTTTCCTTCGGCTAGGGTTCCGTCTTTTTCTTTTCTTTCTCTTTCGTATTCTTTCTTTTCGGCTAGGGTTTTTCTCCTTTTTTTTTGTACGTATTAATTCAACCCCTTTTAAATCCTAGTCGCCGATTAATTAATTTTCCAAATTAATTAATCATAGGAAATAAAAACCCCAAATTTAATTTCACGTAACCGATTAATTAATCCCTTAATTAATTAATCACACGGAATATCCAAATTCCCCTAAAAAGCATGCCGGATATTTTACGCGGATTTCGATGCACGCCTTAAGTCATCGCGATCTTATAAACCCCATTCCGGGAGATCCGTACATCGGATTCCCGATCCGATCGCACCATCGGTCTTCGTTTTCCGAGCCCTTCAACGGAAAAATACCCGCACCGCACACTGACCGAGTTTCAAACATTAAATAATTTTATTCACTTAAGGGCATAAATAATTAACATGTGTGTCACAATTAGCCGTAAAAGCCGAATCACTACATGCTCGCTGGAGCATAGGGCCGCTGCTGGGCACCGAAGGGACTGATGCTGAGGAAGGAGCCGGCGATGTCGAGAAAGGGCAAGTAGCTCGCAGATGACCGGACTGCCCGCATCGGAAACAGCGACCATGCCTCAAATCATAAGTATCAGAGGGGTGCTGACCCCTGCAGAAAACACACCCAACTGTAGACCGGGGCTGCCTCGACTGCTGCTGCTGCTGCCTCTGCCGCTGTGACCCCTGCTGTCGCGACTGTGACCTCTGCTGCTGTGAGTGCTGCTGCTGTCGCTGGGGTTGCTGCTGCTGCTGGTGCTGTCGGGGCCTCTGGGATCCCCCAGGCCCTCGCCGCTCCGAACGCCCACGGCCCGTAAACTGAGGCGGTGACGGTCGGGGTGGCCTCCAGGAACTGGCCTGTCCCCCACCGTCCGGCGCTGGTCGCTTCCTCTCAGAACTCTGAGCGACCAAGCCTCCACGTCTAGCGACAATGTGATCTCCCCTCTCAACCCACTGCGCATGATCCGCTGCCTCTGCCAAAGTCTGTAGCCTCTGGGCATGCACCAAGGTATAGATCTCTGGGCGCAGACCCGTCTCAAAGAGCTCCACCTGGTGTGGTCCATCCCTGGCGACATAAGGTACGCATTTGAGCAACTGCGTGAACTCCTGGAAGTAGGCCCATACTGTCCGGTCACCCTGCTGAAGATTCTTCAAATCATCTTCCAGCTTTTTCTTCACACTCATGGAGAAATAAGTATCTAGAATCATCCGTCTGAACTCTGACCAAGGTAGCTGTCGGGTAATCTGGAACTCCAAAGGCTCAACCCGACACCACCAGGCATCTGCATCCCCCTCTAAACAATGTATTGACATATTGTCACGCCCCCGGGGGTTTTTGAGTCTATCAAAGCGGAAAATTGCGTGTATTGTTTTTTTTTTCTTCTTAACAAGGTAATTTAAACCTCATCCCCGGTGCGTGCCAGACCGCCACATACACAAATTCTCTCTGCCCACGGACAGAGTCTCCTTTGTATATGCACGGCGTCTCGTTTACAACATCATACATCAACCATCAACCATACAATAGACATACATCGTCAAACAGAGTACAGTAGTTTAACTAATGTTTAAAAGACTGGTGTCCACTCGACACCTTGTTGTTTTATTTTCAAGCGGAATACTAAAGCGGCATCAGTGTTTAGAAAGGATAAAACCCACGGTTGCAAAACCCGTGCCCACCCGGCACTTCGTTTTGAGAAAACGTTTTCGAAATCATTTGGTTTATCTTGAAAACATGCCGCATATGAAAACATCACTAAAAGCATCAAAGTATAAATGTACACCTCATCCACAACACTAAGTAATACATGTCCACGACTAATACGATCCACAAGCAAATTAACTAAATAAGGCATAAGGGAAATGAGATAATAAACCCAAGTATCTGACTACGGTCCTCGCGACGCAGTCTCACCGCCCTCCCGGCTAACACACCTCGTAACACCTGTCACGGAGTGGGTAATGTCAGTGACAAACAAAGTAGATGTCTAATAACAATAAGGAATAAGGAGCAAACCGAAAACACCGGAACCTTTCGCTAAAACCCTGCACATATTTAAGCTGGGCCCCAACCCCAGATTTATCAATTAAGTTGGGCACCAACCCCAGAGTCCCTGTCGGGGAGACTAAAGTCTCCCCTTATGCGCAAACACCTCTTTGATGCATTTAACCTCTTCGCGGTGCTGGTGTGCTATTTTCAGCGGGCGCGAAGAGGTCCTCACGGCACCCACCCCTTTGTGAGGTACACGGGTCAAAAGAGACCACTTCTCCGAAAAAGTACACCCATGCGGAGGCTAATCCGCCTGTGTACGTGCAGCATCCGAAACGGATTTGCCGAGATCGGCGTGTAGTGAGCACCGCGACCGTAGCCGCTTCAATTGTTAGATGAAATACAATTATGCGAAAGGTTAAACTGTCCATCTACTTTGTTAGATAAATTAAGAGCACTTTAATGACGATAGATGCACTTACTGCACTTGTTGCACTTATCGCAACCGTACCCACCTATTTGAAGAGAAATCGGAACACCTGAATCCTTCGCGCACCCCCGCTGCGCACTCGGACCTAAAGAAAGTCCGCAAGGATAACTATAGTCAAAAACGTGTACTAACATCCGAAAACAAAAGACCCAATTTACTCTTTTTGACGGAAAAGTCCAACACCGTCCGGGTTGACGAAACGGAAATCCCGCGCCGCCGTCGTCGTCCGCCGGAACCCCGAGCGGTTCGGAACCGCGCGGCGCGTCTCCGCGGCGACGCCCCCGCGGCGCGGTGCCCACGCGGGTGTTGCCCGTGCGGCGGCCGCGCGGTGCCCGCACGGGTGTCGCCTGTGCGGCGGCCGCGCGGTGCCCGCGCGGGTGCGGCCCCGCACGGCGCCCGCGCGGTTGCGGGTCCGCGCGGGTGCCGCCCGCGCGGCAGCCGCGCGGCGCCCGCGCGGTTGCGGGTCCGCGAGGGTGCCGCCCGCGCGGCAGCCGCGCGGCGCCCGCACGGTTGCGGGCCCGCGCGGGTGCCGCCCGCGCGGTTGCGGGTCAGCGCGGCAGCCGCGCGGCGCCCGCGCGGTGCCCGCACGGTTGCGGGTCCGCGCGGGTGCCGCTCGTGCGGCAGCCGCGCGGCGCCCGCACGGTTGCGGGTCCGCACGGCAGCCGCGCGGCGCCCATGCGGTGCCCGCGCGGTTGCGGGTCCGCATGGGTGCCGTCCGTGCGGTAGCCGCGCGGCGCCCATGCGGTGCCCGCGCGGTTGCGGGTCCGCATGGGTGCCGTCCGTGACTCTCCTACGCGCGATGCCCTAGCGGCACCGCGCACCCCCGCCGTCCATTCCGTGCCCTAGCATGACGACGACGACGGCGACGGTGACGGATACGATGGGGAAATCAAGAACTCAAACAAAAGAGACGACGGAAAAATCCCAATAAATTATAACAATTATTTTACTAACCGAAGATCGACGGGAAGGTTGTCCGGTCGCGTTCTTGCCTTCGGTTCGGTGTCTGGGAAGATCGGGCTCCTTCTCTTTCTCCTTTCCCTTTCTTCCGGCTAGGGTTCCGTCTTTTCTTTTCTTTTTGTCCTCTCACCGATTAGGGTTTTTATTTCTTTCTTTTCTTTTCTTTCCGATAATCGGGATCCCTTATATAGCTCGTATTAAATCTTTAATTAATTCTCTTTTTAATTAGTACGTAAGAGAATTCTATTTTCCCTCATGGATAATTAATTAACTAATTAATTATCCCCTACGAGATAACCCACCTTATCTCTAACGGGTGCAAGATATTTTGCACGGATTCCGATGCATGACTTAATCACCGTATCACTAGGAATTCCGTTCCGGGAGATCCCGATATCGGATTTCAGATCCGATCGCACCGTTGGCTTTCTTTTTCCGCGCTCTATCGCAGAAAAATACCAGCACCTCACAATGGCCAACTTTTAAGAATTGAATAATTTTATTTCACTTACAGGCTTAAATGACTACATGTAAGTCAAAAATACCCCGAAAGGCCGGATCATTACACATATGCACTCTGAATCTCTAGTCAATGAAGAAGTCCCGAAATAACTTCTCCATTGCTGCTAGCCACGATCCTATCTCCCATGGCTGAGTGCTCCGCCTTGAATACCTAGGCGGTCCTTGCTGACAAAACTGGGTGAGTTTGTCAGCAAACTCCTGCTCCTCCGCTGGGGTCAATGGCCGGATCACTCCCTGAGCCCCACTGCTCGACGACGGTGCCGTAGGGACTGGTGGAATAGCCGGCGGTACAACTGGTGGTACAGGGGTCTCTACAGTAGTAGGGGGAGGTGCCCCAACTTGGGCGAGCAACTGCTCAATCCTCTACTCCTGCCGGCGGTGACTCTCCGCCAACTGGGCCACCATGGCCCTCAACTCGCTAATCTTTGAAGGCCCGGACTGCTCCGGCTCCTCCGGGGGTGTAGGAGTACCCGGGGTAGGGATCTGCCGCCTAGGAGGCATCCTGCCACACGATAACCCCCGGGTCAATAAACAAAACCACTCTCGACCCAATCTAGCGAAAGTCATAGACATCCCCCTATTTCTGCAACCTTATGTTGTCTGCAGCCAGCATAATAGTCCACCAGAAATAGGATATGCCAGTCCCTCTCCACTCATAGGAAGAGTTTTAATAAATTGCCTACTTTCGCAAAATATCGCGTCACTCACGCCCTACCTTCCTAGGGTCTGCCATCAAGCCTAGGGTTTCCTAAGTCCCAACTGACCTATCCCTAAGCTCTGATACCAACCTAATCTGTCACGCCTCGGGTGTAAACCAGAACCCGGGCTCGTCCACAGATCTGCCGTGTACACGAAATTTTCCGTGTACACGAAGCGCTGGTAACCTGCTCAGATATAAGGATATAATAAAGGAGCATAAAACAGAGCTAAACTAAAACTAATACATCTCAGACAAATGCTGGAAATAAAAGTACAACATAACTCTCATAAATATACATGTGTCTCTCCCAGCTCACGAAAAAATACAACCAGCTGGCCGAAGCCAGACCCAAAATAAAGAAAAATACAACCGTCTGAGTATACAGGGGATACATCAAAACTACAAAACTCGAGATCGGGGAAGTAGCTATCTAATCAGCGATCCTCTTACCTCGATCCTGGGAAGAGGGTCCCGCAACTCTAGCAGAGGACTCTGCAAAACAAAGGGGAAAAGAAAAGGGAAAAAAAGTGGGGGGGTGAGAACTACTATAAAAACAGTAGCCTCCCCTAGTGGGTAGACCTCAAACTCAGACATGCCCACTAGGACTACTAGAGGAGAAAATAAAACAAGGGTTGTACGCTATAAATATGACAACTGATAAAAGCTACCACTAATATGCCTCTAAAATAATAAGCTAAAAGAATAGCTAAATGTATGCATCAGAGTATATATGCCTGCCTGGGTCACCCAATCTAGACACCGGTGAACACCGGTACTGCCTGCTATGCCTACTAACTCACAACTTAGCTGTGGGATGCAGACGGGCTCCTGACCGACACGGTCCCATCCCAAGGGCAACAGACTGGCTCTTGACCGGCACGGTCACACATACACACACTCCGGAGTGGCACTCGAGGGGAGCGACCCTCACGAGTGAAATAAGTCGCCATAAGTAACCTGATATAGTAGGACTGGATCAAGACTCTAATCAAGTGGGAAAACCATCCACTAAAAAAAAATCCGATCCTCTCTCTCCCAATCTGATGCATTAGTAACAACCCAGTCAACCGCCCAAAATTCGCGGTTGCCGCAAATGCCCTGTCATCAAGCCTGCCTGTCCCAAATCCCCAATAACTGACGACACTATCCCAGGCCCTGCTCTAACCTGAGCGTAATATCCCCTAAGACTAGCCAACAAGAGAAAGAATAAAAAGCATGGTTTCTCCTAAATCAGTTCCGGCATGATAGTGTAGCAGAAAATAATGGCCTAACTTGGTGACCATACAAGCATGCAAAGTCCTTTTACTTAATAAAATGTTCCCAGCATTCCAATTCTCATGAGCATTAAAGTATACATTGGTTTGAATATGTGATGTACTAATATGCCACAAATTAGTCTATACACATGCATAAGCTTCCCAATATACTCAAGACATAATGTAGTTTTAGCATACTATTACCAAATGGTTTAAACAACTTATCCTTTGCGAGAAACAATAATTCATTAATGTCTAGTCCTCTAAGGATGTAAGTGCTAACAATAACCAATAATTCCATACAAGCACGCTAGGTTCATTCCACTGATACAACTATCAATCATGATATAGGAACATCTCTTAGTATGCCTAGTGGGTGATCAAAAGTAGGAGGTGACAACGGTACCCACCTCGAGCGCTAAATCCCTGTCCCAAAAGTGAAGTCCACGCTCGGTCCAAACGCTCACCACAACACTGCACAACACTCCCAAAAAGAACATACACAAATAAATATACATTGTTCCAACATAATCTGGCCAAAATTACAACTGTCCAGAGTTTCTCTGTTTTCACCTTCGTAAAATGCTCCAAAAATTCCAAGAAAAATACTTTCATGATCCTCGCGACGAACCGGTCGAAACGAGTACCTGCACGTTCAAATCCGAGTTCCCTACACTGAGAAACAAATTCGACAAGGGAACCCCCCCGAAATAAACGGATCTCAAAAACTGTAGCAATACTTTCTGTAAACAGAGATTTTTCACCTTCGAAAAATATTCAGAAAATTCCTAGAAAATTTGAGGGTGTTCCTTGCGCTGTGTAGATGAAAAACGCCTCTTGGCATGCCTCGATCGACGCCTGTGCGCGAAGATATCGCCAAAACACCCACGTGCTGACCAAAACTCTGCGAGGAAAAATGGGTCAAAAAGAAGCTCGAAAAACTCCAAGATCAACACGAAAAAAGAGGAAGCTCAAAACATCAAAATCGGAGCCCTACCTGTCGAGAGTGCAACGGCGCAAGAATCGCCTAAATCGAAGGTCAGGGTAAGCCGGGGGAGCCCGCGCACTAAGATGCTACGAAACGGGTTGCCGGTGAACGAGCGTCTCGCCGCGCCGTAAAAATGAGAACCTCAGGATGCGTGCCTCTGAAAAATCCGAGGGATCTACCAAAGTACAGAGCACTGTGTGAGGGAGAAATCTCCTAAAGGGCCCTCTGTGAAAAGAAGTCCAGAAAAGAGGAAAAAGGGTCTCAAATGACCTATTTATAGGCCCAGCCCAATAGTGCGTTTGGGCCGGATTCGGGCGCAACTTTCGGGCGCTCGAATCCGCCCGGTTGCACAATTCCCGTCCGACGCAGCGCCCGAATTAACCTGCGCCTGCCACGTGGCCCCGCACAGCGGACAGCCTGTGCGGGGCGGCTGGGAACCTGCCGTGTGTCCGCCACCCGGTCAACGTGGTAGGTACGGCCCGCCAATGGCGGGCCGACGCATGGCCCGCACTCGAGTGGGCTGACAGCGCCGCCTGGCGCCTCTACGCGCACGCGCCCCGAGGCGCCCCTCCGCGCACACCGTGGACCGCGCCTTCGTGAGCCAGCCAATGCCAGGCTGCCACGTGTCATGCACCCGGTCCACCGAAGCCGCGCAGTTCCCCTGGACCGCGCCGCGTGACCCCGCCATTCCGGGCACACCACATGGCCCGGACGGCGGTCCATGCACCTGCTGCGCCCTCCCCGTGGACCGAGCTGCGTGAGCCGGCCAATGACAGGCCACCACGTGGCTCAGGACGGTCCACGGTCTCCCCCCATGCACCGAAAATCCCCGAAAACTTCCGGAAGCCCGTTTTTGGTCATCCGGACTCCGAATTTAACAAGCAAATAGCCATTTTCAAGCGTTTTTCCGCGCTGAATCCAAATCCAACCTCAGTTTGGCCCAAAACCTTTTCTAAAATTCGGCAAATGCAGCCGAAGGCCAAATCAGCTAAAGATGTCTCACAGGGTCCATCTGTGGCATCCCTTTAATGCTCTATGGGCCAGACACACCAACACTAGGTGTTCTACACAGTGGATTCACCGGAAAGGTTGCATGGGAAATCTGGACCACTACAGTCGTGCCCGATGCCCGGTCTCGCGTGCGTTGACCTACCAATCACAGCCCGCCACGTGGCACCACAAACACTCGCTGCGCCCGGCGCACGCAACTGATGCACCCGCCGAACCCGAAGCCGCCACGTGTCCTATCCTCCGGTGCACGCCGGCCCCGCGGACCGCGCGCCTGCCCGCGGCCGCTCCGCCGCCTGCCCGAGCCCGTGCCGCCGCGCTCCGCCGCTGCCAGCCGCCGCTGCCGCTGCCCGCCGGTCGCCGAAACGGTGCACAATGCCTCGAGAATCGTGTTTTCCCATCCGGGCTCTGAAAAATACAAGTAAATAGCCTATTTTGATCGTTTTCACGAGCTGAATCCAAATCTGCTGTCCGTTTTGCCAAATTCTCTTTCCAAAATTTGTCGAAGGCATCCAAATAAGTGTTCTTAACCCAAATTTCACGCTGAGTCCAATTTTGATATCCATTTCACGCGAAACCACTTCTAAACATTCGACGGGGTCCTCCGATTACCCACGCAATCCATTTAACACCCGGAGTCCATCACTTATGTCCAATTGGCGCACCAACACGGCCGACACGCCACAAAGGCCTCCAGAAGCTGCTCGTCACACTGTAGAAGCCCTGCAGAGATCCGGGTCACCACATCCTCCCCCACTAAAAGAAAGTTTCGTCCTCGAAACTAAAATAACTCAAAAGGTGTCTCAAAATCAAGGGTAGGTACTCATAATCCCAGTCTCCAGCTCCCAAGTTGCCACTACTCCCCGTGATTACTCCTCAACAACAACAATAAAAGGCAGTACGGCATGGCCAGGTTGCGCAATTTCCTCACCTCACGAGCCAGAATTCGCAACGGGCGTCCCTCGTACTCCAAACACTCACAGATCTCAAATGGAGCGAGTCAATCACGGGCGGGGGATCCAAAAACAAAACACTCCTGAGCTGGGTCATGAAACACCACAGGGGTTCCATCAGAAAGTTGGGGGAAACAAAATAACCACCAGTGCAACACGCACCAAACCACATCCTGTGTCAACTCAACCAAGGCAACCCGAAGCATGCCCACGCTATCATCCAATAGGGAAAAGAGCCCTAACAAGGAGGGGTCCTCACTCGGTCACTCCCGAATCTTGACCATCCGAGTGGACTACTCAGCCGCGGTTTATCATCCAAAGGAACCCTCAGGGACACAACCACAAGCCATGTTTGCCTCAACAGTCCACACAGCACCAGCTATGGAATCATCAACCCCAACCCCCAAACAACTCCCCCACTCAAGGTATCCGCCACTACCGTGGCTTGTCGGGGTGATACAAGGTACTCAATAATAATCCAACAGTAACTCCACAGCCCCTAAGGGAGACATCATTATAACTCGCAAAACCAACACTCAACACTGGCAATGCTAAAATCAGCGCTGGTATCAGCCTCAACATCCAATCGTTAAGCTCTACTGGCACTGCCCAGTCCAAAAAGCTCCTCGCTTCACAAACAGTGTCGGTCTCGGCCAATCTCGAAAACATCCATTTATCTGAATTTCCGCAGCCGCTCCTACGGCTGGAACATCGAGACCCACGAAGGTGAGCTCCCGAAGCTGAAATTCGCACCTCAACAACTTGGCATACAGCTTCCTCCTCACAGACACAGTAGCACTATCCACAAGTGCCCCTCAAGATCAAAGTCACTCAAGGAGTCAGTCCAATATCTATGCATAACACTTTTATCAATCCGTCCAAGTACAGCAGGAACACCCAATTCCACAATTCATAAAGGCAGCAGGGCATTAGTCAATCCCCTTGGCCTCATTATAAGCTCATAATGCCCTTACCGTGTCCTGAACGCCATCTTGGCAAAATCCTCGGCTGCAAGATTCCAAGCTGATACATGCCTCACAGAAGAACAACTGCCTGAGTATAACTCAATCAATGGCCCAAGATAAAACCCGGATCTGCTAGTGCTCGACCACAAAAGAATCCCTCATAGTCGTGTACCCACGACGTGGCAACACCACCGTGTATCAACGGTGTGGCACTAGGTCCAACAGACCCCTCGATCCATCAAATCCTGCAACGGTGCCACCAGCTTTCTCTGCATTACAGATAATATCCAATAAAGTGCTGTCAAGGTTAGCGCGGTTCCCAAAGCCACGTCAAACACAATCTCAAACTCCTTAATTGGCGCCATCAATAACAGCTCAGATGGACTCACACTCGGGGTCTCACGGGCAAAAAGGATAACCGTGAGTCCCGGTGCCGCCGTAGGCACCTCTCACACTGTCACTGTAACCTGTTTGCTCTGATTGTCCCTACAACCAAGGCTCTTCTTGTCTGCCTCGCAGATGATCAAAGTCCTCACTCTCCGCAGTCAAACATCCGGTGGCACTGTGCCAACCAATCTCAGGCACTGGGTCAAATCACCAACTACCACAGCACCAATACGTCTGCAGGTATAACTCGTGGTCTCAACAGCACTGGATATGATCCACAAGCCTCCTCCATAAGCACAACACCAACAGTAACCTGTACCTCTAGTGCACGCGGTAGTAACTCTGCCTCTAGTCCAGGCCGGAACGCAAAGTGCACCAACTCTGACTGCCGTGATGAAATCGCACCCGTGACAACCCAATCCACGGCCGTGGCGCTCTCCAACCAGGCGGCACAATCTCATCCACACGATGAAAGCGGTTGTCGCTCAGTCTGCCAAAAAATATCTAGACCAATCACAAAGGGAGCACGACCTCCGTCTCTGCTCACACTGAGGCGACGGATATGGTCCTCCGCATCCAACCAATCCACACTACCGCTGCGCTACTCCGATATAGATGCTGATGCTGCCATTGGGGTCCACCCGCCCTCTGACATCACAGAAATCCACGATCCTGGAGAAGGAAATCAAAAATGCCTCTGCCGGCCGATCCGTCCCCCATCGCCTAGCGCCTCATCGCCTAGCGCCTCTATTCAGAACTCACCTCTAGCGGTAGATTCCTACCCAAAGAAACTGTAGCGCCACGCTCCATACACAACGCCTATTCCATCGAGGCATTCTAAATCTGTAATGGCGGGACCGAAAGAGCTGAAAGGTAACCTGGCGCAATCCACTCTCAACTCCATATCCTATGCGCCTTGTAAGGTACCGGATTTTCGGCACATAAATAAATGTAAATAAAGATGGTATGAAATACTATTGTTATGAAAGTTAGGGAAGTAAAGAATATTTGGACGCGAGTTGGGCCCAAATCGGGTTAAAACGGAGAGATCTAAAAATTTATTTGAGAAAGGGGGCCCATATTTTTAGTGGAAAATTCACAGTGTCGGAAAATTCCGAGAAAATTACGGGAGCCCCGTAAATATGTTTTAAGACCACAGAAAAAGTTTCACGTTGATCGGATGCCGGATAGAGAGAACGGGCTCCGTCAACAGTGTCAGAAAATTCTGAGAAAATTTGGGGAGCTTCGTAATTATGTTTTAAGATCACAGTAAAAGTTTCGTGTTGATCGGATACCCGGATTGCGAGAACGGGGTCCGCCAATGATTCTAAATACAACGAGGCTTTTGGTGGCCCAGAAATGGCCCAAACTGAAAATTTAAAATTTTCTGTGGTAAATTAAGCTGAAACGAAGCCGCCTGTCAAATTTGGACAGAAACGGACGAAAAACGGACAGAAAACGGGACAAAAACGGATTCCCAAGGCGCGCGGCGCGCTGCGCAATGCGCACAGCTGGCGCGCACAGATGCGCGGGACGCGCGCCGCGGCGTGGGGGGCGCCGCCTGGACCCGGTGCGCGCCCCCTTCGTGGTGAACCGCCACCCGATGGTTTCCCATTGGGCGGTCCTGTGGACCGGGTCCACGGACCACCCTCCTTCCTTTTCTCCTTCTTTTTCTTTTCTTCTTCTTCCTTCTCCCCCGCAGACCTTCCCTCCTCTCTGTTCTCTTCTTCTTCTCCAACCGAGCATCGAGAGAGAGAGTTCTCTTCTTCTTCTCCAACCGAGCATAAGAGGAGGAAATTTTGTGAGAGGGAACGGCGTGACTGTACGAGGTAAGTCCCGCACGTTATTTTTCATTATTTTTGGCACAGTTTTTAGGCCTCCTTTGGGTTTGGATTTGACCCCATACCGTGTTACGTGTTAGGAACCGAGTTATACTGTGCCGTTTTGCTGCGCGGACTGTCGGGGGGCAATTTTGGCGCGCCTCGTTTTGCATGCCAGTTGTGAAAGAAATGCACCATTTTGCGTGCGGATTCAGAAAATATGCCCAGTTTTGGATGCAAACTCGGAAAACATACACCGTTTTGCGTGCAACATTGAAGAAGAAACATGCATCATTTTGCGTGCCAATTCGAGGTACGTGCTCCGTTTTGCGTGCAGGTTGGATTAATGTGCACCGTTTTACGTGCAGTCTCTAATATTGCGCATCGTTTTACGTGCAGGGTTAGGAAAATGTGCACCGTTTTGCGTGCAATCCTACAGTCAGACGTGCACCGTTTTACGTGCAGATTCGAGGTACGTGTATCGTTTTGCGTGCAGGTTGTATAGTCGCGCACCATTTTGCGTGCAGGATAAAATGGCGCGCATCGTTTTGCGTGAGGATTTGTAATGACGTGCACCGTTTTGCGTGCAGGTTTGGAAGACGTGCACCATTTTGCGTGCAGACTCGAGGGAGGTGCACCGTTTTGCGTGCAAGCTCGAGGGAACAAGTGGAATCGCGCGAAGACCAATTGCAAGTGTCTACAAGCAATTGGGTGCACCACAAGGTGGGGGATTCTGCCGAAATTGGTTGACCTCTCCCCTTGCTCCTTTGCTTTTCGATCTAGAAGCATGATAGTAGCCTGTTAGAGGCGTTAGGTAATCATGATTATTATTGCATGTGTAGAGAGATATAGATGAAAAGTGTAACTGTTGGTTGCCAAGGACAGATGATAAATGTGCATGTGTAGAGATATTTAGAGGAAAAGTGACATTTATGATTGATCCAAATAGGGGATAAACTGGTATGTGTAGATGGACACAGATGGAAAATGCAACTGTTGGTTGCCAAAAAGGAGATAATTAATTTGCATGTGTAAAAGAATTAGGGGAAAAATGCAATTCTTGACTTATCTAATTTGATGATAATTGTATGCATAGAGGATAAATATTATTTTTATGATGGATATGAAAATAATTGCATGCGTAGAAATGAATAATTATGTGATGACTGTGATCATGTAGGGTACAACCCTAGGAATCATGTGACATAAGGGAACAGAACTTGTTGGTAGTAAGACTAGGAGAAAACCTAGTTTAGGGGTTTGACGAGTGACATCAAACTTAGGAGTTATCCTAGGATTTAACGAGTGGCATTGTCTTAGGAGATAACCTAAGGACATTGGATAGAGTGATCAACATAGAGTCAAGGAACTCTAGAATGAGTGTGACATGGAACTTAGGTGAAGGGAACCTAAGGTAAACTAGAGGAGTTTAAACCCACAGACAGGAAAATAGAAAAATGGATCAAATGTGGAGACATGAAAGGGAAAATAGGAAATTAGAGTCAGTGTAACTCTAAATTAATAATGGAACAGGATAATAGAGTTAAGTTAACTCTAGGATTCAGTAAGGAATCACGAAAATGGGAAAAGTGGATCAAGTGTGGAGACATGAAAGGGAAAACAGGAAATTAGAGTCAGTGTAACTCTAAGTTAAAAGTGAAATTGGAAAATAGAGTTAAGTTAACTCTAGGATTCAGTGAGGAATCAGGAAAGGGGGATGAGATCCCAAGGCTAAAGAATTAAACAGTTATAACCCTAGAAGGTCATAGGGTGTCTGGGCAAATGGACAATAACTTTAACTTCAATTTGAGTTAAATAAAGGAAAGTGAAATGTTTAAGAGGCCAGGAGACTCTCTAGTTACCCGTGGGGCAAGACTTAGGGTAAAGGATGAAAAAGTGATTAATGATCAAGACAAGCAAATTGCTCGAGATAGAGCGGAAGTGGTTAATAAGCAAGACAAGCAAACTGCTTAAGACAAAGAGAACAAAAAGAGAAATGGTATGAGTCCAAGTGACTTCTAGTTATCCTTATGGCGAGACCTAGGATAAGAGGTAAATTGTTGTAAAAAGGTAAAGTTTAAAAGCAAGCTAAAAGTGGCTAAAAAGCATAAAGAAAATGTAAATGGCGCCTTCGAATTTGAGACTCGTCAAGTGGAGCAGGACTCCCTGGGCAGTGACCCGTCGGACGAGGTACTTTCGAAAGGCTTAAAGTGAAAGCAAAGAGCTAAATGCTCAAAGGAAAGAGAAAGAGATTTGCCAGTGGCAAAAAGGGGAGCTATAAGCTCGAATAAGAAAGAAAAGCAAGTGTTCAAAGGCAAAGAGGCTAAGAACTAAAGTAAAAAGAGAAAGAAAAAAAAAAGAGAAAGAAAAAGAAAAGAAAAGAAAGAAAATTAAAGATAAAACGGGCGTACCTCCGAGGGCGAACGTACAACTGTCAGGAGTTGGACAGGGTCCCTCTCCCGGGCAGCGACCCGTATGACAGGTTCTAGAGTACTCTTGTCAGAGTTGGGCAGTGACCCTATCGGGCAGTGTCCCGTATGACAAGTCCCCCCGGCAGGACGGGGTAACACTTGCGAGTGTTATCGGCAACCTTAGAAATCTTATCTTATGGTAGCAGGACTACCGGGCTGGGGCCCGTTGGATAAGAATTTCTGAGGGTTAACTTGAACTAAAGCACCAAAAATTTAAAGAATAAAGAGAAAATAGAGTGGCCAAGATGGCCGGGTTAGTTTGACCCTGTATACAGCGGCATAGTGGCCGAGTTGGTGCTTAGCAGCCTAGTGTGGCTAGACAGAGTAGTGCTGGGTCGATGAGTATACACAGATAGTGTAGTGATATATTATATTGCATAGCCGCATATTGATGTTGAGGATTTTAGTTTCCTAGCACTCTATTATTATTGCTTCCATTGGACCAAGTGGTGTAGGACACTTTTTCTCAGTGGCTGAACCCACTGGGAACTCAGTTGTAGTTCTCACACCCCTTGGGTGACCTCCCCACAGGTTCGGATATGGATGCAGCGATCGAGACGTTTCAGATGCAGACGGCGAGGCATACGACTGGGGCAAGGGCCCAGCAGCATAGAGACCTAGAGGGTCTAGCAGAGGTATCCATTTTATATATTTCTTGAGTGAACTTTGTATGGTGAGGAATTTATGTAAAGGAATTGTAATAATTTTATATTGCAAGTTCAGAAATGTAAGTGTAATAAAGTAAGGCATGGTTCACTCTTGTATGCTTTCATTTCCGCATTAACTGTTGTTATTGAATGAAAGTTTTAATTTGTAGTGATTTTTAGTACTCTGATATTGAGCTTCCGCATACACTTGTTGTGTTATTATGGATGTTACCGTTCCTTTCGGGTAGGAAAATGTCTTACCCGATTGGCGGGTCTGTTGGCGTGCCCGAATCGTACAAATTGGCGGACTCGGGGCGTGACACGCCTCGTCCCTCAAAACATGGAGCGCGCAGTTCAACGATTGCGTAAACCCTTTAACACAAGGAGGCTCTCAAGTAGTCTCTCCATCACCACCATCCACGATTCTGCCTCCAAAGGCTCCAACTCAATTCAACAAATCGGGGTGGTTTATTTGTCAAAATTGGCTCCATCGATCGATGATGTCCCACAGCTCATCAACTGTCAGCTATCCACGCCCCGGGGTCGAAACTACGACCCGGGCCTGCCAACAGATCCGCCGCCTATGCAAAACCCCGCATAAGCGAAGCGTCTAACCTGCAAGAAAAGGTACTACAACTAACAGATATCAGAGCTATAAGATAAATCTGCTGTAAAATTTAAAACCAATCATCTGTACAACTGGAAAAATAAAGATACAAAGTGCACCTCCCATAAATAATAATCAGACAATATTCCTCAAATACAAAACTCAAAGCTCAACAGGGAGGTAATCCTGAAATGAATAATACATCAGTGTACAGGCTCTCAATACAAGTCATCCTCACTACAATAATCTCTCAAAGGTAAGAATAAAACTAATCCACAGACTGCACTATAAGTCTCCAATGTGGGGGTACAGCTACTCTCCAAAGACAGGTAGGGATCTAGCTCGCGACTCCCTCGCCTCGAACAGCAACAGCAGAATCAGCATCTCCCATAGATGACTCTGCAAAACAAAGGAGAGGAAAGAAAAAGGAGGGGGAGAACCCCCAACGGGTGTGAGAACTACATCAATACGTAGTTCTCAGTGGGTACCGCCACCAAGCCCGACGGTCTGCCCACTAAGTCTACAAGAGGCATAAGATAACAATGCAGGAAAACTGAACAAGAAAAACTGGAGGTACTCTACAGCTATCATGCCTCTATCTAAATGCTCAATGGGTGGTACAGATAAAAAGATATGCAACTACTCGCACCTAAGGTGCTCAATCGACCCAATCGAAATGACTGCCTCCTCGGGCCAGTCAAGCCTGCGCCTACCTACTGCCGTTACATCCGAAGACCGGACTTACGTAGGGCGTCTGTGACTGCCAAAACTGGCCCAGCCAGAAGGACTGCGTCGACAAGTCGCGATACAAAAGTAACAGATCCACTCCGGACGTGGCACTCGAGGGGCGCGACCCTACCGAGGAAAAATGTATCCGCGCACTCTGTCGAGCTCAAAGTGGTTCCTGCAGGCTATAGTCAAAATCCACGCTCACTCTCAGAACGGAAGGACCCAAGATACTCAAACATTTAGCACAACGGTCGGAGTACTCTCGACGACTCAGCTGATCAGCTCTCTCGAAACTCGAGACACTAGCAAACTCCACCAACTCGTGGCACAAAACACACTGGCTGGAGATACTCCACAGCCGGGATCGACCCACAACTCAGGGCTAATAAAACTGGTCGGACAACACTCCACGACCCGTGTGGGGACCCGAATCCCCGCTTAAGGGTTATTGTTGGATTAGTGTCTTCGGGAGGTGTTTGTGCACGTGTCGGGCCCAAGTTATTGGATTTCTGGAGTAATTGGAGCATGATTGCTTGCTGGAGGCCCATTGTGGGTGATTGAGGTTTTTGCGCGCTTATTGGAACCAAGGATTTGACCCGGCATGAAAAATGGATCAAGTTTACTTTTCCGGGAATTTTTGGAAAATTTTAGGAGTGGAATTTGGCCGATCGGACTTCGGATTTGGATTCAGCGCGCGAAAACGGTCAAGATGGACTATTTACTTGTATTTTTCGGAGTCCGGATGCGAAAACACGCATTTCGAGGTTTTGGTACTGTTCCGGCGGCCGGAGAGGCGCCGGCGGCGGCGGCGGGCGGCGGAGCGCGGCGGTTGCCGGCGGCGGAGGCGCGCGGTCCACCGCGGAGGCGTGCACACGGGCGCTCGCCACGTGGCGCCTCCCGGTTGGCGGGCGCAGTGGCGCGGTCCACGGGTTTGGCGGGGTGTACGGTGGACCGAGGGCTAGCCACGTGTCGCTTGGTGGTTGGTTGGGCGTTGTGCGCGCGGTCCACGGGTGGGGAGCTGGTACGTCGGGCCGCGTGCCCGACAGGCACGCGTGGGCGCACGTGGGGCGCGGCGTGGGCGCGTTGACCCGAGGCTCCCGGCGTGGGTGCCACGTGTCGTCGCGGGATTCGGCCACGTGGCGCATGGCTGTTGGCCCAAACAGCTGTTTGCTGTTTGGGTGTACATGTGGCGGCCTGCGGTTTTTCCGGGCGTGAACAGTAACGGGCCGGGCCCGTTACTGTAGCAGCCCGGAAGTACCGGGCGCCCGAATCTTTGGGCCAAAAGTCCAAAGTGCGAATTTTTGGGCTGGGCCTATAAATAGCTGTCTTGTGAGGGAGTTTTGCCCCCTTTCCCGAGCTTCCCTGCCCATGGCCCCTTTAGGAAAGTTGTAGATCTTCGTGTTGCGCATCTTCTGGCAGAGGCCCGGATTTTTTTGGAAGCCGCGGCGTCGATGGCTTCGGCATCAGAGCGCAGTGCGACGATTTTCTGTTGGAGGCCCGTTTCCGACGCACTTCAGTCTGAGAGGTCTACAGAGCTACCCTGACTGTATTTTTGGACAATTTTTGCGGCGTTGGATTCAAGAGAGGTATATCTTCGACTTTTGTGTTGAGTGTTTCATCTAGATTTGGGTTTTTGGCACGGTTTTCGAGGCTTTACTGAGCCCCTTTTGTGCTGGTGAGGTTTCTGGACAGCAAGGCCTTCGCGGATTTTTATCTCCACATCCCGACAACGAAATTCGAGGTTTCAAGGCTCTATCGACATCTACACTTCGCGAGGATCGCCGTCATATTTTTACTGGAATTTTTGGAGGCTGTTTTACAGGTAAACATTTCGCAGAAAGAGGACTGTTCCTCACAGATTTTTAATATGTGAAATTTTGAGGAATTAAGTGTAATTCTTGGATCTATTATGTACCCAGGATGCTTTGAACACTACTTTGGTACTGTTGGCTTGGGGATTGTGCTCGTATATCTGTTTCTGGGCTTTCTTAGCTATACGACCCTGGACAGTTGTGCACCTTCAGGTGGGTGGCCCTGTCCCCAAGAATGATGGAATGTACATTAAATCTGCTATAGTAGGACCATGCATAATAGTGATATTCCTATGTAGCATGCTAGAATGTGATAGCTGTTGATTCTAGAGTTATATGATGATCATGCGATCTCTTGTTCCTACTCTGTAAAATTGTTATTATTATCTTGGAATTTGACCTAGCACCCCCGTCATATGCAGCATGTGCAGCCAGACTGTAGAAAACTTCAACTTGGGCTAGGTTCATACTGCTTTAGACATCCACACTTCTTTTCTTTCCTGGACATAGTGTTTTACTCGCCCGGGTAGTGGGCCGAGTGGTCGGGTTTTTTTTAGTGTGGGATGCTTTTTACACTCGTGCTTGGGAGCAGAGTGGAGTCTGGTAGATATAGTTGATCGTTCATCTAGGGCGGGAGCCGTTGGTAGACGGCGGTCCCGAGATGTTTTGGTTTCTTGTTTATTTGTCGCCACTGCGTCAGTGGCAGCTTTGTACCAGTGATAGCAGGACATTGAACCCAGAACTATTTTTGGACACACATATAATTTTAGTCAACCAATGTTTTCTTCCGAGCATCGTGGAGTCGCCGAGTCTGTTCTTGTTTGATTGGACAAAGGCATTAGCTCTACGAGGCTTGGATATAAAGCTTGTTTTCAATTGTTTTCCTAAAAAGAACTAAAAATCATTAAATATGGATTTCTTTCAGATCAAATGGCTTTCAATAAGAAATATCACCTTTTTCCGACAAATTTAACCACCCGAGATGGTTCGAGTGGTCTGGGTTTCAAGGTCTGCATTTTTCCTTTGGGACGAGAACAACGAGAGACTAGGCCTAGAGCATGTTCTTGTTTGATTAGGGTTGTAGGTTCTAGTCTTTCGGGGTTCCCGGACCCTTTATTGTGTTTGTTGTGGAGTTATCCTGTCAGTGATGCCTGTTTTAGGAAGCCGTTGGGTTGACAGCGGTCCCGACTGTCGAGTGTCCCTTGTTGCTCAGGATAGAGAGCAGGGATGGGGGATAGTATAGCTATATTGTTGAGTCGGGTGGGATTGCACCAGATTATCGACTCGGGTTATTATTTCGGTAATCGCGAACTGTGGGCGGTTTGACCGATTAGTGTTATACATCAGTTGGGGCTGGGTTTTGCATTGTGGATTGAGTGAGTCTCCACTTTGAGCATTGTGTCGACTTTTGCCTCATTGGCTGAGATACTTGACAGAGCTGTTGGACATGGGTTACTTTTGACTCGAGTGGGTCGCTCCCCTCGAGTGCCACTCCGAAGTAGGCGAGACCGGGTTGTTGTAACCGGCGTCGAGATTGAGCTTTAGACCGGGTAGTTGTAACCGGCGTTGAGATTGAGCTTTAGACCGGGTTGTTGTAACCGGCGTGAGATTGAGTTCTTCTATCGTGACTTGTCAACGCCGTCCCTCTGGCTGGCCCAGATGTGGCAGTCACGGACACCCTACGGTAGACCCGTCCTGTTGAGGATGTGCGGCAGTAGGTGGTCGCTGGTTTGACTGGACCCTGTGTGGCAGTCATTATTAGATTGGGTTACTACACCTGAGAGTTAGTAGATGCATCATGTTTTCCATCTGTTTCACTTGTTGAGCATCTAGATAGGGGCATAGTAGCTGTAGAGATATTCTTTTCCAGCTCTTCTTTCAGTATTTCATTTATTACCTTATGCCTCTAGTAGACTTAGTGGGCAGACCGTTTGGCTTGTTGACGGCACCCACTGAGAACTACTGTGGGATGTAGTTCTCACACCCGTCGTGGTGTATTTTTCCCCAGGGACTTCTACTCCTGTTCCTGCTGTTCCAGCTGCTGTTTCTTCAGAGCGAGGTAAGGGAGTCGCGAGCTAGTTCCCTACCAGACATCGTCGTCCAGAGAGTAGATGTACCCACTTTTTACATTTTGAGAGTTACTTGTTGTTGAGAGACATTGTAGCGAGGTATAGAGTTGTACTTTTATTTCAGAGTTGAGCGACTTTTGTACTTGTGGTGAGGGCTTGGAGTTGTATTTATTCTATTTATAGCAGTTTATTTTCAGCTCTGATATCTGTTTAGTATAGTATCTCTTATGCAGGTTAGACGCTTCGTCTATACGGGGTTCACCGTATGGGCGGCGGATCTGTTAGCGAGCCCGGGTCGCAGTTTCGACCCCGGGGCGTGACAGATTAGAGTGGTATCAGAGCCTAGGTTGTAGGTCATTGAGGATTTAGAAACCCTAGGCTTGTGGTTGGACATTAGGATGACTACGTGAGAGTCATGACTGTTAGCGAGAGTCCTGATTGAGTTTTATGCCTCTCCCAAGGGATGGGATGAGTGATTGGCATGTTTATTCTCCTAAGCGATTATGTTGGCTGCAGACAACATAATGTTGTGGAATGGATGACATGTCTTAGACTTTCGCGAGATTGGGTCGAGTGTTGTTTGGTGCTGTCCTGATGTTTGCATGTGGATTGCAGGTGAGCACGATGCCTCCCCGACGTAGGATGCAGACACGTTCTCAGCCTTCCTCCTCCCTTGAGCCTGAGCAGGAGGAGTCAGCACTGGGTCAGCAGAGTGAGGTGCAGGAGCTTCGGGCTCAGATGGCCCATTTGACAGAGATTTCACAGCGTCAGGAGGAGGCCGTGGACCGGATGATCCGTAAGATGGAGCAGAGGGCGCAGTCAGCTGTAGCACCCCCTGAGAGTTTCCCCGCACCTTCTTCGCCAGTTGTGGCACCCCCAATTGTACCAGCAGCGCAGGCAGCCCCTACAGCACCGGTTATCAGTGGTCGGCCGTCCGGGACGGCAGGACAGTTGACCCCTGCAGAGCAGCGTGAGGTGGTTGACTTGTTGATGAGGTTCCGTCAGTTAGATCCACCCCATTTTTCTGAATTGAGTGTAGAGCCGTGGGAGGCTGAGACTTGGATCACGGCCATGGAGCGTCATTTTGAGAGTTCGTTCATTCAGGAGCGGTTTCAGGTGCTGTTGGCGACACACTTCTTAGAGCGCAACGCCGAGGCTTGGTGGCGGCGTGTGCGACCTACTGGTCCGCCTGGGACGCAGCTTCTCTCTTGGGCGGAGTTCTGCAGTCTATTTCTTGGAGCCTTTTTCCCGGAGAGCGTCAGGCAGAGGTTAGAGGAGCAGCTGAAGAATCTCCGTCAGGGAGATCGTCCCGTGCATGAATACATCGCAGACTTCAATCAGTTGTTGGCCTGTGTACCGCACGCGGCCAGGGACGAGGCGCATCGGATTTATATGTTTGAGCGGGGTTTGCGCCATGAGATTTATCAGTTCGTCCGTTCGCGTAGATTGCAGACGTTGGATGCGTCTATGGAGCAAGCACTTTATGTTGAGTGCGGAGAGGCGGTGATGGATGAGGTGGCTCCAGCTTCCGCAGTGATTCCAGGGGCGAAGCGCCCAGCACCGGTTGATGAGGGATAGACGAGTCGGCAGGCACCTCCGAGGTCTCCCCGACCTCACCCTGAGGGTCGTGGGTTTCAGAGGCGCCAGAGATCTGGTGGGCCTCTGCAGCAGCCGCAGTATCAGCAGCGACAGCCGTTTCAGCAGCAGTACCCCTGGCAGCAGCAGTATCGGCAGCAGCGACAGAAGCGGTGTGTCATCTGTGGCGGCCCTCATCCACCGTCGCAGTGTGACCAGAGACAGGGACGGTGTTTCTTATGTGGAGAGTTGGGACATTTTCGAGCGGCTTGTCCCTGAGCCATTCTGTCAGTGCTACCCCTTGCTGTTGCACCCCCCTTGCCTGTTCAGGAAGCGGAGGCCCCTCCGATGTACCGTCAGACAGAGTGGGGTACGACGTCGGGACAGACGGGACGACGGTCTTCAGCACCCTGTGGACGGGTATACGCAACTCTGGTGGAGGGCACCCCAGCAGCAGATCCTATCGCCGTAGGTATGGTTTTATTTTCAGTCAGTTGAGTGAGCTTTTTCGTACCATGGCATCCTTTTGCATGATATCAGGGCATTTGCATCTCTGCATGGATAAAGGATAGGAATTTTGTTACACGCATGGGCGATCGGATTCTTCCCCGTATCCTACGAGCAGAGGTGAATGTTGGGGCGTGATCAGGACAACTGAGACCTTGGGAAGTGCACCGGCAGGTGTGCCGGTTCTGTTACAGCTCCACGACTTAGATTGAGCACACGGGATGGACCAGCTGGTGCGGTATCGTGCAACAATTGATTGTGGGTTGAGAACTGTGACCTTCCCGCGAGTTGGACAACAGGAGATCATTTCCACAGGTCACCGAAGCATCCTTTCTGCAGTAGTGGCTTCAGCAGTGTTGGGTTTGGTGCTATCCGTTGAGCGTAGGTGACGCCTAGGACTAGAGATTGTGTATCCAGGGGTCACGGTTAGGGTTGTGTTTCTTTTTAGGGGCACGGATAGACCGTAGCTACCATTTTTGTTGCCACAGCAGGAACGGCATCAACACTTCTCTCCCTTTTTCTCACCTTTGTGCTGAAATTTGTGAACATGACGAAAGATTCGGAAGGCTACTCCAGAAATGGAGACGGTGCCCGAACCTGTTCTTGTTTGATTGGGGCGAGGGCACTGGCCTTTCGAAACTTCCGAACTTTTCGCTAATTTCAGTTGTTTTCTAACTTGGAGAGTTGGGGGTTGATGACTTTCCTGCTGGTGGGGCCCTTACTTCTTCTGTTAAGTTTTGCGGCGTAATTAATGTAGTTTGGACGCGTATGGTTGGCTGTTCTTCCTCGTTCCCCAGTATTTGGAATTTCTGAGGTTTATCCAGCTGTTGGACTCGCTTTGTGGAGAGTGTGTAGCGACTGGGGAGTTGGAAACGGTGTTGTTGGATGGTTACCCTTGGCTTTGAACTCCCTTTTGAGCCGTGTTTGTTTCGAGGACGAAACTTTCTTTTAGTGGGGGAGGATGTGGGGACCCGAATCCCCGCTTAAGGGTTATTGTTGGATTAGTGTCTTCGGGAGGTGTTTGTGCACGTGTCGGGCCCAAGTTATTGGATTTCTGGAGTAATTGGAGCATGATTGCTTGCTGGAGGCCCATTGTGGGTGATTGAGGTTTTTGCGTGCTTATTGGAACCAAGGATTTGACCCGGCATGAAAAATGGATCAAGTTTACTTTTCCGGGAATTTTTGGGAAATTTTAGGAGTGGAATTTGGCCGATCGGACTTCGGATTTGGATTCAGCGCGCGAAAACGGTCAAGATGGACTATTTACTTGTATTTTTCGGAGTCCGGATGCGAAAACACGCATTTCGAGGTTTTGGTAATGTTCCGGCGGCCAGAGAGGCGCCGGCGGCGGCGGCGGGTGGCGGAGAGCGGCGGTTGCCGGCGGCGGAGGCGCGCGGTCCATCGCGGAGGCGTGCACACGGGCGCTCGCCACGTGGCGCCTCCCGGTTGGCGGGCGCAGTGGCGCGGTCCACGGGTTTGGCGGGGTGTACGGTGGACCAAGGGCTGGCCACGTGTCGCTTGGTGGTTGGTTGGGCATTGTGCGCGCGGTCCACGGGTGGGGAGCTGGTACCTCGGGCCGCGTGCCCGACAGGCACGCGTGGACGCACGTGGGGCGCGGCGTGGGCGCGTTGACCCGAGGCTCCCGGCGTGGGCGCCACGTGTCGTCGCGGGATTCGGGCACGTGGCGCATGGCTTTTGGCCCAAACAGCTGTTTGCTGTTTGGGTGTACACGTGGCGGCCTGGGGTTTCCGGGCGTGAACAGTAACGGGCCGGGCCCGTTACTGTAGCAGCCCGGAAGTACCGGGCGCCCGAATCTTTGGGCCAAAAGTCCAAAGTGCGGATTTTGGGGCTGGGCCTATAAATAGCTGTCTTGTGAGGGAGTTTTGTCCCCTTTCCCGAGCTCCCCTGCCTATGGCCCCTTTAGGAAAGTTGTAGATCTTCGTGTTGCGCATCTTCTGGCAGAGGCCCAGATTTTTTTTGGAAGCCGCGGCGTCGACGGCTTCGGCATCAGAGCGCAGTGCGACGATTTTCTGTTGGAGGCCCGTTTCCGTCGCACTTCAGTCTGAGAGGTCTACAGAGCTACCCTGACTATATTTTTGGGCGATTTTTGCGGCATTGGATTCATGAGAGGTACGTCTTCGACTTCCGTGTTGAGTGTTTCATATAGATTTGGGTTTTTGGCACGGTTTTCGAGGCTTTACTGAGCCCCTTTTGTGCTGGTGAGGTTTCTGGACAGCAAGGCCTTCGCGGATTTTTATCTCCATATCCCGACATCGGAATTCGACGTTTCAAGGCTCTATCGACATCTACACTTCGCGAGGATAGCCGTCATATTTTTACTGAAATTTTTGGAAGCTGTTTTATAGGTGAATATTTCGCAGAAAGAGGACTGTTCCTCACAGATTTTTAATATGTGAAATTTTGAGGAATTAAGTGTAATTCTTGGATCTATTATGTACCCAGGATGCTTTGAACACTACTTTGGTACTGTTGGCTTGGGGATTGTGCTCGTATATCTATTTCTGGGCTTTCTTAGCTGTACGACCCTGGACAGTAGTGCACCTTCAGGTGGGTGGCCCTGTCCCCAAGAATGATGGAATGTGCATTAAATCTGCTATAGTAGGACCATGCATAATAGTGATATTCCTATGTAGCATGCGAGAATGTGATAGCTGTTGATTCTAGAGTTATATGATGATCATGCGATCTCTTGTTCCTACTCTGTAAAATTGTTATTATTATCTTGGAATTTGACCTAGCACCCCCGTCATATGCAGCATGTGCAGCCAGACTGTAGAAAACTTCAACTTGGGCTAGGTTCATACTGCTTTAGACATCCACACTTCTTTTCTTTCCTGGACATAGTGTTTTACTCGCCCGGGTAGTAGGCCGAGTGGTCGGGTTTCTTTTAGTGTGGGATGCATTTTACACTCGTGCTTGGGAGCAGAGTGGAGTCTGGTAGATATAGTTGATCGTTCATCTAGGGCGGGAGCCGTTGGTAGACGGCGGTCCCGAGATGTTTTGGTTTCTTGTTTATTTGTCGCCACTGCGTCAGTGGCAGCTTTGTACCAATGATAACAGGACCTTGAACCCAGAACTATTTTTGGACACACATATGATTTTAGTCAACCAATGTTTTCTTCCGAGCATCGTGGAGTCGCCGAGTCTGTTCTTGTTTGATTGGACAAAGGCATTAGCTCTACGAGGCTTGGATATAAAGCTTGTTTTCAATTATTTTCCTAAAAAGAACTAAAAATCATTAAATATGGATTTCTTTCAGATCAAATGGCTTTCAATAAGAAATATCACCTTTTTCCGACAAATTTAACCACCCCAGATGGTTCGAGTGGTCTGGGTTTCAAGGTCTGCATTTTTCCTTTGGGACGAGAACAACGAGAGACTAGGCCTAGAGCATGTTCTTGTTTGATTAGGGTTGTAGATTCTAGTCTTTCGGGGTTCCCGGACCCTTTATTGTGTCTGTTGTGGAGTTATCCTGTCAGTGATGCCTGTTTTAGGAAGCCGTTGGGTTGACAGCGGTCCCGACTGTCGAGTGTCCCTTGTTGCTCAGGATAGAGAGCAGGGATGGGGGATAGTATAGCTATATTGTTGAGTCGGGTGGGATTGCACCAGATTATCGACTCGGGTTATTATTTCGGTAATCGCGAACTGTGGGCGGTTTGACCGATTAGTGTTATACATCAGTTGGGGTTGGGTTTTGCATTGTGGATTGAGTGAGTCTCCACTTTGAGCATTGTGTCGACTTTTGCCTCATTGGCTGAGATACTTGACAGAGCTGCTGGACATGGGTTACTTTTGACTCGAGTGGGTCGCTCCCCTCGAGTGCCACTCCGGAGTAGGCGAGACCGGGTTGTTGTAACCGGCGTCGAGATTGAGCTTTAGACCGGGTAGTTGTAACCGGCGTTGAGATTGAGCTTTAGACTGGGTTGTTGTAACCGGCGTGAGATTGAGTTCTTCTATCGTGACTTGTCGACGCCGTCCCTCTGGCTGGCCCAGATGTGGCAGTCACAGACACCCTACGGTAGACCCGTCCTGTTGAGGATGTGCGGCAGTAGGTGGTCGCTGGTTTGACTGGACCCTGCGTGGCAGTCATTATTAGATTGGGTTACTACACCTGAGAGTTAGTAGATGGATCATGTTTTCCATCTGTTTCACTTGTTGAGCATCTAGATAGGGGCATAGTAGCTGTAGAGATATTCTTTTCCAGCTCTTCTTTCAGTATTTCATTTATTACCTTATGCCTCTAGTAGACTTAGTGGGCAGACCGTTGGGCTTGTTGACGGCACCCACTGAGAACTACTGTGGGATGTAGTTCTCACACCCGTCGTGGTGTATTTTTCCCCAGGGTCTTCTACTCCTGTTCCTGCTGTTCCAGCTGCTGTTTCTTCAGAGCGAGGTAAGGGAGTCGCGAGCTAGTTCCCTACCAGACGTCGTCGTCCAGAGAGTAGATGTACCCACTTTTTATATTTTGAGAGTTACTTGTTGTTGAGAGACCTTGTAGCGAGGTATAGAGTTGTACTTTTATTTCAGAGTTGAGCGACTTTTGTACTTGTGGTGAGGGCTTGGAGTTGTATTTATTCTATTTATAGCAGTTTATTTTCAGCTCTGATATCTGTTTAGTATAGTATCTCTTATGCAGGTTAGACGCTTCGTCTATACGGGGTTCACCGTATGGGCGGCGGATCTGTTAGCGAGCCCGGGTCGCAGTTTCGACCCCGGGGCGTGACAACCCGGGACCACCGTCAACCCCAACGGTTCCCAACAACACTGATCGGAAGATACTCGACGGCCCGGGACCACCGTCTACCCAAACGGCTCCTCACGACACTAGCACAATCTAAGCTCATCTACCAGACTCCACTCAGGCCCCAGGCACGAGTGCAACAATGTCCCACAGAAACCTGACCCCTCGGCCCACTACCCGGGCGAGGCAACACTATGTCCAGGAAAGATGCAAAGTGTGGGATGTCTAAAGCAGAAAGAAACCTTGTCACGCCCCGGGTGTAAACCAGAACCCGGGCTCGTCCACAGATCCGCCGTGTACACGGAATTTTCCGTGTACACGAAGCGCTGGTAACCTGCTCAGATATAAAGATGTAATAAATGAGCATAAAACAGAGCTAAACTAGAACTAATACATCTCAAACAAATGCTGGAAATAAAAGTACAATAAAACTCTCATAAATATACATGTGTCTCTCCCAGCTCACGAAATAAATACAACCAGCTGGCCGAAGCCAGACCCAAAATAAAGGAAAATACAACCGTCTGAGTTTACAGGGGATACATCAAAACTACTAAACTCGAGCTCGAGGAAGTAGCTATCTAATCAGCGATCCTCTTACCTCGATCCTGGGAAGAGGGTCCCGCAACTCCAGCAGAGGACTCTGCAAAACAAAGGGGAAAAGAAATGGGAAACAGTGGGGGGTGAGAATTACTATAAAAACAGTAGCCTCCCCTAGTGGGTAGACCTCAAACTCAGACATGCCCACTAGGACTACTAGAGGCAAAACTAGAACAAGGGTGGTAAGCTATAAATATAACAACTGATAATAGCTACCACTACTATGCCTCTAAAATGCCAAGCTAAAAGAATAGCTAAGTATGTGCATCAGAATATAAATGCCTGCCTGACTAAAACCCAATCTGTACACCAGTGACCACTGGTACTGCCTGCTATGCTTGCCAAATCGGGTATGCCAGCCTACACATAACACCGATAGGGGATAGGAGTCTCAAGGACTCAAAGTCTGTATATCGCGCACTTCGGAGTGGCACTCGAGGGGAGCGACCCACACGAGTAAAATGCCTGAGTAATAAGTATCATAGAAGAATAAGTCCGCAGGACTGGATCATGACACTGATCTAAGTGGAAAAGAACCATCCACTAAAAGAAGCCCAAATCCTCTCCCCGATCTGATGCAATAACAACTGTCCGGTCAACCGCCCAAAATCCGTGGTTGCCGCAATACCCTGCCATCACAGCCTGCCTGTCCCAAATCCCAAATGTCTGACTACACTATCCCAGCCCCTGCTCGACCCCGAGCGTACTATCCCCTAATTCTAGATAACTGGAGAAAAATAAAAGTATGGTTTCTCCTAAGTCAGTTCCAGCATGATAGTGTAGCAGAAAAAGGTGGCCTAACTAGGTGACCATACACGCATGCAAAAGTCCTTTACTTAATAAAAATATCTCAGATATTCCAATTCTTACAAGAATTAAAGTATGCTATTGATTGAAGAACTGATATGCTAATATGCCACAAGCTAGTCTATAAACATGCATAAGCCTCCCAACATACATGAAACATGATCTGGTTTTAGCATGCTATTACCAAAAGGTTTAAACAACTTATCTTTTCAATAGCAACGTATTCCCCGCAAACAACGTATATTCCGCATATAGATAGTATGTTAACAGTGAAAACTGCCTCTTGCAAGAAACAATAATTCATTAATATCTAGTCCTCCCAGGATGCAAGTGCTAACAGCAAACCCATAATTCCATACAAGCATGCTAGGTTCATCTCGCTGATACAACTATCAATTCTGATATAGAAACGTCTCTAGTGTGCCTCCGCTGTCCAAAATCTCACAGCAGGAAAAAGGGGTCACCAAAACACCTCGGAAACTATGCCAAAAACTCGAAATGAGCAGAAGTGATCAACACGAAAAACGAAGCCTTACCTCTCGTGAACGCGTTGCCGCAAAAATCGTCAAAAACGATGGTCGGAGTAAGCCCAAGCAGCCTGCGCACCGAAATGCGACGAAGGGGATCGCTGGTGAAGGAAAGTCGCACTGCGCCAAAATACCGCAAACCTCGAAGTGCGTGCCACCAAAAATTCTAAAACTTTCTCAGAAGATAGAGCACAGTATGATGATCATCTTTTCTTCAAGGCTCAGCAGGAGATGAGCTCGGGAAAAGCCCCAAATCGCAGGTCAAAGGGGGCTATTTATAGCCTAAACCCAACAAATCCAATAATACCTATCAAGTCCCTGGTTTCGGGCGCCCGATTAAATCGGGTTGCTACAGTAACAGGCTTGGCCCGTTACTGTGCGCGTCCGAAATAGCCTCGGCCCGCCACGCGGCCCAACCGCGCCCCGCACGGCCGGTGCACGTGCGCCCGCCTAACACGGCGCGTCGCGTGGCGCCGCGGTCCACGGCGGGAACCGTGGGCCGCGGTTCACGCCGGGCCACCCGGGTCCGTGCGCCCACCAATGGGCGTGCTCACGTGGCCACGCGGGGTCCACAGTGCGCCGTGCCCGACGCCCGGTCGCGCATGCGTTGACCCACCAATCACAGCGCGCCACGTGGCACCACCAACACTCGCTGCGCCCGGTGCACGCAACTGATGCACCCGCCGAACCCGAAGCCGCCACGTGTCCTATCCTCCGGTGCACGCCGGCCCCGTGGACCGTGCGCCTGCCCGGGTGCCTGCCCGCAGTCGCTCCGCCGCCTGCCCGAGCCCGCGCCGCCGCGCTCCCCCGCTGCCCGCCGCCGCTGCCCGCCGGTCGCCGGAACGATGCACAATGCCTCGAAAACCGTGTTTTCGTGTCCGGGCTCCGAAAAATACAAGAAAATAGCCTATTTTGATCGTTTTCGCGCACTGAATCCAAATCTGCTGTCCGTTTTGCCAAATTCCCTTTCCAAAATTTGTCGAAGGCATCCAGATAAGTGTTCTTAACCCCAATTTCGCGCTGAGTCCACTTTTGATATCCATTTCACGCGAAACCACTTCTAAACATTCGACGGGGTCCTCCGATTACCCACGCAATCCATTTAACACCCGGAGTCCATCACTTATGTCCAATTAGCGCACCAACACGGCCGACACGCCACAAAGGCCTCCAGAAGCTGCTGGTCACACTGTAGAAGCCCT
Organism: Tillandsia leiboldiana; assembly: GCA_029204045.2. Taxonomy (NCBI): domain Eukaryota; kingdom Viridiplantae; phylum Streptophyta; class Magnoliopsida; order Poales; family Bromeliaceae; genus Tillandsia; species Tillandsia leiboldiana. The sequence continues at coordinate 10,015,854 of CM055072.1, forward strand.
GCAGAGATTCGAGTCACCACAACATGTTTACCAAACATGGTGTTTCTTGTTTATTAGATAAAATGCTTTTTGGAATACTTGACTTTGTCGAATTCTAAGGTTGGTATAAGGTGGGATTTCAAATTGAAAGATGCTCAAATTGCCACTCCCTAAAATATATTGACTAGATAGCATTATCTAATTTATTTGGGATTTCAAACATCTATTGATCTTTGTACTTTCATTTTCTTTATTCAATTGATGACTTGATAAACACATTACTCATTAGATCGTGATTGATGTTTTGAACTTGCTCAACTTTAGAGGATATAACTTTTATAAATTTTTGTTTCATTATTTGAGTATTAATGATAGATTTAGCATAATCTATTTCTTTTGATGTGAAACAATACTTTTTGTTTAAAGTTGATATGCAAGAATGCTTACATACTTGTAATGACGCTGACTTTTTTTACTATTTCCGTATTGACGTCTTTTGGATTTAAGCTTGTTTTTGGTGGATTTTTCTTGGTATTGGTTCACTTGGATTTTGGGTTGCGGTTACTGTATCACTGTAGAGCTCGTTAAATGGAGAACGACGATGTGATCGGATCGAAAATCTGACTTACGGATCTTCTAGAACGAGGGTTTCTTTGTTAGCGGGTCCGAAAAGGTAAGTTCGGTAGTTTTCGGGACCCGTTAGGTGCTGTCGGTGCATCGAGATTCGTGCTAGCGGGTATGGGGGCGTTTCGGAGAATCGACACGCTTATCGAGGAAGTCATGGAAAAATCCCTTTTGATTTTAAATACCGGATTTTAGGTTTCTGTACGTACAACAAAAATAATAATTAAATAATAAATAACCCTAATTGTTTTGGAAAAAAGATCGCCACTTCTTTCTTCTTCCTAGCCGTGCGTGCCGAAGACCGAGACCGAAAGCGTCGCCAATACCGGGGAGCGGATCCAGAAACACCACCGTCTGCGGAGATCGGGATCGCTGTAAGACCTGCCTTTTCCGTTACCCTTTCCGTTACCCCTTTTCTTACGACTGTCCGACTGTGGGACAATTTTTTTAGTGTTTTTCCGGAAAGTCCGTCGGGACTCGCGGACATTTTTAGGCGGAAGGGCTCGCGAAACGGAGAACGGGGACGCGATCGGTTTCGCATTCCGACTCCCGGTTCCCCCAGAATAAATTTTTGAAGTTCGGACCCCTTTAGGCGCCCCGGGATCCGTGCGATTGGATGACACGCTTCTCGAGACAATCTTAGCCGCCAATTGTTATTAGGGTTTCCTTAACACCGGGGGCCGTAGGGTTTTTCTTTTCCCTCTTGGTTTTCTCTCTTGACGGCTAGGGTTTAAGGCGGCGCTTTTAAGAAAGAAAAAGAGGAACCCAAATCGATATTTCCTCTCTTTTCAAGAAGCGGCGCAAACGAGACGAGAGATGGGGAGATGCCTCCCTGCGAGAGTGATCGAGCGAGGAACGGGCGACCCTCTTTCCTCCTTCTCCCCCACCGGCGAAAACAAGGTGAGCGATTCGGGTCTCCCCGGTTATTGTTTCGATGTGAGATTTTCCTTTTGTGGTTGTCTTGGGCATTACTTGGTGTTGAACGGGAGGCCGCCGCCGCCGTCGTTGAACGGGAGGCCGCCGCCGCCATTATCATGCCCCCGGGGTCGTCGCCGGAGTCGCACGGGAGCGGAAACGGAGTCGAAATCGCGCAACCGGAGCCGCGTGGGGGGCGAAATTAGGGTTTACTGTTCCCTTCCGTACGGCTTCAGGCCGCGCGGTCCACCAGGCCACCCGTGCACCCGCCGCACGCCCGCACGGCCAGGAGGGGCGGACCCGGCGCACGGGCGCGTGCACCAGCCCAGCCCAGGCTGCGCGGTGCACGCGCCAAGCGTGCACCCGGCGCTCGCCCCCGCAGCCCGGTAGTGAGGACCCGGCTCACGGGCGCGTGCACCAGCCCGGCCCAGGCCGCGCGGTGCACGCGCCAGGCGTGCACCCGGCGCTGCCGCCTCGGCAGGGAGCGCGTGAGCCCGGTGCGCGCTCTGTCGTGCACCGGCCCGGCCCATTCCTTTTGGTGCACGCCCCCGGGGTGAGCCCGGTTTACGCTGCCGCTTCCTCTGAGCCGTGAACCCGGTCCACGCCTGGACCCGTGCACCAGACTACAGCCCGGAGGCCCGGGAGCTCCGTTTTTGGCCCGTTTCGCCCCGTTTTTGAGTGTTTTTGACTACGACGATGTTTTTAACAATACTTTTCCTACCTTAGTTTTTCGGGCGCAAGGCGGGAGAACTTCTGACTGGAATTTTTCCCGCACACCCTTTTCTTCGCGTTCCAGGTGGGTACCCCTTAGAACCTCTTTATGCACAGTTTCGTTGTTGCTATGTTTATTTTGTTGAGGGGTTTGGTGGGTGATGTGGACCTCCGGATTTACGGCTGTCGCGGTAGAAGACCGGGCGGGCAGTTCGCCCTATCCGAACAAAGGTAGGGTTGTTCGGGGCATACTAGCGTTGGGGGCAGTGATCGACGTGACCTTTCAGAACATTAAAGTTGAACTTGTGGAATATTGTTAACTCCGGTAAAGGTTTGTGTTTTATTATCTTTATAGTATGGCGACTATGGGTCGCTGTGGGGACTCTTCCATTGTCTTGGTTTCCGGAGTTATGGGAAAAGGGGTAAGAACTTAGTAATTGCATGTTTACATTTGCTAACCCTGTTAAAGCCATTGTGGGGATATTTGGTTGCCGAGGCAGGTGCTCGGTCTGGTTTGCCGAGGTTGGTGCTCGGATGAGGCTCGAGATTTGCTACACGCACAAAGATCTTAGTAATTGCATGTTTACATTTGCTAACCCTGTTAAAGCTATTGTGTGGATATTTGGTTGCCGAGGCAGGTGCTCGGTCTGGTTTGCCGAGGATGGTGCTCGGATGAGGCTCGAGATTGCTACACGCACACCCGCAGTTTGGCCACCGCAAAGGGTGTGCTTTTCCGGAAAAGTGGTACGTTGACCCGTGTACCCCACGCGGTGGTGGCGTTAGGAATGGGGGCCCCCATGGGTGGGGGGTGTGAGCGGTGATGTCGAGGCAGGTGCTCGGCGGTGGGCATCGGGGAAGGTGCCCGATGTTGTTTTGATACAGGGCGTGGTTATGGTGGATGATGCCGAGGTGGGTGCTCGGCGGCCGAGGCAGGTGCTCGGTAGGGGTCTCCGAGGCAGGTGCTCGGTGTGGTTGCCGGGGGAGGTGCCCGGTGTTGGTTTGCACGAGGTTCTGCATTATATTGTTTGCACGGGGTTCAGCATTGTATGGTTTGCACATGGTGCTTTATTGTTGGTTGCTCTGGTTTCTATCGTGGTTTGCCTGACTTTAGCCCTATTTGCTTATTATGTTATTTTCTTGTCACTGACTCCCCACTCCGCGACAGGTTCACCCAGACCGTCCGGGGTCGAGCGCTAGGGCACCGGAGAGGCCGCAAGAGTGCTGCTCTGACTTTGATCGAGCTTCAGACACAGTGACCTTTCTTTCCCTTTATCTTTTATTACTCATGTTAGTTAGTTGTGGTTTGCGATACCCCCGTGGGGTCGAAGTGGATGTTGCCTTTTTCCTTTTTGAATAATTAAATGAATTCTACGTTCTCTCTTACTTGGCCGTTTTGAACGATGAAAAGCAAAGAAAACCGTTTGCTAAAACTACTTTTAAAACGTGGGTGTCGTGTGGGCACCGAGCTTTACAAACCTTATGGGATTTATGTGTTTGCGAACTGTTTTCATAAACGATGGCGTCGTGTGGTTGCCGCTTTCAAAACCTTGTGATTATTTATCCTTTCAAAACACCGGCCTCTATGCTCTAAGTGAATGCTAGAATATCATGTGAATTGTTTGGTTGTATGTGTACGAGACCCCAACTGATGTGGTTAGAGATTGTGTGTGCTACGCCTTGTGAGACACTTTGTAGTTGAGACGCCGTGCATATACAAAGGAGACTCTGCCCGTTTGCAGAGTGAATTTGTGTATGCGGCGGGTCTGGGCACGCGCCGGGGAGTAATGTTATACAAAAAAAAAAATATGGCTGATTCAGGGGCATTGGTGGCTCCTCTTCCGCGCGATTCGAACCCCCGGGGCGTGACAGATTAAGATGGTATCAGAGAGGTAAACTTTAACCACAACAGTCGGGGCCCAACATCCACGGGGCGCGATACACTAACTACTGATTAATAAAGTGAACTGGGGGATTTAATTTTAGTACGTCTGTAGGTCGTGGTGCTAGACCCGATAGGTCTAGGGTTGACTTGGTTTCTTTGTATGTAGCGATTAATGGCCCGAAAGGGGTTATCAGCGGAGAACGCAGGGGCAGAAAGTACGGTGCCAATAGCGGCGGAGTATCAGCTGCTCCGACAACAACTACAAGAGGTGGCCGGGCAGTTGGCAACCCTTATGGAACAAATGCGGCAGTGGGCGCAACAGTCGACATTACCAATGGAGGTCGCCCAGGCTTCTTTGCCCGGACCAACCGCACCAGTGACGAGACCGTCGGTGGCGGTCAGCGAGACTACGGTTGCCCCTTCTCCGACCTCGGTGACCGAGATACCGCAGGTTCATCCGACGACGCCTTCAGCAGCACTAACACCAGCAACTTCGGGACTTATGCCGGGGGCCACTGTTGGAGCTCCCTTGGGAGAGACCGTGGTGACACCTATCCCCAGAATGACCGCCGTTACTGCGAGGGCACCGCCCTTCCATCTTGGACCACGTTCCGAGAAAAACTGTTTGAGGAATTTCTCTCCGACAGCATCAAACAGCAGATGGAAGATGACCGGAAGCACATCAAGAAAGGAAGTCAGACAGTTACGGGTTATCAACGGGCAAATTGTGAGGTTGACCAAATGTGTTCCCCCTGTTATAAGAGATGAATCTCACAAAGCCCGTCTTTTTGTGAATGGTTTACGAAGCGATATCTACAAGGTGGTGCAAACGGCGGATTTGCACACCTTCTAGGAGGTGGTCGATAGAGCCACCACAGTGGAGCACGAATTTGCGAGTTCACGAGCCCGACGGGAGAGCTCAGATTGCGGCGGGGATACGAAACGAGCTCGACCTTGTTTTGGAAAGGAGCATACCAAGAGGAGCCGGCCTCCTAAATACCTGAGATGGCAATAAGGAACCACGAATGCGCCGACGGGAGGACAATGGTCGGTGGACAAGTCTTGCATCAATTGCGGTGGAATACACCAAGTGACCGAATGTCCCCAGAAGCAAGACCACCGTTTTCGATGCGGCAAACCGGGGCGCCATTGTTTCAACTGGCCCTCGGAAACAGGGACATCACCCGTAGCAGCATCCCACCCCTCCCCCTCGCTTCATGTTTCTCCCTACCATAGATATTAGAAGAAATCCCATCGTAGAGATAAGTTCGGTCGGATCCTCCGGCTACCCCTCGAGGCAGGCGGCTGTACTCCTTCCTGCCCAGCGAGGGCGAGACGGGTTCTTAGTCTCTAAGGACTAATGAGGTTTCCGTTAAAAGTTAACGGCATCACGCTTGGGGCCGACAGTCGCGGCAATCTTTAAGTGGTAGTTGACTGCTTGAAGTTCCAAGTGCGTCTCCGGGAACCAGACTTACCGAAAAACAGCCTTACGAACTCGGAGTGGTCGACATGAGTTCACGGTCATACCGTTCAGACTCGTTAACGCACCAGCGGTATTCACAGGCATGATGAATAGGATACTCAAGCCCTCCTTAGACCAGCCGGTAATGGTCTTATAGTAGACGTTCCGAACTACTCTCACAACGGACAAGGGGTATGGGGAACACTCGCGAGTAATCCCCTAGACCCTCCAGGATCAGCAGCCATATGCCAAACTCATAAAGTGTGAGTTTTGGCTCCGTGAGGTGGACTTTTTGGGGCATACCGTTTCGACATCTGGAATTGCAGTGGATCCGAGGAGGATCGAGTCGGTGACCAACTGGGCTCGGCCAACAACGGTGACGGAGATCCGAAGCTTCTTAGGACGGGCAGGCCACTACAGACGCTTCGTGGGAGGCCACTTCCCTAAATCGACTAACCCAAAGTGGGTAGAGGTTCGTCTGGACAGCCCAGTGCCAAAGGAGTTTCAAAGAACTTAAAGACAGACGCACACAGGCGCCAACGCTCATACAGCCGAAGCCCGGAAAGGACTATAAGATCTAGTCTGACGAATCTCCAAGAGGATCTTGGGAGACCAAACGGCGGACACGTAACTACAACTGGTGCAAGACAGAATGTCCTCGGAGCAAGGCGGAATTTTTACGAGTGACTCAGGGATGTAATAAGGTTCCGGGGACGAATTCGTGTGCCCGATAAGCTAGAAACGAGGGAAGAAAATCTAGCCAAAGTATATAATACCTCCTATACCGCCCATTCCGGAGGTACAAAGAGGTGCAGGGATCTATGGCAGACCTTCTGGTGGCCCAAATCGAAAGAGCGATGTGGCACAAATTGTGGCGCAATTTTTGGTGTGCCAACAGGTGAAAGCGAACATCAGCGACCGGCAGGGGAAAGCAGACGTTTCGGCTACAAGGGAGGTAGTAGCAAGGAAGACCTCGTACAAGAGAAATTTTGGCCACGACCCCAGAGGAACCCTTAGAAGTAATGCTTCGTACCCTCCTGCCCAATAAGGAGGTGAAGACTTAGTTGTTTTTTTTTTTTTGTTGGCTATTTAGTTAAGGGTTAAATAGGTCCAACTTCCGGCCTTGTGACAATAGACCCGAGGCGTTGTAACAGTACGCCTTAGACGTCCAGGTGAGGTGAGACGGGCCAAGACCCGAGGCGTTGTAACAGTACGCCATAGACGTCCAGGTGGGTTGAGTCAGGACAAGATCGCTGGCGGTGGGACAGAACGCCTTAAGTAAATGAGTTGCGTATTGCTAATGGTTCGAGCTCTTAGGATTGTTGGTTGGCGTCAATGACCCGATATTCGGGATGTTGGAGCGCGTAGGCCCGGTGACATACCGGTTGGCTTTACTGCCAAACCTCGATGCGGATCTTAGCACGAGAGGACAAAAAGGTTGCGCAACCGGACGATCCCCCTATGGGAAGGCGCTGTGAAGCAACCAGGAAGAAGGTGAGGTAACTTAGGAACCAGAGTCAAGATGGGGGAGTGCTACCCGGACCTATTCGCCGCAGGCGGGAGTTAAGTTTCGGGGACGAAACTTATTTTTATTGGTGAGTGATGTAAGACCTGGCTTTTCCGTTACCCTTTCCGTTACCCCTTTTCTTACGACTGTCCGACTGTGGGACAATTTTTTTAGTGTTTTTCCGGAAAGTCCGTCGGGACTCGCGGACATTTTTAGGCGGAAGGGCTCGCGAAACGGAGAACGGGGACGCGATCGGTTTCGCATTCCGACTCCCGGTTCCCCCAGAATAAATTTTTGAAGTTCGGACCCCTTTAGGCGCCCCGGGATCCGTGCGATTGGATGACACGCTTCTCGAGACAATCTTAGCCGCCAATTGTTATTAGGGTTTCCTTAACACCGGGGGCCGTAGGGTTTTTCTTTTCCCTCTTGGTTTTCTCTCTTGACGGCTAGGGTTTAAGGCGGCGCTTTTAAGAAAGAAAAAGAGGAACCCAAATCGATATTTCCTCTCTTTTCAAGAAGCGGCGCAAACGAGACGAGAGATGGGGAGATGCCTCCCTGCGAGAGTGATCGAGCGAGGAACGGGCGACCCTCTTTCCTCCTTCTCCCCCACCGGCGAAAACAAGGTGAGCGATTCGGGTCTCCCCGGTTATTGTTTCGATGTGAGATTTTCCTTTTGTGGTTGTCTTGGGCATTACTTGGTGTTGAACGGGAGGCCGCCGCCGCCGTCGTTGAACGGGAGGCCGCCGCCGCCGTTATCATGCCCCCGGGGTCGTCGCCGGAGTCGCACGGGAGCGGAAACGGAGTCGAAATCGCGCAACCGGAGCCGCGTGGGGGGCGAAATTAGGGTTTACTGTTCCCTTCCGTACGGCTTCAGGCCGCGCGGTCCACCAGGCCACCCGTGCACCCGCCGCACGCCCGCACGGCCAGGAGGGGCGGACCCGGCGCACGGGCGCGTGCACCAGCCCAGCCCAGGCTGCGCGGTGCACGCGCCAAGCGTGCACCCGGCGCTCGCCCCCGCAGCCCGGTAGTGAGGACCCGGCTCACGGGCGCGTGCACCAGCCCGGCCCAGGCCGCGCGGTGCACGCGCCAGGCGTGCACCCGGCGCTGCCGCCTCGGCAGGGAGCGCGTGAGCCCGGTGCGCGCTCTGTCGTGCACCGGCCCGGCCCATTCCTTTTGGTGCACGCCCCCGGGGTGAGCCCGGTTTACGCTGCCGCTTCCTCTGAGCCGTGAACCCGGTCCACGCCTGGACCCGTGCACCAGACTACAGCCCGGAGGCCCGGGAGCTCCGTTTTTTGGCCCGTTTCGCCCCGTTTTTGAGTGTTTTTGACTACGACGATGTTTTTAACAATACTTTTCCTACCTTAGTTTTTCGGGCGCAAGGCGGGAGAACTTCTGACTGGAATTTTTCCCGCACACCCTTTTCTTCGCGTTCCAGGTGGGTACCCCTTAGAACCTCTTTATGCACAGTTTCGTTGTTGCTATGTTTATTTTGTTGAGGGGTTTGGTGGGTGATGTGGACCTCCGGATTTACGGCTGTCGCGGTAGAAGACCGGGCGGGCAGTTCGCCCTATCCGAACAAAGGTAGGGTTGTTCGGGGCATACTAGCGTTGGGGGCAGTGATCGACGTGACCTTTCAGAACATTAAAGTTGAACTTGTGGAATATTGTTAACTCCGGTAAAGGTTTGTGTTTTATTATCTTTATAGTATGGCGACTATGGGTCGCTGTGGGGACTCTTCCATTGTCTTGGTTTCCGGAGTTATGGGAAAAGGGGTAAGAACTTAGTAATTGCATGTTTACATTTGCTAACCCTGTTAAAGCCATTGTGGGGATATTTGGTTGCCGAGGCAGGTGCTCGGTCTGGTTTGCCGAGGTTGGTGCTCGGATGAGGCTCGAGATTTGCTACACGCACAAAGATCTTAGTAATTGCATGTTTACATTTGCTAACCCTGTTAAAGCTATTGTGTGGATATTTGGTTGCCGAGGCAGGTGCTCGGTCTGGTTTGCCGAGGATGGTGCTCGGATGAGGCTCGAGATTGCTACACGCACACCCGCGGTTTGGCCACCGCAAAGGGTGTGCTTTTCCGGAAAAGTGGTACATTGACCCGTGTACCCCACGCGGTGGTGGCGTTAGGAATGGGGGCCCCCATGGGTGGGGGGTGTGAGCGGTGATGTCGAGGCAGGTGCTCGGCGGTGGGCATCGGGGAAGGTGCCCGATGTTGTTTTGATACAGGGCGTGGTTATGGTGGATGATGCCGAGGTGGGTGCTCGGCGGCCGAGGCAGGTGCTCGGTAGGGGTCTCCGAGGCAGGTGCTCGGTGTGGTTGCCGGGGGAGGTGCCCGGTGTTGGTTTGCACGAGGTTCTGCATTATATTGTTTGCACGGGGTTCAGCATTGTATGGTTTGCACATGGTGCTTTATTGTTGGTTGCTCTGTTTTCTATCGTGGTTTGCCTGACTTTAGCCCTATTTGCTTATTATGTTATTTTCTTGTCACTGACTCCCCACTCCGCGACAGGTTCACCCAGACCGTCCGGGGTCGAGCGCTAGGGCACCGGAGAGGCCGCAAGAGTGCTGCTCTGACTTTGATCGAGCTTCAGACACAGTGACCTTTCTTTCCCTTTATCTTTTATTACTCATGTTAGTTAGTTGTGGTTTGCGATACCCCCGTGGGGTCGAAGTGGATGTTGCCTTTTTCCTTTTTGAATAATTGAATGAATTCTACGTTCTCTCTTACTTGGCCGTTTTGAACGATGAAAAGCAAAGAAAACCGTTTGCGAAAACTACTTTTAAAACGTGGGTGTCGTGTGGGCACCGAGCTTTACAAACCTTATGGGATTTATGTGTTTGCGAACTGTTTTCATAAACGATGGCGTCGTGTGGTTGCCGCTTTCAAAACCTTGTGATTATTTATCCTTTCAAAACACCGGCCTCTATGCTCTAAGTGAATGCTAGAATATCATGTGAATTGTTTGGTTGTATGTGTACGAGACCCCAACTGATGTGGTTAGAGATTGTGTGTGCTACGCCTTGTGAGACACTTTGTAGTTGAGACGCCGTGCATATACAAAGGAGACTCTGCCCGTTTGCAGAGTGAATTTGTGTATGCGGCGGGTCTGGGCACGCGCCGGGGAGTAATGTTATACAAAAAAAAAAATATGGCTGATTCAGGGGCATTGGTGGCTCCTCTTCCGCGCGATTCGAACCCCCGGGGCGTGACAATCGCGTTGTCTTTTCCGTCGGAGCAAGGTTAGCGATCGCTAGCTCCTTTTTGTCGTTTTGATCGTTGGTTTGTTCGATAGTTTCGTTCGTTGGTTTTGTTCGTTGGCTTTCGTTCATCGTTTTGATCGTTGGTTTCGTTCGATGGTTTTCATTCGTCGGTTTTGTTCGTTGGTTTGAGCATTGGCTTTCATTCGTGGGGTTGGTCGTTGCTTTCATTCACTTGGCGGTTTTGGTTGGCGGTCTTGGCTAGGCGGAGTCGTTTGACGGTATGCAAGCCCGCGCCGCTGTTGCCCTTGTAGCATGGCCGCCGCCGCCATGCCTTGTCGCTTGACGCCTCGCAGCCGCGCCGTCGCCGCTTATGTGCTCAGCCCGCGCAGACACCGCAGCCACGCCCGCGCAGCCAGGCCGCAGCCACGCGCGCGCTGCAAGGCTACACCGCCGCACGCGCTGCCAGGCTGCAGCCACGCGCGTCGCGGGCCGCGCAGGTGCGCACGCCAGCTTGCACAGCCGCCGCCCGTGTGTGCCCTAGCGCAGCCGCCCGTGTGTGCCCTACCACAGCCGCGGCTCGGGTGTGCCCTCGCCGCGGGCGCCGCCAGCCCGCGCAGCCGCCACCCACGTGTGCCCTAACGCGCGACGCCCGCTTCGTGCCTTGCCGCCGCGCAGCTTCCGTGCGCGCGCCGACCGCGCAGCTTCCCTGCGCGCGCCGCGCGCGCCCCTGCTGCAAGCGCCGCGCGCCCCTGCTGCCAGCGCCGCACGCCCCTGCAGCCCGCGCCGCGCTCCCTCGCTACCTGCGTCGCTTGGGCAGACTGCGTCGCCGCTCGCGTAATCCGCTTGTCGGAGCAATCTGCTTGACGGTGCAGTCCGCTCGTCGGTGCAGTCCGCTTGTCGGTGCAGTCCGCTTGACGGTGTAGTCCGCTCGTTGGTGCAGTCCGCTTGACGGTGCAGTCCGCTCGTCGGTGCAGTCCGCTCGTCGGTGCCGTCCGCTTGACGGTGCAGTCCGCTTGACGTAGTTGTTTTTGTTTTTCGTCAGATGATTCTCCGCTTGGTTGTTTTTCGTGGCGGACTTCGTCGAGGCAACGGTTGGAGCCTGGTTTCCATCAATTGCCTCGTCGACAGTCGGATTGCGTCGGAGGTACGGTTTTGCAACCGGAGGGATTTTTGGGCACGAAGTTTTTCGTCGGTTTATTGTTTTGGGGTTTTGCTAGGCATCGTTTTTATGTTTGGTCTTTTGTTTCACCACCGGAATTTTATCTATTTTTTTCGGTACACCTGTAGAATCCCCTTTTTCGGTAAATTCGGGTTTTTGCACGGTTTTCCTATCTTTTGACGTTAGGAGTATTGCTAGAATGTTTATACCTTCCGGGTGACCGGTTGTCACGGTATGAGGTCCGGTGGACCGTTTGTCCTTATCCGAACAATAGTAAATTTTTTCGGAGAATTACTTTGATCATGTTTTGATCGGTGCGACAATCGGGACACCGGAGGCAGTTTCTGTTTTGGGATAGAAGGGATTTTTTTGGTACAGCAGTCGGGACCGCTGAATTTGCCAGTTTGGGGTAAATTGTTGATTTGTGTTCTTTTGGATATTTTACTAGGCCCGCGTGTGGTGTTGAATGCTTAGGAGGGTCGCGGTCGCAGTCGTTTATCTTCATTTCAGGTGGGTACACCCTTAGAACCTCTTTGCGCGTAATTTCGTTATTGTTATGTTTATCATATTAAGGGGTATTGTGGGTGACGTGGACCTCCGGATGAATGAATGTCGCGGTTGGAGACTGGACGGGCAGTTCCCCCTCTCCGAAAAACGGTATGGTTTGTTCGGGGCATACTTGCGATCGGGACAGTGATTGGTGCGACCATTCGGAAGTCGTAATGTGGGTACCTTTATCCAAAAGGGGGATGTCTCATCGGTTGGAACGTACCGTGTGATGATCCGGATCTTCATTGGGGGTTATGGCTTGGTCAGTAGCTTCTGGAGGACCATCTTATGCTATGGGAGTGTTTGGGTGTGTATCGGACTCAAGAAATGGATTCAGTGTGTTGATTGGACCCCGAGTGTATTCGGGTACCCCCGTCGAATTTTGGGAGGAGCTTTGGACAAAATGGAGGCCGTAGTTGGATTCAGCACGGAAAAACGTTGAAAACGGCTATTTACTTGTATTTTTCTGAGTCCGGACGCCCAAAAATGGAGACCCGGAAGTTTCTGGTGCATTTCGGTGCATGGGGGAGCCTTGGACCGCCGGCCGGGACACGTGGCAGCTTCTGATTGGCCGGCGCACGCTTCCCGGTCCACGGAATGGAGTGCTGGTGCAGTGGACCAAGCGGGATGACACGTGGCGGCCCTGGATTGGTAGGCACAGCGCGCTCGGTTCACGGGAGGATGCGCGGGTGTATGGTGGACCGGAGCGGGGACACGTGGCATCACCTTATTCGTTCGGTGCAGTGGACGCGGCGCACGCGGGGGTGCGCGGGCAGGCCGGGCAGGTGCGCGGGGAGGCACAGGGGTGCAGGCTGGTGGTGTGCCACGTGGCGGTTTCCTATTGGTTGAACGGTGGACACGTGGCAGTTTGTGGTTCGTCAGGTGCACGGAGTGTGTGCACCGGGTGCAACGAGCGCGAGGGCTTGACACGTGGCGTGCGGGGATTGGGCGCGTCACTGTGCACGTACGGCGGGGCAGGTGGCGTGGCAGACGGCGTGGCAGCGGTGGCGGCTGGCGTGGCGGCCACGGCGCCGACGTGGCGCACGCGTGCGCCACGTGGCGGCCCGCCATTGGCGGGCGCCAACCGCTCAGTTGACCAGGGCGGGCCACGCGGCTGGATCGGCTGTACGCAGTTCGGGGACACGTGGCAGCATCAGGTGGATTCGGGCGCTGGATGGACGGCCATGATTGAGTCACTATGCGGCACTGTAGCAGCCCGAAAAGATTCGGGCGCCCGGAAATTGGGACACAGGGGTCATTTCTTCAAATGTTTGGATTGGGCTAGAAATACAGCACTTGGGCTGCTCTTTTGAGCCTTTTCCCGAGCTCATCTCTCTTTGAAGCCTTAAGGAAGATTGTTCACCATCTTGTGGAGCATTTTGTGATGGATTCTCATATTTTTTGGAGGCCTCGTTATGCGTGCTTTCTGCGACGCGGCGCACTGCGACATTTCTTGGATTTTGGCTTCCACCGTCACTTTTCGGTCCGCGAGGCACCCTGGATCACCCCGATAGTATTTTGAGCTTATTTTTGTTGCAGCACATTCACGAGAGGTACGTCTTCGATTCTCGTGTTTATCACTTCACCTCGATTTGAGTTCTTGGCATGGTTTACGAGGCATCTCTGAGCCACTGTTTTGCTGGTGGATTTTTGGACAACGGAGGCTTGTCGGATTTTTATCTCTGCGGTCGTGCATCAGAATGAGGCGTTTAAAGACTCGATTGATATCTACTCTTCGAGAGGAACGTTCCCATATTTTTCTTGGATTTTTCCGAGTTTCCCGAAAGTGAGAAATCCCTGTTTTTCCAGAGTTAAGTGCTACAGTTTTTTTGGGGGATTCTTTTGAGATGGTTACCTTGTCGAATTTATATCTTGACGTACGGAACTCGGATTTGAACGTGCAGGTACTCGTTTCGACGGGCTCGTCGCGTGGATCACGACGGTATTTTTTTGGAAATTTTCTGTGTAGAGCTCGCAGGTGAAATTATTGCTTCTTTTGGACTGAATTCTGGACAGCGTGTATTTGGTTACTTGTGTGCTTATTGGTGTGTATGTTGGGGATGTTTTGTACAGTGATCGCGGCGGTTTAGCTGTTTGGGGCGAGAGCACTTTTTGGACTTGGATTTAGCAATCGAGGTGGGTGGTTGTTGCATACCTCTACTTTTGACTTGCTCACTAAGTTTATTAGAGAAGCCCTCTATTGGACATATTGATTGATTACCATGCATGATTAAATGAGATAAACGTGAGCCTATCATTGAGACTAATATTGTGGACTTAGCATGTTGGAAATATTATTGGGATAATATTGTTGTGGAAACATAATTGCGGGGATATTTTAATAGTGATAATTAACATGCCATGTTAGCACATAGATTTTACGAAAGTGGGTTAAACAGATTAATTATTGGGATATGATAACATATCTATGTGCGGGTGCCACTTTGGTGATTTATGATGGATCAGGGATTATATACATGTGTAGTTGGCTGATGATTTTAGCATGATGGTTATATTTATGTGGATTTATTATTTGTTACACATGTGGAACTGTTATTTGATATTCTCTCTTTCATCTTGCATGAGGACTTTTGCATGCTTGTTTGGACATCTAGATAGGCCACTATTTATTGCTACACTATCATATTGGAATTTGACTTAGGAGAAACCATGATTGTTTTCTTTCTCCTTCTCATTTAGACTTTTGAGTCTTGTTGCTCGGGTTTGAGCAGGGGTACGGGATAGTGTAGCCGGGACCTTGGGGTCGGGGACAGGTGGTATTTTGATTATGGGTTGTGGGGTATTGCGGCTACCGCGGATAGTAGGCGGTTGACCGGATACATATTATTTTACCCGGTTTTGGATTGGGGGTTATAGCGGCTACCGCGGATAGTAGGCGGTTGACCGGATGTCGGATGTGGGACATGATTGTGATTGTGGGTTATTTCGGTGATCGCGGATATTGGGCGGTTAACCGGGTGTCGGTTGTTGGGCTTGATTGTTGACAGGGGGTATTGCGGTGACCGCGGATATTGGGCGGTTGACCGTATGTGTCTTATGCATCAGATTGGGAATCGGGTTTCTTTAGTGGAGGGTTTTGTTCCACTTGAGAGTAGTTGTGATCCAGTCCTGCTTTTATGATACTTGTGACACTGATTGGGTTATATTATCACACCGGCGCGGCTTTATATGCCCGGTGATGCTTTCCTCGTGTGGGTCGCTCCCCTCGAGTTCCCCTCCAGAGTGTCGGGGTCAGGCAGGCATTGAGTCTTTGCTATCACATCGGCGCGGCTTACTTGCCCGATGATGAGGGCCACACAGATTGGGTTTCTTTGGGTCCTTTGGTGGTTGATGCATACAGTTATTCCATTTTGGGAGTGTATTTAGAGGCATACTAGTGGTAGTTCATTTTTCAGCAGTTTCATTACTTACCACTCTTCTTCCCCTCTTTGCCTCTGGTAGACCTAGTGGGTGCGTCAGAGTTTGAGGTTTTACCCACTAGGGGAGGCTACTGGTTTACTAGTAGTTCTCACCCCCATTCTTCTTTCCTCTTTTTCTTCTCCCTTGTTTTGCAGTGTCTTCTGCGGGTGCTACTGGGCTTTCAGTGGCGGGCCGAGGAGAGAGGACGGCTGAGTAGATAGATCTCGAGGCAGGATGAGCGTGTTAGCTGGACTGTTGGTGTACCCAGGTTTCCTCAAACGGTTGTACTTTTACCTTTGGGACTGGCTTTTGCCAGCAGGTTGTTTTTATTTTGGTGAGCTGGGAGAGACGGATGTATCATTTATACAGATGTATTGTATTTTATTTCCAGCTTCAGTCTGAGATGTATTAGTTTTTAGTTCAGCTCTGTTTTTATTGCTCTTTTATTATATCTCTTATATCTGAGCAGGTAGTTGGCGCTTCGTGTACGCGAGAAATTCTGCGTGCACGGCGGATCTGTAGACGGGCCCGGGTTCTGGTTTTCACCCGAGGCGTGACATTCCGAGCTTTCCCCTTCTTCGTTTTTGATGTTGGTTTACAGTTATGTTACTTATGAGTACGGTAGTTTTGGGTTTGAACAATATTATGAGTTGATGACTAACCCCTTGTTCTGCACGTGTATCGGCACTTATGCTTTTTGGAGCAACGAGTGTCGCAGGTGGACACTCGTTTTATTATGGTTACTATGCTCATGGTGCTTGCGCACACACCGGCGGTTTGGCCACTGTGTCGGTGTACTTTTCCGGAAAGGTGGTCTGCGGACCCGTGAACCCTACGAGGTGACGTAGTAGGGGCCCCTCACGGTGATTTACGGAGTTGCACTTGTGCAGTGGGGGGGTTTACATGCACCAAAGGTGAGAGCGGTTTGGTTTTCTTTTGCCTGAGGTCCCCGGACCGACATGGCAAAGTGCTCAGTTCGTTTCCTCGGGGATGATATGATTGATTGCAGGATGGGGTTATGGAAGCTCTGGTTTTACGGTTTGATTTATTATCTGCATCTTTTTGCATCGTACTTGTAGTTGTGTTTTATCTCTACTCTTGGTGTCACTGACTCCCACTGTGTGACAGGTTTGGTCGGGTCTGGGGATCAGGACGATGGTGAGGACGCTATTCGGTGAGGTGTGAGATTACCTCAGTCAGGTTCCTTTTCCTTCCTTGGTTTTTAGTTGGTTATTTCCTTTATGGTCGAATGCTGTGCATGTGGACGTGTTTATTGTGGATGGTGTGGATGTTGAGACAGACCTTGTGTTTTTGTCAAATGAATATATTTTATAAAGCTATGCCTTCAAAATATGGTTTATGGACGCGTCGAGTACGCGGGTTTTCATACTTAAAAAGGGATTGTGAAAATGGCCTTAGAAAATTAAGTGTCGTGTGGGCACTATTTTTTAAACCTTGGGATTTTATCCTTTCGAACATTTTAATGCACTAGGTGTGCGCCGTTTTATGAAACGAGTTATTAGTGTTTTCAAATCATACTCTGGCCTTTGTAACTCTTAAGGCAAAGGTGGTTGATGTTTTCTTCGGGCTATGTGAAGTACATAAGGACGCCGTGCATATACAAGGGAGACATTGTATATGTGGCGGGTCTGTGCACGTGCCTGGGTGGGAGTTTTTTTTTAAAAAAATAAAATAAAATAGGGTCGCTTTCCGCTTTTAAATTGCTCCTAGGGCGTGACAATACTTTTTCTAAATTTTCTGAAATTTTTATAAATTTTTCTGGAGAAAAAGTTACAGGCAGTCCGGACTAGATGGACTCAGTCCGGATCCCGAACGCTAGGATTTCTCTGCGGGTAGCCGATCCGGACTGAACTCCCGACCCGATCCGGACCGCGGCTAGGTTTTATATGAAACGAAGAGTCTTTTGAATTCTATTCACTTCTAAACTTTTGTTTCTAGCTTTCTAGAGTTTCTCTCTCTAGAATCAAGGAGATTTGGATCTTTTGCAACTTGTTTTCACTCGATCCAAGTAAGTTCTTATGATCAAAACTCTTGTTTTCACTGTTTTTGCTTATGTTTATCAAAACGTGAGGGATTTCATGGTATAATCTCATTTTTACACGGTTTTTGATCAAATTTTTTTTGAAATAAGAACTCTGGACACCTTAGATTTGTTTTTATGCCTTGTATTCATTTGATTAATAAATTTTTGGGCTTCAATTTCTGAAAATTCGATTTTACGGCAAATTTTAGGAATTTTTGAAAATCATGGGATTGATCTATTTTTAAAATTCTTTTTGTAAATCTAACTTGATTCCTAGTCTCTATACATGATAAAGATTGTTTGGGTATGATTTTTCAAATTTTTAAAATTAAACAATTTTTTTTTCATGTTTTTGAGTTCTAGCTCACAGGACCACAGTTTCAAATTCTGGCAGCAATGGCATTTGCTTGGTTGATTGTGTTCATCACTGCACTTGTGAGCACTAGGATAACGAACAAGCTCAAGAGAGCAAGAAAGACTCAAACCGAGGGAGAGTTAGTTTCATTGGATGAATCAGAAACTGAGTCCGAGGAATGGGAGCAATTGACTGAAGCCGCTGCCAAGGCATCTTCTGCATCAAAGGGCAAAGCCCCAGTTTCTGCAAAGGCAAAGACTCTGCCTACTGCTGCTGAGAAAGGGAAAGCTCCTATGCAATCAATTTCCATAAAAAGAAAGAGTGCTGCAAGAAAGAGAGGAAGAGCGCGAGGAATTGAAATCAATGAGCCACTTGCGAGTAAGGCACCTCCACAGGTTTTTGTTCATATTAGCACAGAAAGGATGAAAGATTTTGAGAAACGTGAATGCATAGGTGAGAGACATGTAAATGTCGCGGCTCTCAGGGAACGCTCTGCAACGTTTGGAACCCTGTTTGATCAAGCACGACTTGCACAAGTCTGCAAATTTTCTGAAACTTCAGGATATTATCTCCATCTTGTTAGGACCTTCTACATGTGTGCTACGCAGCTTCAAGATCATGAGGACGGACCTAGAGAATTCAACACAACGGTCCGGAACTCCTAAACTGATTGGAGAAGTGGTAGGTATGAGTGCCCAAACCAAAGAGACTCATTACATGAAGGGACATGTTATGACAAATACAACTTGGAGGACGGTTGTTGATGGAATTTGCCTGCCGGATACTCGGTCGGCAGGAAACTCCGTTCTTTCAAAAGAACTTCGACCGGAGTACAGATTTTTGAACTTCATTGTTTATTATAACATTTTGCCAAACATGCAAACAAAGGTTCTTCGTTGGGATAGAATGCTATTTCTATATCTTCTTGGACACCCTGAAGCTTCCTTGCAATCAAATTTCAACATTCCATATCTTATTTGGTCAAGAATGACGAGATATGGACACCCCGAAGCTTCCTCGGGATCAAATTTCAATATTCCATATCTTATTTAGTCAAGAATGACGAGATATGTTGAAAATGCTCATCCTACCGAGCGACTTCGATTCCCGTTGATTATAATGCAGATTTTGAGAAAGTTTGATGTCGATATTCATTCATCAACTTATATGCATAGTTTGGGAACTATCAATGATTCTACAATTGTGAAGTCTCTCTCGAGCCAACCGGATGAGACCCCAACCCTGCCAAGAAGCAAAAGACCTTCAGCCCCATCAACAGCATCAGCACAAGCAGCAACAACAGCAGCAGCACAAGCAGCAGCACAAGCAGCAACAACAGCAACAGCGAAAACAGCAGCGACAGCTTTAGGTCATGGAACCTCAGAGGATGACTGTCACGCCCCGGGGTCGAAACTGCGACCCGGGCTTGCTAACAGATCCGCCGCCTGCACGGGACTTCCCGCACAAACGAAGCGTCTAACCTGCAAATAAGATCTATAGCTACACATATATCAGAGCTGAAAAGAACCAAAGCTATAGAAATAAAAATTGAACAGCAGAAATCACTATACAACAAGATCCAAATACATAGTCCTCACTCTAAGACATAAGTACAAATATCACTGTCCAGTACAAAAGTGAAAACAAAAAATACAGGGTAACTCTACCTCTGACTATACAGACTCAGGTAAGCAACTAGTCGGCCACGCCCTTACCTCGGTCTGATGTCTCCGCACGCGCTGAACCCGGAACAGCTGCCTCTGGAAAACCTGTCACCACAGCGGGTGTGAGAACTACTGCAAAAGGTAGTTCTCAGTGGGTACCGTCCCTAAGGTCCACGGTATGCCCACTAAGTCTACTGGAGGCAAACAGATAGATAGATAGATAGATAAAATGCAAGCTGGAATATAAAACTACAGCTAAATGCCTCAAGTACCATGCTCAAAGGAAATACCCATCTAAGAACATACCATGCAACCACCCGCTCATATCACCCAATCTCAATGGCTGCCACATCGGGTTCAGTCAAGCCTGCGCCTCTCACAGTGAGTCGTCTAGGAACGCACCTGCCTACTACCACGCATCCACAAGAGGACGGGAATTACGTAGGGCGTCCTACACGACTATCTCAATATCACGCAAAGCGACCTCTAGTATCTCAACTAGTCGCATCATCATCATCATCATCATCATCGCATCCGGAGCGTAACTCGAGGGGAGCGACCCCACCGAGCTCAAGCGTGTCTCATCTGTCACAAAAGCGGCGCCTACAGGCTATAATCCACGATCAATCAGATCGGAAACTCGAATACCAACATCCCAACTCATGTCTAGGTTGGAGAACCCTCCACGACTGAATCTGATATGCCCTCACCAACCCCCAAGACACTAGTAAAAACATCCATAAGTCAAATAAAATCCCCTCGGCCCCCAGGCACGAGGTCACATGCACCCTGGGACCCTGTCATCTCACTGGCGAACTCACAATTTAAAAAAAAAACGCTTTTAAAATGCCGATTTTTTCTTAAAACAGGTTTTATAATTTTTAAAACGGTCCCGGTGCAAAAGTAATGCCCTCTAACTGTGCAATCTAGTGTCATACAGTACCAGGAGTATACTAAAAATAATCTAGGGTTCTACTTAATTTTTTGGAATTTTTCTAGGCAACTTTCAAATTTACCAACAGTAAAAATAATACACTAGACATGATCAAAACGCATACAGAAGCATTAGGAGGCATTCCATACAATTTGGAAGAATTCCAACCCACCTGAGGTCAACTGTAAAAATTCCCGCGCACCTGAGCTCACCTCTCAACTCACACCCAGCACACCCCAAGGGCTCAAACTCCCAACAGATCCACCACCAAGGTCTCAGCCACCACCTGGCACACCTAGAGCCAACTCACAGCATAAAATCGAGCAACCAAGCTCCCAAGGCTCCGCGCGGCGAAAGCAATGAAAACCGGCCAAGTAGTACACTACACTGCACTACAAACTGCAAGAAAAGAGGGAGAAACCCAAAATCAGCGAAAACACGTCCAACCCAGGCGACCGCCAGCAAAAACCACCCCCCGTCCGTCGAAAATGCCGCGCGCCGCGTGAGAAGCTCCCTGCGCACGCGCCGCTGCACGCCGCCCAGCCGCTGCCCGCACGGCTCCCGCGCCAGCCGCCTGCCGCGCGGCGCCCGCGCGCTGCTGCACGCTGCCCTGGCGCTTGCTGCGTGGCACCAGGTGCCAGCCGCGCGGTGCCAGCACACCAGCCGCGCGGCACCTGGCCTGTCGCGCGGCGCCCACTCCCGCGCGGCTCCCGCCAGGCTGCGCCCAGGAGCGCCCGCCAGTCTGCGCGGCGCCCTGGTGCGCCCGCACTACTACGCGGCGCCCAGGTGCGCCCGCCAGACAGCGCGGCGCCCTGGAGCGCCCGCCCTGGTGCGCGGCGCCCAGGCGCGCACGCCAGACTGCGCGGCGCCCTGGTGCGTCCGCCCTGCTGCGCGGCGCCCAGCTGCGCGCGTGCAGCAGCCTGGCGCCTGTTGCGTGCGGCGCCCATGTGCGCCCACGCAGCAGTCTGCGCCAGCCGCGCGCATGCCTTTGCGCGCCCGCGCGGCTCCCCCATGTTACGGAATTTGAGTTGGCGTAATTTCGTGAAAGGTTCAAGTCTTGAAGATTGAAGGTGAAGAAGGTTGGATCATTTAAGTCAATCTCAAGAAAGAAGAATTCAAAAGGATCAGGTATGTTTAACTAAAGATTTTTGGTGATCCGAATACTTCTTGTAGTGTAGAAACACCTGGAAGAATTTTTCATTGCATAAAAATCAAAAAACTGGACATGGGACATGTTCAGGATTCGGATCAGATATTCCAATCCGGATCCCGAAGGGTGTTCGTTCATACACTGGTTCAATCCGGATCGCAGCATCCCATGATCCGGATCCCGAACACTAGTTTTACCTTTTTACTTGCACGATCCGGATCAGGATTTGCAATCCGGATCCCGAACGTTGATGTTTGGTGAAACTGTATGAACGATCCGGATCAGCCATTTCGATCCGGATCCCGAACCATCGTTTTTCTGGAAACCGTCTTTCTTGCTACTGCAATCCGGATCGCCCAAATCCGATCCGGATCGCCGTCCGTAAAAATTCCAGAAATGGTAGGTTTTTGATTCTTATCTCCTTCCTAGGGTTTCTAACCTATAAATAGACCCTATGATTCTTTTTCTAGGGTTAATCCAAAAAAAGGCCGATAAAAGAAAAATAGCCGTCATATTCAAATATCGTTCTATACGGCCTAAGATCCACATATAGAGAAGAAAGGAAATCATTAGATATTACTCTATGTTTCTTTATCTATATTGATTAGTTTGATTCTAGGTTTATACTCACATCTTGAGTTGAATCAAACTAATGAATACTTAGATGGTATTTCCTATCTATCTTTGATCTAAGTATTCGGCGGATCATCACCACCCAAAAACAACGATTTCCCCAAAATCGGCGTGTGGACTCGCATGTCCTTGTGGACTCAAGGTTCAACCGCTCTCGTGGATTCGGAGCGAGGTACGTTCGTGGATTCGAAGCGTGCTACTGGGTGAAGACCGTGGATTCGGTCGGACGTCGTGGACTCGACGTTGGACGCCGTGGATTCGGCGTTGGACGCAGATCGTGGATTCGAGACGCGTTGCGGAACGAGCGGAGAAGATCAACTAGGAGCGTATGGTAAAAGCTTGAGTCGTCTGTGAGTACGTTAAATCACCTTGTACGTGTGGCAATTCTAGTGGATTTCACCGTGTTATCGGTCCCGTGGTTTTTTACTCCGGTTTGGAGTTTTTCCACGTAAAAATCTTGCGTGTTCATTTTTACTTCCGCATTGGGTTTTATTGTGCAATGATTTTTTGAGTGTTTATTGTTTACACCTATTCACCCCCCTCTAGGTGTTTTTTCCCCTATTTAGATCTATATTTCATATAACCCAACAAGTGGTATCAGAGCGGGAATAGGGTTGTAAACAATGGTTGAAGGTGGAAACATCAATCGACCCCCTTTCTTTGATGGAACAAATTATGCGTACTGGAAAGTACGGATGAAAGCCTTTTTAATTTCCATCGACGAAAGGGTGTGGCAATCAATTGAATTAGGATGGTCTAATCCAACTGAGATTATTTCTGATGTTCGCACCTTAAAACCTAGGTCGAAATGGACCAAGGAAGAGTTAGACTCATCTTCTTACAATGGCAAGGGAATTAATGCTATTTTTAATGCCTTATCTCAAACTGAATTCTCTCGCGTCTCGGCATGTGAGACTGCGAAAGAAATCTGGGATGTTCTTCAGGTTACACATGAGGGAACTAACCTCGTGAAGATTCAAAAGCTGCAAATGCTTATGAGCAGATTTGACTCCATTTTTATGGCAGAAAATGAATCTTTCACGGACTACTATACACGATTGCAAGATATCGTAAATTCATGTGCTAACCTGGGAGAGAAGATTCCAGAATTTAAGGTTGTAAGAAAGATCTTAAGAACTCTTCCTGAACGATTTCGCCCAAAGGTTACAGCCATTTAAACTATCAAACACCCGGACGAAATGCGTGTAGAAGAATTAGTTGGTTCATTACAAACTTATGAAATGACATTTACTACTAACTATTCTTCTGGAAAAGCATCCTCTTCTAAGTCTTCAGGTTATGCTTTGAAAACAACTAAGGAAGAAGACGCGGATACATCCTCCTCAGACGATGACGAGAACCTTTCTATGGAGGACTTTGAGAAGCAACTCGCTCTCTTGACAAGGAAGTTTCGCCGCAACTTTCGAAGGGGTAATTCAAGTAAATCTCCATCCTTCGGAAAGTCGAAGAAAGGCAAGGGTACTTCAAGTTACAAGTCAAGAAAGCAAGAGAACTTTTCAAAGGATAAGAAAAGTTCAGAGGGACAAGTCCAATGCTTCAAGTGCCGAGGATACGACCATATCTCAACGGAGTGTCCAACTAAGAATCCGTCGAAGAAGAAAGTGATGCAAGCCGTCACTTGGGATGACAACTCAACGTCAAATGAGTCATCCTCAAGTGATGAAGAAGAAAGCGCAACGGCATTCCACGCGTCCACATCTTCACCATTCATGTGCTTAATGGCAAGTACATCCGAGTCATTGTCCAACTCCACTGTTGAAAAGAATGCAACGGACAATGAATCGGATGATTCGGAAGGTGAAGATTTTGCTTTAGCCTACCACAGACTTTTACGGGATTCAAAGAAAGTGGCTAAGCAAAGCAAGAGT
Source organism: Tillandsia leiboldiana (assembly GCA_029204045.2). NCBI lineage: Eukaryota > Viridiplantae > Streptophyta > Magnoliopsida > Poales > Bromeliaceae > Tillandsia > Tillandsia leiboldiana. Next base: position 10,039,938 of record CM055072.1, read on the forward strand.
TTGAGAGGGAGAGTGCATGATCTGGAAGAAGAAGCAAAAAGGGCAACTTCTCTCTCAAACGCTCTTGAAGTGGAAAGGGAAAATCTGATAAAAGTAAATGTTTCCCTTCAAGAGTCCAATGAGCTTTTTGAGAAGGAACATACAAAACTGGTGGATAAAGCGGATCACTTCTCAAAGCTCTACAACGAGGCTCGACAGAATAACCTGGAAATGACAAAGACCATCTTCCAACTCAAGGATGACTTGCAGCGATTCTCTTCTGGAAGGAGTAAGTTGGATAAGCTTCTTGGTCTTGGTCAATCAAATCGGTTCGGCCTCGGGTACACTCGAACTGAAAACAGTCCAAGTTCGAGTGGGACAGTCTTTGTGCCCCAGTCGGTATCTCCTCCTCCGACACCGGAACTAACGACAAGCAACGACAACAAGCCTACTTCATCCTCCTCGGGATCATCAAGTACTAAGGTATGTTTTCGTTGTGGTATTTTAGGGCACATAAGGAGAAACTGCAAGATGGGAGCCAAACGCTCAACTCAAGCACTTCTTGCAACGACTACCAAAAGGGCGCCTCCCCGGAATTCAAAGCAAAACTTTTCAAATGAAAAGAGCCTTGGTAGTTCACCGCGCAAGACGACATCATCAAGGAGCGGCAATCGATCTGACAAGACGCTTTCACCTAGGAGAATAACCTCACGACCATTACCGACGCACTCCAAAAAGGTTTGGGTGCGCAAAGGTGAAATTTATCCTTGTCTTGTTACTAATGTTTCCTTGCATGCATATGATAATTCGTCTTGGTATCTGGATAGCGGATGTTCCCGTCACATGACCGGTGACAAAAATAGTTTTCAAAACTTTGAGAAAATCTCCGGAGGACTCGTTGTTTTCGGAGATGGTCGATCTTCCAAAATTGTTGGAAAAGGAACGGTAGCTATCCCAGATGGCCCGATTTTGAAAAACGTGTTATTTGTTGATGGCCTTAAGACTAATCTCATAAGCATAAGTCAACTTTGCGACAATGGTTTTTCAGTTAACTTTTCATCTGTTGAATGTGTTGTAACTGATAAGGACCATGTCTTCTTTTTAAAGGGGGTTAGATCTGAAAACAATTGTTATGTTGTTCCTAGTAAAACTTCTGAAAATTGTAACTTAGCCTCTTTGAATAATGAAACTCTTTGGCATGAAAGGCTAGGTCACATAAATTTTAAGGAACTTGCTAGAATTTCAAACAAGGACGTGGTCAAGGGGGTTCCAAAACTTTTACTTAAACAAAACATTGTGTGCGGCGGTTGTCAAAAGGGAAAACAGTCCAGGACTGCGCACAAGAACTTGAACCACGTTGGTACAAAACGGCCTTTGGAACTTTTACACATGGATTTAATGGGGCCAACCCGTCAACCATCTTTGGGAGGTAAATGGTATATTTTCTTATTGGTTGATGATTTCTCTCGGTATTCTTGGGTAGCATTTTTAAAAGAGAAAGCTGATACTTTTGATTCTTTTCACGAGATTTGCCATCGTATTATGATTGAAAAGAATGAAAAGATCATTCGTGTTAGAAGTGATAGAGGTGGAGAATTCGTTAACTCTAAATTCATTGACTTTTGCACTTCAAACGGTATTAAGCATGAATTCTCAGCACCCTATACACCTCAACAGAATGGTGTTGTCGAGCGCAAAAACAGGGTTGTTCAAGAGATGGCACGTGTTATGCTTCACAGCCGGAATTTACCGCTACATTTTTTGGCTGAAGCTGTGAACACTGCGATCTATGTAATTAATCGAGTTTATTTGCGCCCGGGAACGTTAAATACACCATATGAACTATGGTGCGGTAGAAAACCCAACATCAAATATTTTCGCATCTTCGGGAGTCGGTGTTACATTTTACGTGACCGTGAAAATCTTGGAAAGTTTGACTCTCGAAGTGACGAAGGGATTTTCTTGGGGTATTCTACAAACAGTAGAGCATATCGAGTATTTAACTTGGAATCTAAGACGATCGTAGAATCGATAAATGTTAAAGTAGATGAAGCTTTTCACTTTGCATCTGAAAAATCTACCCTCGATATCTCTCTAGATGATGATACACCTGCCATTGCATCTTCTCATAATAATACTTCCAATATTAATGATGCATCTAATGGTTCTTCAAGTTTATCTGATGTGCAGGAATCGTCTCATGTACCTCCGAGTACTCCGTTACCTCAAACTTTACGCATCTCCAAGGATCATCCTGAATCAAACATCATTGGAGACCCACAAGAAGGAGTTAGAACTCGGAGGCAGTTGGTTTGTGGATTCGCTTGCTACGTATTTTAATCGAACCAAAGAATATAGATGAAGCTCTTCAGGATGACTACTGGATTAAAGCAATGCAGGAAGAGCTCCATCAATTTGAGCGAAACAAAGTCTGGGAATTAACGAAGCCTCCACAGCAACACAATGTGATAGGTACCAAATGGATTTTCAAGAATAAGAAAAATGAGGATGGTACTATCATCAGGAACAAGGCACGATTAGTTGCTCAAGGCTACTCTCAAGTAGAAGGTATAGACTTTGATGAAACTTTCGCCCCTGTAGCTAGACTCGAGTCCATTCGTATACTATTTGCTATTGCTTGTCATTTTAAAATCAAATTATTTCAAATGGACGTTAAGAGCGCGTTTCTAAATGGGTTTTTAAATGAGAAAGTTTATGTGGCTCAACCGAAAGGTTTTGTAGACCATAAACAACCTAATCATGTTTTTCGTTTGAAAAAGGCTCTTTACGGTCTGAAACAAGCACCGCGAGCATGGTACGAAAGGCTGACAAAGCACCTTTTGGAGAAGGGCTATACTCGAGGGGGAGCTGACAGGACTCTCTTTGTGAAGCATTATCAAAACAATTTTCATTGTAGCACAAATATATGTCGATGACATTGTACTTGGCGCAATAAGAGATAATGATGCTTCTAAATTCGCGGAGACCATGGAAAGCGAATTTGAGATGTCCATGATGGGCGAATTGACTTATTTTCTTGGATTGCAAATTAAACAAAATGATGAAGGTATTCACTTGTGTCAATCCAAGTATGCAATGGAGTTGGTTAAAAAGTTTGACTTAGAAAATTCGAAGGATTTTCCGACTCCAATGGGAACTAGCCACAAGGAACTTGGAAGTGAATCACATAGTGAGAATGTAGACGAGAAACTGTATCGAAGTATGATTGGAAGTCTACTTTACCTCACGGCTAGTCGCCCGGATATATCCTTTAGTGTTGGGATTTGCGCGAGATATCAATCAGCACCAAAGGAGGTTCACCTGAAAGCGGTGAAAAAGATCATCCGGTACATCAAAGGATCAATTAATTTCGAAATTTGGTATCCTATGGGAACAAGTTTGGATATTGTTGGATACTCAGATGCCGATTGGGCAGGATCAGTGGATGATCGGAAAAGCACGAGTGGTGCATGCTTCTATCTTGGCCATTGCCTTGTTGCATGGCACAGTAAAAAGCAGAATTGCATAGCACTCTCGACTGCCGAAGCGGAATACATCTCAGCAGGTAGTTGTTCAACCCAACTCATTTGGATGAAAAGTGTGTTGAGCGACTTCCGGATTTCAGCAACTTCGGTAACAATTCTTTGTGACAACACTAGTGCTATAAACATTTCCAAAAACCCTGTGTTGCACTCTAGAACAAAACACATTGAACTTAGATATCATTTTCTTAGAGAGCTAGTTGAATCAAATACTCTTCTACTTTCATATATTTCAACTGAAGATCAATTAGCTGACATTTTAATAAAACCTTTGGATCAAAAACGTTTTATTCATTTGCGTAAAGCAATTGGAATGCTTTCCTTGAAATAAACTTCTTTTTGAAACTTTTGCTTAGGTTAGGTTTTGTTTTTGTGTTTTTGTTCTTTATCTATGTTTATACATAGTACATTAATTGAGCATGTGTATTATTGACTTTACTTGCATCCTTTCATATAATTAGAAATCTATTATGCTTTGGATATCATAATAATTCAGTTGATGCATTGATCATTTATTTAAATTAAACCATTTTTATTTGATCAAAGTCAATTTCTCTCTCAATGATCTCTTGGTATTGTTGTTATCTTATTTGACTATTTAGTTGAGTATGAATTCGAGATCAATCCTTGGTTGAATACTTTATATTTTAAATTAATTGATAGCCAATTGAGGGGGAGTCAAAGAAAAGTAAAATGCTCAAAGATGTGGAAAGAGTTACATCCCAATGAGGAGTGTGAAAACTACCACCACATGGAGGAAAGAGCTACCACCTCGGTCGTCCGAGTACTGTGTGCAGCTACCACATGTATACCAAGCATGGTTGTTCAATTTTTTTGATTAAGTAAAATGCATGATTGAAATACTTGACTCTGTCAAATTTCAAGGTTGGTATAAGGTGGGATTTTAAAGAAAGATGCTCAAAGAGCCACTCTCTTCAACAGATTGACTAGATACATTATATAATTTATTTGGGATTTCAAACATCTATTGATCTTGGTAATTCATTTTCTTTACCATTTTAATGATTTGATAAACGCCGTACTCATAAGATCTTGATAGATGTGTTTGATCTTGATCAACTTTAAAAGTTTTAATTTCTATAAATTGTCATGTCATTATTTGAATGTTGTTGATAGATTTAACATAATTTATTTCTCTTGACATGAAACGATGTTTTTTGTTTAAAGTTGATGTGCTAAAATGCTTACATACTTTTTCTGGATTTTATGGATTTTTTTCTAAATTTTTCTGATGAAAAAGTTGCAGCTGATCCGGATCGGGTTAAGTGATCCGGATCCCGAACGCAGGCTTCTTCCTGCGGCTAGCCGATCCGGATCGAAATCTCGATCTGATCCGGATCACGGCTAGGGTTTTTAATAGAACGAAAGGGTTTTGATTTCTTTTACCTTAATCTTTTGTTCTCAAGTCTCTAAAGCCTATCTCTCTAGAATCCTTGCACCTTGGAGCTTTCCTAACCCAAGTTCTTCGAATCCAAGTAAGTTTTATTGATCAAAATCTCAGTTTTTCATAGTTTTTCTTATTCCTCCTCAAACATGATGAATTTCTTGTATCAATTTCGTTTGTGGATGGTTTTTGATCAAATCTCTTTTGAAATAAGAACTCTGGGTAGATTAGCTTTGATTATATGCTAGGTTTTCTCCTGATTAACGAATTTTTGGGCTTCGATTTCTGAAAATTTTGTTTTAGGGCATATAATAGGAATTTTTGAAAAACATGCAATTGATCTATTTTTAAAATTCCTTTTGCAAAACTAATTTGATTCTTAGTCTCTCTACATGATTATGATTGTTTGGGTACAATTTTTCAAATCTTTGAAATTAATAATTTTTTCATGTGTTCTTGAGTTTATCTTCACAGGATACATTTTTCACTAGCGATCTGTAAAGACTCAAAATATTTTATTTTTAATAAATAGATTAAAAGCTGAATCGTAGTCGTTTTCGGGTTCAAAAGACCTATGTTGACTTATTTAGTCAATTGCCAGTGTGCGAGTTGCACGTTTTGCGAGACAAAAAGGCTACGTTCCAATCCGGACATGATCTTGGAAATCCGAGTTGACCGTTGCGATCGTCTCGTCGAACTGAGCGAAGATTCATATTCAGCACTTTTCGATCTGACGGTCGGATCTTCCAGAAACCCATGAAGAAGCAAGTGAATAAACGCAACCATTGTAACAGTGCCTGTGCACAGTGTCACTTAAGTGGCCACTGTAGATGACAAGTAAACCTCAATTTCGGGACTACGGCGGTTGCAACGCTGACTAATTCACTGTTCGGAGCCCCGAACATAGTGATTCAGGTAGTCGTTTTGATCCGTTTCGATGTTCTGAACGTAATGGCGCAGTCGAAAATTCTGTTTGACGACTCTGGAATCTCGAAAAGCGCGAAAACTGTATTTTGACACAGTTATTATGGACCGAGATTTTATCCGGGCAGTTTCGCAAAAATCTGAGATCACTACCTGATAGGTCTCGTCGAGCCGGACGTCACGGCGCAGTCCATTTTCCGTTTCGGCGACCGGATCGCCTCGAAATACGTGAAATAGGGCGAAAAATGGGATATTTACACTTAAAACCCTATTAAAGTTGCCTCGTTTCTCGTGCCAGTTCTTGGATAAGGACTTAAGTGCAAAGGAAAGCTACTGTAGGGGACCTAATAGCAAATGGCAAGACTTGGAGGGGCTAAATGGCAATTGTAGCAAATGCTATATATGTAAGCATGGGTACGGCTAGGGTTTTCCATGCACAAGGAAACCTAAGCCTAGGCTCTGCCCTAGCCGCACCTCAACAAACCTCCTCCCCTCTCTGCGTGCTCCTCGCAACCGAAGCTGGCGCCGGCGCCGCCTCCACGTCGCCGGAGAAGAAGAAGATCAAGACACCTCTTGATTCGGGCGACTCGGAGAGAGGGTGTCCAGGAAGGTTTTGGAGGGTCAAAACCCAGTCTGGTGAGGTCCCTCGTGAAGCCGCATCCGAGCCAAGGTGACCTCGGACCCAGCCGCCGCCGCGCGCCGCCGCGGCCGTTCCCTCCTTCTTCTTGGTTTTCCGGCGAGGTAAGCTCTTAGGTTTTTTCTTGTTATTCTTGCACCTAGACTCTACCAAGGTGTTGCTGACACCGAGAGGACCTCTCGGGTGCAGGCCCAGCCGGCGCCGTCGTCCCGATCTCCGGCGGGGGACCATCATCGCCGGATTATCGTTTTTAGACCGATCACGGGCGCGGGCTCCTTCCGGCCATCCAGATCGAGATCAGAACCGTTGATCCGGCTCCTCTGAGCAGACTGCAAACACTTCCCCGAAAGTTGTATCCCGATCGGATCAGATCAAGCCCAAACGAGAAAGCCCTAGGAATCGGGTTATTGGCATCTTTGCCGACCGTCGCCGTCCGGCGCCGCCGCGGCCTCCCGACGCCGGCCACCCACTGCACAAGCCTCCTGACACCGAGGGGAAGCTTTGGTCCACCTTGCGCCGGCCCAGGCCTCGCCGGCCGGATTCCGCCATTAGAGGCTTCGTTCTTTCACCGAGCTTGGGAGATACTCGGTCTCCGGCGATCTGCCGGGGCTTCTCGCAGTGGGAAAGCTACCCAGGTAAGGTCTTTAGGTCTGGGGGATGCCTCCATGCATTTGCATGTAGAGCCTAACGTCGGGTTCTGGATTCCCGTAGTTGCAACCCGAGAGCATCACATCGGGCTTGCCTCCGGCCGCCGCCGCCTCCGGCGCCGGGGCTCGACCCCACATGGACCCGAAACCTCCTGGGGACCTCCACTAACCCATGCTCACCTTGGTTCCAGGTCTGGACCAGTGCTGCTCCAAGAACACCAACCCGAGCCCTAGCCCGAGTTCAGCCTCTCTCGGCCGGCTGTTCCGGCCACTTCCCGGCCAGTCTCAGGTGAGCCCTCAACTCCACTTACCTTCCTGTACATGATGCTTCAGTTATCTCTGTAATCGACAAGTAGATATTGGGATTAAGCATAGTTGCGAATGAACCTAAGGAAATTGGGCCAATTTGGTATTGGGCTTGGTCTTCGGCCCATTTCTTGTGAGCACGGCCTGGGTCTCGTTGTAACGGACGCGCTGAAACTTACGGCGTCGATTTTGGACCCCCGGATTACAAGAACAAGCTGAAATAGTCAATTAATTAAGGAATATAATGCAATTTTAAAAACATATTGGACTCAATTGTAAATTGGACTTGATAGCTGTCTTTAAACAGTGCATATACACCCGCTAGCCATTTTGTTGGAGTTCCGTAGACTCTCGTTGATCGGGTACGGATTCCGTTCGATAAAACGGCTGTATCGAACCGTATTCGAGGAACACGTTACTATTGTGTTGTCAGATGGGTATGTGTGAGTCTAGTTCTGACTACAGTCTCTGTTCAGGGCCCAGCAGTTCAACACCAGCCTCCCGGTAGTCAACGTGGAGTTCGGGATCGGCCTTCAGTCAGGTGGGTTTTATTTCCTTGGTTCTAGCATCTAACTCTATCATATTGGACGGGGTAAATTCTAAGTATACTTGGGTTAAATATTGATGGGTGATGGCTTATGCATGTTAACGGGTTGCAGTGTGATAATTGGCACGAACCACATTGATTGTTTTTAATTCAAATATTATATGTTACCGTTCACTTCAGTAATCATTATTCTAGATGCTACTGATTATTGCTACACATTGATAGTCACGTCGGTCTGTGTTTTGATGCTCAGCTACCGTCTTTCCTTCGACTATGCTAATAGTAGGGCAACATGAGTTTACACGCCTCTACTTAATTCTGATTCTTGCATCATGGTTACTGCTTACTATTTCATATACATTGAGATTATGCATACTATTGCCATACATTGTGGTTACTGTGCTCGAGTGGGCTGGGGGGCTGCTTGCAACACGTGCACCCGCGGTTTGGCCACCGTGAGGGGTGCACTTTTTGGAAAAGAGGTCGTAGGACCCGTGTATACCCACGAGGTGACGTAGTGGGGCCCCTTATGCTGTGGGGTTGAGCGTGCCGAGGTGCGAGCGGATGCGACCCGCGGTTTTAGTTGTCCGGCGCGGTCGCGGTGCTGCAGGTACGGTGCGGGCCGTCGGTTTAGCTGTCCGACGTGCCCGGGTATTAAGGATGCAACGTGTACAGGTTGCCGTTCCTCCCTTGGGAGGATGGCTGCTCCAGTTGTCTTCACGGTTTGTTTTTACTATATCCTCCTGCCTTACTATTTCTGCGTCACTGACATCCCACTTCGTGACAGGGTCCAGATGGGGCAGAGAGGTAGGCGGCGGTGAGGACGGGACAGGAGCCAGCTGGGTCGCTGGGGACCCTGGACTGTATTTATTCTTTTATTCTCGCTTTTCATTATCTGTAGTTATGTGCGTGGTTCGCGATACCCTCGTGGGGTCGGCATGGATGTCGGTTACGGGCTACATTTAGTGCCCTTGGTACAATATTTTTCCCTTTATTTCTCTCGGCCATTTAAAAACCCAAAAGGCGAAGCCAAAGAAAGGATTGCGAAACCGTCTTTAAAAATTGGTGTCGGGTGGGCACCGCTTTCAAACTTTGTGGATTCCTGCTGATTTTGACAACTAGCTTTCAAAACGTAAGCGCCGGGTAGGCGCCCTTTCAAATTTGGGATTTATCCTTTCCAAAACGATCGGCCATGGTGATTCTTTTATCAGTTTAGAATGCTGGTTGGTTATGTACGATTGTTGTGATTGATTGGTTGCGCACGTTAGAACATGTACCGAACGCTACGCCGTGCATGTACAGGGGAGACTCTGCCCGTTTGCAGAGTGACCGTGTATGTGTGGCGGGTCTGGGCACGTGCCGGGGAAGAGGGGTTTTCTTTTTAAAAAAAAAAAATTTACACATCAAATATTCAACTTTTACGAATCGTTTCCGCTAAAACAAAACCCCGGGGCGTGACACGATCAAAATGGTGATCACGTGGATCATCTTCTACTTGCTGCCATGGTTCATGTCAAGGACACTGTCAAGCCCAAGAGGGCTAAGAAAGCAAAGAAAGCGAAAATGATTCCGATACAGAGTCGGAAACGGAATCAATCAATTGATTGGGATGAGCTTCAAGTTGAAGCAACAACACCCACTGCTTCGAAAGGAAAAGCTCCTGCGGAAACATCAAAAGCTTCAAAACCTACTGCAGCTGAAAAAGGAAAAGCCCCTATGGATCCAAATCCAGTTGGGACAAGAAGAAAAATCGGTGCAAGAAAAAGAGGCAGTGCTCAAGGAATTTCCATTGAGCAACCAGTTGCTAGACAGCCTTCTCCACAAGACTTCATCAGCTCCGCAAGAATCAAGGATTTTGAGAAGAGGGAATGCATTGGCGAGAGACATGTCAATGTCAAACCAATGAAGGAACGATCTGCAGTCTTTGGGATTCTGTTTGACCAGGTTGGTCTTGCTCAAATTTGCAACTTCCCTGAGACAACTAGGTACTGTCCACACTCAGTTCGAATGTTTTATCAGAACGCTGCAAGTCTAATTGATCACGATGATGGACGTCGAGAATTTCACACTTTGGTTAAAAATATCAAAATCAAAGTCACACCCCAACTGATTGGAGATGTGCTAGGTATGACAGCCAGAGCTGATGGACTCCATTACCTAAAAACTCAAAGCTTCAACGACAACTCCTGGAGAGTTGTAGTTAATGGAATTTGTGTTCCGAATACTTTGTCAACCGAAAATTCTGTTTTCTCTAAAGAGCTTCGACCAGAGTATCGGTATATAAACTTTATTGTCTGCTACACATTCTTCCCAACATGAATACGAAGGTTCTTCGATGGGACAGGATGTTATTCCTTTATCTTCTTGGAAACCCGGCCGCATTGATGGGAGCAAACTTGAATATTCCTTATCTCATTTGGTCAAGGATGGCGCGGTATGTGGAACACTCTCACCCCACAGAGAGACTACCCTACCAATGGTAATCATGCGCATCCTCAGAAAGTTTAAAGTTGATACAAGCGCAAGCTCTTACATGTACAGTTTGGGCACCATTAATGAGACACAATTGTGAAGTCTCTATCGACAAAACAAGATGATCCTCCATCTCCTCCAATTCGACAAAGAGCTCGACAACAGCAACTATCTACAGCTCCTATCCACCAGCACAACAGGCACCTCCATCCACCTCTAATGATGATGCTTCTGTCAGCTCAATCTTTAAAGAACAACAGCGACTCTCCAACGAACAAGAACGCATGTCGGTTGAGTTCGCTGAAATGAAGGAAGATCTCAAAGAAGTCAAGAAAGAACAAGCTTTGATGGTCCAAGATCTTAGAGAAGTTAAGAAGGAACAAGCTTCTATGAACAAACGGATCAAGAAAATGTTTCAGAAGCTTGGGTGTATCAGCTCCGACGACTCTGCATAAAGTTTTTGTTTCTAATCTTTCTTTTGCAGGCTTTTAAGTTTTTGCATTTATGTTATTCAGCTCTCATTTTTCTTTATTTTGAATTATTTAACTCTCCTTAAATGTTGTATATTTGGCTTTGTTTGTGACAAAAAGGGGGAGAGAGTTTAGAGAGAACTTGAACAATGATGAACTTGAACAATGATGATGTGAAAACTGTGTGAATGTGTGAACATCAAGGTAAGTATCATTTCAACTTCAACTTTGGTTTTTATCTTGTGATTTGTGTGCATGTCTCTACTAACTATTCGACTTACTATTTGGGCATGTAATATGACTAACAAGTTGATGTTGGACTAACACTTTGTGACATTGTTTTTTTTTAATGCATAGAAGATATGTTGGTTTTTGACTATGATTCTTTTACATATCTGAATTCTCAAATGTCATGATGATCAGATAAACTCTATCTCTGTACTTGGTTTGTATGTTTCAATTCTTGAGGTATCTAACGATTCTTTTTGTCAAGAATGATTTCTTTGTGCAGAGAGTACAGATGTCTAAGTCTAGAGTCTGTTTTAGGAGTTTATCTCATGTTTTAAAATTTTTGGATCTCCATTGTAAATTTTTGGTATGGTGATAGCAACAAAAATATCTTTTTGAATTTTCTTTAGTGGATCGTGTTTGTCACGAAACCGCCAAAGGGGGAGATTGTTACGGAATTTGAGTGGCGTAATTTCGTGAAAGGTTCAAGTCTTGAAGATTGAAGGTGGAGAAGGTTGGATCATTTAAGTCAATCTCAAGAAAGAAGAATTCAAAAGGATCAGGTATGTTTAACTAAAGATTTTTGGTGATCCGAATACTTCTTGTAGTGTAGAAAACACCTGGAAGAATTTTTATTGCATAAAAATCAAAAACTGGACATGGGACATGTTCAGGATCCGATCAGATATTCAATCCGGATCCCGAAGGGTGTTCGTTCATACACTGGTTCAATCCGGATCGCAGCATCCATGATCCGGATCCCGAACACTAGTTTTACCTTTTTAATTGCACGATCCGGATCAGGATTTGCAATCCGGATCCCGAACGTTGATGTTTGGTGAAACTGTATGAACGATCCGGATCAGCCATTTCGATCGGATCCCGAACATCGTTTTTCTGGAAACCGTCTTTCTTGCTACTGCAATCCGGATCGCCCAAATCCGATCCGGATCGCCGTCGTAAAAAATTCCAGAAATGGTAGGTTTTTGATTCTTATCTCCTTCCTAGGGTTTCTAACCTATAAATAGACCCTATGATTCTTTTTCTAGGGTTAATCCAAAAAAAGGCCGATAAAAGAAAAAAGCCGTCATATTCAAATATCATTCTATACGGCCTAAGATCCACATATTATAGTAGAAGATAAGAAATCATAGATATTTAATCTATGTTTCTTAATCTATATTGATTAGTTTGATTCTAGGTGT
>CM055072.1:10052399-10093694 GCA_029204045.2 Tillandsia leiboldiana
AAACCACCGATAATAACCCGCTAAGCCCAAAAAGCTATGGGACCTCCGGCACAGTCGTAGGTCTAGGCAAATCCCGACCGCAAATCTTCGTCGGGTTCACACTGCCACTCCTGCGACTGATACAAGTGGCCTAAAATAAGCAATTCGTCCCGAAGCAAAAAAATTCGCACTTTTTAAAAACTTGGCATACAGCTTTTTCTCTCACAGAAGCTGCAGCACTATCCTCAAGTGCCTCCTCATGCTATATATCAATCGGGAGTAACCCAAAATGGCGTCAATGAACACAACGACAAACGGTCCAAGTCCGGTTGAAATACCCGGTCTTCAAATCCATAATGTAGAGGGGCATTAGTTAAACCAAAAACTAACAGGAACTCATAATGCTCGTCCGGGGATCTAAAAGACGTCTTGGGGATATCGTCGGCCCTCGCCCTCAGCTGGTGGTAACATGATGGAGATCAATCTTCGAGAACACTGGCGCTCCCTGAAATCCACACACAATGAAGCGACCATCCTTCCTTCTTCACAACTAACACGGCGCTCCTAAGGGATACACCTGGTCTCACAAAACCTTGTCCATTAAATCTGAAGTTGCGCCTTTAACTGTCGCAGCTCAGCCAGTGCCATTCGGTAAGGAGCCTTAGAGATTGGCGCAGTTCCTAGGACTACGTCCAATCAAAAACTCGACTCCCTATCCGGCGGCATATGGTCAGCTCGGTGGGAAACACATCGGGAACTCGTGGACAATAGGATATCCCGGGTCCACCAGTGCCGCCGTAGGCTCCTTAACCCACAAGCCAAAAAAGGCACGCATCCACTGCGCATCATCTGCCCACACGGGAAGTCGAAACTACGGGCGAAGAAAGACTCTAGCCCCTCTACCACATCATCTTGGCCTGGCTCGCTAAAGGTCACCATTCATGCGGGTAAGAAATTACCGTGAAATAGCGAGCCACCCAACATCCCAGTTACGATAACAAATCTCACAGCTATACAGGACCATCACTTGTTGGGTTATATGTAATAAGGATCTAAATAGGGGAAAAAACACCTAGAGGGGGGTGAATAGGTGTAAACGTATAAACACTCAAAAATCGTTGCGATAAAAACCCAATGCGGAAATAAAAATAATACGCAAGATTTTTACGTGGAAAACTCCATCACCGGAGTAAAAAACCACGGGACCGATAACACGGCAGAAATCCACTAGAATTAAAACACGTACAAGGTGATTTACCGTACACACTTACGACTCAACCTTTTCCATACGCTCCTAGAGGATCTTCTCCGCTCGCTCCGCGACGCTTCTCGAATCCACGATCTGCGCCCAACGCCGAATCCACGGCGTCCAACGTCGAATCCACGACGTCCGACCGAATCCACGGTCTTCACCCAATAGCACCCTTCGAATCCACGAACGTGCCTCGCTCCGAATCCACGAGAGCGGTTGAACCTTGAATCCACAAGGACACGCGAATCCACGCGCCGATTTTTGGGGTAAATCGTTGTTTTGGGTGGTGATGATCCGCCGAATACTTAGATCAAAGATAGATCGGAAATACCATCTAAGTATTCATTAGTTTGATTCAACTCAAGATGTGAGTATGAAAACCTAGAATCAAACTAATCAATATAGATGAAGAAACATAGAGTATTCTCTAATGATTTCCTTTCTTCTCTATATGTGGATCTAGAGCCGTATAAGATGATATATGAAAATGACGGCTATTTCGGCTTTTTGGATTAACCCTAGAAAAAGAGTCATAGGGTCTATTTATAGGTTAGAAACCCTAGGAAGGAGATAAGAATCAAAAACCTAACATTTCTGGAAATTTTACGGACGGCGATCCGGATCGGATTAGCTGTGATCCGGATCGTCGTAACGAGTCAGGCAATTCCAGAAAAACGAAGGTTCGGGATCCGGATCGAAGTGCTTGATCCGGATCGTTCATACAGTTCACCAAACATCAACGTTCGGGATCCGGATTGCGAAGCCTGATCCGGATCGTTCAAGGAAGATGGTAAACTCAGTGTTCGGGATCCGGATCAAGAGAGGCTACGATCCGGATTGAACTGGTGTATGAACGAACCACCTTCGGGATCCGGATCGAACAACCTGATCCGGATCCTGAACATGTCCCAAGTCCAGTTTTTGATTTTTATGCAATGAAAGATTCTTCCAAGTGTTTCTACACTACAAGAAGTATTCGGATCACACAAAATCTTTAGTTAAACATACCTGATCCTTTTGAATTCTTCTTTCTTGAGATTGAGTTAAATGATCCAACTTTCTTCACCTTCAATCTTCAAGACTTGAGACTTTCACGAAACTACGCCAACTCAAATTCCGTAACAATCTCCCCCTTTGGCGGTTTCGTGACAAAACACAGATCCACTAAAGAAAATTCAAAAAGATATTTTTGTTGCTATCACCATACAACAAAAATTTACAATGGAGATCCAAAAATTTAAAAACATGAGATAAACTCCTAAAACAGACTCTAGACTTAGACATCTGTACTCTCTGCACAAAGAAATCATTCTTGACAAAAAGAGATCGTTAGATACCTCAAGAATATTTAGCATTCAAAACCTAGTACAGAGATAGAGTTTATCTGATCATCATGACATTGAGAATTCAGATATGTAATAAGATCATAGTCAAACACCAACATATCTTCTATGCAATAAAAACCAAATGTCATAACTTTGCTTTGTTAGTAATCAACAACTTGTTAGTAATAATACATGTCCAAATAGTTAGTAGGAACATGCAACAAATCACAAGATAAAAACCAAAGTTGTGATACTTACCTTTCACCAAAGTCAAAGTTGAAATGATACTTACCTTGATGTTCACACATTCACATCAATCATTGTTCAATCATTGTTCAAGTTCTCTCTAAACTCTCTCCCCTTTTTGTCACAAACAAAGCCAAAATTACCAAAAATTGAAGGAGAGTTAAAAATTTTCAAGAAATGTTCCGAAATTAAGAACTAGAACTAAAAGTAAGTCCTAAAAACTGAAAAACCTGCACAAAAAGATTAGAAAGAAGGTTAAGTCAGTCAGAATCCGAACTAGTGGGATTGGTACAATCCAACTTCTTCAAAATCGCTTGAAGCATTTTTGACATTCTGGAGACCTTTCTTTTCATCTTATGTTGCTCAGAGATAATCTGTTTGAGATTTGTAGACACGCTGTCTTGTTCAGCAGACGATCTTCGCTGTTCTTGTCGAAGTGAGGACCTACATTCGCTTTTGCTGTGTGTCTCCAGGACGTTGAAGGATGTAGTATAGAACCAGACGGTGCATCTTGACCTTCAATCCATGGAGATTCTCTAGTGAGAGAGCGAGCTCTGGTGAGGGGTCTATCAATCTGAATTCCAGTTCCCCTCGAATTCTTTCGCCTAGTGTACTGCTTGGTTGTTGAGGACGATCTCATCAGCTTCTTGTTCTTCAAGTACAACCTATCTTCTTTGTCAATAGCTTTTTGTGCTTGTTCACAAATCTCTTCCCAGTCTTCTTCATCTGATTCTGAATCAATTTGATAGACTTTCTTTGTCTCTTCTTGATTTGAGTCATCTTGTTCTCTTTTTATAGAAGACCCACTAGGTCCTACCATTGCTACCAAAAGGAAGATTATCCAGGCGAATGCCATTGGTGCAAGTGCTTAAAAGTTTTAAAATCCTGTGAACAATAACTCAAAACACATGAAAAATTGTTAATTTTCAAAAATTTGAAAAAATTGTACCCAAACAATCATAATCATGTAGAGAGACTAAGAATCAAATTAGTTTTGCAAAAGGACTTTTAAAAATAGATCAATTGCATGATTTTCGAAAATCCTTATTATATGCCCTAAAACCGAAATTTTAGAAATCGAAGCCTAAAAATCCGTTAATCAGGAGAATACCTAGCATATAATCAAAACTAATCTACCCAGAGTTCTTATTTCAAAAGAAATTTGATCAAAAACCATCCACAAACAAAGTTGATCCAAGAATTCATCACGTTTGAGGAGGAAAAGAGAAAAACGGTGAAAAACCGAGATTTTGATCAATAAAACTTACTTGGAGTTGAAGAACTTGAGTTTGAAAGCTTCCAGGAAGGATGAAATCTAGAGAGAGAGGCTCTGGAAACTTTGGAACAAAAGATTGGAGTAAAAGAAATCAAAACCCTTTTGTTCTTTATAAAACCTAGCCGCGATCCGGATCAGTTCATGATTGCGATCCGGATCGGCTACCCGCAGTGAGAAACTGCGTTCGGGATCCGGATCGGCAGGTCCAATCCGGATCGTCAGCCCGCAGAAGAATACCTGCGTTCGGGATCCGGATCATCTTGCCCGATCCGGATCGGCTCCAACTTTTTCTTTAGAAAATTTCAGAGAAATTCAAGAAAAACAGAAAAAGATTGTAAGCACAAATGTGTATCAACTTTAAACAAAAATCATCGTTTCATACAACAAGAATTAGATTATGCCAAATCTATCAATAATATCCAAAAATGAAACGAGAATTTACAAAAATTAAATCCCTTAAAGTTGAACACCTTCAATTACATCTAACTTGATCTTATGAGTAATGCCTTTATCAAATCATCAATTCAGTAAAGAAAATGAAATACAAAGATCAATAGATGTTTGAAATCCCAAATATAGTAGATAATGTATCTAGACAATCTGTTGAAGAGAGTGGCTCTTTGAGCATCTTTCTTTAAAAACCCACCTTATACCAACCTTGAAATTTGACAGAGTCAAGTATTTCAACATGCATTTTACTTAATCAAAATTTGAACAACCATGCTTGGTATACATGTGGTAGCTGCACACAATACTCGGACGACCGAGGTGGTAGCTCTTTCCTCCATGTGGTGGTAGTTTTCACACTCCTCATTGGGATGTAACTCTTTCCACATCTTTTGAGCATTTTACTTTCTTTGACTCCCCCTCAATTGGCTATCAATTATTTAAGATATAAAGTATTCAACCAAAAATTGATCTCGATTTCATACTCGACTAAGCAGTCAAATAAGATAATGACTATACCAAGAGATCATTGAGAGAGAGAAATTGACTTTGATCACTTAGAAGATGATTAATTAACATAAATGATCATTGCAACAGTGAAATATTATGATGGCAAAAGCATAATAAATTTCTAAATGTGCGAAAAGATGCAATTAAAGTCAATTATGATCTATGCTCAATTAATGTCCTATGTACAAACATAGATAATGAACAAAACAAAACAAATACAAAACCTATCCTAAGCAAAGGTTTCAAAAAGAAGTTATTTCAAGGAAAGCATTCCAATTGCTTTTCGCAAATGAATAAAACGTTTTTGATCCAAAGGTTTTGTTAGAATGTCAGCTAATTGATCCTCAGTTGAAATATATGAAAGTTGAAGAGTATTTGATTCAACTAGCTCTCTAAGAAAATGATATCTAAGTTCAATATGTTTTGTTCTAGAGTGCAACACAGGGTTTTTAGAAATGTTAATTGCACTTGGTTGTCACAAAGAATTGTTACCGAAGATGCTGAAATGCGGAAGTCGCTCAATATGCTTTTCATCCAAATGAGTGAGTTGAGCAACTTCCAGCTGAAATGTATTCCGCTTCGGCAGTCGAGAGTGCTATGCAGTTCTGCTTTTACTGTGCCATGCAACAAGGCAATGGCCAAGATAGAAGCAGCACCACTCGTGCTTTTCCGATCATCCACTGATCCTGCCCAATCGGCATCTGAGTATCCAACAATATCCAAACTTGTTCCATAGGATACCAAATTCCGAAATTAATTGATCCTTTGATATACCGGATGATCCTTTTCACCGCTTTCCAGGTGAACCTCCTTTGGTGCAGATTGATATCTCGCGCAGATCCCAACACTAAAGGATATATCCGGGCGACTAGCCGTGAGGTAAAGTAGACTTCCAGTCATACTTCTATACAGTTTCTCGTCTACATTCTCACTATGTGATTCACTTCCAAGTCCCTTGTGGCTAGTTCCCATTGGAGTCGGAAAATCCTTCGAATTTTCAAGATCAACTTTTTAACCAACTCCATTGCATACTTGGATTGACTCAAGTGCAATACCTTCATCATTTTGTTTAATTTGCAATCCAAGGAAGTAAGTCAATTCGCCCATCATGGACAT
Source organism: Tillandsia leiboldiana (assembly GCA_029204045.2). Classification (NCBI taxonomy): domain Eukaryota; kingdom Viridiplantae; phylum Streptophyta; class Magnoliopsida; order Poales; family Bromeliaceae; genus Tillandsia; species Tillandsia leiboldiana. Next base: position 10,058,551 of record CM055072.1, read on the forward strand.
CTCAAATTCGCTTTCCATGGTCTCCGTGAATTTAGAAGCATCATTATCTCTTGTGCGCCAAATACAATGTGTCATCGACATAGATTTGTGCTACATGAAATTGCTTTGATAATGCTTCACAAAGAGAGTCTATCAGCTCCCCTCGAGTATAGCCCTTCTCCAAAAGGTGCTTGTTAACCTTTCGTACCATGCTCGCAGTGCTTGTTTCAGACCGGTAAAGAGCCTTTTTCAAACGAAAAACATGGTTAGGTTGTTATGATCTACAAAACCTTTCGGTTGAGCCACATAACTTCCTCATTTAAAAACCCATTTAGAAATGCGCTCTTAACGTCCATTTGAAATAATTTGATTTAAAATGACAAGCAATAGCAAATAGTATACGAATGGACTCGAGTCTAGCTATAGGGCGAAAGTTTCATCAAAGTCTATACCTTCTACTTGAGAGTAGCCTGAGCAACTAATCGTGCCTTGTCCTGATGATAGTACCATCCTCATTTTTCTTGTTCTGAAGATCCATTTGGTACCTATCACATTATGTTGATTTGGAGGCTTCGTTAATTCGCAGACTTTATATTCGCTCAAATTGATGGAGCTCTTCCTGCATTGCTTTAATCCAGTAGTCATCCTGAAGAGCTTCATCTATGTTCTTTGGTTCGATTAAAGATACGTAGCAAGCGAATCCACAAACCAACTGCCTCCGAGTTCTGACTCCTTCTTATGGATCTCAATAATATTCGATTCCGGATGAATCCTTGGAGATTCGTAACGTTTGTTTGAAACGGACTACTCGGAGATACATGAGATGATTCCTGCACATCAGATAAACTAGAAGAGCCATTAGATGCATCATTAATATTGGAAGTATTATCATGAGAAGATGCATTAGCAGGAGAATCATCATCTAGAGAGATATCGAGGGTAGATTTTCCAGATCCAAAGTGAAAAGCTTCATCTACTTTAACATTTATAGATTCTACGATCGTCTTAGATTCCAAGTTAAAAACTCGATATGCTCTACTATTAGTAGAATACCCCAAGAAATCCCTTCGTCACTTCGTGAGTCAAACTTTCCAAGGTTTTCACGGTCACGTAAAATGTAACACCGACTCCCGAAGATGCGAAAATATTTGATGTTGGGTTTTCTACCACACCATAGTTCATATGGTGTATTTAACGTTCCCGGGCGCAAGAACACTCGATTAATGACATAGACAGCAGTGTTCACAGCTTCAGCCCAAAATGTAGCGGTAAATTCCGGCTATTAAGCATCACACGCGCCATCTCTTGAACAACCCTGTTCTTGCGCTCGACAACACCATTCTGTTGAGGTGTATAGGGTGCAGAGAGTTCATGCTTAATACCGTTTGAAGTACAAAAGTCAATGAATTTTGAATTAATGAATTCTCCACCTCTATCACTTCTAACACGAATGATCTTTTCATTCTTTTCAATCATAATACGAAGGCAAATCTCGTGAAAAGAATCAAAAGTATCAGCTTTCTCTTTTTAAAATGCTACCCAAGAATACCGAGAGAAATCATCAACCAATAAAAAAATATACCATTTACCTCCCAAAGATGGTTGACGGGTCGGCCCCATTAAGTCCATGTGCAAAAGTTCCAAGGGCCGTTTTGTACCAACGTGGTTCAAGTTCTTGTGTGCAGTCCTAGACTGTTTTCCCTTTTGGCAACCACCACACACAACGTTTTGTTTAAATAAAAGTTTTGGAACCCCCTTGACCACGTCCTTGTTTGAAATTCTAGTAAGTTCCTTAAAATTTAAGTGACCTAGCCTTTCATGCCAAAGAGTTTCATTATTCAAAGTGGCTAAGTTACAATTTTCAGAAAATTTATTAGGAACAACATAACAATTGTTTTCAGATCTAACCCCTTTTAAAAAGAAGACATGGTCCTTATCAGCTACAACGCATTCAACAGATGAAAAGTTAACTGAAAAACTATTGTCGCAAAGTTGACTTATGCTTATGAGGTTAGTCTTAAGACCATCAACAAATAAGACGTTTTTCAAAATCGGGCCATCTGGAATAGCTACCGTCCCTTTTCCAACAATTTTGGAAGATCGACCGTCTCCGAAAACAACGTGTCCTCCGGAGATTTTCTCAAGATTTTGAAAACTATTTTTGTCACCGGTCATGTGACGGGAACACCCGCTATCCAGATACCAAGACGAACTATCATATGCATGCAAGGAAACATTGGAAACAAGACAAGGGAAAATTTCACCTTTGCGCACCCAAACCCTTTTGGAGTGCGTCGGTAATGGTCGTGAAGTTATATGCCTAGGTGAAGGCGTCTTGTTATAGCGATTGTTGTTCCTTGATGAAATCGTCTTGCGCGAAGAACTACCAAGTCTCTTTTCATTTGAAAAGTTTTGCTTTGATTTTCGGGGAGGAGCCTTTTTGGTAGTTGTTGCAAGAGGTCCTTGAGATGAGCGTTCGACTCCCGTCTTGCAATATCTTCTTATGTGCCCTGAAACACCACAACGAAAACATACCTTAGATCTTGACGATCCCAAAGAGGGATGAAGTAGGTTTGTTGTCGTTGTTTGTCTTGAATTCCGGTGTAGGAGGAGGAGATACCGACTGAGGCACAAAAACTGTCTCACTCGAACTTGGACTGTTTCCAGTTTGAGTGTATCCGAGGCCGAACCGATTTGATTGACCAAGACCAAGAAGTCTATCCAACTTACTCCTTCCTAAAGAGAATCGCTGTAAGTCATTCTTGAGTTGGAAAATGGTCTTTGTCATTTCCAGGTTATCCTGTCGAGCCTCGTTGTAGAGCTTTGAGAAGTGATTCGCGTTATCCACCAGATTTGTATGTTCCTTCTCAAGTTGCTCATTGGACTCTTGAAGGGAAACATTTGCCTTTATCAGGTTTTCCCTTTCCACTTCAAGAACGTTTGAGAGAGAAGTCGCTCTTTTTGCTTCTTCTTCGAGATCATGCACTCTCCCTCTCAAACTCTTGTTTTGCTTAGCCACTTTCTTTGAATCCCTCAAAAGTCTGTGGTAGGCTAGAGCAAAATCTTCACCTTCCGAATCATCCGATTCATTGTCCGTTGCATTCTTTTCAACAGTGGAGTTGGACAACGACTCGGATGTACTTGCCATAAAGCACATGAAGGGTGAAGATACGGACGCGTGAAATGCGGTGGAGCTCTTTTCTTCATCACTCGAAGACGACTCATTTGACGTTGAGTTGTCATCCCAGGTGATGACTTGCATCGCCTTCTTCTTTGCCGGATACTTGTTAGGACACTCCGTTGCAATGTGGCCGTAGCCTCGACATTTGAAGCATTGTAGTTGTCCCTCTGAACTTTTCTTATCCTTTGAGAAGTTCTCTTGCTTTCTTGACTTATAACTTGCAGTACCCTTGCCTTTGTTCGACTTTCCGAAGAATGGAGATTTACTTGAATTACCCCTTCGAAAGTTGCGGCAAAACTTCCTTGTCAAGAGAGCGAGCTGCTTCTCAAATTCCTCCATAGAAAGGTTCTCGTCATCGTCTGAGGAGGATGTATCCGCGTCTTCTTCCTTAGTTGTTTTCAACGCATAACCTGAAGACTTAGAAGTGGATGCCTTTCCAGAAGAATTGTTAGTAGTAAATGTCATTTCATAAGTTTGTAATGAACCAACTAATTCTTCTACACGTATTTCGTCCGGGTGTTTAATAGTTTCAATGGCAGTAACCTTTGGGCGAAATCGTTCAGGAAGAGTTCTTAAGATCTTTCTTACAATCTTAAATTCTGGAATCTTCTCTCCCAGATTAGCACATGAGTTTACGATGTCTTGCAATCGTGTATAGTAGTCCATGAAAGATTCATTTTCTGCCATTAAGATAGAGTCAAACTTGCTCGTAAGCATTTGCAGTTTCTGAATCTTCACGAGGTTAGTTCCCTCATGTGTAACCTGAAGAACATCCCAGATTTCTTTCGCAGTCTCACATGCCGAGACGCGAGAGAATTCAGTTTGAGATAAGGCATTAAAGATAGCATTAATTCCCTTGCCATTGTAAGAAGATGAATCTAACTCTTCCTTGGTCCATTTCGACCTAGGTTTTAAGGTGCGAACATCACCAATAAATTCAGTTGGATTAGACCATCCTAATTCAATTGATTGCCACACCCGTTCGTCGATGGAAATTAAAAAGGCTTTCATCCGTACTTTCCAGTACGCATAGTTTGTTCCATCGAAGAACGGGGGTCGGTTGATGTTTCCACCTTCAACCATTGTTTACAACCCTATTCCCGCTCTGATACCACCTGTTGGGTTATATGTAATAAGGATCTAAATAGGGGAAAAAAACACCTAGAGGGGGGTGAATAGGTGTAAACGTATAAACACTCAAAAAATCGTTGCGATAAAAACCCAATGCGGAAATAAAAATAATACGCAAGATTTTTACGTGGAAAACTCCATCACCGGAGTAAAAAACCACGGGACCGATAACACGGCAGAAATCCACTAGAATTAAAACACATACAAGGTGATTTACCGTACACACTTACGACTCAACCTTTTCCATACGCTCCTAGAGGATCTTCTCCGCTCGCTCCGCGACGCTTCTCGAATCCACGATCTGCGCCCAACGCCGAATCCACGGCGTCCAACGTCGAATCCACGACGTCCGACCGAATCTACGGTCTTCACCCAATAGCACCCTTCGAATCCACGAACGTGCCTCGCTCCGAATCCACGAGAGCGGTTGAACCTTGAATCCACAAGGACACGCGAATCCACGCGCCGATTTTTGGGGTAAATCGTTGTTTTTTGGGTGGTGATGATCCGCCGAATACTTAGATCAAAGATAGATCGGAAATACCATCTAAGTATTCATTAGTTTGATTCAACTCAAGATGTGAGTATGAAAACCTAGAATCAAACTAATCAATATAGATGAAGAAACATAGAGTGTTCTCTAATGATTTCCTTTCTTCTCTATATGTGGATCTAGAGCCGTAAAAGATGATATATGAAAATGACGGCTATTTTCCTTTTTTTCGGCTTACCCTAGGAAATGAATCATAGGGTCTATTTATAGGTTAGAAACCCTAGGAAGGAGATAAGAATCAAAAACCTAACATTTCTGGAAATTTTACGGACGGCGATCCGGATCGGATTAGCTGTGATCCGGATCGTCGTAACGAGTCAGGTAATTCCAGAAAAACGAAGGTTCGGGATCCGGATCGAAGTGCTCGATCCGGATCGTTCATACAGTTCACCAAACATCAACGTTCGGGATCCGGATTGCGAAGCCTGATCCGGATCGTTCAAGGAAGATGGTAAACTCAGTGTTCGGGATCCGGATCAAGAGAGGCTACGATCCGGATTGAACTGGTGTATGAACAAACCACCTTCGGGATCCGGATCGAACAACCTGATCCGGATCCTGAACATGTCCCAAGTCCAGTTTTTGATTTTTATGCAATGAAAGATTCTTCCAAGTGTTTCTACACTACAAGAAGTATTCGGATCACACAAAATCTTAGGTTAAACATACCTGATCCTTTTGAATTCTTCTTTCTTGAGATTGAGTTAAATGATCCAACTTTCTTCACCTTCAATCTTCAAGACTTGAGACTTTCACGAAACTACGCCAACTCAAATTCCGTAACACTCCATTGCATACTTGGATTGACTCAAGTGAATACCTTCATCATTTTGTTTAATTTGCAATCCAAGGAAATAAGTCAATTCGCCCATCATGGACATCTCAAATTCGCTTTCCATGGTCTCCGCAAATTTAGAAGCATCATTATCTCTTGTTGCGCCAAATACAATGTCATCGACATAGATTTGTGCTACAATGAAATTGCTTTGATAATGCTTCACAAAGAGAGTCCTGTCAGCTCCCCCTCGAGTATAGCCCTTTTCCAAAAGGTGCTTTGTCAACCTTTCGTACCATGCTCGCTGTGCTTGTTTTAGACCGTAAAGAGCATTTTTCAAACGAAAAACATGGTTAGGTTGTTTATGGTCTACAAAACCTTTCGGTTGAGCCACATAAACTTCCTCATTTAAAAACCCATTTAGAAACGCGCTCTTAACGTCCATTTGAAATAATTTGATTTTAAAATGACAAGCAATAGCAAATAGTATACGAATGGACTCGAGTCTAGCTACAGGGGCGAATGTTTCATCAAAGTCTATACCTTCTACTTGAGAGTAGCCTTGAGCAACTAATCGTGCCTTATTCCTGATGATAGTACCATCCTCATTTTTCTTGTTCTTGAAAATCCATTTGGTACCTATCACATTATGTTGCTTTGGAGGCTTCGTTAATTCGCAGACTTTGTTTCGCTCAAATTGATGGAGCTCTTCCTGCATTGCTTTAATCCAGTAGTCATCCTGAAGAGCTTCATCTATGTTCTTTGGTTCGATTAAAGATACGCAGCAAGCGAATCCACAAACCAACTGCCTCCGAGTTCTAACTCCTTCATGTGGATCTCTAATAATATTCGATTCCGGATGATCCTTGGAGATTCGTAGCGTTTGTTGAAACGGAGTACTTGGAGGTATATGAGATGATTCCTGCACATCAGATAAACTTGAAGAACCATTAGATGCATCATTAATATTGGAAGTATTATTATGAGAAGATGCAATGGCAGGTGAATCATCATCTAGAGAGATATCGAGGGTAGATTTTCCAGATTCAAAGTGAAAAGCTTCATCTACTTTAACATTTATAGATTCTACGATCGTCTTAGATTCCAAGTTAAATACTCGATATGCTCTACTATTTGTAGAATACCCCAAGAATATCCCTTCGTCACTTCGAGAGTCAAACTTTCCAAGATTTTCACGGTCACGTAAAATGTAACACCGACTCCCGAAGATGGGAAAATATTTGATGTTGGGTTTTCTACCACACCATAGTTCATATGGTGTATTTAACGTTCCCGGGCGCAAATAAACTCGATTAATTACATAGATTGCAGTGTTCACAGCTTCAGCCCAAAAATGTAGCGGTAAATTCCGGCTGTGAAGCATAACACGTGCCATCTCTTGAACAACCCTGTTTTTGCGCTCGACAACACCATTCTGTTGAGGTGTATAGGGTGCCGAGAATTCATGCTTAATACCGTTTGAAGTGCAAAAGTCAATGAATTTAGAGTTAACGAATTCTCCACCTCTATCACTTCTAACACGAATGATCTTTTCATTCTTTTCAATCATAATACGAAGGCAAATCTCGTGAAAAGAATCAAAAGTATCAGCTTTCTCTTTTAAAAATGCTACCCAAGAATACCGAGAGAAATCATCAATCATCAAGAAAATATACCATTTACCTCCCAAAGATGGTTGACGAGTTGGCCCCATTAAATCCATGTGTAAAAGTTCCAAAGGCCGTTTTGTACCAACGTGGTTCAAGTTCTTGTGTGCAGTCCTGGACTGTTTTCCCTTTTGGCAACCACCACACACAATGTTTTGTTTAAATAAAAGTTTTGGAACCCCCTTGACCACGTCCTTGTTTGAAATTCTAACAAGTTCCTTAAAATTTATGTGACCTAGCCTTTCATGCCAAAGAGTTTCATTATTCAAAGAGGCTAAGTTACAATTTTCAGAAGTTTTACTAGGAACAACATAACAATTGTTTTCAGATCTAACCCCTTTTAAAAAGAAGACATGGTCCTTATCAGTTACAACACATTCAACAGATGAAAAGTTAACTGAAAAACCATTGTCGCAAAGTTGACTTATGCTTATGAGGTTAGTCTTAAGACCATCAACAAATAACACATTATTTAGAACCGGACCATCTGGAATAGCTACTGTTCCTTTTCCAACAATTTTTGGAAGATCGACCGTCTCCGAAAACAACGAGTCCTCCGGAGATTTTCTCAAGATTTTGAAAACTATTTTTGTCACCGGTCATGTGACGGGAACACCCGCTATCCAGATACCAAGACGAACTATCATATGCATGCAAGGAAACATTAGTAACAAGACAAGGATAAATTTCACCTTTGCGCACCCAAACCTTTTTGGAGTGCGTCGGTAATGGTCGTGAGGTTATTCTCCTAGGTGAAAGCGTCTTGTCAGATCGATTGCCGCTCCTTGATGATGTCGTCTTGCGCGGTGAACTACCAAGGCTCTTTTCATTTGAAAAGTTTTGCTTTGAATTCCGGGGAGGCGCCCTTTTGGTAGTCGTTGCAAGAAGTGCTTGAGTTGAGCGTTTGGCTCCCATCTTGCAATTTCTCCTTATGTGCCCTAAAATGCCACAACGAAAACATACCTCAGTACTTGACGATCCCGAGGAGGATGAAGTAGGCTTGTTGTCGTTGCTTGTCGTTAGTTGCGGTGTCGGAGGAGGAGATACCGACTGAGGCACAAAAACTGTCCCACTCGAACTTGGACTGTTTTCAGTTCGAGTGTACCCGAGGCCGAACCGATTTGACTGACCAAGACCAAGAAGCTTATCCAACTTACTCCTTCCAGAAGAGAATCACTGCAAGTCATCCTTGAGTTGGAAGATGGTCTTTGTCATTTCCAGGTTATTCTGTCGAGCCTCGTTGTAGAGCTTTGAGAAGTGATCCGCTTTATCCACCAGTTTTGTATGTTCCTTCTCAAAAAGCTCATTGGACTCTTGAAGGGAAACATTTGCTTTTATCAGATTTTCCCTTTCCACTTCAAGAGCGTTTGAGAGAGAAGTTGCCCTTTTTGCTTCTTCTTCGAGATCATGCAATCTCCCTCTCAAACTCTTGTTTTGCTTAGCCACTTTCTTTGAATCCCTCAAAAGTCTGTGGTAGGCTAAAGCAAAATTTTCACCTTCCGAATCATCCGATTCGTTGTCCGTTGCATTCTTTTCAACAGTGGAGTTGGACAATGACTCGGATGTACTTGCCATAAAGCACATGAAGGGTGAAGATGTGGACGCGTGGAATGCCGTGGTGCTCTTTTCTTCATCACTTGAAGACGACTCATTTGACGTTGAGTTGTCATCCCAAGTGACGACTTGCATCGCCTTCTTCTTTGCCGGATACTTGTTGGGACACTCCGTTGCAATGTGGCCGTAGCCTCGACATTTGAAGCATTGTAGTTGTCCCTCTGAACTTTTCTTATCCTTTGAGAAGTTCTCTTGCTTTCTTGACTTGTAACTTGAAGTACCCTTGCCTTTGTTCGACTTTCCGAAGGATGGAGATTTACTTGAATTACCCCTTCGAAAGTTGCGGCGAAACTTCCTTGTCAAGAGAGCGAGCTGCTTCTCAAATTCCTCCATAGAAAGGTTCTCGTCATCGTCTGAGGAGGATGTATCCGCGTCTTCTTCCTTAGTTGTTTTCGACGCATAACCTGAAGACTTAGAAGAGGATGCTTTTTTCAGAAGAATTGTTAGTAGTAAATGTCATTTCATATGTTTGTAATGAACCAACTAATTCTTCTACACGCATTTCGTCCGGGTGTTTAATAGTTTCAATGGCTGTAACCTTTGGGCGAAAACGTTCAGGAAGAGTTCTTAAGATCTTTCTTACAACCTTAAATTCTGGAATCTTCTCTCCCAGGTTAGCACATGAGTTTACGATGTCTTGCAATCGTGTATAGTAGTCCGTGAAAGATTCATTTTCTGCCATCAAGATAGAGTCAAACTTGCTCGTAAGCATTTGCAGTTTCTGAATCTTCACGAGGTTAGTTCCCTCATGTGTAACCTGAAGAACATCCCAGATTTCTTTCGCAGTCTCACATGCCGAGACGCGAGAGAATTCAGTTTGAGATAAGGCATTAAAAATAGCATTAATTCCCTTGCCATTGTAAGAAGATGAATCTAACTCTTCCTTGGTCCATTTCGACCTAGGTTTTAAGGTGCGAACATCAGAGATAATTTCAGTTGGATTAGTCCATCCTAATTCAATTGATTGCCACACCCTATCGTCGATGGAAATTAAAAAGGCTTTCATCCGTACTTTCCAGTACGCATAATTTGTTCCATCAAAGAAAGGGGGTCGATTGATGTTTCCACCTTCAACCATTGTTTACATCCCTATTCCCGCTCCGATACCACTTGTTGGGTTATATGTAATATAGATCTAAATAGGGGAAAAAACACCTAGAGGGGGGTGAATAGGTGTAAACGTATAAACACTCAAAAATCGTTGCGATAAAAAACCCAATGCGGAAATAAAAATAACACGCAAGATTTTTACGTGGAAAACTCCATCACCGGAGTAAAAAACCACGGGACCGATAACACGGCGAAATCCACTAGAATTAAAACACGTACAAGGTGATTTACCGTACACACTTACGACTCAACCTTTTCCATACGCTCCTAGAGGATCTTCTCCGCTCGCTCCACGACGCTTCTCGAATCCACGATCTGCGCCCAACGCCGAATCCACGGCGTCCAACGTCGAATCCACGACGTCCGACCGAATCCACGGTCTTCACCCAGTAGCACCCTTCGAATCCACGAACGTGCCTCGCTCCGAATCCACGAGAGCGGTTGAACCTTGAATCCACAAGGACACGCGAATCCACGCGCCGATTTTGGGGTAAATCGTTATTTTTGGGTGGTGATGATCCGCCGAATACTTAGATCAAAGATAGATCGGAAATACCATCTAAGTATTCATTAGTTTGATTCAACTCAAGATGTGAGTATGAAAACCTAGAATCAAACTAATCAATATAGATGAAGAAACATAGAGTATTCTCTAATGATTTCCTTTCTTCTCTATATGTGGATCTAGGGCCGTATAAGATGATATATGAATATGACGGCTCTATGTGGAATATCTGGATTAACCCTAGAAAAAGAGTCATAGGGTCTATTTATAGGTTAGAAACATTTGGAAGGAGATAAGAATCAAAAACCTAACATTTCTGGAATTTTAACGGACGGCGATCCGGATCGGATTTGGGCGATCCGGATTGCAGTAGCAAGAAAGACGGTTTCCAGAAAAACAATCGTTCGGGATCCGGATCGGAATGCCTGATCCGGATCGTTCATACAATTCAGAAAACTCAACGTTCGGGATCCGGATCGTGAGATGCTGCGATCCGGATTGAAGTAATGTATGAAACAACAACCTTCGGGATCCGGATCGCTGGCTCTGATCCGGATCCTGAACATGTCCGAACACCAGTTTTTGATTTTTATGCAATTAAAAATTCTTCCAGGTGTTTCTACACTACAAGAAGTATTCGGATCACCAAGAATCTTTAGTTAAACATACCTGATCCTTTTGAATTCTTCTTTCTTGAGATTGAGTTAAATGATCCAACTTTCTTCACCTTCAATCTTCAAGACTTGAACCTTTCACGAAACTACGCCAACTCAAATTCCGTAACAGGAGGAGCTCGGGAAAAGGGGCAAAAATGCTCAGCAAGCAGCCTATTTATAGGCCCAGCCCGAAAATCCACCCTTTGGACTTTTGGCCCAAACTTTCGGGCGCCCGGTACTTCCGGGCTGCTACAGTAACGGGCCCGACCCGTTACTGTTCACGCCCGGAAATCTCCCAGGCCGCCACGTGTGCACCCAAACAGCAAACAGCTGTTTGGGCCAACAGCCATGCGCCACGTGGCCGAATCCCGTGCCGACACGTGGCGCCCACGCCGGGAGCCGCGGGTCAGCGCGCCCACGCCGCGCCCCACGTGCGCCCACGCGCGCCTGTCAGGCACGTAGCCCGAGGTACCTGCTCCCCGCACCGTGGACCGCGCGCACAACACCACCCAATCACGTTCTGCCACGTGTCCACCCCCGGTCCACCGTGCACCCGCGCCTTTCCCGTGGACCGCGCCCACTGCGCTCGCCAACCGGGTGCCGCCACATGGCCAACGCCCGGGTGCACGCCTCCGCGGTGGACTGGGCACCAACGCCGCCGCCAACCGCCGCGCTCCGCCGTCCGCCGCCGCCGCCGCCGCCGCCGGCGCTTTCCGGCCACCGGAATAGTACCAAATCACCTCGAAATCCGTGTTTTCGCGTCCGGGTTCCGAAAAATTCAAGTAAATAGTCCATTCCGCTCGTTTTCGCGCGCTGAATCCAAATCCGAGGTCCGTTCGACCAAATTCCACTTCTAAAATTTCCCGAAAATTCCCGAAAAAGTAAACTTGATCCATTTTTCACGCCGGGTCAAATCCTTGGTTCCAATAAGCGCGCAAAAACCTCAATCGCCCCGAATGGGCTTCCTGATAAGCAAACAAGCTCCAATTTCACCAGAAAATTCAATTCTTGGGCCCGACACGCGCACACACACTCCCAGAAGCCACTAATCCATCAATAAATCCTTAAGTGGGGATTCTGGTCCTCACACTAGATCTTTGTTTCCATTTAATCTCTTCCTGTAAACAGAGTTCTTCATAACGACCTTTAAGAAGAGGCCTTAGGGCACTTTCCACCTGAGTGAGCCGTCTACTCTCTTCCGCCTTGCCTAGCCAGTCAATCCATTTCAAGCAGAGAGCAGCCTGTTTCTTAATCCTCGATGCTAACCCAGAACTCCAGGAACGAAGAGCCATTTGGACCCTAGCCACTTTAGAAGAGAAGGGACACTCAATATGGACGTCACTCGAAGAAGGAGACCAAGCATTACTAATCACAACGGAAATGCCCGAATACCAGAGCCAGAAGGACTCAAACCGAAAGAGCTGCGGAGAGGGGATAACCGAGAAAGCCGAAAGCAACAAAGGGGAATGATCGGACCTAGGACGCGGCAGAGCCCGGAGGGTGGAGCGAGGAAAGAAAACATGCCAATCCTGCGAAACGAAAGCCCTATCCAACCGCTCAAGGGTGGGCAAGCGTTTACCATTGGACCAGGTGAACGACTTGTTGAGCAGTGGAAGATCAAAAAGTCCAAGGTCGCGAATAACATCCCTAAAAGCCAAAGAATCCGACAAGCTTGAGAGGGGGCCATTTTTATCCCGGAAAGAAAGAAGAACATTAAAGTCACCAATAACAGTCCAGATGCCCGCCAACAGAGTACCAATATAGCGGAGTTCAAGGAAAAAAGCAGGCTTAAGCGCGTCACAGGTGGGACCGTAGATATTGGAGATAGTGAAGCAGCACCCATCTGCCTTTCTTTTCAAGACAACACTGAGCGTGAATTGGCCCGCCCATTCCTTCACACACTAAAAAAGAAAGGGGTTCCAGGCAGTAAGAAGGCCACCCTTAGTACCCACTGCATCTAGAGTGCGGAACTCTCCAAGATGAAACCCACAGAAGGAGAAGAACTTAGAAGGGGGCGTAGACGCCAGCTTGGTTTCTTGGAGACAAACCACACAACATTTGCTGAGCCTGATGAATGATTTGACCAAAGTACACTTAGCAGGATCGTTAAGGCCCCTAATATTCCAAGACAAGAACTTGAACGTTCTATTCCTTGCCATGAGGGAAACAACAGTACGCAAACACCCAATCCAGCAGAGGCCGCGACTACAGACCCTCCGTGACGCCCCCCGGAAGAGCGTCTAAAGCAACAGACGCTGGGTGGAGAGGTAAACCTTCCGCACCCACAACTACTACCCCGCAAGCAGCCTTAATCAGATGAACTTTCTCCAACGTAAGCGGGTTCTTCAAATCCAACCTAGGCGAGGTAACATCTTCAAACCTCGAAGTACCATCAGCAGTAGCCACCTGCGAACAGGGTGCCTCCAGTCCCCCCGAAGGTAGAGCAGACGAGGAAGAGGAGGAGGTGGCGGCACGGGGTGCTTTAGAAGCAAATCTCACCATCCTAAGTTTCTTGCACATAAGGTCTTGGGCGCGATTGAGCGACGACTTTTTATCCCCCCTGAGCTTGGCAGCCAGACGCGTGCTACGCCTATGAGCAAGATGATTGCCATGGACGGGGAGGTCGAAACTATTTGCCAGAGACAGGGCTTTCTTGGTCTTATCAAAAGCCAAAGCAGGACGCCCCAATAGTTGTCCCGAAGAAAGGCAGGTGGACGACTCACAGTCCTTCACCGGAGGGAGGAAAGAGACCGCAGGAGGAGATAAAGCGGCCCGCAGAAGCGGCACCTGGAGCACACCAGTGATCGGAACCCGAGCCTTAAAACTTTAATTTTTAATCAGGGTTCAAATACGAATTAAACTTTTTTAATATAAAATTTAAATTTGCATATTGTTTACAACTTATGAATTTAAATATGAATTTATGACTTAAACATAAAGTTTGAAATTTACATGAGACTAAAATTTTATAATATAAATTCATAATGTAAAATTGGACATACAATGTAAATTTGAACATCTAAGTTGAAACTCAAAACTAAAATCAAAATTTAAAATTAAACTTATATTTGAATTTAAATTTAAAAGCCGCTCGAGAAAATTTTAGCATACTAATTTTCATGAAAAACTTTATTTTAAAATTAGACCTCTTAAAATTTTATTTGCTTGGCGGTGAACCATTCATAGTTCACGGTCTTTATAAAATTTTGATAATATTATAAAGGCGGTAAATTGTTTACTATTTTTGAAATCGATGTACAGTTCCCTGCCTTTATATATTTATATATGCTTGGCCGCTTTTAGGCTATGTTTTGTTTTGGGATTAGGTTTTGTTTTGTTTGGAATTGGAAGGAGAACTATTTTATTTGGGATTGCTGTAGTAATAGTAAAAATTAAATGAATAGAATTTGAAAAAAATATATAATTTCTGAAATTTTGGGAGATTTAAAATTCAAAAATTTAAAATTCTATTTGGTTTTCGCGAAGAAACGTTTAACCAAACGAAATGAGGTTTGATTCTGACGAAACAAAATCGCTACCTGATCAGCCTCGTCAAGCTAAACGTTGTGATGGAGTCCGATTTTGAATTCGGCGAACCAAAATCAACGAAAAATAAGAAAAAAAGCAATTATTAGTATTTTTTTATGGAAAACATGCGGTATTTTATGCGTTGAATTGCGTGAAACTTGGCAAGGAGGTACATATGTGCAAAATACACGTGTGGTGAGGGTCCTAGTTAAAAATAATGACTAAAAAGGGACTTGTGTGCATTTATTTCTATGTGTATATAGGTGTTGGATGTTTAAGGTTTGGGAAACCCTAGGTTCTCTTCCTCTTCACCATAGCCGCCACCGTCCTTCCCTCCTGCACCGCCGGCGTCGATCCCTAGCCTCCAGCAAGCTAGCTCCGGTCGCCGTTGTCATGCCCTGAGTTCGAAACTGCGACCCAGGCCCTCCAACAAATCCGCCGCCGGCCCATACGGGAAGCCCCGTATAGATGAAGCGACTAACCTGCAAAAGATAATACTAACCACTATATAGATATCAGAGCGGAAAAGTAGACTGCAGAAATAGAAATAAAAATAAATACAACTCCAAATAGTATATATCAGGTCCTCACAATACAAATGTCTCTCCAAAATAAAACTCTCAACTCAAGTAAGATAAATACGAGATATCTCCAAACCACTGATAGTACTGGAAAGATCACCAAAAGGGGTACATCTACTCTCTCTGCTGGAAACGGGTAGGGATCTAACTCGCGACTCTCTTACCTCGGTCAGATGTGTGGGTTATGTTAATATGGATCTGAATAGGAGAAAAACCACCTAGAGGGGGGGGGGGGGGGTGAATAGGTGTAAACAATAAACACACCAAATCGTTGCATAAAAAATAACCCAATGCGAAAAATAAATAAAGTACGCAAGATTTACGTGGAAAACTCCATCACAGGAGTAAAAGACCATGGGACCGATAACACGGCGAAATCCACTAAGATTAAACATGTACAAGGTGATTTACCGTAACCCTATGACTCAAACCTTTTCCATACGCTCCTAGTTGATCTTCTCCGCTCGCTCCACAACGCTCCTCGAATCCACGATTTGCGTCCAACTTCGAATCCACGAAGTCCAACGTCGAATCCACGACATCCAACCGAATCCACGGTCTTCACCAAAGTAGCACGTATCGATCACACGAACGTACCTCGCTCCGAATCCACGAGAGCGGCAGCACCTTGAATCCACAAGGCCACGCGAATCCACTCGCCGATTTTGGGAAATCGTTGTTTTTGTTGGTGATGATAATCCACCGAATACTTACATCAAAGATAGATAAGAAAAGACCATCTAAGTATTCTTCAATTTGATTCTACAAGAAATAGGAGTTTGAAAACCCTAGAATCAAATTGAACGATATAGACGAAGAAACATAGATTAGATCATGTTTTCCTTTCTTCTCTATATATGTGGATTTTTCCATTTTTGGATTACCCCAAAAGATGAATGATAGGGTCTATTTATAGGTTAGAAACCTTTAGAAAGAGATAAGCATAAAAAACTACCTTATCTGGAATTTTTTCGCTCGGCGGTCCGGACTGGATTAAATTTGATCCGGACTATTGTCTTTAGACATAGCTTTTCCAGAAAAACAAGTTCGGGGTCCGGACTGGAATTTCCTGATCCGGACTGTTCATGCGATTTCAGGAAACACATAGTTCGGGGTCTGGATTGAGAAGAGGCTGTTCCGGACTGGAATTCCGCATGAACTAAACTATGTTCGGGGTCCGGACTGGAATGGTTTGATCCGGATTCTGAACATCCAACTTGTCCAGTTTTTGATTTTTATGCAATGAAAATTCTTCCAAGTGTTTCTAAACTACAAGAATGTATTCGGATCACCAAAATTTTTTAGTTAAACGTACCTGATCCTTTTGAATTCATTCTTCTTGAGATTGATGTATATGATCCACAATTCTTCATCTTTAATCTTCAAGACTTAAAATACTTCACGAAATACGCCAACACAAAATCCTTAACAATCTCCTCCTTTGGCGGTTTCGTGACAAAACAAAAATCCACTTAAAAAATTCAAAGAGATATTTTTGTTGCTATAACCATACAACAAAAATTTACATGTATGATCCAAATAAACTGAATACAAGAGATAAACTCCTAAAACAAACTCTAGACTTAGACGTTTGTACTCTCTGCAAAAGAAATAATTCTTGACAAAAGAAATCGTTAGATACCTCAAGAATTTAAACATTCAATAAACAATCAGAGAAATAGAGTTTATACTCACCATGACATTAAATATCAGATATGTATGAGAATAAGCAATCACGGATTCACATATTATCTAATCCTTAAAAGTTCAAATGTCATATCAAGATTCTAACAAGTTCACAAAATGTCAGTTATCAAACAGCTTGTTAGTAATATTACATGTCCAAATAGTTAGTCAAATAGTTAGTAATGGCATGTATCCAACTTACCTTTAACTTATCTTCAAAGTTCAATGTTCAAGTGTTTCAAGTTCTCCAAACTTTCAAGTTCAAGTGTTTCAAGTGCCTCTCCCCCTTTTTGTCATAGAAAGTCAGCCAAAATTAAAAAGAAGGGAGTGGAAAGTTTGTAAAAACTAAGAACTTAAAATAAAAACCTGCAAAAGAAGGCATTAGAACAACAAAAACAGAAAATGATAAAGTCAGTCGGAGTCGTTGTCATCAGAGCTGCTACAACCCAGTTTGTTGAAAATCTTCTTCACCAATTTGGCAAGAGATTTGTATTTCCTTTTCAAGTCACCTTGGGCGGTAGAAATATGATCCATGTCTGTAGAGATCTTAGTGATTTCGTTTGACATGCGCTCTTGTTCCGACGAAAGACGTTGTTGTTCGCGGTAAATTGACGTTACAGAGGCGTCATTGTAGAGCACCGGATTTTGGATTGAGCACACCGACTCCACAGTTGAGCTTTTTGAGTGGAAAAAGCTTTGGACATGTGTATTTTCAGATTACAGCGGAGTACGGGAGGTTTCGGACTGAGGCGGAGGCCCCGAAGGTGAAAAGTGAGTTGGAATTGGCAATTAAAGGATTATTTAATTAATTTATTTATTTTGATTAATTGTTGTTGCTTTCAGCTTGTGTTGTAGGGGAAAAGAAAAGAAAGGAAATGAAAAGAAATGAAGGAGGAGTGAAAGTGAGGGATTATTTTGGATAATTTAATTAAAGATAATTAAACCCTTGCCAGCTGCCAAGCACCATTCTTAAATTAAGCCCCTTAATTAAGCCTTGCCATATCCATTGCCTTCTTATCTGCAAGCAGAGAAAGAGTGAAAGTGTAGAGAAGAGAAGGAAAAGAGAAGGAGTGAGTGAAGGTACACTTGTCCTGGGTGTTGTCCCTTGCTCGAAGCCGAGAGAAGCCGAGCGGAACGCGCGCGACGGGCTTCATCAAGGTATGTGGCTTTGTAGTTTTTTTTTAGAGAGAGCTTGGGATTTTTTTTTTTTATTTTTGAGTTTGGTTTTTGGATTTAAGGTTGGAGATGTTGATGGCTGTGTGAGGGTGGACTTGCTGTCCACGTGTGGAGGACCGGCCGCAGCTGGGGTGTTGGGTTATATGAAATATAGATCTAAATAGGGGAAAAAACACCTAGAGGGGGGTGAATAGGTGTAAACAATAAACACTCAAAAAATCATTGCTCAATAAAACCCAATGCGGAAATAAAAATGAACACGCAAGATTTTTACGTGGAAAAACTCCAAACCGGAGTAAAAAACCACGGGACCGATAACACGGTGAAATCCACTAGAATTGACACACGTACAAGGTGATTTAACGTACTCACAGACGACTCAACCTTTTACCATACGCTCCTAGTTGATCTTCTCCGCTCGTTCCGCAACGCGTCTTGAATCCACGATCTGCGTCCAACGCCGAATCCACGGCGTCCAACGTCGAGTCCACGACGTCCGGCCGAATCCACGGTCTTCACCCAGTAGCACGCTTCGAATCCACAAACGTACCTCGCTCCGAATCCACCAGAGCGGTTGAACCTTGAATCCACAAGGACACGCGAGTCCACGCGCCGATTTTGGGGGAATCGTTGTTTTTGGGTGGTGATGATCCGCCGAATACTTAGATCAAAGATAGATAGGAAATACCATCTAAGTATTCATTAGTTTGATTCAACTCAAGATGTGAGTATGAAAACCTAGAATCAAACTAATCAATATAGATGAAGAAACATAGAGTAATATCTAATGATTTCCTTTCTTCTCTATATGTGGATCTTAGGCCGTATAGAATGATATTTGAATATGACGGCTATTTTTCTTTTATCGGCCTTTTTTTGGATTAACCCTAGAAAAAGAATCATAGGGTCTATTTATAGGTTAGAAACCCTAGGAAGGAGATAAGAATCAAAAACCTACCATTTCTGGAATTTTTACGGACGGCGATCCGGATCGGATTTGGGCGATCCGGATTGCAGTAGCAAGAAAGACGGTTTCCAGAAAAACGATGGTTCGGGATCCGGATCGAAATGGCTGATCCGGATCGTTCATACAGTTTCACCAAACATCAACGTTCGGGATCCGGATTGCAAATCCTGATCCGGATCGTGCAAGTAAAAAGGTAAAACTAGTGTTCGGGATCCGGATCATGGGATGCTGCGATCCGGATTGAACCAGTGTATGAACGAACACCCTTCGGGATCCGGATTGGAATATCTGATCCGGATCCTGAACATGTCCCATGTCCAGTTTTTTGATTTTTATGCAATAAAAAATTCTTCCAGGTGTTTCTACACTACAAGAAGTATTCGGATCACCAAAAATCTTTAGTTAAACATACCTGATCCTTTTGAATTCTTCTTTCTTGAGATTGACTTAAATGATCCAACCTTCTTCACCTTCAATCTTCAAGACTTGAACCTTTCACGAAATTACGCCAACTCAAATTCCGTAACAATCTCCCCCTTTGGCGGTTTCGTGACAAAACACAGATCCACTAAAGAAAATTCAAAAAGATATTTTTGTTGCTATCACCATACAACAAAAATTTACAATGGAGATCCAAAAATTTTAAAAACATGAGATAAACTCCTAAAACAGACTCTAGACTTAGACATCTGTACTCTCTGCACAAAGAAATCATTCTTGACAAAAAGAATCGTTAGATACCTCAAGAATTGAAACATACAAAACCAAGTACAGAGATAGAGTTTATCTGATCATCATGACATTTGAGAATTCAGATATGTAAAAGAATCATAGTCAAAAACCAACATATCTTCTATGCATTAAAAAAAAACAAATGTCACAAAGTGTTAGTCCAACATCAACTTGTTAGTCATATTACATGCCCAAATAGTAAGTCGAATAGTTAGTAGAGACATGCACACAAATCACAAGATAAAAACCAAAGTTGAAGTTGAAATGATACTTACCTTGATGTTCACACATTCACACAGTTTTCACATCATCATTGTTCAAGTTCATCATTGTTCAAGTTCTCTCTAAACTCTCTCCCCCTTTTTGTCACAAACAAAGCCAAATATACAACATTTAAGGAGAGTTAAATAATTCAAAATAAAGAAAAATGAGAGCTGAATAACATAAATGCAAAAACTTAAAAGCCTGCAAAAGAAAGATTAGAAACAAAAACTTTATGCAGAGTCGTCGGAGCTGATACACCCAAGCTTCTGAAACATTTTCTTGATCCGTTTGTTCATAGAAGCTTGTTCCTTCTTAACTTCTCTAAGATCTTGGACCATCAAAGCTTGTTCTTTCTTGACTTCTTTGAGATCTTCCTTCATTTCAGCGAACTCAACAGACATGCGTTCTTGTTCGTTGGAGAGTCGCTGTTGTTCTTTAAAGATTGAGCTGACAGAAGCATCATCATTAGAGGTGGATGGAGGTGCCTGTTGTGCTGGTGGAATAGGAGCTGTAGAAGTAGTTGCTTGTGGTCGAGCTCTTTGTCGAATTGGAGGAGATGGAGGATCATCTTGTTTTGTCGATAGAGACTTCACAATTGTTGTCTCATTAATGGTGCCCAAACTGTACATGTAAGAGCTTGCGCTTGTATCAACTTTAAACTTTCTGAGGATGCGCATGATTACCATTGGGTAGGGTAGTCTCTCTGTGGGGTGAGAGTGTTCCACATACCGCGCCATCCTTGACCAAATGAGATAAGGAATATTCAAGTTTGCTCCCATCAATGCGGCCGGGTTTCCAAGAAGATAAAGGAATAACATCCTGTCCCATCGAAGAACCTTCGTATTCATGTTGGGAAGAATGTTGTAGCAGACAATAAAGTTTATATACCGATACTCTGGTCGAAGCTCTTTAGAGAAAACAGAATTTTCGGTTGACAAAGTATTCGGAACACAAATTCCATTAACTACAACTCTCCAGGAGTTGTCGTTGAAGCTTTGAGTTTTTAGGTAATGGAGTCCATCAGCTCTGGCTGTCATACCTAGCACATCTCCAATCAGTTGGGGTGTGACTTTGATTTTGATATTTTTAACCAAAGTGTGAAATTCTCGACGTCCATCATCGTGATCAATTAGACTTGCAGCGTTCTGATAAAACATTCGAACTGAGTGTGGACAGTACCTAGTTGTCTCAGGGAAGTTGCAAATTTGAGCAAGACCAACCTGGTCAAACAGAATCCCAAAGACTGCAGATCGTTCCTTCATTGGTTTGACATTGACATGTCTCTCGCCAATGCATTCCCTCTTCTCAAAATCCTTGATTCTTGCGGAGCTGATGAAGTCTTGTGGAGAAGGCTGTCTAGCAACTGGTTGCTCAATGGAAATTCCTTGAGCACTGCCTCTTTTTCTTGCACCGATTTTTCTTCTTGTCCCAACTGGATTTGGATCCATAGGGGCTTTTCCTTTTTCAGCTGCAGTAGGTTTTGAAGCTTTTGATGTTTCCGCAGGAGCTTTTCCTTTCGAAGCAGTGGGTGTTGTTGCTTCAACTTGAAGCTCATCCCAATCAATTGATTCCGTTTCCGACTCTGTATCGGAATCATCTTTCGCTTTCTTTGCTTTCTTAGCCCTCTTGGGCTTGACAGTGTCCTTGACATGAACCATGGCAGCAAGTAGGAAGATGATCCACGTGATCACCATTTTGATCGTGTCACGCCCCGGGGGTTTTGTTTTAGCGGAAACGATTCGTAAAAGTTGAATATTTGATGTGTAAATTTTTTTTTTTAAAAAGAAGAAACCCCTCTTCCCCGGCACGTGCCCAGACCCGCCACACATACACGGTCACTCTGCAAACGGGCAGAGTCTCCCCTGTACATGCACGGCGTAGCGTTCGGTACATGTTCTAACGTGCGCAACCAATCAATCACAACAATCGTACATAACCAACCAGCATTCTAAACTGATAAAAGAAGATCACATGGCCGATCGTTTTGGAAAGGATAAATCCACAAATTTGAAAGGGCGCCTACCCGGCGCTTACGTTTTGAAAGCTAGTTGTCAAAATCAGCATGAATCCACAAAGTTTGAAAGCGGTGCCCACCCGACACCAAGTTTTTAAAGACGGTTTTCGCAATCCTTTCTTTGGCTTCTGCCTTTTTGGTTTTTAAATGGCCGATAGAAATAAAAGGGAAAAAATATTGTACCAAGGGCACTAAATGTAGCCCGTACCGACATCCATGCCGACCCCACGAGGGTATCGCGAACCACTCACATAACTACAGAGTAATGAAAAGCGAGAATAAAAGAATAAATACAGTCCAGGGTCCCCAGCGACCCAGCTGCTCCTGTCCCGTCCTCACCGCCGCCTACCTCTCTCCCCATCTGGACCCTGTCACGAAGTGGGATGTCAGTGACGCAGAAATAGTAAGGCAGGAGGATATAGTAAAACAAACCGTGAAGACAACTGGAGCAGCCATCCTCCCAAGGAGGAACGGCAACCTGTACACTTGCATCCTGTAATACCCGGGCACGTCGGACAGCTAAACCGACGGCCCGCACCGTACCTGCAGCACCGCGACCGCGCCGGACAACTAAACCGGCGGGTCGCTCCGCTCGCACCTCGGCACCTCAACCCCACAGCTAATAAGGGGCCCCACTACGTCACCTCGTGGGTATACACGGGTCCTACGACCTCTTTTCCAGAAAAGTGCACCCCTCACGGTGGCCAAACCGCGGGTGCACGTGTTGCAGCCTCGAGCACAGTAACCACAATGTATGAGCAATAGTAATGCAGTAATCTCAATGTATATGAAATAGTAAAGCAGTAACCATGATGCAAGAATCAGAATAAGGTAGAGGCGTGTAAACTCATGTTGCCCTACTATTAGCATAGTCGAAGGAAAGACGGTAGCTGAAGCATCAAAACACGAGACTACGTGACTATCAATGTGTAGCAATAATCCGTAGCATCTAGAATAATGATTACTGAAGTGAACGGTAACATATAATATTTGAATTAAAACAATCAATGTGGTTCGGTGCCAATTATCACACTCAACCCGTTAACATGCATAAGCCATCACCCATCAATATTTAACCCCAGTATACTTAGAATTTACCCCGTCCAATATGATAGAGTTAGATGCTAGAACCAAGGAAATAAAACCCACCTGACTGAAGGCCGATCCCGAACTCCCGTTAGACTACCGGGAGGCTGGTGTTGAACTGCTGGGCCCTGAACAGAGACTGTAGTCAGAACTAGACTCACACATACCCATCCTGACAACACAATAGTAACGTGTCTCTAATACGGTTCGATACAGCCGTTTTATCGAACGGAATCCGATACCCGATCAACGAGAGTCTACGGAACTCCAACAAAATGGCTAGCGGGTGTATATGCACTGTTTAAAGACAGCTATCAAGTCCAATTTACAATTTAGTCCAATATGTTTTTAAAATTGCATTATATTCCTTAATTAATTGACTATTTCAGCTTGTTCTTGTAATCCGGGGGTCCAAAATCGACGCCGTAAGTTTCAGCGCGTCCGTTACAACGAGACCCAGGCCGTGCTCACAAGAAATGGGCCGAGACCAAGCCCAATACCAAATTGGCCCATTTCCTTAGGTTCGATTCGCAACTATGCTTAATCCCAATATCTACTTGGTCGATTACAGAGATAACTGAAGCATCATGTACAGGAAGGTAAGTGGAGTTGAGGGCTCACCTGAGACTGGCCGGGAAGTGGCCGGAACAGCGGCCGGAGAGAGGCTGGAACTCGGGCTAGGGCTCGGGTTGGTGTTCTTGGAGCAGCACTGGTCCAGACCTGGAACCAAGGTGAGCATGGGTTAGTGGAGGTCCCCAGGAGGTTTCGGGTCCATGTGGGGTCGAGCCCCGGCGGCCGGAGGCGGCGGCGGCCGGAGGCAAGCCCGATGTGATGCTCTCGGGTGCAACTACGGGAATCCAGAACCCGACGTTAGGCTCTACATGCAAATGCATGGAAGGCATCCCCCAGACCTAAAGACCTTACCTGGGTAGCTTTCCCACTGCGAGAAGCCCCGGCGATCGCCGGAGACCGAGATCTCCCAAGCTCGGTGAAAGAACGAAGCCTCTAATGGCGGAATCCGGCCGGCGAGGCCTGGGCCGGCGCAAGGTGGACCAAAGCTTCCCCTCGGTGTCAGGAGGCTTGGTGCAGTGGTGGCCGGCGTCGGGAGGCCGCGGCGGCGCCGGACGGCGACGGTCGGCAAAGATGCCAATAACCCGATTCCTAGGGCTTTCTCGTTTGGGCTTGATCTTGATCCGATCGGGATACAACTTCGGGGAAGTGTTGCAGTCGCTCAGAGGAGCCGGATCAACGGTTCTGATCTCGATCTGGATGGCCGGAAGGAGCCCGCGCCCGTGATCGGTCTAAAAACGATAATCCGGCGATGATGGTCCCCCGCCGGAGATCGGGACGACGGCGCCGGCTGGGCCTGCACCCGAGAGGTCCTCTCGGTGTCAGCAACACCTTGGTAGAGTCTAGGTGCAAGAATAACAAGAAAAAACCTAAGAGCTTACCTCGCCGGAAAACCAAGAAGAAGGAGGGAACGGCCGCGGCGGCGCGCGGCGGCGGCTGGGTCCGAGGTCACCTTGGCTCGGATGCGGCTTCACGAGGGACCTCACCAGACTGGGTTTTGACCCTCCAAAACCTTCCTGGACACCCTCTCTCCGAGTCGCCCGAATCAAGAGGTGTCTTGATCTTCTTCTTCTCCGGCGACGTGGAGGCGGCGCCGGCGCTAGCTTCGGTTGCGAGGAGCACGCAGAGAGGGGAGGAGGTTTGTTGAGGTGCGGCTAGGGCAGAGCCTAGGCTTAGGTTTCCTTGTGCATGGAAACCCTAGCCGTACCCATGCTTATATATATAGCATTTGCTACAATTGCCATTTAGCCCCTCCAAGTCTTGCCATTTGCTATTAGGTCCCCTACAGTAGCTTTCCTTTGCACTTAAGTCCTTATCCAAGAACTGGCACGAGAAACGAGGCAACTTTAATAGGGTTTTAAGTGTAAATATCCCATTTTTCGCCCTATTTCACGTATTTCGAGGCGATCCGGTCGCCGAAACGGAAAATGGACTGCGCCATGACGTCCGGCTCGACGAGACCTATCAGGTAGTGATCTCAGATTTTTGCGAAACTGCCCGGATAAAATCTCGGTCCATAATAACTGTGTCAAAATACAGTTTTCGCGCTTTTCGAGATTCCAGAGTCGTCAAACAGAATTTTCGACTGCGCCATTACGTTCAGAACATCGAAACGGATCAAAACGACTACCTGAATCACTATGTTCGGGCTCCGAACAGTGAATTAGTCAGCGTTGCAACCGCCGTAGTCCCGAAATTGAGGTTTACTTGTCATCTACAGTGGCCACTTAAGTGACACTGTGCACAGGCACTGTTACAATGGTTGCGTTTATTCACTTGCTTCTTCATGGGTTTCTGGAAGATCCGACCGTCAGATCGAAAAGTGCTGAATATGAATCTTCGCTCAGTTCGACGAGACGATCGCAACGGTCAACTCGGATTTCCAAGATCATGTCCGGATTGGAACGTAGCCTTTTTGTCTCGCAAAACGTGCAACTCGCACACTGGCAATTGACTAAATAAGTCAACATAGGTCTTTTGAACCCGAAAACGACTACGATTCAGCTTTTAATCTATTTATTAAAAATAAAATATTTTGAGTCTTTACAGATCGCTAGTGAAAAATGTATCCTGTGAAGATAAACTCAAGAACACATGAAAAAATTATTAATTTTCAAAGATTTGAAAAATTGTACCCAAACAATCATAATCATGTAGAGAGACTAAGAATCAAATTAGTTTTGCAAAAGGAATTTTAAAAATAGATCAATTGCATGTTTTTCAAAAATTCCTATTATATGCCCTAAAACAAAATTTTCAGAAATCGAAGCCCAAAAATTCGTTAATCAGGAGAAAACCTAGCATATAATCAAAGCTAATCTACCCAGAGTTCTTATTTCAAAAGAGATTTGATCAAAAACCATCCACAAACGAAATTGATACAAGAAATTCATCATGTTTTGAGGAGGAATAAGAAAAACTATGAAAAACTGAGATTTTGATCAATAAAACTTACTTGGATTCGAAGAACTTGGGTTAGGAAAGCTCCAAGGTGCAAGGATTCTAGAGAGATAGGCTTTAGAGACTTGAGAACAAAAGATTAAGGTAAAAGAAATCAAAACCCTTTCGTTCTATTAAAAACCCTAGCCGTGATCCGGATCAGATCGAGATTTCGATCCGGATCGGCTAGCCGCAGGAAGAAGCCTGCGTTCGGGATCCGGATCACTTAACCCGATCCGGATCAGCTGCAACTTTTTCATCAGAAAAATTTAGAAAAAAATCCATAAAATCCAGAAAAAGTATGTAAGCATTTTAGCACATCAACTTTAAACAAAAAACATCGTTTCATGTCAAGAGAAATAAATTATGTTAAATCTATCAACAACATTCAAATAATGACATGACAATTTATAGAAATTAAAACTTTTAAAGTTGATCAAGATCAAACACATCTATCAAGATCTTATGAGTACGGCGTTTATCAAATCATTAAAATGGTAAAGAAAATGAATTACCAAGATCAATAGATGTTTGAAATCCCAAATAAATTATATAATGTATCTAGTCAATCTGTTGAAGAGAGTGGCTCTTTGAGCATCTTTCTTTAAAATCCCACCTTATACCAACCTTGAAATTTGACAGAGTCAAGTATTTCAATCATGCATTTTACTTAATCAAAAAAATTGAACAACCATGCTTGGTATACATGTGGTAGCTGCACACAGTACTCGGACGACCGAGGTGGTAGCTCTTTCCTCCATGTGGTGGTAGTTTTCACACTCCTCATTGGGATGTAACTCTTTCCACATCTTTTGAGCATTTTACTTTTCTTTGACTCCCCCTCAATTGGCTATCAATTAATTTAAAATATAAAGTATTCAACCAAGGATTGATCTCGAATTCATACTCAACTAAATAGTCAAATAAGATAACAACAATACCAAGAGATCATTGAGAGAGAAATTGACTTTGATCAAATAAAAATGGTTTAATTTAAATAAATGATCAATGCATCAACTGAATTATTATGATATCCAAAGCATAATAGATTTCTAATTATATGAAAGGATGCAAGTAAAGTCAATAATACACATGCTCAATTAATGTACTATGTATAAACATAGATAAAGAACAAAAACACAAAAACAAAACCTAACCTAAGCAAAAGTTTCAAAAAGAAGTTTATTTCAAGGAAAGCATTCCAATTGCTTTACGCAAATGAATAAAACGTTTTTGATCCAAAGGTTTTATTAAAATGTCAGCTAATTGATCTTCAGTTGAAATATATGAAAGTAGAAGAGTATTTGATTCAACTAGCTCTCTAAGAAAATGATATCTAAGTTCAATGTGTTTTGTTCTAGAGTGCAACACAGGGTTTTGGAAATGTTTATAGCACTAGTGTTGTCACAAAGAATTGTTACCGAAGTTGCTGAAATCCGGAAGTCGCTCAACACACTTTTCATCCAAATGAGTTGGGTTGAACAACTACCTGCTGAGATGTATTCCGCTTCGGCAGTCGAGAGTGCTATGCAATTCTGCTTTTTACTGTGCCATGCAACAAGGCAATGGCCAAGATAGAAGCATGCACCACTCGTGCTTTTCCGATCATCCACTGATCCTGCCCAATCGGCATCTGAGTATCCAACAATATCCAAACTTGTTCCCATAGGATACCAAATTTCGAATTAATTGATCCTTTGATGTACCGGATGATCTTTTTCACCGCTTTCAGGTGAACCTCCTTTGGTGCTGATTGATATCTCGCGCAAATCCCAACACTAAAGGATATATCCGGGCGACTAGCCGTGAGGTAAAGTAGACTTCCAATCATACTTCGATACAGTTTCTCGTCTACATTCTCACTATGTGATTCACTTCCAAGTTCCTTGTGGCTAGTTCCCATTGGAGTCGGAAAATCCTTCGAATTTTCTAAGTCAAACTTTTTAACCAACTCCATTGCATACTTGGATTGACACAAGTGAATACCTTCATCATTTTGTTTAATTTGCAATCCAAGAAAATAAGTCAATTCGCCCATCATGGACATCTCAAATTCGCTTTCCATGGTCTCCGCGAATTTAGAAGCATCATTATCTCTTATTGCGCCAAGTACAATGTCATCGACATATATTTGTGCTACAATGAAATTGTTTTGATAATGCTTCACAAAGAGAGTCCTGTCAGCTCCCCCTCGAGTATAGCCCTTCTCCAAAAGGTGCTTTGTCAGCCTTTCGTACCATGCTCGCGGTGCTTGTTTCAGACCGTAAAGAGCCTTTTTCAAACGAAAAACATGATTAGGTTGTTTATGGTCTACAAAACCTTTCGGTTGAGCCACATAAACTTTCTCATTTAAAAACCCATTTAGAAACGCGCTCTTAACGTCCATTTGAAATAATTTGATTTTAAAATGACAAGCAATAGCAAATAGTATACGAATGGACTCGAGTCTAGCTACAGGGGCGAAAGTTTCATCAAAGTCTATACCTTCTACTTGAGAGTAGCCTTGAGCAACTAATCGTGCCTTGTTCCTGATGATAGTACCATCCTCATTTTTCTTATTCTTGAAAATCCATTTGGTACCTATCACATTGTGTTGCTGTGGAGGCTTCGTTAATTCCCAGACTTTGTTTCGCTCCAAATTGATGGAGCTCTTCCTGCATTGCTTTAATCCAGTAGTCATCCTGAAGAGCTTCATCTATATTCTTTGGTTCGATTAAATACGTAGCAAGCGAATCCACAAACCAACTGCCTCCGAGTTCTAACTCCTTCTTGTGGGTCTCCAATGATGTTTGATTCAGGATGATCCTTGGAGATGCGTAAAGTTTGAGGTAACGAGTACTCGGAGGTACATGAGACGCTTCCTGCACATCAGATAACTTGACGAACCATTAGATGCATCATTAATATTGGAAGTATTATTATGAGAAGATGCAATGGAAGGTGTATCATCATCTAGAGAGATATCGAGGGTAGATTTTTCAGATGCAAAGTGAAAAGCTTCATTACTTTAACATTTATCGATTCTACGATCGTCTTAGATTCCAAGTTAAATACTCGATATGCTCCTACTGTTTGTAGAATACCCCAAGAAAATCCCTTCGTCACTTCGAGAGTCACCTTTCCAAGATTTTCACGGTCACGTAAAAATGTAACACCGACTCCCGAAGATGCAGAAAATATTTGAGTTGGGTTTCTACCGCACCATAGTTCCTATGGTGTATTTAACGTTCCCGGGCGCAAATAAACTCGATTAATTACATAGACGCAGTGTTCACAGCTTCAGCCCAAAAATGTAGCGGTAAATTCCGGCTGTGAAGCATAACACGTGCCATCTCTTGAACAACCCTGTTTTTGCGCTCGACAACACCATTCTGTTGAGGTGTATAGGGTGCTGAGAATTCATGCTTAATACCGTTTGAAGTGCAAAAGTCAATGAATTTAGAATTATGAATTCTCCACCTCTATCACTTCTAACACGAATGATCTTTTCATTCTTTTCAATCATAATACGATGGCAAATCTCGTGAAAAGAATCAAAAGTATCAGCTTTCTCTTTTAAAAATGCTACCCAAGAATACCGAGAGAAATCATCAACCAATAAGAAAATATACCATTTACCTCCCAAAGATGGTTGACGGGTTGGCCCCATTAAATCCATGTGCAAAAGTTCCAAAGGCCGTTTTGTACCAACGTGGTTCAAGTTCTTGTGTGCAGTCCTGGACTGTTTTCCCTTTTGACAACCACCACACACAATGTTTTGTTTAAGTAAAAGTTTTGGAACCCCCTTGACCACGTCCTTGTTTGAAATTCTAGCAAGTTCCTTAAAATTTATGTGACCTAGCCTTTCATGCCAAAGAGTTTCATTATTCAAAGAGGCTAAGTTACAATTTTCAGAAATTTTACTAGGAACAACATAACAATTGTTTTCAGATCTAACCCCCTTTAAAAAGAAGACATGGTCCTTATCAGTTACAACACATTCAACAGATGAAAAGT
Organism: Tillandsia leiboldiana; assembly: GCA_029204045.2. NCBI lineage: Eukaryota > Viridiplantae > Streptophyta > Magnoliopsida > Poales > Bromeliaceae > Tillandsia > Tillandsia leiboldiana. Next base: position 10,088,761 of record CM055072.1, read on the forward strand.
TAACTGAAAAACCATTGTCGCAAAGTTGACTTATGCTTATGAGGTTAGTCTTAAGGCCATCAACAAATAACACGTTTTTCAAAATCGGGCCATCTGGGATAGCTACCGTTCCTTTTCCAACAATTTTGGAAGATCGACCGTCTCCGAAAACAACGAGTCCTCCGGAGATTTTCTCAAAGTTTGAAAACTATTTTTGTCACCGGTCATGTGACGGGAACATCCGCTATCCAGATACCAAGACGAATTATCATATGCATGCAAGGAAACATTAGTAACAAGACAAGGATAAATTTCACCTTTGCGCACCCAAACCTTTTTGGAGTGCGTCGGTAATGGTCGTGAAGTTATTCTCCTAGGTGAAAGCGTCTTGTTAGATCGATTGCCGCTCCTTGATGATGTCGTCTTGCGCGGTGAACTACCAAGGCTCTTTTCATTTGAAAAGTTTTGCTTTGATTTCCGGGGAGGCGCCTTTTGGTAGTCGTTGCAAGAAGTGCTTGAGTTGAGCGTTTGGCTCCCATCTTGCAATTCTCCTTATGTGCCCTGAAACACCACAACGAAAACATACCTTAGTACTTGATGATCCCGAGGAGGATGAAGTAGGCTTGTTGTCGTTGCTTGTCGTTAGTTCCGGTGTCGGAGGAGGAGATACCGACTGGGCACAAAAACTGTCCCACTCGAACTTGGACTGTTTTCAGTTTGAGTGTACCCGAGGCCGAACCGATTTGATTGACCAAGACCAAGAAGCTTATCCAACTTACTCCTTCCTGAAGAGAATCGCTGTAAGTCATCCTTGAGTTGGAAAATGGTCTTTGTCATTTCCAGGTTATCCTGTCGAGCCTCGTTGTAGAGCTTTGAGAAGTGATTCGCTTTATCCACCAGTTTTGTATGTTCCTTCTCAAAAAGCTCATTGGACTCTTGAAGGGAAACATTTACTTTTATCAGATTTTCCCTTTCCACTTCAAGAGCGTTTGAGAGAGAAGTTGCCCTTTTTGCTTCTTCTTCGAGATCATGCACTCTCCCTCTCAAACTCTTGTTTTGCTTAGCCACTTTCTTTGAATCCCTCAAAAGTCTGTGGTAGGCTAAAGCAAAATCTTCACCTCCGAATCATCCGATTCATTGTCCGTTGCATTCTTTTCAACAGTGGAGTTGGACAATGACTCGGATGTACTTGCCATTAAGCACATGAATGGTGAAGATGTGGACGCGTGGAATGCCGTTGAGCTTTTCTTCATCACTTGAGGAGACTCATTTGACGTTGAGTTGTCATCCCAAGTGACGGCTTGCATCACTTTCTTCTCGCCGGAACTTCTTAGGGACACTCCGTTGAATGTGGCCGTAGCCTCGACATTTGAAGCATTGTAGTTGTCCTTCTGAACTTTTCTTATCCTTTGAGAAGTTCTCTTGCTTTCTTGACTTGTAACTTGAAGTACCCTTGCCTTTGTTCGACTTTCCGAAGGATGGAGATTTACTTGAATTACCCCTTCGAAAGTTGCGGCGAAACTTCCTTGTCAAGAGAGCGAGCTGCTTCTCAAATTCCTCCATAGAAAGGTTCTCGTCATCGTCTGAGGAGGATGTATCCGCGTCTTCTTCCTTAGTTGTTTTCAACGCATAACCTGAAGACTTAGAAGAGGATGCTTTTCCAGAAGAATTGTTAGTAGTAAATGTCATTTCATAAGTTTGTAATGAACCAACTAATTCTTCTACACGTATTTCGTCCGGTGTTTAATAGTTTCAATGGCAGTAACCTTTGGGCGAAATCGTTCAGGAAGAGTTCTTAAGATCTTTTCTTACAACTTAAATTCTGGAATCTTCTCTCCCAGGTTAGCACATGAGTTTACGATGTCTTGCAATCGTGTATAGTAGTCCGTGAAAGATTCATTTTCTGCCATAAAATAGAGTCAAACTTGCTCGTAAGCATTTGCAGTTTCTGAATCTTCACGAGGTTAGTTCCCTCATGTAACCTGAAGAACATCCCAGATTTCTTTCGCAGTCTCACATGCCGAGACGCGAGAGAATTCAGTTTGAGATAAGGCATTAAAAATAGCATTAATTCCCTTGCCATTGTAAGAAGATGAATCTAACTCTTCCTTGGTCCATTTCGACCTAGGTTTTAAGGTGCGAATCAGAGATAATTCAGTTGGATTAGACCATCCTAATTCAATTGATTGCCACACCCTTTCGTCGATGGAAATTAAAAAGGCTTTCATCCGTACTTTCCAGTACGCATAATTTGTTCCATCAAAAGAAGGGGTCGATTGATGTTTCCACCTTCAACCATTGTTTACAACCCTATTCCCGCTCTGATACCACTTGTTGGGTTATATGAAATATAGATCTAAATAGGGGAAAAACACCTAGAGGGGGGTGAATAGGTGTAAACATAAACACTCAAAAAATCTTGCGAATAAAACCCAATGCGGAAATAAAAAAACACGCAAGATTTTTACGTGGAAAAACTCCAAACCGGAGTAAAAAACCACGGGACCGATAACACGGTGAAATCCACTAGAATTAAAACACGTACAAGGTGATTTACCGTACTCACAGACGACTCAACCTTTTCCATACGCTCCTAGTTGATCTTCTCCGCTCGCTCCGCACGCGTCTCGAATCCACGATCTGCGCCCAACGCCGAATCCACGGCGTCCAACGTCGAGTCCACGACGTCCGACCGAATCCACGGTCTTCACCCAGTAGCACGCTTCGAATCCACGAACGTACCTCGCTCCGAATCCACGAGAGCGGTTGAACCTTGAATCCACAAGGACACGCGAGTCCACGCGCCGATTTTGGGGAAATCGTTGTTTTTGGGTGGTGATGATCCGCCGAATACTTAGATCAAAGATAGATCGGAAATACCATCTAAGTATTCATTAGTTTGATTCAACTCAAGATGTGAGTATGAAAACCTAGAATCAAATAATCAATATAGATGAAGAAACATAGAGTAATTCTAATGATTTCCTTTCTTCTCTATATGTGGATCTTAGGCCGTATAAGATGATATGAATATGACGGCTATTTTTATTATTCGGCTTGGATTAACCCTAGAAAAAGAATCATAGGGTCTATTTATAGGTTAGAAACCCTAGGAAGGAGATAAGAATCAAAAACCTACCATTTCTGGAATTTTTACGGACGGCGATCCGGATCGGATTGGCGATCCGGATGCAGTAGCAGAAAGACGGTTTCCAGAAAAACGAAGGTTCGGGATCCGGATCGAATGGCTGATCCGGATCGTTCATACAGTTTCACCAAACATCAACGTTCGGGATCCGGATTGCAAAGCCTGATCCGGATCGTTCAAGTAAAAAGGTAAAAACTAGTGTTCGGGATCCGGATCAAGGATGCTACGATCCGGATTGAACCAGTGTATGAACGAACACCCTTCGGGATCCGGATTGGAAATATCTGATCCGGATCCTGAACATGTCCCATGTCCAGTTTTTTGATTTTATGCAATGAAAAATTCTTCCAGGTGTTTCTACACTACAAGAAGTATTCGGATCACCAAAAATCTTTAGTTAACATACCTGATCCTTTTGAATTCTTCTTTCTTGAGATTGAGTTAAATGATCCAACCTTCTTCACCTTCAATCTTCAAGACTTGAACCTTTCACGAAACTACGCCCAACTCAAATTCCGTAACATGGGGAGCCGCGCGTGTCGCGCAAAGGCATGCCGCGGTGGCGCAGAAGGCTGCGTGGGCGCAAATGGGCTCGCCGGCAACAGGCCGCCAGGTCTGCTGCACCGCGCAGCACTGGCGCCCGCAGCAGGGCGGACGCACCAGGGCGCCGCGCAGTCTGGCGTGCGCGCCTGGGCGCCGCGCACCCGGCGGCGCTCCAGGCGCCGCGCTGTCTGGCGGGCGCACCTGGCGCCGCGTGTAGTGCGGGCGCACCAGGGCGCCGCGCAGACTGGCGGGCGCTCCTGGGCGCAGCCTGGCGGGAGCCGTGCGGCGGAGTGGGTCGCGCCGCGCGACAGGCCAGGTGCCGCGCGGCTGGTGTGCTGGCACCGCGCGCGGCTGGCACCTGGTGCCTACGCAGCAACGCCCAGGGCAGCGTGCAAGCAGCGCGCGGGCGCCGTGCGCGGCAGGCGGCTGGCGCGCGGGGCCGTGCGGGCAGCGGCTGTCGCGTGCAGCGGCGCGTTGCGCAGGGAGCTTCTCACGGGCGCCGGCATTTTTTGCGAGGACGGGGGGGTTTTTTTGCTGGCGGTCGCCTGGGTTGGACGTGTTTTCGGATTCTTTTGGGTTTCGCCCTCTTTCTTGCAGTTTTTTGTGCAGTGTATGTACTAACTTGGCGGTTTTCATTGCTTTCGCTCCCCGCGCGGAGCCTTGGGCGTTGGTTGCTCGATTTTTGCTGTGAGTTGGCTCTTAGGTGTGCCAGGTGGTTGGCTGAGACCTTGGTGGTGGATCTGTTGGGAGTTTGAGCCCTTGGGTGTGCTGGGTGTGAGTTGAGAGGTGAGCTCAGGTGCGCGGGAATTTTTTACAGTTGAACGCAGGTGGGTTGGATTCTTCCAAATTGTATGGAATGCCTCCTAAATGCTTCTGTATGCGTTTTGATCATGTCTAGTGTTTATTTTTACTGTTGGTAAATTGAAAGTTGCCTAGAAAAATTCCAAAAAATGAAAGTAGACCCTAGATATTTTTAGTATACTCCTGGAACGGTATGACACTAGATTGCACAGTTGAGGGCATGTACTTTTTGCGACCGGGACCGTTTTAAAAATTATAACACCTGTTTTAAGAAAAATCGGCATTGTTAAACGTTTTTTTTTTACAATTGGAGTTCGCCAGTGAGATGACAAGGGTCCCAGGGTGCATGTGACCTCGTGCCTAGGGGGCGAGGGTATTTTATTGACTTATGATGTTTTAAACTAGTGTCTTGGGGTTGTGAGGGCATTCAGATTCAGTCGTGGAGGGTTCTCCAACCTAGACA
>CM055072.1:10093794-10113764 GCA_029204045.2 Tillandsia leiboldiana
ATGGCGTGTTGTTACGGAATTTGAGTTGGCGTAGTTTCGTGAAGTCTCAAGTCTTGAAGATTGAAGGTGAAGAAAGTTGGATCATTTAACTCAATCTCAAGAAAGAAGAATTCAAAAGGATCAGGTATGTTTAACTAAAGAATTTGTGTGATCCAATACTTCTTGTAGTGTAGAAACACTTGGAAGAATCTTTCATTGCATAAAAATCAAAAACTGGACTTGGGACATGTTCAGGATCCGGATCAGGTTGTCTTCGATCCGATCCCGAAGGTGGTTCGTTCATACCCATCGCAATCCGGATCGTAGTCTCTTGATCCGGATCCCGAACGTGAGTTTACCATCTACCTTGAACGATCCGGATCTTGCTTCGCAATCCGGATCCCGAACGTTGATGTTTGGTGAACTGTATGAACGATCCGGATCAAGCACTTCGATTCCGGATCCCGAACCTTCGTTTTTTCTGGAATTACGCTGACTCGTTACGACGATCCGGATCACAGTTATCCGATCCGGATCGCCGTCCGTAAAATTCCAGAAATGGCAGGTTTTTGATTCTTATTCTCCTTCCTAGGTTTCTAACCTATAAATAGCCCTATGATTTTTTCTAGGGTAATCCACATAGCCGTCATTTTCATATATCATCTATTACGGCTCTAGATCCACATATAGAGAAGAAAGGAAATCATTAGAGAATACTCTATGTTTCTTCATCTATATTGATTAGTTTGATTCTAGGTTTTCATACTCACATCTTGAGTTGAATCAAACTAATGAATACTTAGATGGTATTTCCGATCTTCTTTGATCTAAGTATTCGGCGGATCATCACCACCCAAAAACAACGATTACCCCAAAATCGGCGCGTGGATTCGCGTGTCCTTGTGGATTCAAGGTTCAACCGCTCTCGTGGATTCGGAGCGAGGCACGTTCGTGGATTCGAAGGGTGCTATTGGGTGAAGACCGTGGATTCGGTCGGACGTCGTGGATTCGACGTTGGACGCCGTGGATTCGGCGTTGGGCGCAGATCGTGGATTCGAGAAGCGTCGCGGAGCGAGCGGAGAAGATCCTCTAGGAGCGTATGGAAAAGGTTGAGTCGTAAGTGTGTACGGTAAATCACCTTGTACGTGTTTTAATTCTAGTGGATTTCTGCCGTGTTATCGGTCCCGTGGTTTTTTACTCCGGTGATGGAGTTTTCCACGTAAAAATCTTGCGTATTATTTTTATTTCCGCATTGGGTTTTTATCGCAACGATTTTTGAGTGTTTATACGTTTACACCTATTCACCCCCCTCTAGGTGTTTTTTCCCCTATTTAGATCCGTATTACTATAACCCAACAAGTGGTATCAGAGCGGGAATAGGGTTGTAAACAATGGTTGAAGGTGGAAACATCAATCGACCCCCGTTCTTCGATGGAACAAATTATGCGTACTGGAAAGTACGGATGAAAGCCTTTTAATTTCCATCGACGAACGGGTGTGGCAATCAATTGAATTAGGATGGTCTAATCCAACTGAATTTATTGGTGATTCACACCTTAAAACCTAGGTCGAAATGGACCAAGGAAGAGTTAGATTCATCTCTTCTTACAATGGCAAGGGAATTAATGCTATTTTTAATGCCTTATCTCAAACTGAATTCTCTCGCGTCTCGGCATGTGAGACTGCGAAAGAAATCTGGGATGTTTCCAGGTTACACATGAGGGAACTAACCTCGTGAAGATTCAGAAACTGCAAATGCTTACGAGCAAGTTTGACTCTATCTTATGGCAGAAAATGAATCTTTCACGGACTACTATACACGATTGCAAGACATCGTAAACTCATGTGCTAATCTGGGAGAGAAGATTCCAGAATTTAAGATTGTAAGAAAAATCTTAAGAACTCTTCCTGAACGATTTCGCCCAAAGGTTACTGCCATTGAAACTATTAAACACCCGGACGAAATACGTGTAGAAGAATTAGTTGGTTCATTACAAACTTATGAAATGACATTTACTACTAACAATTCTTCTGGAAAGGCATCCACTTCTAAGTCTTCAGGTTATGCGTTGAAAACAACTAAGGAAGAAGACGCGGATACATCCTCCTCAGACGATGACGAGAACCTTTCTATGGAGGAATTTGAGAAGCAGCTCGCTCTCTTGACAAGGAAGTTTCGCCGCAACTTTCGAAGGGGTAATTCAAGCAAATCTCCATCCTTCGGAAAGTCGAACAAAGGCAAGGGTACTTCAAGTTACAAGTCAAGAAAGCAAGAGAACTTCTCAAAGGATAAGAAAAGTTCAGAAGGACAACTACAATGCTTCAAATGTCGAGGCTACGGCCACATTGCAACGGAGTGTCCTAACAAGTATCCGGCAAAGAAGAAGGCGATGCAAGGTCTCACCTGGGATGACAACTCAACGTCAAATGAGTCGTCTTCGAGTGATGAAGAAAAGCGCTCCACCGCATTTCACGCGTCCGTATCTTCACCCTTCATGTGCTTTATGGCAAGTACATCCGAGTCGTTGTCCAAACTCCACTGTTGAAAAGAATGCAACGGACAATGAATCGGATGATTCGGAAGGTGAAGATTTTGCTCTAGCCTACCACAGACTTTTGAGGGATTCAAAGAAAGTGGCTAAGCAAAACAAGAGTTGAGAGGGAGAGTGCATGATCTCGAAGAAGAAGCAAAAAGAGCGACTTCTCTCTCAAACGTTCTTGAAGTGGAAAGGGAAAACCTGATAAGGCAAATGTTTCCCTTCAAGAGTCCAATGAGCAACTTGAGAAGGAACATACAAATCTGGTGGATAACGCGAATCACTTCTCAAAGCTCTACAACGAGGCTCGACAGGATAACCTGGAAATGACAAAGACCATTTTCCAACTCAAGAATGACTTACAGCGATTCTCTTTAGGAAGGAGTAAGTTGGATAGACTTCTTGGTCTTGGTCAATCAAATCGGTTCGGCCTCGGATACACTCAAACTGGAAACAGCCAAGTTCGAGTGAGACAGTTTTGTGCCTCAGTCGGTATCTCCTCCTCCTACACCGGAATTCAAGACAAACAACGACAACAAACCTACTTCATCCTCTTTGGGATCGTCAAGATCTAAGGTATGTTTTCGTTGTGGTGTTTCAGGGCACATAAGAAGATATTGCAAGACGGGAGTCGAACGCTCATCTCAAGGACCTCTTGCAACAACTACCAAAAGGCTCCTCCCCGAAAATCAAAGCAAAACTTTTCAAATGAAAAGAGACTTGGTAGTTCTTCGCGCAAGACGATTTCATCAAGGAACAACAATCGCTATAACAAGACGCCTTCACCTAGGCATATAACTTCACGACCATTACCGACGCACTCCAAAAGGGTTTGGGTGCGCAAAGGTGAAATTTTCCCTTGTCTTGTTTCCAATGTTTCCTTGCATGCATATGATAGTTCGTCTTGGTATCTGGATAGCGGGTGTTCCCGTCACATGACCTGGTGACAAAAATAGTTTTCAAAATCTTGAGAAAATCTCCGGAGGACACGTTGTTTTCGGAGACGGTCGATCTTCCAAAATTGTTGGAAAAGGGACGGTAGCTATTCCAGATGGCCCGATTTTGAAAAAACGTCTTATTTGTTGATGGTCTTAAGACTAACCTCATAAGCATAAGTCAACTTTGCGACAATAGTTTTTCAGTTAACTTTTCATCTGTTGAATGCGTTGTAGCTGATAAGGACCATGTCTTCTTTTTAAAAGGGGTTAGATCTGAAAACAATTGTTATGTTGTTCCTAATAAATTTTCTGAAAATTGTAACTTAGCCACTTTGAATAATGAAACTCTTTGGCATGAAAGGCTAGGTCACTTAAATTTTAAGGAACTTACTAGAATTTCAAACAAGGACGTGGTCAAGGGGGTTCCAAAACTTTTATTTAAACAAAACGTTGTGTGTGGTGGTTGCCAAAAGGGGAAAACAGTCTAGGACTGCACACAAGAACTTGAACCACGTTGGTTACAAAACGGCCCTTGGAACTTTTGCACATGGACTTAATGGGGCCCGACCCGTCAACCATCTTTGGGAGGTAAATGGTATATTTTTTTATTGGTTGATGATTTCTCTCGGTATTCTTGGGTAGCATTTTTAAAAGAGAAAGCTGATACTTTTGATTCTTTTCACGAGATTTGCCTTCGTATTATGATTGAAAAGAATGAAAAGATCATTCGTGTTAGAAGTGATAGAGGTGGAGAATTCATTAATTCAAAATTCATTGACTTTTGTACTTCAAACGGTATTAAGCATGAACTCTCTGCACCCTATACACCTCAACAGAATGGTGTTGTCGAGCGCAAGAACAGGGTTGTTCAAGAGATGGCGCGTGTGATGCTTAATAGCCGGAATTTACCGCTACATTTTTGGGCTGAAGCTGTGAACACTGCTGTCTATGTCATTAATCGAGTGTTCTTGCGCCCGGGAACGTTAAATACACCATATGAACTATGGTGTGGTAGAAAACCCAACATCAAATATTTTCGCATCTTCGGGAGTCGGTGTTACATTTTACGTGACCGTGAAACCTTGGAAAGTTTGACTCACGAAGTGACGAAGGGATTTTCTTGGGGTATTCTACTAATAGTAGAGCATATCGAGTTTTTAACTTGGAATCTAAGACGATCGTAGAATCTATAAATGTTAAAGTAGATGAAGCTTTTCACTTTGGATCTGGAAAATCTACCCTCGATATCTCTCTAGATGATGATTCTCCTGCTAATGCATCTTCTCATGATAATACTTCCAATATTAATGATGCATCTAATGGCTCTTCTAGTTTATCTGATGTGCAGGAATCATCTCATGTATCTCCGAGTAGTCCGTTTCAACAAACGTTACGAATCTCCAAGGATCATCCGGAATCGAATATTATTGGAGATCCATAAGAAGGAGTCAGAACTCGGAGGCAGTTGGTTTGTGGATTCGCTTGCTACGTATCTTTAATCGAACCAAAGAACATAGATGAAGCTCTTCAGGATGACTACTGGATTAAAGCAATGCAGGAAGAGCTCCATCAATTTGAGCGAAATAAAGTCTGCGAATTAACGAAGCCTCCAAAGCAACATAATGTGATAGGTACCAAATGGATCTTCAAGAACAAGAAAAATGAGGATGGTACTATCATCAGGAACAAGGCACGATTAGTTGCTCAAGGCTACTCTCAAGTAGAAGGTATAGACTTTGATGAAACTTTCGCCCCTATAGCTAGACTCGAGTCCATTCGTATACTATTTGCTATTGCTTGTCATTTTAAAATCAAATTATTTCAAATGGACGTTAAGAGCGCATTTCTAAATGGGTTTTTAAATGAGGAAGTTTATGTGGCTCAACCGAAAGGTTTTGTAGATCATAAACAACCTAACCATGTTTTTCGTTTGAAAAAGGCTCTTTACGGTCTGAAACAAGCACTGCGAGCATGGTACGAAAGGTTAACAAAGCACCTTTTGGAGAAGGGCTATACTCGAGGGGGAGCTGATAGGACTCTCTTTGTGAAGCATTATCAAAGCAATTTCATTGTAGCACAAATCTATGTCGATGACATTGTATTTGGCGCAACAAGAGATAATGATGCTTCTAAATTCACGGAGACCATGGAAAGCGAATTTGAGATGTCCATGATGGGCGAATTGACTTACTTCCTTGGATTGCAAATTAAACAAAATGATGAAGGTATTCACTTGAGTCAATCCAAGTATGCAATGGAGTTGGTTAAAAAGTTTGATCTTGAAAATTCGAAGGATTTTCCGACTCCAATGGGAACTAGCCACAAGGGACTTGGAAGTGAATCACATAGTGAGAATGTAGACGAGAAACTGTATAGAAGTATGACTGGAAGTCTACTTTACCTCACGGCTAGTCGCCCGGATATATCCTTTAGTGTTGGGATCTGCGCGAGATATCAATCTGCACCAAAGGAGGTTCACCTGAAAGCGGTGAAAAGGATCATCCGGTATATCAAAGGATCAATTAATTTCGGAATTTGGTATCCTATGGGAACAAGTTTGGATATTGTTGGATACTCAGATGCCGATTGGGCAGGATCAGTGGATGATCGGAAAAGCACGAGTGGTGCATGCTTCTATCTTGGCCATTGCCTTGTTGCATGGCACAGTAAAAAGCAGAACTGCATAGCACTCTCGACTGCCGAAGCGGAATACATTTCAGCTGGAAGTTGCTCAACTCAACTCATTTGGATGAAAAGCATATTGAGCGACTTCCGCATTTCAGCATCTTCGGTAACAATTCTTTGTGACAACACAAGTGCAATTAACATTTCTAAAACCCTGTGTTGCACTCTAGAACAAAACATATTGAACTTAGATATCATTTTCTTAGAGAGCTAGTTGAATCAAATACTCTTCAACTTTCATATATTTCAACTGAGGATCAATTGGCTGACATTCTAACAAAACCTTTGGATCAAAAACGTTTTATTCATTTGCGAAAAGCAATTGGAATGCTTTCCTTGAATAAACTTCTTTTTGAAACCTTTGCTTAGGATAGGTTTTGTATTTGTTTTGTTTTGTTCATTATCTATGTTTGTGCATAGGACATTAATTGAGCATAGATCATAATTGACTTTAATTGCATCTTTTCGCACATTTAGAAATTTATTATGCTTTTGCCATCATAATATTTCACTGTTGCAATGATCATTTATGTTAATTAAATCATCTTCTAAGTGATCAAAGTCAATTTCTCTCTCTCTATGATCTCTTGGTATAGTCATTATCTTATTTGACTGCTTAGTCGAGTATGAAATCGAGATCAATATTTGGTTGAATACTTTATATCTTAAATAATTGATAGCCAATTGAGGGGGAGTCATAGAAAAAGTAAAATGCTCAAAAGATGTGGAAAGAGTTACATCCCAATGAGGAGTGTGAAAACTACCACCACATGGAGGAAAGAGCTACCACCTCGGTCGTCCGAGTATTGTGTGCAGCTACCACATGTATACCAAGCATGGTTGTTCAAATTTTTGATTAAGTAAAATGCATGTTGAAATACTTGACTCCGTCAAATTTCAAGGTTGGTATAAGGTGGGTTTTTAAAGAAAGATGCTCAAAGAGCCACTCTCTTCAACAGATTGTCTAGATACATTATCTACTATATTTGGGATTTCAAACATCTATTGATCTTTGTATTTCATTTTCTTTACTGAATTGATGATTTGATAAAGGCATTACTCATAAGATCATGTTAGATGTAATTGAAGGTGTTCAACTTTAAGGGATTTAATTCTTGTAAATTCTCGTTTCATTTTTGGATATTATTGATAGATTTGGCATAATCTAATTCTTGTTGTATGAAACGATGATTTTTGTTTAAAGTTGATACACATTTGTGCTTACAATCTTTTTCTGGTTTTTCTTGAATTTCTCTGAAATTTTCTAAAGAAAAAGTTGGAGCCGATCCGGATCGGGCAAGATGATCCGGATCCCGAACGCAGGAATTCTTCTGCGGGCTGACGATCCGGATTGTATCTGCCGATCCGGATCCCGAACGCAGTTTCTCACTGCGGGTAGCCGATCCGGATCGCAAGCATGGGATGATCCGGATCGCGGCTAGGGTTTTATAAAGAACAAAAGGGTTTTGATTTCTTTTACTCCAATCTTTTGTTCCAAAGTTTCCAGAGCCTTTCTCTCTAGATTTCATCCTTCTTGGAAGCTTTCAAACTCAAGTTCTTCAACTCCAAGTAAGTTTTATTGATCAAAATCTCGGTTTTTCACCGTTTTTTCTCTATTCCTCCTCAAACGTGTGAATTTCTTGGATCGACTTTGTTTGTGGATGGTTTTTGATCAAATTTCTTTTGAAATAAGAACTCTGGGTAGATTAGTTTTGATTATATGCTAGGTATTCTCCTGATTAATGGATTTTTAGGCTTCGATTTCTAAAATTTCGGTTTTAGGGCATATAATAAGGATTTTCTAAAATCATGCAATTGATCTATTTTTAAAAGTCCTTTTGCAAAACTAATTTGATTCTTAGTCTCTCTACATGATTATGATTGTTTGGGTACAATTTTTCAAATTCTTGAAAATTAATAATTTTTCATGTGTTTTTGAGTTATTGTTCACAGGATTTTAAAACTTTTAAGCACTTGCACCAATGACATTCGCCTGGATAATCTTCCTTTTGGTAGCAATGGTAGGACCGAGTGGGTCTTATATAAAAGAGAACAAGATGACTCAAATCAAGAAGAGACAAAGAAAGTCTATCAAATTGATTCAGAATCAGATGAAGAAGACTGGGAAGAGATTTGTGAACAAGCACAAAAAGCTATTGACAAAGAAGATAGGTTGTACTTGAAGAACAAGAAGCTGATGAGATCGTCCTCAACAACCAAGCAGTACACTAGGCGAAAGAATTCGAGGGGAACTGGAATTCAGATTGATAGACCCCTCACCAGAGCTCGCTCTCTCACTAGAGAATCTCCATGGATTGAAGGTCAAGATGCACCGTCTGGTTCTATACTACATCCTTCAACGTCCTGGAGACACACAGCAAAAGCGAATGTAGGGTCCTCACTTCGACAAGAACAGCGAAGATCGTCTGCTGAACAAGACAGCGTGTCTACAAATCTCAAACAGATTATCTCTGAGCAACATAAGATGAAAAGAAAGGTCTCCAGAATGTCAAAAATGCTTCAAGCGATTTTGAAGAAGTTGGATTGTACCAATCCCACTAGTTCGGATTCTGACTGACTTAATCTTCTTTTTAATCTTTTTGTGCAGGTTTTTCAGTTTTTAGGACTTACTTTTAGTTCTAGTTCTTAAATTTCGGAACATTTTCGTTGATATTTTTTAACTCTCCTTCAATTTTTTTTTGGTAATTTTGGCTTTGTTTGTGACAAAAAGGGGGAGAGAGTTTAGAGAACTTGAACAATGATATTGTGAATGAAAATTGTGATCTTGTATACATCAAGGTACAATGATGAACAATGATGACTGATGACTGCATCAAGGTACAATGATGAACAATGCTGATGAAAATTTTGTATACATCAAGGTAAGTATCACTTCAACTTCAACTTTGGTTTTTATCTTTTGTTTGAATACATGTCTCGACTAACTATTCGACTAACTATTTGGGCATGTAATATGACTTACAAGTTGATGTTGGACTAACATTTTGTGACATTTGGTTTTTAATTGCATAGAAGATATGTTGTTTTTTGACTATGATTCTCTTACATATCTGAATTCTCAAATGTCATTATGATCAGATAAACTCTATCTCTGTACTAGGTTTTGTATGCTAAATATTCTTGAGGTATCTAACGATCTCTTTTTGTCAAGAATGATTTCTTTGTACAGAGAGTACAGATGTCTAAGTCTAGAGTCTGTTTTAGGAGTTTATTTCATGTTTTAAATTTTTGGATCTCCATTGTAAATTTTTGTTGTATGGTGATAGCAACAAAAATATCTTTTTGAATTTTCTTGAGTGGATCTGTGTTTTGTCACGAAACCGCCAAAGGGGGAGATTGTTACGGAATTTGAGTTGGCGTAGTTTCGTGAAAGTCTCAAGTCTTGAAGATTGAAGGTGAAGAAAGTTGGATCATTTAACTCAATCTCAAGAAAGAAAAATTCAAAAGGATCAGGTATGTTTAACCTAAGATTTTGTGTGATCCGAATACTTCTTGTAGTGTAGAAACACTTGGAAGAATCTTTCATTGCATAAAAATCAAAAAACTGGACTTGGGACATGTTCAGGATCCGGATCAGGTTGTTCGATCCGGATCCCGAAGGTGGTTTGTTCATACACCAGTTCAATCCGGATCGTAGCCTCTCTTGATCCGGATCCCGAACACTGAGTTTACCATCTTCCTTGAACGATCCGGATCAGGCTTCGCAATCCGGATCCCGAACGTTGATGTTTGGTGAACTGTATGAACGATCCGGATCGAGCACTTCGATCCGGATCCCGAACCTTCGTTTTTCTGGAATTACCTGACTCGTTACGACGATCCGGATCACAGCTAATCCGATCCGGATCGCCGTCCGTAAAATTTCCAGAAATGTTAGGTTTTTGATTCTTATCTCCTTCCTAGGGTTTCTAACCTATAAATAGACCCTATGATTCATTTCCTAGGGTAAGCCGAAAAAAAGGAAAATAGTCGTCATTTTCATATATCATCTTTTACGGCTCTAGATCCACATATAGAGAAGAAAGGAAATCATTAGAGAACACTCTATGTTTCTTCATCTATATTGATTAGTTTGATTCTAGGTTTTCATACTCACATCTTGAGTTGAATCAAACTAATGAATACTTAGATGGTATTTCCGATCTATCTTTGATCTAAGTATTCGGCGGATCATCACCACCCAAAAAGCAATGATTTACCCCAAAAATCGGCACGTGGATTCGCGTGTCCTTGTGGATTCAAGGTTCAACCGCTCTCGTGGATTCGGAGCGAGGCACGTTCGTGGATTCGAAGGGTGCTATTGGGTGAAGATCGTGGATTCGGTCGGACGTCGTGGATTCGACGTTGGACGCCGTGGATTCGGCGTTGGGCGCAGATCGTGGATTCGAGAAGCGTCGCGGAGCGAGCGGAGAAGATCCTCTAGGAGCGTATGGAAAAGGTTGAGTCGTAAGTGTGTACGGTAAATCGCCTTGTACGTGTTTTAATTCTAGTGGATTTCTGCCGTGTTATCGGTCCCGTGGTTTTTTACTCCGGTGATGGAGTTTTCCACGTAAAAATCTTGCGTATTATTTTTATTTCCGCATTGGGTTTTTATCGCAACGATTTTTTGAGTGTTTATACGTTTACACCTATTCACCCCCCTCTAGGTGTTTTTTCCCCTATTTAGATCCTTATTACATATAACCCAACATGGAGTTGGTTAAAAAGTTTGACTTAGAAAATTCGAAGGATTTTCCGACTCCAATGGGAACTAGCCACAAGGGACTTGGAAGTGAATCACAAAGTGAGAATGTAGACGAGAAACTGTATCGAAGTATGATTGGAAGTCTACTTTACCTCACGGCTAGTCGCCCGGATATATCCTTTAGTGTTGGGATTTGCGCGAGATATCAATCAGCACCTGTGACGCCCCCAATAGTCCCACATCGGATGTGGATGGATTTGTGATTGGGTTTATATGAGACTTGAACACTAGTAATAATAACTGGGCTTAAGCATTTTGGGCTGTGGTTTGAGCCCAACGAGTTATTATTGCTAATGGGTCGGGTCGTTTCAGCACCAAAGGAGGTTCACCTGAAAGCGGTGAAAAGGATCATCCGGTACATCAAAGCATCAATTAATTTCGGAATTTGGTATCCTATGGGAACTAGTTTGGATATTGTTGGATACTCAGATGCCGATTGGGCAGGATCAGTGGATGATCGGAAAAGCACGAGTGGTGCATGCTTCTATCTTGGCCATTGCCTTGTTGCATGGCACAGTAAAAAGCAGAATTGCATTGCACTCTCGACTGCCGAAGCGGAATACATTTCAGCGGGTAGTTGTTCAACCCAACTCATTTGGATGAAAAGTGTGTTGAGCGACTTCCGGATTTCAGCATCTTCGGTAACAATTCTTTGTGACAACACAAGTGCAATTAACATTTCTAAAAACCCTGTGTTGCACTCTAGAACAAAATATATTGAACTTAGATATCATTTTCTTAGAGAGCTAGTTGAATCAAATACTCTTCAACTTTCATATATTTCAACTGAGGATCAATTAGCTGACATTGTAACAAAACCTTTGGATCAAAAACGTTTTATTCATTTGCGAAAAGCAATTGGAATGCTTTCCTTGAAATAAACTTCTTTTTGAAACCTTTGCTTAGGATAGGTTTTGTTTTTGTTTTGTTTTGTTCATTATCTATGTTTGTACATAGGACATTAATTGAGCATAGATCATAATTGACTTTAATTGCATCTTTTCGCACATTTAGAAATTTATTATGCTTTTGCCATCATAATATTTCACTGTTGCAATGATCATTTATGTTAATTAAATCATCTTCTAAGTGATCAAAGTCAATTTCTCTCTCAATGATCTCTTGGTATAGTCATTATCTTATTTGACTGCTTAGTCGAGTATGAAATCGAGATCAATTTTTGGTTGAATACTTTATATCTTAAATAATTGATAGCCAATTGAGGGGGAGTCAAAGAAATGTTAAATGCTCAAAAGATGTGGAAAGAGTTACATCCCAATGAGGAGTGTGAAAACTACCACCACATGGAGGAAAGAGCTACCACCTCGGTCGTCCGAGTATTGTGTGCAGCTACCACATGTATACCAAGCATGGTTGTTCAATTTTTTGATTAAGTAAAATGCATGTTGAAATACTTGACTCCGTCAAATTTCAAGGTTGGTATAAGGTGGGATTTTAAAGAAAGATGCTCAAAGAGCCACTCTCTTCAACAGATTGTCTAGATAAATTATCTACCATATTTGGGATTTCAAACATCTATTGATCTTTGTATTTCATTTTCTTTACCGAACTAATGATTTGATAAAGGCATTACTCATAAGATCAAGTTAGATGTAATTGAAGGTGTTCAACTTTAAGGGATTTAATTTTTGTAAATTCTCGTTTCATTTTTGGATATTATTGATAGATTTGGCATAATCTAATTCTTGTTGTATGAAACGATGATTTTTGTTTAAAGTTGATACACAATTGTGCTTACATACTTTTTCTGGATCTTATGAAATTTTTCTAAATTTTTCTGAAGAAAAAGTTGGAGCCGATCCGGATCGGGCAAGCTGATCCGGATCCCGAACGCAGGCTTCTTCCTGTGGCTGGCCGATCCGGATCGAAATCTCGATCCGATCCGGATCACGGCTAGGGTTTTAATAAGAACAAGAGGGTTTTAATTTCTTTTACCTTAATCTTTTGTTCTCAAGTCTCTAGAGCCTCTCTCTCTAGAACTATTGCACCTTGGAGCTTTCCAAACTCAAGTTCTTCGAATACAAGTAAGCTTTATTGATCAAAATCTCGGTTTTTCACCGTTTTTCTTTTTCCTCCTCAAACGTGATGAATTTCTTGGATCGATTTCGTTTGTGGATGGTTTTTGATCAAATTTTTTTTGAAATAAGAACTCTGGGTAGATTAGTTTTGATTATATGCTAGGTATTCTCCTGATTGACGGATTTTTAAGCTTCGATTTCTAAAAATTTCGGTTTTAGGGCATATAATAAGGATTTTCGAAAATCATGCAATTGATCTATTTTTAAAAGTCTTTTTGCAAAACTAATTTGATTCTTAGTCTCTCTACATGATTATGATTGTTTGGGTACAATTCTTCTAATTTTTGAAAATTAATAATTTATCATGTGTTCTTGAGTTGGTCTTCACAGGATACATTTTTCACTAGCAATC
Organism: Tillandsia leiboldiana; assembly: GCA_029204045.2. Classification (NCBI taxonomy): domain Eukaryota; kingdom Viridiplantae; phylum Streptophyta; class Magnoliopsida; order Poales; family Bromeliaceae; genus Tillandsia; species Tillandsia leiboldiana. The sequence goes on from CM055072.1 coordinate 10,107,150, forward strand.
AAAATGGTGATCACTTGGTTTATTTTCCTACTTGCTGCCATGGTTCATGTCAAGGACACTGTCAAGCCCAAGAGGGCTAAGAAGGCTAAGAAAGCTAAAGATGATTCTGATACAGAATCTGAAACGGAATCAATTGATTGGGATGAACTGCAAGTTGAAGCAACGACTGTTTCTACTGCTTCGAAAGGGAAAGCCCGTGCAGAGACATCAAAGGAAAAGGCTCCGCCTACTGCTGCTGAAAAAGGCAAAGCTCCAATGGAAGAAACCTCTGGGAAGACAAGAAGAAAAAGTATTGCTCGCAAAAGAGGAAGTGCTCGAGGAATCTCCATTGAGCAACCAGTTGATGTAAAAGCCTTAAAGGAGCGTTCTGGGCCATTTGGGACTTTGTTTGACCAGATAGGTCTTGCTCCCATATGCAACTTCCCGGAGACCACTGGGTATTGTCTTCACTCAGTGAGAATGTTTTATCAGAATGCTTGCTATCTAGTTGATCAGGAGAGCGGACGCCGAGACTTTCAAACATTGGTCAAGAATGTTAAGATCAAAGTGACGCCCCAACTGATTGGAGAGGTATTAGGGATGGACGCCCGAGCCGATGGCACTCATTACCTGAAGAATCAAGTCTTCAACACCTACTCCTGGAGAGTGGTAGTTGATGGAATCTGTCTTCCAGATACTCGGTCGACAGGAAACTCCGTTTTCTCGAAAGAACTACGACCAGAGTACCGCTTCTTAAACTTAATTGTTTGTTATAATGTCATTCCAAACATGAACACAAAGGTTCTTCGGTGGGATAGAATGATATTCCTTTATCTACTTGGAAACCCCACAGCAGCAATGGGAGCTAACTTAAACATTCCTTACGTCATCTGGACAAAGATGGCGCGATATGTGGAGCATGCTCATCCTTCAGAGAGACTACCTTATCCAATGATCATCATGCGCATTCTTCGCAAATTTAAAGCTGACACAAATGCAAGTTCCTATATGCACAGTCTAGGAACGATCAATGAAACAACAATTGTAAAGTCTCTCTCGACGAAGCCAGATGAACCCATAATACCTCCTCACCGGCAACGAGCACAACAACAACAAGCGACAACCTCTGCACCGGCAGCAACTCCTCCAGTCCAACCAGCACATCCAGCACAACAAGCACCTCAATCAACTTCTGATGATGATGCATCTGTTACCTCAATCTATAAAGAACAGCAAAGGCTCTCCAACGAGCAAGAACGTATATCAAATGAACTAATTGAGGTAAAGGAAGAAATAAAGAAGGTAAATAAGAATCAATCATCAATGAACAAGCGATTAAAGAAAATCTTCCAAATTCTCGGCTGTATCAGTTCAGATGAATCTAAATAATCCATATCCTTCCAATTTCTGTTTATTATGCATATGTTTAATCCCTCTTTTGTGCAGGAACTTGATTTTTACTTTCTTTTGTGCAGGTCTTTAAGTTTTAGTTTTAGTTTTTAGTTCTCAAACTTGAATTGTTAACAATTCTCTCCATTTTTGTAATTTTGGCTTTGTTTGTGACAAAAAGGGGGAGAGAGTTTAGAGAGAACTTGAACAATGATGATGTGAATGTGTGAACATCAAGGTAAGTATCACTTCAACTTTGACTTTGGTGAAGGGTAAGTATCACAACTTTGGTTTTTATCTTGTGATTTGTTGCATGTTCCTACTAACTATTCGACTAACTATTTGGACATGTATTATTACTAACAAGTTGTTTGATTACTAACAAAGCAAAGTTATTGTAAGACCCGGCTTTTCCTTAACCCTTCTGGTCACCCTCTTCTTGTAATGCCTGACCGGGGGCCTCATTTTTGGCATTTTTCCGGACAGACCGTCGGGGCCCGCAAATAATTTTAGGCGGTAGAGCTCGCGGAACGGAGCGCGTGGGCGCGATCGGTTTATTTTTCCGACTCCCGGTCTGACCAGAATTAATTCTCGAAGTTGGGGTCCCCCTTAGACGCCTCGGGATCCGTGTTGGCAGCCGCACACCTTTTAAGGTAAACCCTAATTCTCTTAGTATATATATGTAGCCGTGAGGGAAAGAGGATTAGGGTTCCTCTTATTTTTCTTTTGGTGGCCGCCTCTTTTCTTTTTCTTCCTCCCTCGTAGCCGCCGGCAAAGAGAAACCAAGCACACCGCAAGGGTGGACCGGTGGAGGCAAGCGGACGATCCCTCTCTTCCTCCTCTTTCGCACATCAAGGTGAGTCGGACGCGTTTCGTTCGGGGGAATCTCCCTCTTTCTTTCTTTTGTTGGTCACGAGGAGGGAGGAGGCCCGGCGCCGTCGCGCACCGCGGGCCGCGCGCCCGCGCGGCGCTCGGCCGCGCGGGGCCGCCCGCAGGAGGGGCGCCCGCGCGGGCTGGTGCCGCGCGGGGCCGCCCCGCACCGCGGGCCACGCGCCCGCGCGGCGCACGGCCGCGCGGGGCCGCCCCGCACCGCGGGCCGCGCGCCCGCGCGGCGCTCGGCCGCGCGGGGGCCGCCCGCAGGAGGGGGCGCCCGCGCGGGCTGGTGCCGCGCGGGGCCGCCCCGCACCGCGGGCCGCGCACCCGCGCGGCGCTCGGCCGCGCGGGGGCCGCCCGCAGGAGGGGGCGCCCGCGCGGGCTGGTGCCGCGCGGGGCCGCCCCGCACCGCGGGCCGCGCGCCCGCGCGGCGCTCGGCCGCGCGGGGGCCGCCGCAGGAGGGGGGCGCCCGCGCGGGCTGGTGCCGCGCGGGGCCGCCCCGCACCGCGGGCCGCGCGCCCGCGCGGCGCTCGGCCGCCCGGGGCCGCCCGCAGGAGGGGCGCCCGCGCGGGCTGGTGCCGCGCGGGGCCGCCCCGCACCGCGGGCAGCGCGCCCGCGCGGCACTCGGCCGCGCGGGGCCGCCCGCAGGAGGGGCGCCCGCGCGGGCTGGTGCCGCGCGGGGTCGCCCCGCACCGCGGGCAGCGCGCCCACGCGGCGCTCGGCCGCGCGGGGCCGCCCGCAGGAGGGGCGCCGCGCGGGCTGGTGCCGCGCGGGGTCGCCCCGCACCGCGGGCAGCGCGCCCGCGCGGCGCTCGGCCGCGCGGGGCCGCCCGCAGGAGGGGCGCCCGCGCGGGCTGGTGCCGCGCGGGGGTCGCCCCGCACCGCGGGCCGCGCGCCCGCGCGGCGCTCGGCCGCGCGGGGCCGCCCGCAGGAGGGGCGCCGCGCGGGCTGTGCCGCGCGGGGCTGCGCCCTGGCAGGGTGTTCGTCGCACGGGCCGGTGCCGTGCGAAGAACTCCGCCGCACGCTGTAGGGAGTCGTTGTAAGTTTCGGACTTCTAAGTCTCGATTTGCCTATGTTCCTTCAGGAGTGCGGGACGCTGTGGGCGACTGGAGCACAGACGCGGACTGGACGAACGCAGGGCGACGCACACAAGGTGGGTACGTTCCCGGGGGTTTCGGGAATGGGGTTTAACTGTTAGAAATAGCATGTTGGGGCAAGGTGGAATTGGCAGTCTCCTTCTGTTTATGCACTAACCCTGTTATGTTATGTTATGATACTCAATGTCAATCTGAGGCTCAAATTTGCTACACGCACACCCGGGGTTTGGCCACCGCAAGGGTGTGCTTTTCCGGAAAAGTGGTACGTTGACCCGTGTACCCCACGCGGAGGTGGCGTTAGGAATGGGGGCCCCCATGGGTGGGGGGTGTGAGCGGTGACGTCGAGGCAGGTGCTCGGCGGCCGAGGCAGGTGCTCGGCGGTGGGCATCGGGGAAGGTGCCCGATGTTGCTTTGTGAGGCAGGTGCTCGGCGGTGGGCATCGGGGAAGGTGCCCGATGTCGTAATGATACAGGGTGTGGTTAAGGTGGAAGGTGCATAGGAGGGATAGTTGCTCCGGTGTTTGTGGTTTGCCTTATCTTTGTTTACTACGCTTATCATGCTATTTCTAGTCACTGACTTCCCACTTCGTGACAGGTTCGTCCAGGGGAGAGTGCTAGGGCGCCGGTGAGGACGTTAGGGTGCTGATCTGATTTATGGGTGACTTCAGATACAGTGACTCTTCTTTCCCTTTTCTTTTATTATTCATGGTAGCTAGTTGTGGATTGCGACACCCCCGTGGGGTCGAAGTGGATGTTGCCCTTTTCTTTCCTTTCTTTTTGAATAATTGAATGAATACTACGTTCTCTCTTACTTGGCCGTTTTGAACGATGAAAAACAAAGAAAACCGTTTGCGAAAACTATTTTTAAAACGTGGGTGTCGTGTGGGCACCAAGCTTTATAAACCTTGTGGGATTTATGTGTTTACGAACTGTTTTCACAAACGAGGGCATCGTGTGGATGCCGCTTTCAAAACCTTGTGATTATTTATCCTTTCAAAACACCGGCCTCTATGCTCTAAGTGAATGCTAGAATGTCACGTGAATTGTTTGGTTGTATGTGTACGAGACCCCAACTGATGTGGTTAGAGATTGTATGTACTACGCCTTGTGAGACACTTTGTAGTTGAGACGCCGTGCATATACAAAGGGGCCTCTGCTCATTTGCAGAGCGAATTTGTGTATGCGGCGGGTCTGTGCACGCGCCGGGGAGTAATGTTTTACAAAAAAAAAAATATATGGCTGAATCAGGGGCATCGGTGGCTCCTCTTCCGCGCGATTCGAACCCCCGGGGACGTACAGATTTAGATGGTATCAGAGAGGTAAACTTTAACCACAACAGTCGGGGCCTAACATCCACGGGCGCAATACTCTGGCTACTGAGTAATAAAGTGAACACGGGATAAATAAAACGCGAGTGCTCGTTGGGGGAAAAAGGGGGGAGGGAATTAGTGTTCTTTTCTTTTCTCCCTCTAGTGCCAGCACTAGTGGCGTGCCGTCTTATTTAAACTAGGAGTAACTGGTTCGTGCAAATGTTCAGATCATGGCCAGGACTAGATCCACAGCCGAGGACAAGGGGGCGAACCTACCAAACGAGCGAGACCGTGTGCGCGCCAACCTGGCCGACTTCAAGAAATACGATCCGCCAACGTTCGAGGGGGACACGACGGACCCCTGGGTTGTGGAGAAATGGGTGGATACGATGGAGAAATTATTCGAGGACCTATTGATGGAAGACCATGAGCGGGTCCCCCTGGCCGCCCACTTGCTCGAGGGGAACGCCCGCATTTGGTGGAAGACCGTACGCCCCGACTCTGCGTCGGGCGCTACCCTTCCGTCATGGACTACCTTTAAACAGCAGCTATTCGGGGCGTTCTTTACCAACAGCGTGAAGAAACAACTGGAGGCCGCGTCTATTCGATGGGTCAGCAGGAGACGCACCCGTCTGAGCACGTCGTCGCAGGTATCACTCTTGCTTCTGTTTATCGCGCTAGAACCCTTTTGACACCGGAGCGACCCTCTCGTTTATGTCCCGAGACTTCGCACTGACCCATGATTTTGAGTTGAGACCCTTACCCAGTTTGATGACCGTACACACCGCGGGGGGATCCTTGGAGGCACGCAACATGGTGCCTTCCTGCCCTATATGGATGGGAAGGCTTCCGTGCCCCTGGGATCTGGTAGTCATTCTATTGAAAGAGTATGATGTAGTGCTCGGAATGGATTGGCTCACGTGGTACCTTGCGGTCATAGACTGCGAGAAGCGCGAGGTACGACTGATGTACCCCGATTTTCCGGAGAACGTGTACTTGGCTTGCAAGAGCGTTTCCTTTTCTTCCATGATTCCTGCATCCCGAGCCAGGAAGCTGGTAGAGGGCGGGTGTATGGCCTACTTGGTGTCGGTGGCCCTGGCCGCCGGATCCTCCACGGCACTCCCCGACATCCCTGTGGTGAGGGACTTCCCAGATGTTTTTCCGGCCGAACTACCTGGATTACCCCCCGAGCGAGAAGTTGTCTTTCCCATTGAGCTTCCACCCGGCACTCGACCAATCACGAAGGCCCCCTACAGGATGGCCTTCGCGGAGCTGAAGGAACTTAAGGCGCAGCTAGAGGACCTTCTGGACAAGGGGTTTATCCGACCGAGTGTGTCCCCTTGGGGCGCACCTGTACTCTTTGTACGAAAGAAAGACGGGAGCTTGCGGTTGTGCATCGACTACCGGGAAATCAACAAAGTCACAGTGAAAAACAAGTACCCCTTACCTAGGATTGATGACCTCTTTGACCAGCTGCGGGGTGCAACTGTCTTTTCAAAAATCGACCTGCAGTCGGGCTACCACCAGCTCAGAGTTCGAGACGAGGATATTCCGAAGACGGCATTCCGGACTCGGTATGGCCATTACGAGTTCACAGTAATGCCGTTCGGGCTTACCAATGCCCCAGCGGTGTTCATGGACATGATGAACCGAGTTTTCAGACCCTTCCTGGATCAGTTCGTTGTGGTCTTCATCGACGACATCCTGATTTACTCCACCACCGATGAGAAGCACGAGGAGCACCTTCGAATTGTTCTACAGACCCTTAGGGAGCAGGAGCTGTTCGCAAAACTTAAGAAATGCGAATTCTGGCTTCGCGAAGTGGGGTTTCTAGGGCATATCATTTCAGCAGCAGGAGTCGCAGTGGATCCCAAGAAGGTGGAGTCGGTGACCGTACTGGCCCCCCAGACGACCCAGTGACAGAGGTGGCGCAGACTTCTTTGGGCCTTGCTGGATACTACAGACGTTT
>CM055072.1:10113864-10177777 GCA_029204045.2 Tillandsia leiboldiana
AAGTCTCGATTTGCCTATGTTCCCTTCAGGAGTGCGGGACGCTGTGGGCGACTTTAGCCCAGATCCGCGACTGGACGAACGCAGGGTCGACGCACACAAGGTGGGTACGTTCCCGTGTGTTTCGGGAATGGGGTTTAACTGTTAGAAATAGCATGTTGTGGGCAAGGTGGAATTGTCAGTCTCCTTCTGTTTATGCACTAACCCCTGTTATGTTTGTTATGATACTCAATGTCAATCTGAGGCTCAAATTTGCTACACGCACACCCGGGTTTGGCCACCGCAAGGGTGTGCTTTTCCGGAAAAGTGGTACGTTGACCCGTGTACCCCACGCGGAGGTGGCGTTAGGAATGGGGGCCCCCATGGGTGGGGGGTGTGAGCGGTGACGTCGAGGCAGGTGCTCGTCGCCGAGGCAGGTGCTCGGCGGTGGGCATCGTGGAAGGTGCCCGATGTTGCTTTGTGAGGCAGGTGCTCGGCGGTGGGCATCGGGGAAGGTGCCCGATGTCGTAATGATACAGGGTGTGGTGTAAGGTGGAAGGTGCATGGGAGGGATAGTTGCTCCGGTGTTGTGGTTTGCCTTATCTTTTTTTACTACGCTTATCATGCTATTTCTAGTCACTGACTTCCCACTTCGTGACAGGTTCGTCCAGGGGCGAGTGCTAGGGCGCCGGTGAGGACGTTAGGGTGCTGATCTGATTTATGGGTGACTTCAGATACAGTGACTCTCTTTCCCTTTTCTTTATTATTCATGGTAGCTAGTTGTGGATTGCGACACCCCCGTGGTCGAAGTGGATGTTGCCCTTTTCTTTCCTTTCTTTTTGAATAATTGAATGAATACTACTACGTTCTCTCTTACTTGGCCGTTTTGAACGATGAAAAACAAAGAAAACCGTTTGCGAAAACTATTTTTAAAACGTGGTGTCGTGTGGGCACCAAGCTTTATAAACCTTGTGGGATTTATGTGTTTACGAACTGTTTTCACAAACGAGGGCAAAACGGTGGCATCGTGTGATGCCGCTTTCAAACCTTGATTATTTATCCTTTACTTCAAACACGGCCTCTATGCTCTAAGTGAATGCTAGAATGTCACGTGAATTGTTTTGGTTGTATGTGTACGAGACCCCAACTGATGTGGTTAGAGATTGTATGTACTACGCCTTGTGAGACACTTTGTAGTTGAGACGCCGTGCATATACAAAGGGGCCTCTGCTCATTTGCAGAGCGAATTTGTGTATGCGGCGGGTCTGTGCACGCGCCGGGGAGTAATGTTTTACAAAAAAAAAAATATATGGCTGAATCAGGGGCATCGGTGGCTCCTCTTCCGCGCGATTCGAACCCCCGGGGACGTACAGATTTAGATGGTATCAGAGAGGTAAACTTTAACCACAACAGTCGGGGCCTAACATCCACGGGCGCAATACTCTGGCTACTGAGTAATAAAGTGAACACGGGATAAATAAAACGCGAGTGCTCGTTGGGGGAAAAAGGGGGGAGGGAATTAGTGTTCTTTTCTTTTCTCCCTCTAGTGCCAGCACTAGTGGCGTGCCGTCTTATTTAAACTAGGAGTAACTGGTTCGTGCAAATGTTCAGATCATGGCCAGGACTAGATCCACAGCCGAGGACAAGGGGGCGAACCTACCAAACGAGCGAGACCGTGTGCGCGCCAACCTGGCCGACTTCAAGAAATACGATCCGCCAACGTTCGAGGGGGACACGACGGACCCCTGGGTTGTGGAGAAATGGGTGGATACGATGGAGAAATTATTCGAGGACCTATTGATGGAAGACCATGAGCGGGTCCCCCTGGCCGCCCACTTGCTCGAGGGGAACGCCCGCATTTGGTGGAAGACCGTACGCCCCGACTCTGCGTCGGGCGCTACCCTTCCGTCATGGACTACCTTTAAACAGCAGCTATTCGGGGCGTTCTTTACCAACAGCGTGAAGAAACAACTGGAGGCCGCGTCTATTCGATGGGTCAGCAGGAGACGCACCCGTCTGAGCACGTCGTCGCAGGTATCACTCTTGCTTCTGTTTATCGCGCTAGAACCCTTTTTGACACCGGAGCGACCCTCTCGTTTATGTCCCGAGACTTCGCACTGACCCATGATTTTGAGTTGAGACCCTTACCCAGTTTGATGACCGTACACACCGCGGGGGATCCTTGGAGGCACGCAACATGGTGCCTTCCTGCCCTATATGGATGGGAAGGCTTCCGTGCCCCTGGGATCTGGTAGTCATTCTATTGAAAGAGTATGATGTAGTGCTCGGAATGGATTGGCTCACGTGGTACCTTGCGGTCATAGACTGCGAGAAGCGCGAGGTACGACTGATGTACCCCGATTTTCCGGAGAACGTGTACTTGGCTTGCAAGAGCGTTCCTTTTCTTCCATGATTCCTGCATCCCGAGCCAGGAAGCTGGTAGAGGGCGGGTGTATGGCCTACTTGGTGTCGGTGGCCCTGGCCGCCGGATCCTCCACGGCACTCCCCGACATCCCTGTGGTGAGGGACTTCCCAGATGTTTTTCCGGCCGAACTACCTGGATTACCCCCCGAGCGAGAAGTTGTCTTTCCCATTGAGCTTCCACCCGGCACTCGACCAATCACGAAGGCCCCCTACAGGATGGCCTTCGCGGAGCTGAAGGAACTTAAGGCGCAGCTAGAGGACCTTCTGGACAAGGGGTTTATCCGACCGAGTGTGTCCCCTTGGGGCGCACCTGTACTCTTTGTACGAAAGAAAGACGGGAGCTTGCGGTTGTGCATCGACTACCGGGAAATCAACAAAGTCACAGTGAAAAACAAGTACCCCTTACCTAGGATTGATGACCTCTTTGACCAGCTGCGGGGTGCAACTGTCTTTTCAAAAATCGACCTGCAGTCGGGCTACCACCAGCTCAGAGTTCGAGACGAGGATATTCCGAAGACGGCATTCCGGACTCGGTATGGCCATTACGAGTTCACAGTAATGCCGTTCGGGCTTACCAATGCCCCAGCGGTGTTCATGGACATGATGAACCGAGTTTTCAGACCCTTCCTGGATCAGTTCGTTGTGGTCTTCATCGACGACATCCTGATTTACTCCACCACCGATGAGAAGCACGAGGAGCACCTTCGAATTGTTCTACAGACCCTTAGGGAGCAGGAGCTGTTCGCAAAACTTAAGAAATGCGAATTCTGGCTTCGCGAAGTGGGGTTTCTAGGGCATATCATTTCAGCAGCAGGAGTCGCAGTGGATCCCAAGAAGGTGGAGTCGGTGACCGACTGGCCCCAGCCGACCACAGTGACAGAGGTGCGCAGCTTCTTGGGCCTTGCGGGATACTACAGACGTTTCGTGGAGGGTTTCTCGAAGATTGCGACCCCTCTGAACCGCCTAACCCGGAAAGGAGTAAAGTTCATATGGACGGTCCAATGCCAAGAGAGCTTTGAAGAACTTAAGAAACGGTTAACAAGAGCGCCTGTGCTTGCCTTACCAACCCCTGGAGAAGACTACGAAGTCTACTGCGATGCATCGCGAATAGGACTGGGAGGAGTACTAATGCAGCAAGGAAGAGTCATTGCCTATGCTTCAAGACAACTCAAGGATTACGAACAGAACTACCCGACCCATGACTTGGAGCTTGCCGCAGTGGTCTTCGTTCTGAAACTGTGGAGGCACTACCTCTACGGTGTGCATTGCAACGTGTTCTCGGACCACCAAAGCCTTAAGTACCTTTTCACCCAGAAGGAGCTTAACCTACGGCAGAGGAGGTGGTTGGAGCTACTGAAGGACTACGACTTAACCATCCAGTACCACCCGGGGAAAGCAAATGTGGTAGCCGACGCTCTAAGCCGAAAGGGACAAGCAGAAGGAACTTCGGCGGGCGCGATCACGCAGCAGAACGACTTGATCGCGGAATTTTCACGATTGAGGTTGGAAGTGGTACCAGCAGGGACGGTTGAGCGACTGTTGACCCTAACAGTCGCGCCGACCCTATTGGAAAGGATTCGGGAAGGCCAAGGTGCGGATCCGCAGCTACAGCTGGAACGAGATAGGATTTCACCGGAGCAAGAAGGAGACTTTGCAGTGGGAACGGACGGCACCCTTCGGTTCCGAGGGCGGATCTGCGTGCCCGATCTGCCGGATCTAAAGAAAGAAATCCTGACTGAAGCACATTGCGCCCCCTACGTGGCGCACCCTGGAGGCACCAAGATGTACCGGGATATCCGACAGACCTTCTGGTGGCCAAGATTGAAGGGAGATGTGACGCTGTTCGTGGCTCACTGTTTGATTTGCCAACAGGTGAAAGCCGAGCATCAGCGGCCGGCGGGGAAATTGCAACCTCTACCCGTGCCCGAATGGAAGTGGGAGCAAGTCACAATGGACTTCGTCACCGGATTCCCCCGTTCGCAATAGGGACACGACGCTATCTGGGTTGTCGTGGATCGGCTAACGAAGTCAGCTCACTTCCTACCCATCCACACGACCTGGACACGTGACCGGCTGGCACAGGTCTACCTCAGCGAGATTGTAAGGCTGCACGGGGTGCCAACGACGATCACCTCGGACAGGGACACGAGGTTCGTTTCGAACTTTTGGAAGAGTCTAAACGAGCCTTGGGGACCAAGTTACACTTCAGCTCAGCCTTTCACCCCCAGACGGACGGGCAATCCGAGCGGGTGATCCAGATACTCGAGGACATGCTTCGGGCGTGCGTGCTGGATTTGGGAGACGGATGGTCGCGCTACCTACCCCTTGCAGAGTTCGCTTATAACAACAGCTACCAAGCGAACATTAAGATGGCGCCGTACGAAGCGTTGTACGGCAGACGCTGTAGATCCCCGATCTGCTGGGACGATCTGGGGGAGAGAAAGTTTTTGGGGCCGGACCTAGTGGCCGAGACAGAGGAAAGGGTGCGCCTCATCAGGCGACGTTTGGCGACCGCCCAGAGCCGGCAAAAGAGTTACGCGGACCAGAGACGTCGCGACTTGGAATTCCAGGTGGGAGAGCACGTGTTACTGCGGGTGTCGCCGTCGAAGGGGGTGAAGCGGTTTGGGTTGAGGGGCAAGCTGAGCCCGCGGTACATAGGGCCGTTTGAGATTCTGGAGCGCATCGGCCCGGTAGCCTACCGCCTCGCCCTACCGCCGAACCTTGACCGCGTTCATGATGTGTTCCACGTATCCATGCTTCGGAAATACCTCCCCGACCCATCGCGAGTGCTTGACGCCTCCGCGATTGAACTCAAGGAGGATCTAAGTTTCGCGGAAGTACCAGTGCGGATCCTAGCCCGGGAGGACAAAAAGCTGCGTAGTCGGACGATTCCCTACGTAAAGGTGCTTTGGAGCAATCAAGAAGAGCGTGAGGCAACTTGGGAACCCGAGTCAAAGATGAGGGAGTGCTACCCGGACCTGTTCGCCGCTGGGGAAGATTAAGTTTCGGGGACGAAACTTGTTTTTTAGCGGTAAGTGGTGTAAGACCCGGCTTTTCCTTAACCCTTCTGGTCACCCTCTTCTTGTAATGCCTGACCGGGGGCCTCATTTTTGGCATTTTTCCGGACAGACCGTCGGGGCCCGCAAATAATTTTAGGCGGTAGAGCTCGCGGAACGGAGCGCGTGGGCGCGATCGGTTTATTTTTCCGACTCCCGGTCTGACCAGAATTAATTCTCGAAGTTGGGGTCCCCCTTAGACGCCTCGGGATCCGTGTTGGCAGCCGCACACCTTTTAAGGTAAACCCTAATTCTCTTAGTATATATATGTAGCCGTGAGGGAAAGAGGATTAGGGTTCCTCTTATTTTTCTTTTGGTGGCCGCCTCTTTTCTTTTTCTTCCTCCCTCGTAGCCGCCGGCAAAGAGAAACCAAGCACACCGCAAGGGTGGACCGGTGGAGGCAAGCGGACGATCCCTCTCTTCCTCCTCTTTCGCACATCAAGGTGAGTCGGACGCGTTTCGTTCGGGGGAATCTCCCTCTTTCTTTCTTTTGTTGGTCACGAGGAGGGAGGAGGCCCGGCGCCGTCGCGCACCGCGGGCCGCGCGCCCGCGCGGCGCTCGGCCGCGCGGGGCCGCCCGCAGGAGGGGCGCCGCGCGGGCTGGTGCCGCGCGGGGCTGCGCCCTGGCAGGGTGTTCGTCGCACGGGCCGGTGCCGTGCGAAGAACTCCGCCGCACGCTGTAGGGAGTCGTTGTAAGTTTCGGACTTCTAAGTCTCGATTTGCCTATGTTCCTTCAGGAGTGCGGGACGCTGTGGGCGACTGGAGCACAGACGCGAACTGGACGAACGCAGGACGACGCACACAAGGTGGGTACATTCCCGGGGGTTTCGGGAATGGGGTTTAACTGTTAGAAATAGCATGTTGGGGCAAGGTGGAATTGGCAGTCTCCTTCTGTTTATGCACTAACCCTGTTATGTTATGTTATGATACTCAATGTCAATCTGAGGCTCAAATTTGCTACACGCACACCCGCGGTTTGGCCACCGCAAGGGTGTGCTTTTCCGGAAAAGTGGTACGTTGACCCGTGCACCCCACGCGGAGGTGGCGTTAGGAATGGGGGCCCCCATGGGTGGGGGGTGTGAGCGGTGACGTCGAGGCAGGTGCTCGGCGGCCGAGGCAGGTGCTCGGCGGTGGGCATCGGGGAAGGTGCCCGATGTTGCTTTGTGAGGCAGGTGCTCGGCGGTGGGCATCGGGGAAGGTGCCCGATGTCGTAATGATACAGGGTGTGGTTAAGGTGGAAGGTGCATGGGAGGGATAGTTGCTCCGGTGTTTGTGGTTTGCCTTATCTTTGTTTACTACGCTTATCATGCTATTTCTAGTCACTGACTTCCCACTTCGTGACAGGTTCGTCCAGGGGCGAGTGCTAGGGCGCCGGTGAGGACGTTAGGGTGCTGATCTGATTTATGGGTGACTTCAGATACAGTGACTCTTCTTTCCCTTTTCTTTTATTATTCATGGTAGCTAGTTGTGGATTGCGACACCCCCGTGGGGTCGAAGTGGATGTTGCCCTTTTCTTTCCTTTCTTTTTGAATAATTGAATGAATACTACGTTCTCTCTTACTTGGCCGTTTTGAACGATGAAAAACAAAGAAAACCGTTTGCGAAAACTATTTTTAAAACGTGGGTGTCGTGTGGGCACCAAGCTTTATAAACCTTGTGGGATTTATGTGTTTACGAACTGTTTTCACAAACGAGGGCATCGTGTGGATGCCGCTTTCAAAACCTTGTGATTATTTATCCTTTCAAAACACCGGCCTCTATGCTCTAAGTGAATGCTAGAATGTCACGTGAATTGTTTGGTTGTATGTGTACGAGACCCCAACTGATGTGGTTAGAGATTGTATGTACTACGCCTTGTGAGACACTTTGTAGTTGAGACGCCGTGCATATACAAAGGGGCCTCTGCTCATTTGCAGAGCGAATTTGTGTATGCGGCGGGTCTGTGCACGCGCCGGGGAGTAATGTTTTACAAAAAAAAAAATATATGGCTGAATCAGGGGCATCGGTGGCTCCTCTTCCGCGCGATTCGAACCCCCGGGGCGTGACAGTTATGACATTTGGAATTTTATTGCTTAGAAGATATGTCAATGTTTGATTGTAATCTTATTACATATCTAAATTACTCAATGTCATGGTGAGCATAAACTCTATCTCTGTTAGGTTTTGTATGCTAAATATTCTTGAGGTATCTAACGATCTCTTTTTGTCAAGAATGATTTCTTTGTGCAGAGAGTACAGATGTCTAAGTCTAGAGTCTGTTTTAGGAGTTTATATCTCATGTTTTTAAATTTTTGGATCTCCATTGTAAATTTTTGTTGTATGGTGATAGCAACAAAAATATCTTTTTGAATTTTCTTTAGTGGATCTGTGTTTTGTCACGAAACCGCCAAAGGGGGAGATTGTTACGGAATTTGAGTTGGCGTAGTTTCGTGAAAGGTTCAAGTCTTGAAGATTGAAGGTGAAGAAAGTTGGATCATTTAACTCAATCTCAAGAAAGAAGAATTCAAAAGGATCAGGTATGTTTAACTAAAGATTCTTGGTGATCCGAATACTTCTTGTAGTGTAGAAACACCTGAAAGAATTTTTAATTGCATAAAAATCAAAAACTGGTGTTCGGACATGTTCAGGATCCGGATCAGAGCCAGCGATCCGGATCCCGAAGGTTGTTGTTTCATACATTACTTCAATCCGGATCGCAGCATCTCACGATCCGGATCCCGAACGTTGAGTTTTCTGAATTGTATGAACGATCCGGATCAGGCATTCCGATCCGGATCCCGAACGATTGTTTTTCTGGAAACCGTCTTTCTTGCTACTGCAATCCGGATCGCCCAAATCCGATCCGGATCGCCGTCCGTTAAAATTCCAGAAATGTTAGGTTTTTGATTCTTATCTCCTTCCAAATGTTTCTAACCTATAAATAGACCCTATGACTCTTTTTCTAGGGTTAATCCAGATATTCCACATAGAGCCGTCATATTCATATATCATCTTATACGGCCCTAGATCCACATATAGAGAAGAAAGGAAATCATTAGAGAATACTCTATGTTTCTTCATCTATATTGATTAGTTTGATTCTAGGTTTTCATACTCACATCTTGAGTTGAATCAAACTAATGAATACTTAGATGGTATTTCCGATCTATCTTTGATCTAAGTATTCGGCGGATCATCACCACCCAAAAACAACGATTTACCCTAAAATCGGTGCGTGGATTCGCGTGTCCTTGTGGATTCAAGGTTCAACCGCTCTCGTGGATTCGGAGCGAGGCACGTTCGTGGATTCGAAGGGTGCTACTGGGTGAAGACCGTGGATTCGGTCGGACGTCGTGGATTCGACGTTGGACGCCGTGGATTCGGCGTTGGGCGCAGATCGTGGATTCGAGAAGCGTCGTGGAGCGAGCGGAGAAGATCCTCTAGGAGCGTATGGAAAAGGTTGAGTCGTAAGTGTGTACGGTAAATCACCTTGTACGTGTTTTAATTCTAGTGGATTTCGCCGTGTTATCGGTCCCGTGGTTTTTTACTCCGGTGATGGAGTTTTCCACGTAAAAATCTTGCGTGTTATTTTTATTTCCGCATTGGGTTTTTTATCGCAACGATTTTTGAGTGTTTATACGTTTACACCTATTCACCCCCCTCTAGGTGTTTTTTCCCCTATTTAGATCTATATTACATATAACCCAACACCTCTGCCCTTGGCCCCTTTAGCAAAGTTGTAGATCTTCGTGTTGCGCATCTTCTGGCAGAGGCGTGGAATTTTTGGAAGCCGCGGCATCGACGTTTACTGCATCGTAGCGCGGAGCGGCGATTTTCTGTTGGAGGCCCGTTATCGCCTTATTTCGGTCTGAGAGGTCCACAGAGCTACCCCGACTGTATTTTGGGCGATTTTTGCGGCGTTGGATTCATGAGAGGTACGTCTTCGACTTCCGTGTTGAGTGTTTCATCTAGATTTGGGTTTTTGGCACGGTTTTCGAGGCTTTACTGAGCCCCTTTTGTGCTGGTGAGGTTTCTGGACAGCAAGGCCTTCGCAGATTTTTATCTCCACATCCGGACATCGGAATTTGACGTTTCAAGGCTCTATCGACATCTACACTTCGCGAGGATCGCCGTCATATTTTTACTGGAATTTTTGGAGGCTGTTTTACAGGTGAAAATTTTGCAGAAAGAAGACTGTTCATCGCAGATTTTAAAAATGTGGAATTTAGTGGAATTAAGTGTAATTCTTGGATCTATTATGTACCCAGGATGCTTTGAACACTACTTTGGTACTGTTGGCTTGGTGATTGTGCTCGTATATCTGTTTCTGGGCTTTCTTAGCTATATGACCCTGGACAGTTGTGCACCTTCAGGTGGGTGGCCCTGTCTCCAAGAATGATGGAATGTGCATTAAATCTGCTATAGTAGGACCATGCATGATAGTGATATTCCTGTGTAGCATGCTAGAATGTGATAGCTGTTGATTCTAGAGTTATATGATGATCATGCGATCTCTTGTTCCTTCTCTGTAAAATTATTATTATTATCTTGGAATTTGACCTAGCACGCCGTCATATGCAGCATGTTCAGCCAGACTATAGAAAACTTTAACTTGGGCTAGGTTTATTCTGCTTTAGACATCCACACTTCTTTTCTTTCCTGGACATAGTGTTTTACTCGCCCGGGTAGTGGGCCGAGTGGTCGGGTTTCTTTTAGTGTGGGATGCATTCTTGCACTCGTGCTTGGGAGCAGAGTGGAGTCTGGTAGATACAGTTGATCGTTCATCTGTGGCAGGAGCCGTTTGGTAGACGGCGGTCCCGAGATGTTTTGGTTTCTTGTTTTATTGTCGCCACTGTGTCAGTGGCAGCTTTGTACCAGTGATAGCAGGACCTTGAACCCAGAACTGTTTTTGGACACACATATGATTTTAGTCAACCAATGTTTTCTTCCGAGCATCGTGGAGTCGCCGAGTCTGTTCTTGTTTGATTGGACAAAGGCATTAGCTCTACGAGGCTTGGATATAAAGCTTGTTTTCAATTGTTTTCTTAAAAAGAACTAAAAATTATTAAATATGGATTTCTTTCAGATCAAATGGCTTTCAATAAGAAATATCACCTTTTTCCAATAAAATTTAACCACCCGAGATGGTTCGAGTGGTCTGGGTTCCAAGGTCTGCCTTTTTCCTTTGGGACGAGAACAACGAGAGGCTATGCCTAGAGCCTGTTCTTGTTTGATTAGGGTTGTAGGTTCTAGTCTTTCGGGGTTCCCGGACCCTTTATTGTGTCTGTTGTGGAGTTATCCTGTCAGTGATGCCTGTTTTAGGGAGCCGTTGGGTTGACAGCGATCCCGACTGTCGAGTGTTCCTTGTTGCTCAGGTTAGAGAGCAGGGATGGGGGATAGTATAGCTATATTGTTGAGTCGGGTGGGATTGCACCAGATTATCGACTTGGGTTATTATTTCGGTAACCGCGAACTGTGGGCGGTTTGACCGATTAGTGTTATACATCAGTTGGGGCTGGGTTTTGCATTGTGGATTGAGTGAGTCTCCACTTTGAGCATTGTGTCGACTTTTGCCTCATTGGCTGAGATACTTGACAGAGCTGTTGGACATGGGTTACTTTTGACTCGAGCGGGTCGCTCCCCTCGAGTGCCACTCCGGAGTAGGCGAGACCGGGTTTTTGTAACCGGCGTTAAGATTGAGCTTTAGACCGGGTTGTTGTAACCGGCGTTGAGATTGAGCTTTAGACCGGGTTGTTGTAACCGGCGTGAGATTGAGTTCTTCTATCGTGACTTGTCGACACAGTCCCTCTGGCTGAGCCAGTTTTGGCAGCTACGGACATACCTACGGTAGACCCGTCCTGTTGGAGATGTGCGGCAGTAGGTAGGCGCATGTTTGACTGGACCCGAGGAGGCAGTCAGTTCAGATTTGGTGACTATACTGATATGTTAGTATATGCACCATGTTATCATTTGTTCCACTTTTTGAGCATCTAGATAGGGGCATAGTAGCTGTAGAGTTATTCATTTCCAGCTCTTTCCTTCAGTATTTCATTTATTACCTTATGCCTCTAGTAGACTTAGTGGGCAGACCGTTGGGCTTGTTGACGGCACCCACTGAGGACTACTGTGGGATGTAGTTCTCACACCCGTCGTGGTGTTTTTTCCCTAGGGACTTCTACTCCTGTTCCTGCTGCTCCAGTTGTTGCTTCTTCAGGCCGAGGTAAGGGAGTCGCGAGCTAGATCCCTACCAGTCGTCATCTAGAGAGTAGATGTACCCCTTTTTATATTTTGAGAGTTACTTGTTGAGAGACCTTGTAGTGAGGTATAGAGTTGTACTTTTATATCAGAGTTGAGCGACTTTTGTACTTGTGGTGAGGACTTGGAGTTGTATTTATTTTATTTATAGCAGTTTACTTCCAGCTCTGATATATGTTTAGCGTAGCATCTTTCTTTTGCAGGTTTGACGCTTCGTCTATACGGGGTTCACCGTATGGGCGGCGGATCTGTTAGCGAGCCCGAGTCGCAGTTTCGACCCCGGGGCGTGACATCTAGAGTCCAGTAGCTTAGGGCAGGTGATGCAAATACTAGGTTTTCTTATCTGAAAGCTTGTTCTCGCAGGAGTCGAAACTCTATTTCCCGGTTGTCGGATGGTTCTTCCTGGTTCTCCAATCACAGTTCGATCGCGAACCTTCTGTTTTCGTTCTTCAAGAACTTATTGGGAGTGGATCCGGCGCCCGGTGGAGCCTTGAACTTCGGCTTGCTCTATCCTTTTACTCCACCTCCTCTCCTAAGTCTCCAGGCTCCGTTTGACTTGGTTGAAATTGAAAAAGCGCTTTTCGCCAGCGGCCCGGAGAAGGCGCCTGGTCCGGATGGTTTACCTATGATTTTTTTCCAGCGCTTTTGGTCCATCATTCGCGATGATATACTAGATTTGTTCTCTAAATTCTATCACGGGGATCTTAATCTTGAGGGCATGAATAATAGTTTGATCTGCTTGATTCCGAAGAAGAGTGAAGTTTTTACTGCTCACGACCTACGTCCCATCTGCCTGGAGAATAGCTTGGTCAAACTTTTATCGAAGGTTTTGGCCACAAGATTACAGCATGTTATGGAGCTGTTAATCAACCCTTTTCAGACGGCTTTCATTAAAGGGCGTTCTATTTTCGACAACTTCTACTCGGCTCACATTCTGGTTCATCATCTGCATTCCACCAAACGTCAGGCAGCACTTCTCAAGATCGATTTTGAGCGGGCCTTTGATCATATTAATTGGGCCTTCCTTTTGGACTTGTTGCAGTCGAGAGGTTTTAGCGCTAGGTGGATTGGCTGGATCTCCACCCTCCTCCATTCGTCTTCGGCCGCGGTGCTTCTGAATGGCGTCCCTGGCAAACGCTTTATTTGCAAGCGATGGCTTCGCCAGGGGGATCCCCTCTCTCCTCTTCTTTTTAATTTGTGCATTGATGTGCTCTATCGAATGCTACAGGTGGCTACCGACAGCCTCGCGCTCCCTAGTGTAGGTGTTGGGGATGTCAAGATTCATACCCTTCAGTTTGTCGATGATCTTCTTTTCTTCTTTGACGGCACCTCTCGGTCGGCAGGTGTTATTAAACAGATTCTGGACGCCTTCTCTTCAATTTTGGGACTTAAGATTAATTTCGATAAAAGCTCTATTGTTCCGATCAACCTTTCGGGCTCTCAAGCTTCGGCCCTCACCAACTTCTTTGGCTACTCACTTCAGGGTTTTCCGTTTAAGTATTTGGGTCTTTCACTCTCTCCCAAGGCTCTCCGTAAGTTCGACTATATGCCGCTTATTGAGAAGGTGGATAACCAGCTGGCGGGTTGGAAGGCTTCTTCACTCTCGCGGGGTGGCCGTCTCGTTCTGCTCAATTCGGTTCTCTCCAGCATCCCTGCTTTCTTTTGTTCAATCTTCAAGCTCCCGGTGTGGGTAATTAAATCTATTGATACTATTCGTCGGGGTTTTTTCTGGAAAGGCAAGAAATTATCCAATGGGTTTCATTGCCTAGTTAATTGGGAACAGGTGTGTCGGCCCAAAAGGCTCGGTGGAGTAGGCATCCGTAACCTGAAATCCATGAATTCGGCTCTTTTGATGAAGGGACTTTGGAATTTCTATAACTCGAGATCTCTACCTTGGGTGCGCCTTCTGACTCAGAAGCACTATAGATTCAAATCTCCTGCCTCAACCCCTTTGGTGCCTGCTGGATGCTATCCTGTTTGGAAAGGCATCCTATCTACGTCCTCACCTTTTCATCTCTCTGTTTCTTTCTCTCTTAGGAATGGATCTTTGGTGGCTTTTTGGGATTCGAGATGGAGAGGGGAATTTCTACTGCGCAATACCTTTCCTAATTTGTTCGCTATCTCCAACTCTAAACATTTGTCGGTTAAAAATTGGATGCGCCGCTTTTCTCACTCAAGTAACTTGGGCTTTAGCCTGAACCTAAGATGGGTGGAACAGCAAGAAGTTGGGCTTTTTCGCAACCTGATGGAAGGGGTTACGCTTAACGAGGATATGAACACAATCTCGTGGAGATGGGGTACCAAGGGGGCATTCTCTGTCGACAGCACCTATAATTTTTTATCATTCGACGGAGTGGATGCCCGTAAAATACCTCACCTTTGGTCGATCAAGATTCCACTTCGTATCAAATTATTCCTATGGCTGGCCGGGAGATACAGGCTTTTAACAGCGGATTTTTTAGCCAAGAGGGGTTGGCATGGCCCGTCGATTTGTGTGTTATGTGGAGCAGATTTAGAAAATCTGGATCACATCTTTTTCCGTTGTGCTTTTGCAAAAGCTATGTGGGACAGGCTCCTGCAGAATTTTTCGATCACTAGGCAGCGATTGGGCATTGACATAGGCGACCTAGCTCTTAGATGGAGGAGAGCCAGGTTGACTATGTCGGATCGTCGTCAGGGTACTTTTGATATTTGGTTTGCAGCAACGTGCTGGGAAATTTGGAATGAACGGAATAGAAGAACCTTCGATAATAGCACTAAATCGTGTGAAGACTGCGGAAGAAGAGTGGTTGACAATGTGAAGTTTTGGAGTTTGGCGCTGGGAGATCAAGCTGGGGACTGATTTTGTTCTTCTCTGTATTTGATGAAGGAGGAGGTTTTCCTTCCTCATGAGGGGTCTTGAATCTGATGAGTGAGAGCTTATAGTGTGTATGGATTAGGTCTACTCTAAGAGAATGTTGGGTCTTTTGCCTGCTTCGAAGCTGATAGTTCTCGAGTCTTACTACCTTTTTCTTGGTGTCGGGAGCAACAGATTTTTGGTTTCTTTTACGGTTTTTCTTGATCCTGCTACATTATTCAGTGTTCTTGTTTTTGCCGCCAGCTATGGTACAGGGCTACTGTCTTATTCTTTGGATGATTGGCTGGCAATGTTGATGTTTTATTGCTATGGTGAATTATGGGTTGATAAAGATTTTGGATTAGCTTGGGTCACTTCCACAGGGTTTATGGCATCTCTCTTTCTTTTGATAGCTCTATTTTAATGGTTTTAGGGAATATGGAGTTGGTTTTGTACCTCCGATTTGAACGATCGAAAGTTTGAGATAATGTACAGTTTGTGCATTGGTGCAGTCTGCCGCCTTCTAAGAATAATGTTGGGGTTTACTTGCGGCTGCGGTGTCCGCTGCCGTTGGAGCTTGGTTCTTGGTGTTTGGCGTCACTCAATGCTTGGAGATTGGGGATGGTACTCTGCGTCGATGCGGTATGCTGCAGGATCTCAATGTAGTATCTGGGTTGTGCATAACATCGAATTATGGTGTTTGGAGTTCAGAAGTTTCGGTTGATGGCATGGGTTCCTTGCTCGACTGCTTTATAGGGAGGATTTCCTTACTGTATTCTTTCGGCGACTAGGGGTTCGGGGCACTTCATGATTCTCAACAATTCCGAAGGGCCAACGAAGACCCAGCTTCAGCATGTTCTTGCTGGTTTTGTGAAGAAGTACTAATGCAATTACTGAAGATTTAAGCCTCTCTTTTCTTTTAATGATGATTTATTGCAAAATGCATGCTTATTCTACTCTCTAACTGTAAGGTCAATGCCCCACAATGGAATCTGATGCTTGTTCTCTGAGTTGGCAAGCTATTTTGCTTTAGAGATCCTATTTGCAGAGTTCAAGTTGCAGTGTTGTTTCTTTCAATTATTATCGAGTTGGGTCACTAATTAGTTTTACTCGCTTGAACTGGCTAGTGTAGTTTGGTTCCTTATTTTGGCATCTTCCGCGATGGCTTCGTCGACTCGTTGCTTCGGTATGGTACAAGAGGTTTTGATGTTTTATTGTTATCTGTCTGGCGTTGATTGAAAAATGGGAACAAGGGAAAACAACGACGTCAATCTTCGTTAATTATTTGCGGCATTGAAATGACTTGGAGCTGTGTTTTCTTTGTTTGAGTTGTGCTTCTCTTTTTATCACTTTGAGCTGGGAAACAAGGGATTTGAAGGACTTGGAGCTGTGCGTCTCGGTTCATCATCTAATGCTAAGACTGCTTGTGGCTTATGGTTTGGGTCTGGAGTTTATTCCCAGTGACCACGAGTGCTCTACATTGTCTGCTTTAATCTTTTGCTTGTTTAATTGGGAGTTCACTCGCTTACTATTTGCGATTCGATCCCTTTTGTCGGTTCGGGCGCTGGGCCCACTTCTTGTATTTGGTGTAGTGTTGGATCTTTTTTTTCTGTCCTGTACTATTCAAATAGGGTATACCCCTGTTTAATCAAAAAAAAAAAAATTTTAAGTTTTAAATCAAAATTTAGATTTAAGTTTGGTTTCTATATTCGATTTTTGTTACGAGTGTTTACTTTATTTTCGAATTCGACTACTAAAAATATTAAACTACTAATTTATGTATAACGAACAATCGAAGCCATTTAAAACTATCCAAACAATCGAAATCAAAACTTAAAAATGACGAATTAATTTATTAATATGAAGCCAATTAAATTAGATTGCAAGAGTTAATTGTACAAATTCAAAAAATTCAAAGCAAATATTATATTAAATTAAAATTTAAGAATCAAAAGTTAACCGTTTCATTGTTTAATTTTCTTACAACTATAAAGTGTTCTGATATAAAAAAATCATATATATATAAAAAAAAAAAAATCTTATTGTAAGTTGTGAAAGGAAAACTTAATGCTACCAAAATGTTGAAAACTTAAGGATTTTTTTTGATATTTACCTCTTCCCCCCCCCCCTCCCCCCTCCCAAAAAAAAAAAAAGAAAACAAAAAGAAAAAAAAAAGCTACACCAAGCTCATGTTTCATGTAAAAGCCCTACTCGAATGACCGTAGTTCACCTGTGAAACAGAAACACACCCAACAATGAAAAAGATCATTTCATCCAATCGGTCCTTACATTAGTACAATAAATAAATAAGTATTAAGCAGTTTTTATATTATCAAAAAAAAATTGAGTTCTTGAATTGTGTAAACAGAAAAAAAAAAAAGAACAAACATATAAAAGCTTCAGCCGAATAAGAACCCAGCTGCTTGATCTTCATTGCCGTTGAACAGTTTAAGGGCCTGAATCACAGAGTTTCGATCGAACCCGAGCTCCACGAGCTTCCGAACTTTGGCCTCAAAATCCACTCCCTGCAAAGAACGAACACCAATTAGAGAAGAAGTTTCTAAGAGTTTCAAACATCAAAATTGGTATAACGCACGGATGAATCAAATCAAACATCAATTCTCGTCAAAGGCACACGCGCGGAGAAAATCACTCTGAACGGACCCCTTGGAGATTGTAACACCCCTAGAATTTGAATTAGTCCTATATATAAATAATATAACAAGACTAAATCTCTTAATCCGGTTATATTATTTTGGATGGTAGCAAGACACAAGAGATTAAGAGGATTAAGCATGTTAGAACTAGAATAGCTCTAGGATGGATAACCTTCTAGGAAGTTGGGGCGTCACCGCCATTCACCAACCGGAAATATGAGATAAGTCTCGGCTGAGACAGAGTTATATGACGGGTAGAGTATGGCTCCCCGACTAATGACCGTTGTGGGTGGAGTGCAGTTCTCCATAAAGTCGGCTAAGGCTAGCGAGACGAGTCTCACATCGCCTGGTGCTTGTGAGTGTCTTTGAGCCTGACGAGGACGTCAGGGTTTAAAGGGGAAAAAAATATAACAGCCCTAGAATTTGAATGAGTCTTATATATAAATAATATAATATGATTCAATCTCTTAATCCGGCTATAATATTTTGGATGGTAGCAAGACCCACGAGGTTAAGAGGGTTAAGCATGCTAGAACTAGAGTAGCTCTAGGATGGATGACCCCTGGAAAGTTGGAGCGTCACGGAGATAAAACGAGTTTGAAAAATTGATAAAGTTTGAATTTAAATTTGTTGCATATTGTTTGGTAGAAAAAAAGGGCCGAAACGAATGGAGTAAAAGGCATTTGGATAATGCTTCATTCATTTATGGTTAGCGAGTTCTGATATCCATGAAGAGAAGACTCCAATGTGGAAGTTCTAAAAGAGTACAGAAAATCTCTACGCACGACTAAGTACCCGACGGATAGACTACATTATGGCAGCGGCTATACGCAATTCATTCGAATGCAAGAAGAGACGAGTTTCGTGGAGGATCTAAATGAGTTTAGTACGCTATTGAGTAGGGGTGAGCATCGGTCTGTTCAATTCGGTTCGGTTTGGTTTGGCTTATTTGGTTTTAGTAAAATATTTTTATTTAGTCTAAATCTTTCTAAACTACTAAAAATAAAGATATAATCGTAATGAATTTTATGTTAAAAATCATAAATCTCATATAATAGTAATAAATATCTCTAATTATTCGATTATTATTTAAATTAATACATAATTTTTTAAAATTTAAAACTAATATATATTTAATTACTAAAATTTTGGCTGATACGTAAAAGGGAAATGAATCAATTGATTTCGATCGGTTCGGTTCGGTAATTCGGTCCGAACCAAATAATGCTCACCCCTACTATTGAGGAGCAAAATCATGCTAAATTTCCTTTTTCTTTGCCACTGATTGCTGAAGTACGTACTGACCATCTCCCTACAGCTTGGAGACTACCATGTAAAAAATGTACAACTAAATTAAGGCACTAGTACTTAAAAATAGAAAAAAATAAAACGAAAACAAAAAACAGCAGCAGCTGATGTTAGTAATGAAATATTACCTGCGTAGGATCACTTGAGGAAGTTCCTGAGTGACAAAAAAAGAAAAAAAAAAAAAATTCGTAGAGTGTAAAATATTTAACTTTGTAATGCATTAAAGAATATGCTACTTTTTGAGGAAAAAAATGCAGAGAGATAAATAAAAAAAGCTAATAAAACCTATTACTAATATATTTCAATGAAGCTGGGGATCTGAAACTAACCAGAGGTATTTGTCCCTGAAGTCTTTCCCTGTGCTGCAGATGTGCCCTAAAGAGTTGAAAGGGAAAAAAAAAAAATCAATAAATAAATATATAAATATCAAACAGCAGAGTAGTCTGAAATGTATAAAACAAGACAGAGAACTATACGACACGGCAGTAAAGTATGAACACTCATGTGCAACAGTAAGCAATAAGTTTCATCATGCTATATCCACTTCACATATCTATTTTATGCTTGCTGATTGCTTCCATTCTCTGCATCAAAAGAATCAAGTTTGAGCTACTGCAATAGCCTAGAAACGGTTGGTCCAACTTTGAGTAACTAACTATTCTCCAGTAAGCAGTTTGACCAAAACAATTATATCTAAGCTCCTAAGAAAAAAGCAGGTTCCGCATAATGTAATTTGAGTTGAGCTACAATTATATCTAAGCTCCTAAGAAAAAAGCAGGTTACGCAGAATGTACTTTGAGTTGAGCTATGCCCCCTATAGGCCAAATTGAAGTAGAGAGAAGTTAATTTTTAATGCAAGAAGCCGCAGATTAGCAAAGAGTTGACTATAACGAGCAGAGAACAAGCAAAAGATATTCAAGAAAAGAAGCACAACAAAAATAAACATAAACGCACGCATTCAGATACGAACAAATCATATCATTATATATATGAAGAAAGAGAATATGAAAAAGAATGTCGCTAGGTGGTACTTACGGAAGATGATCCTTGGCCCAGTAGAGCAGCTTGTTTGGAGAGTCGCTCTTCATCGCTTATATGTGAAGGAATGTCCTTTTCTGAAAATAAAACGACTTCACATGAAGGGTTTTTTTCTTTCTTTTCTTTTCTTTTTCTTTGCATGAAAATAAGTTCAAAGATAATCTTGAAGGCTAAATATAGTCAGTAGAAAAAACTAAACAATTTGTTTACTGATTTGTCTGATAGAAAATCAAAATCATATAAAAACAAAAAAGGGATGGCGAACCTTGCAAAAATGGCACTGACACCTCTCCGCCGCCAACTCTCAAAACATTCTCCTTTAGATCAATTATACACTGCATAAATTGATTGGGAATTAACACAAGAATGATATAGGAAATTGAAACAAGTTTTGACGAGAATGCATACTTCATAATTACCTGATGCTTGCGAAGCATATCGAGCCCAAAAAGGAACTCCATATTTGGAGCATCCAATACAGTGAAAGAGCAAGGGTAAAACAAGTGGCCAATCTGTCGCAAAACACAGCAGTAAATAAATGAAGAGAAAAGACTTAGATCATTAATAATAGCACAAAAATAATACAAAAATAACACAAAAATACTGTTCTAAGTATACAAGTAAATGGAAACAAGAAACAACCTTAATTGGTGCCACGTGTATTCGCCCTATTATCTCCGATTGGCCGACACCAACAGCAACACCCCTGTAACGCTGATCTAGGAGTCTCAACAACCTGCATTTATTATAGAATGCCACGTACGAAATAGTTATAAGTCTCTTCTAATTGCGTGAATAAATATACTCTCAAAAACTCATTCAAAAATCACTAAAGAGTCCAGAAGAATATAATAACACTACTGTTAAATTTTGCGCACATAGTTATAAACTACTCTTTTAATATAGGAGAACATTCAGTATTCACAAATTTTGTAACCTGTGAAGTATGCTATCGATGGGCAAACATCCCAGAAAAGAGATGTAGCAATTAACAAGCAAGATGACAAAATGATCATACCCGCAGCGTTCAGCACAGCTTTTTGATATAATTGTCGATTGTGCACCACTATCAACAAAAGCCTGGAATAAATAAAAATGACACTTTAGGACAATTTCAATGAAATTACAGAAAGCTGATATATAAAGTATAGCCTTTCACCACCACGAAAAAACAAACTTAACAAAAAGGGTCAGCAGCCTCATAAGAACAGAGTTTAAAGGAAATGAACATGTTGTTGTACAATTTAGTAGGGATGTGGACTAAGTATGTGGGCTTAGTAATCCCTTCTGTCAAAATGGCAAATTCTAAAAAAATCTGACAGAAATGATTAGCTTTCAAGGATCCTAGATTCACTTAAAACTGAGATTTACAGAGTCTCTCTTTAATATCATCTACAAAGGATTACTTTACCAAAAAGATTATCACAGAACTCGAATATTTATGGTAAATAAAAGGAAAAGGCTACCAGATATTATGTGTTAAAATATATACATTATGACATCAATCACAAGTTTCAAAAGGTTTAATAATTTAATCCCATTATGCCACAATAACAAACACAGAATTAGATTTGCCAGTCACAATAGGTACTCCTAACGACATCATGAACTACTACTATTTGACAAACACATATTACTATAATACAGGAAAGAATAGAAAAGTTCTTCAGTCGAAACTATAGGGTAGAAATCTCATTTTTTATGTATCAAATGAAGGGAAAAAAAAAGAAAGAAATGGCATTCTTCTTAATACCTTCAGAGGTACTCCATTGACTTCCATATCGACGTATAACATAACCTGTAGAATAGGAGATAATGATGAACACAGAAAATTTATGTATAAACAGAGATATACTAAGCAAATGGCATACCACTCGAGCAAATGCTTCAGGATTGTGTTCTAATGCAGCCTCCCAGTTCTCATCAATGCCTTTCTGCAATATGTAACAGAAAGTACTCATTTTATCATAAAAAAGTAAATTATCACCACAAGCAATTATCCCCAAAAAAAAAAAAAAAAAAGCGAAACAAACAGCATGCACTGAATAGCCATGATGGAAAACCTTAAACTATTCAAGATAAATGACTTTGATCATATTGGTCCCTATTAAATCAGAGAGACCAACACATATTCATGGTTCCTGTATAGGCAGCACATGTAAATTCTTTCACCCTGAATTTAGGTCTGGCTTCTATAAGAGCTTCTCTACTCCAAAATGTAGCAGCTCGCCAATTGGCAAAAAGAAAGGTTGGAGTTCGTGCTATGGCAAAAAGTTGAAACAATCTTTTTGTACTCCAAAAGATAGTCCCATTTGAAGTTTCTGCTTATAATACAGCAGACAGCTGTTAGAGGGGATATCAATTGAAAAATTGCTAGTGCTTTCCAAGCTGCTTTGCTTAATAATTCTACAAAAGCTCCAGCCAGGACAATCCCTTAAGTTCAAATAAAGATCTGGATAAACTTGGCAATCTATGCAAGGTGTCAGAAATGTATCTTTCGCAGAAATGGTGCCTTAGAGATGAAGCACATCTCCTTTCAGAGCCATTACAATTATTCATTGTTAAGACTTCGCCCATTGGTGAAATACTCTATGGTTGCATGAACTAAACTACAATCCACAAGTTAGATAACATTAGCAATAAGTAAAATAGGTTTCATGACAATTCTCATCCTTAGCTGTTATCAATAGTTAATAGCAGAGTGTAATTATAGTGATATTAATAAAAGAAAAAAAAATCAATAAATAGCAAAAAAAAAAAAACAGACATGAAGATAATCTTAACAATATATGAATCGCGAACCCGAAAATATGTACGACGCATTCCCGCTAAGCCAGGTCAGCAAAGTCAGTGGGCCCCACATAGGGAATAACCTGCGTCCTTCCGCTCCTCCGCCTATACCTTTTCCCATCTCTCTATCCATACTCTCCGTGCATCCTCCCTCTACCATTGTGTCACCTCTCCATTACTCTTCCTCACCTTCTTCTCACGACCCTCTCCTTTCCAACCTCTACCTCTTCCCCGCCCCTTCCTTCACAAACTTCGCCACCTAGCCGCCCACCAATCTCCTCTGAAAGCACCTCCGCCGGTGCGCCTAGGGCGCAACCGCCACCCTCCTCTCCTCCTATTCTGTCGTCGCCACCGCTGCCTCTATGCAAGATGTTACAGCACAAGAGGCGGTAATGAAAGCTCTGCTCCTTTTTCTTCACCCTCCTAAACCCTAACCCAAATCCTAACCCTAGCCTCGAGCTCGATGAGAACGATGTGGTCTGGTCCTCCTCCTCCGCCACTACCAACAAGGATCCCTACTCACTCGATTCCTCTACCCCTCCCCCCTTCGCCGCCCGCCGCCGCCACCACCGCCGTCGCCGCCACCTCTTGTCGCACAATCTCATCCTACCAAATATGTTGGTTACAATATTTACCATCAATTTCTTTATGAGCCATATCTTCTCATATGAAACTAGGATTCTAATGCCTTGGTATCAATTTCATGGGCTAAACTTTGGACCTTATCATTTTTTATGTTTTTTTTTTATAGGAATTGAAAGCTAGCTCCTTTTCCTTCAATAGAGAAAGTCCTCGAAGTTGGAACTTCAAATGGGTTGCAAGTATATTGTTTCTTCTCTTAGTAAACTAGGCTATCCATCATTCCTTGCTAATTATATTTTCATTTATACCTCAATTTTCAAATTTTTTTTTCATATCGATGGTGTGCAACTTACTAACTTTATGCCAGACGGGTTGTTGAAAATCAAATCGGTAAAAAGAACTTGATCATTAACAACTGTAATTCCAAGAAATCTATTTTTGTTTATGGGCGCAAGGATTCAGCTTTGCAAGTTAAAGGTATATGTAAATGTGTTTGATTAGCATTACATTTATTTGGTCAATTACTTTATTTGCATAAAGTGTTTAAATATTTGATTTGCTATTCTTATGTGCATACATCTTTAAAGAAATAGAATCATCACTTGCTTTTTGCAGCGAAATGTGATTAACATTACTATTGACAAACGTACAAAAACACTATTCTTATGTGCACGTATTTGTAAGCGGGATGCAACGGGGCAACGCGATGCAATAGCGCTATCGACAGGTCTTCCGACTCGGCTCCTTGTTGTGCCGCTGTGTCTCACATAGAGGCGGCAGTGGCAAGGTCTTTTCTTATTGTTATTTCTTTGATGGGCTCTCTTCAAGCTACGATGATATGACCCCTTTCTCAGTAAGGATCGTGATTTCTCTAATTTGGAAGTGCAGATTTATGATACAAAAGTTTGGATGGTTTGCTCCTTCGCAGCAACCATTTGTAACCACTAGTTATTTTTCAAAGGGGGCTTTGTTTTGAGCTAATCTTTTTGACATATGAATTTGAGTTATATGTTGTAAAAAGGTTTACTCATTTTTTGTGCCTTCTTTCCATTTATGTAGCCTTCTTTGGTGCCCTTTCTGTCACGCCCCGGAACTGCCGATTGATCGGTTCGAGAACAAGCACAGACTTCCCGCCGAACGGGTAAGCCTCGCTCCACCCGAACGGAACGGTCAGTTCCAATCGCGCTTAATTAAAAGAAAGCGGAAGATGCACAATATCAGAGTATAAGGGATAAAACATCAAAAGATAACTTTATTACAACAATCGGTTCGGTTACAACAAAAAACAAATAACCGAGCCCTCGAATCAACATAACAACAACCGAACGACACAGCACGACCGACGGCCAGCTAGACTCCTAGCTCCGCCACTCGACCAAGTTCTTGCCGCGATCGCGTCCTTTACCAACCTATCCGACACCTGAAAGGAGTAAACTATAGGGAGTGAGAACTAATGAAAGTTCCCAGTGGGTTCAACCACCAAGAAAGAATATTCTACACTTACTTAGTCTACAGGAGGCATCTACAAAGTCAAACAAAGGTAAGACAAGTAGATAAAGAAAACAATATAGGTTAAAGAAACACCCCGATGCCTCACCAACACCCAACCTTCGGCTCAGATTTGTCGAGCTCACTCACCTGCGCAATTGCCGAAAGGGTCTCACCTTCCCGATCGGTTGACCTGTACGAGCCCCGAGTGGAGGTCGAATCCTCGAAATGCACTCCCATCGACAACCTATACATTCATCCGACGGAGTCGGTGAACTGTACGCTCCCCAGATTGGGCCTAGGTGCCAAGTAGGGCGTCGAAGAGTTTCGCACTCGCGCCACCTGGTTAAACAAACTTACCGCCAGAAGAGCCGGGTTACACCACGTCACCCTCAGTGCGTATTCCACCACATAACTGCGCAGCGCCTGGAGAACCGAAACTTAGCCCACGTCATCCCCCGGTGGATCTTGCACCACAAAAATAACCGAATGGGCGGCCGGATTACACCCACGTCACTACACCCAATTGTTAGCGCTGTACACGCATTTCCAGAGGAGTCAAAAGTATCGACCTACTTCTCAGTCAAGTGCTCTCACGCCACACAACAGCCCTAATGCTAGCTACCCAACTCACAACATACTAGAGTACTCGCCTCTAGTCTTTCTTAGGCTACTCCGAAGATAGAGTCTACCAACTCTCACACTCAACCGAACTCTCGATTCCACAACCCCATGATTTTATCCTGAGGTCCACAAGAGAAACACCCAAATACAGGGTTACTAACCTCTATGGTTCCAAACCTTAAGGCTCAGGGAGATCTACACAACACTCCCACCACAAACACACTTACAGCTAGGGTAGGAAAATAACAACAAGATGAAACACAAGATAGTAGACAAGATAAGATATCACCCCTGCTTGGCGATATCCCCCATCTCAGGCTGAAGAACTGTTGAAGGTTGCAGTCAATTGCTTGAATCGTCGAAGAACGCTCCTTCGGGCACAAGCCGATTCGAGGAAGAGGTCCTCGAACTCCACTGTCTGCTGAAGATTTCTGGTCCTCCGCTCGAGCTAGCCTCTCACAATATCGACAGAGTATCCTCCCGGTAGACTTGCACTCAATACTATTTATAGGGGAAACCAGCTGTGTACGAAGGGGACAAAACTGATCGGCCAGGCTGACCGGACGGCGCATGCGGCATGACAGAGTTGAGTACACGGCAAGTCAACCCATCTATCCTCATAATAACAATTCCAAGTGTCAGCGTAATTTTCGGCGATTGTCCTATCACTGACAGGATCCGTTGACTTATGCATGAGCCGATCACGCTGGCATGAACCAAAATGTTGTCTCCATATCGCCACAAGGCATTCGGCTCCTCTCAAATCGGTTCAGCTCACCACAACTGATTCAGCTCACCACACTTTCACTCTCTGATGTAAGGTGATGATGATGAGGCGTTTTCTCTTCTAACAACAATACTCACAATTTTTCTTTGATTACCGGCTGAGAAAAGTAAGGTGAGACGACTAGCCTTATGGCAATTTCTTCAGCCATTGAAAGTTCACAAATTTTGATTTATATGTCAATCTAAACCTTCCTATTTATGAGAGTGAGTATATGGTTTATATGAGAAAGTTTGGGCCTTAATTGAATTGTTTCTTCAATATGTATAGCTTAGTTTGTGCTGTTGTGTGGATGCATTTTCTTCTTCTAGCTTTCATAGGCATATGAAAGTATGTGTTATTTTGAATTTTTCTTTGAATTGTATATCTTGGATTGCTACATGGAATGATTTGATGTTTTTTTACAAATCTTTGAATGTTTCTTCATCTTGTGTTTTTACTTGCCATTTTTCCTATATTTGCTTTATTTCATCCTTTAATATATTAAAATGTAGAACTCTTCTTATTTTTTGTTGGTGTTTTCTTGACCTTTTGAACCTGTTTTATCCTTTAATACTAATTATTTGCGACTCTTTAACGTTGTCTATTGTGGAATATTATTACTATCTTGCATATTTAAGTCTATTATAATTCTTATAAGGCAATGAGATTTTACAAATTAAAGGCACCCTTTTCTCAACTATTTGTTGGTTTGCTTTTATATGCAGCTAATTATTAATTCTACTGCTTTATTTTCTCTACTTGCCTCTATTTGTCTTGGTTTATCTATGTGTAGTGCATTTTATTGTTAATGAAACTGAATTATGCCTACTTCGACAATTCATTTTTGCATTGAGGGTGGAGACAAGCCCACTTTGCCTCTATCCTCGGTCTATTGCCCATCTTCTCCTTCCTCTTCATAGGTTTTCTCTCTTCTGCTATGTGGCGAGGGCAACATAAGAACGAAGGTATGGCTGTTTCCCTCTATTTGTTCAACAAAATGTCAATTCAACTCTTTTCTCATAATGTTCTCAAACTCTATGATGACTTTACTTTCTATATGCTCTTTTTGGGTTCTGTCGTTTTTTTACCCATAAAATATGGAAACTTAGATCCTGTCCATTTTATGGAATTCTCACTACCCTCAATTTGTTCGCGAAAATGCCAATTAGACCTTCTTTCCCATTTCTCTATATAAATTCTATATCTAAAGTCTTTTCTATAGGATTTTGAATTGATATATCCAAGAGCTTCTGAATTGATGTTTCTTCTACTTATAGTTCTTTGAACGGTCCAAATTGATATAACATTTGAAAACTCCATTGTGGAAGATACCCACAGAAGCTCCAACGTATCATTTGAAAGCTCCAATATAGAAACTCCACCGTACAAATATGTATATTGCAACAACTCTATTCAATAAGTGGATCTTATGCTTCGGCATTGGGTCAAAGGGAATATGGGACCATGCATGCCATTCTCCTACAGAAGCTTTTGGACACTTCTTCGTTAAATATTGAACTAATGTATACAATTGTGGTATCTTTTACTTCTTTGGGTCTTATACCTTTCATAATAGATGGCGCTTTTTAAAGATATCCTTTCATTTGTGGATTGATGAGTAGAAGCAGTCAGCGTTAAGAAAGTATCATTATTTATGTTTTGTCTTCTAACTTGCTGGTAATTTAATGCTTCTAAATTTTACCTCCTTTCTATATACAAGCTATTCTTGCTATTTACTCCTCATGTTAAAACCATCTTATGTTACTAAATGATATGGTGTTATTTGTTGTGTAAGAACTTTTTATTCACTTCTCTATTTTCTCAGTAATGCTTATCTATTAAAAGACTGTTATTCGAACAAAATTCATAGATTTTATATTTTTCCTGTATAATTATATATATATAAAACATAATATTAACTTTAAAGAATAATAGTAATAATGCATCCCTGCCACACCGCACGGGCCACTTAACTAGTTTATCAGCAATTGGTTACACTTTTAGGTGTATAATTGTAGAGAGAGAAAGAGAAGAGCTCATAGCTGACAAGGCACTGTCGAGAAATCGACAAAAGTAATATAATATCTCTAAGTGTTTAACTTCATAATTTGACAAGTGATGTTTCGATGGTTTTGAGAATAAATTCAGAAAAAAAGCTGTATTTAGAATTAACAATCAAGGGAATATTTACAATAAGGTTTAGTTGCATATAAAATGGGAGAAGCAAATGATGGCAAATGTCCTGCTTCCTTATTTTTGCTAATCAAGCGAACCAAAGGAAGCATTGCATAATTAACACAAACTCACAAACTCTAACACTTCTACTACAATTGGAGTCAAAAACCAAAATTGTCCAAGTATTGTGAAATTAATGGAGGGCAAACCTGTCGAATAGACGCTTCAATCTTTTTCTGGGACTCAACATCAAAAGGATCTGCATACATTAAAGCCTAGAAAAAAAAAAAATGACACAGTATGAGATAAATGTGCAACTCATTTTCTGTAAGATATGCAGAATTGCAGACAAATAAAGAAAATACGAACTAAATTATTTCCAAGAACATAACGTCAGAGAGTAAACTATGCTGCAAAAACAAGAAACCAGAAGAAAGACAATTAAGAAGCTCTCAATATCTGTGTACATGTAATATGAAAGTCCTTACAATCTCCTCCTCTTGTTTACGTCGTAGTTCCAGTCTTTGTTGATGACGCTCACGCAAGATGTTTTGCAAACCATCAAGGTTCTCACCAAGTACAGCTTGGGATAATGCCGGATCATTCTACAAATTGAAAATTTATATCTAATATCAAAAGAAATCTATCAAAGGAAATACATTGTTAATCAACAATTCAAGCTAGAGAATTAAAGACAAAATAATAGCAAGAATTTGGTTATAAGCAAATATTAAAACAAAACAAGTCGCGATGTAGAAATTAATAAAATACGCATCTGGCTGCAGTTCACCATAAATAACTTGAAATCCCCCCATCAAGATGATTCAAGTTGACAGTAGCTGTAACACCCCCAAGATTTGGATTAGTCCTACATATAAAGTATAAATAGGACTAAACCTCTTAATCCGGCTATAGCATTTTGGACGGTGGCAAGGCACAAGAGGTTAAGAGTGTTAAGCGAGCTAGAGCTAGAGTAGTTCTAGAATAGATGACCCCTTGGGAAGTTGGGGCGTCACAGTTGGTATCAGAGGCAATCACCAGCTGAAAATGTGAGATGAGTCTCGGCTGAGCCAAGGATTATACAGCAGGCAAGCACGACTCCTCAGCTGATGACCGTTGTGGGTAGAGCATGGCTCCTCACAAGATCGATTAAGGCTAGCGATATGAGTCTCACATCGCCTGGTACTTGTAAATATGCCTGAGCCTGACGAGAACGTCAGACTTAAAGGGGAAGGAATGTAACACCCTTAAGATTTAGATTAGCCCTATATATAAAGTATAAATAGGACTAAACATCTTAACCCGGCTATAGCATTTTGGGCGGTGGCTAGGCCCAAGAGGTTAAGAGGGTTAAGCGTACTAGAGTTAAAATAGTTCTAGAATTGGTGACCCCTTGGAAAGTTGAGGCGTCACAGTAGCCATGATTATAGCCATCAAAATCAGCTTTAATACCAAAGTTTTTTCTCCCCACTTCAGGCGGACACACATAATATGATTGATTTTTTTTTCCCATAAGAGTGCTAATCTCAAAGATCAATTAGAATTAAGCATGAGAAACCTGTCATGCTAGATCATGTGAAAAAAATTGCAGAATTAAAAATACAAAGTTGTGCTTGGGGCCATCTAGCATGGCTGACCATTCAAATCTTTATAACCAAATATTCCTAGGTCAGAAGAAAAACTCAGATCATATATTCCAAGCTCAAAAGTAAAAACATATTTTGCCATCATCACCCATAAAAATATCTAA
Organism: Tillandsia leiboldiana; assembly: GCA_029204045.2. Classification (NCBI taxonomy): domain Eukaryota; kingdom Viridiplantae; phylum Streptophyta; class Magnoliopsida; order Poales; family Bromeliaceae; genus Tillandsia; species Tillandsia leiboldiana. The sequence goes on from CM055072.1 coordinate 10,143,568, forward strand.
ACAATAACATCTAAGGCTACAAGATTTGATAGCATGTCCGCTAAGACAAAATTTATTTGGTACTGCATAACAACTTGTGAGACCATCATTAGTTGCAAGTAACAAAGATAAGTCAAATTAAAAATTGTGTCAATGCACTTATGGTTACTCTCAGCATAAGGCAAATTAGGCTAACCGAAAAGACTGATCAAGAAAGTCATAATCATAGTCTTATTGATGAGACATATAAAAGGTCAACCTGGAGAAGTTGTGCCATCAACTGAGAATCGCGCTGAATTTGCTGTTGAAAGGCTCTAGGGTTCACCGCTGAACCATCAGGATTTAATCTCAAATCATTAGAAGCTGCCCTGAAATTTTTCAACCAAAATAACAAGTAATTTGATCCATAGTAAAAACAATTAAAGCTTTAGGACTTCAAACACATTACGACTGGTATATTGATAAAAGTTAGAATAGAATCTCAAGTGTTGAAGGTTGCATATTCAAAAAACTATACAAATAAGAAAGACAACCTTGCTTAGAAACCACTATAGTCACAAATAGATGATTCAAGAAGTTGTTCCAAACTAAGGATGTTCATGCAAATTTAACGCTAGATATTATGTGTTTAGCTACTTATCATCAGATAATGGCAAATGTAGTGAGAACTACAAACTCTACCCGATCCTATAATAATTGACAGAAAAAGAAAAAAAAAAAAAAAAGACACTTATACATGAGGAGCATGATCCCAATGAAGTACTAGACATGTACAACTCAATTATAGGGTAAATTCAGGCCACATGTGGGCACATTATTTTTGGCTCAAAAATCAAACTCAAGCCTCACCATTTGCAATAGTTGTTGGAGTGAATAACGGTTTCCACTTCACAATTAACCTTAAAATTGAAATTTACCCAAGTAATACTGGTAATAGAGTTTAATTTTGATAGTGGCACTCCCCAGTTCACGAATTCATTGTGACAATAGCATTCACCAAAATACAGTTCTCCTATTTACAAATCTGCCATCAGTAACTTTACAGTAGGGTGAACTTAAATTACACATGGTGCATTTTCCCTTACCTTGTAATAGCTTAGCCGTATCACCTACATTATTGCTTTCTCATAAAAACAGTACACAATCTCAGAAAAAGGGATAAAATTACAGATATGCTGATCTACTTCTCATAGAGTTAAGTTTCAAAAGAAAACTAACGGTACAGTCAATATTAGCTAAGGGGAGTCGAACAGAAATAAAGGGTCGTATTCCAGGAGTTCAGTTCAGTCTACACTTACTGTAACTCTAACATAGGAGAAGAGTGGATTTAGTGACAGTTCAATTTTATAAAAACCTACCCGAATTTCTGGTCGTTTTGATTCAAGAATCGTACCCAATTATCTCTCAGATAGGACACAAAAGCAAGGTGGCAAAATAGATTTAGTGTAATAATCCGTATCACAATGTAATAATTCAAATTCAGATTTGAGTTCTATGATAATGATCTACAAGAAATTTGAATCAATTCTTCCCATGCACAGATTCAACAAAATATGATCCATCACCCTACCAAAATTAATGATCAAGTTCACTACCTTAGAAGATCCAATATTGGACAAAAAGATGAATCATTAGAAGCATTGATGAATCATAATTCTTAAACTCTGAAGTCATGAACACGCACAAAAGATCTAAAGTGAAATAAATTATATGTATTCTAATTCATAAAATACACTTCAAGACAAAGATGAAAAGGAACTAACTTATTGCACAAATAATAGAAGCTAAAAGAAGCTAAAAGAACTAAGGAAAAGTATCACATACAAACTAGCCATCATCACCATATCCCCATCTTTAACTTGAAGCGAACTCAACCGCTCTGAGTTCCTCATCTCCTTTCCATTGAAGAGCAATTGCTGCTGCTGCAGAGATATGCTTGTCTACAAAGAAACTCAAACCATCCAATCCCAAATCAACACTAATCGAAAAATTCAATTTTTTTCTTTTTTTAAAATGGAAGCCCAGATCCAATCTCAACGAAGCTCACCTCAACCTCAAGCAGTGCTTTCACATTCTCAACCTGCAATAAAATCAACCCAAAATCGATACAAAAATCACAACTTCTTTCAACAAAGCTCTAATTATGAGAACAAATTCTTGCGAAAAACTGGTTAAATTACAAAAACCACCGCTGCAGTTTTACTCCTATCTCAATCATCCTCTTACATTTTTAATTGTTTCAATATAAAACAAGTGTTTTACTCTTGTCACAAGTATTTGAACAAGTTTGCATGTAATGTGGTTTCTATAAATGAGCATATATATATAAATTGCAACTAAAAATGCTAAATTTAACACCCAAAAAACAAAAATTTCTTTCTTTGGACAATTCATTCGATTTATGTAACAACTATATCTTTCGCATCTGAACTCAAAAAACACCCGAAGTTTAATTGAGCCCAGTAGAAAGCAAAAGGTTCAAATTAACACCAAACCGGTTCAAAAATTACAAATTTTTACATCTAACCTCTAAATTTTCACAAGAAAGATCCATCCTTCGCATTCAATTCTAAGTTCGCATGTAATGTGGTTTCTATACCTGAGCATATATATATAAGTTGCAACTAGAAAACCTAAATAAAACAAAAATTTCCATCGGACAATACATTCAGTTTACTTAATTATATTTTTCGCATTTGAATTAAAAACTAGCCCAAAATAGTGGTCCTAATTCAACCCAGTACAATGCAAAAGGTTCAAATTAACCCCAAACCGATTCAAAAATCACAATTTTTTTACATCTAACCGCTAAAATTCACAGGAAGGATCCGACCTTTGCATTCAATTCGAAGTGAGTAAATGAATCAAAACTACAAAAAACACTAAAAAAAAAAGAAAAAAAAAAAAAACCAACAAAATGGGGAGAAAAAAAAACTAGGGTTCAGGGTATCGCGTACGGTCTCATCAATATCGACGACGAGGGTAATAAACTGCTCGTCCGATGTCATCACCGTGATCTTCATGGCGATTGATTGGAGGAAATTTTAGGTTAAAATTTTCTGGATTTGGAATCGGAATTGTCGAGAGGGGAAAAAATTGGGGGATTGCTGAAGAGGAGAGTTCTCTGTACTATGTTTATATATATTAATATAAATATTTCAAATTAATTCACATTGCTTGCTTGAGAAAGGGGATAGAAATTTTATTGACCCAAATCTAAAGTAATTATCCACTCTAACTACTGTACGAACAATTATTAATTGAAAAATGCTAGAAAAAAAAAAGAAGTAAAAAACATGGTAGGTAAATATGCACAAAGACCTCTCGGCTTTGTTTGGTTTGGGTACAAAGGAGGATATTCCTCCTTTGTACCCAAACACTATTGAACAAAGGGAAATTATTAGGTACAGTAGTTCCAGTACAAACAGAATAAGCTGGAATAACAATTCTTACCCATTATTTTATAAATTTGTTTTTTACCAAATTACCCCTCCTCCCCTCCTTTCTCTTTTTTCAATACACTCTCATCATCACAAATCCCTCTCTCTCCCCTCTCTCTCTCTTCTTCCCAATACACTCATCATCACAAATTTCTCTCTCCTCTCTCTTTTTTTCTTCTTCCCAATACACTCTCATCATCACAAATCACACTCTCTCCTCTCTCTTTTTAGTTTAATTGGATATTAAATTAAATATTATTTTCAAAATTTTAGAAATTTTATTTTGATTTTGATTTTATCATAATTTTTGTAAGACTTTAAATTTTGAAATTTTATATTCGAAATTTTAACTTTAATTTAAACGAATAAAATGTTAAATTAAATATTATTTTCATAAAATATAATTTGAAATTTAATTTTGATTTTGATTTTGATTTTAATTTTATCTTAATTTTTGTAAGGCTTTAATCCATTAATTAAAACGAAGAAAGTAAAAGTTATTATTTGAAAATTAAAAAAAATTATGTTTAAAATTTATAATTTAAAATAATATTATATAATTTTAAATTTTAAAATTTAAATGTTGAAATTTTATATTTAAAATTTTAAATTTAATTTGAGAAAAAAATATTAAATTAAATATTATTTTAAAAAATATAATTTGATTATGATTTTGATTTTATCTTAATTTTTTTAAAGCTTTAATTCATTAATTAAAACGAACTAATTAGATTTTAACAACTTTTATCACATATTAAATCTTGAGGATAAAAAAGTAATTTACACAACTTAACCTCTTTATTCCTCTTATTCCTCATTATCATACCAAATACAAAATCTCTTATTCCTAGAACCATCCCAAACACTTTTTTACCCTTGTTCCGTACTTTATACTTATACCTGGTACTACTAATTCTCACTAATCTCCGAACCAAACGATACCTTCAAGTATAGAATATTTTGAAAAAAAAAAACAAAAGTTTAGTAAAAAGTAATTTTTAGTATACGGTAAATCATCTTTTTCTTTTTTTTCTTTTTTCTTTTTTCTTTTTTCTTTTTTCTTTTTTTTTTATTTTACAAAAAAAATATATTATTTGTATACTTCAAATAAAATATATATCTTACATTTTATTTATTTTAGAATAAAATAAATTTTATTAGTCATTTTCAATCCGACTAATAAAAAAAAGCATTCATCTTAGAATGAATAGAGTGTGCATCATACACTTTATTTGGGGTGTATAAGTAGCATTGCTCTTATTTTATTAAATATATATGTATATTTATATTTATATATTTTATATGTTAAAAGTGCAAATTAATCTAATTTGCTAGAGGAAGGGGATAGGAATCTTAAGAAACTCCATTGACTAAAAAAAAAAATCTACTAGTAATTAGTGGTGTACATTTTATTTCTTCAAAATTTATATTTAGAATTAATTATAATTTTTTTTTATAAAGATATATAATATTTTCATTTCATATTTTTTATAATATAATTTTTCTCCACTATTTTTCTCTCTTTTTTTTCCATATTTCATTTCTTTTTCTTTCTTCCCTACCCCTCTCTCTCTCTTTTCCTCTTCGTCCGAATACCGAGTCGCCAAGACTCCTCCTATTGCCACCGTCGATCTCGTATATACAATGAGAGTGAGTGTTTGCGTCCACTTCATTATTTCTCTCTTTTTCTAATTTTTTTTCTTTTCCTTTCTTTATCTCTCTCTCTTCCTCTTCGTCCAGTCCCTTATATTTCAAAAACCAAATAATATATAAAAATTTTGATCTCTAATGGATTTTCAAGATCCTAATAAAGAAAAAATTAGAGAAATCCAAAAAACTAATTAATATATTTTTAATTAGAGTAAATTAATACATTTTAGGACTAAATATATATTCCAAATTATAAAAATAAAAAATTGTTAAATATGTTACATTTCAAATTAGAGTAATATATTATAGAAATGTATTAATTTTATAAAAAAAAATTATATCCGGTAGATCTTATAAAATATTAACACATTTTATAAAAATTACATTTTATAAAAAATTACACTCGGAGAGAGAGAGAGAGGGAGAGATCTAGAAAAATTCAGAAATCTATTAATATATTTCTAATTAGAGTAAATTAATATATCTTAGCAATTTTTTACTGTGTACATATGTATCTTACCCAAACTGTGTACAAGTGTATGAAAGTGAAAAATGATAAAGTAAATATTGAGTCTGTGATTAGTTCATTTGTGTAAAATATTATAATCAAATACTTGTATTATATTTTTTACCACTTATTTAGGAGAAGTATGATCTCCTAGTCATTTAATTTTGTAAGATTTCATATTTATATGTTTACCAAATATAATATCTTAAGCTATTTTAGTGAATTTTGCAATAAAAAATTATTCTGTGGTCTTTAGTGTATATAGAGTTTAATAGGATGTGATATTTGATTGTGTATCATTAAACAAATTATATCATTGGTTTCCAATATAGTCCTTGGTTCTTAAAAGTTTAATTTGTTGCTTTAGGAGGCTTTAACAAATAAAATATTTTAATCTGGTGAGATGAAAATTTAATGTGCTATATTTCGTAATTAATTATTAAACCGTCAGATGTCATTATCTTGTTAAGTTTGATTCTATTTGATTTTCGATATATAATTAAATACCAAATAATTTTAATGTCTCATTGTAATTTTGTACATATTAATGTGGGATATATATTTACTGTAAGAATATATTTTTAGAACCTAATAAAATAGTGTTTATACATCAAAACACACTACAACAAAAAAGCAATACAGCGATAATTTATTTTTTTTATGACGTATTGTAAAAATGTCGCTAAATAAAATATTTAGTGACGATTTTTAAAACTATCGCTATTTATTTTTTTACGATAGTTTGTGATATATTTGTGTGGCTATTATACCACTGCCGTTAATTAATTAGTTTTTAATAATAACACGATTCTAATTATTTAGCTATTAATAATATATATATATATATATCATCGTATGTTTGCAAATTAAATTCAAAATTTGAATATAAATTAAAAGTTTATATTTATATTTAAAATTTGAATACATATTTGAATTGAATTTAAAAATGTGTATTTGATTTAAAATTTTTATAATCCAAATTCTAAATTTAGAAATAAATAAAATTACAAATAAAATTTACATTTAAATTTAAAAATTAATCTCGTATTATAGTTTTGAATTTGAATTTTATTTTATTTTAATTTGTGGAATAGTTTTAAAAAAATAAAGGTTTGTTTCAAAATAATCTATAGTTTAGGGACTTAATTTTTAAAACCATACCACACACATATCAAAGGCATTTTTTTTTGTTTTTTTTTTGTTTATATATATATATATATATAGGGCAACGCTACATGTACACCCCCAAAGGGGGTGTACATCTTACACCCATCCATCTAAGGGTGGGGGGGGGGTCACTTCACAAATTGTGAAGTGACCCCTTACCACACCCCACCCATTGGATGGGTGGGGTGTGCGATGTACACCCCCAAATGGGGTGTACAAGTAGCATTTTCCATATATATATATATATATATATATATATATATATATATATATATATATATATATATATATATATATATATATATATATATATATATATATATATATATATATATATATTTATTTATTTATTTATTTATTTATTTATTTATTTTAACCTAATCACGTATCAAAGATGTGGTTTTTTTTTTTTTTTTTTTTTAATCTTTTAACCTAATAAATATTTCTTTCTAACTAATCTGTTTCATCCTTTTCTTGTTGGAAAATGATGCAACATGATGTTAGTGGTCCTATTATTATGCAAGTAGTGGACCAATTTAGTTAGAAATTGACTAAGTCATGGAGTGATGGATTAATTTGTGTTAGTAGTGGGTTATGTAGTGGAGTTCATGCTAACTAGTTTTTAGGAGCACATGTGTAGTGGGTGTAGTGGAGAACATGTGTTGAGTTAGGTTTTCTTAAACTTTAAGTTTTCTTCTTCTATTTAAATCCTTTGATTATAAGCTTGTAAGTTACAAGAAAAAAAGTTGTTTGAGTTTAAAAGTGTTTCTTCCACTTCATTTGCTGTAGCAAATTTTATTAGTAAGTTTTTTACTTTAGAAAGCTTCTTCACCCTACAATTGGTATCAGAGCTCCATTGTGATCAAGACTGGGCGTTGTGGTATTCAAGCAAGAAGCAGTCGGAAGGGTCGTCGTACAAAAAGAGGTATATTCTCATTACACTTGTTTCCATGATGAGTAACTCAAGTGCACTTAATCTCTCTCAATCCTTGGTTCCAATTTTTAATGGAGAAAATTATGAATTTTGGAGCATCAAAATGCGAACTTTTTTTCTTTCACAAGATCTTTGGGATCTAGTTGAGTATGGTTATGCAGAAGCAGAAAGTTCAAAAAGTACAGATAAGACAGCAGATCAAAAAGAGTTCCGCAAAAAGGATGCCAAGGCGTTGCTTGTGTTGCAGCAGGCAGTGCACGACACTATTTTTCCTCGAATTGCAAATGCCACCAAATCAAATGAAGCTTGGACTATCTTGAAGCAAGAATATCAAGGAAATGACCGAGTTCGAACGGTGAAGCTACAAACTCTCCAAAAAGAATTTGAAAATCTCTACATGAAAAATACCGAAGGTATGCAAGAATACTTTTCTCGAGTTGCCATCATTATTAATCAGATGAAATGTCTTGGTGATGATATTTCTGAGAAGAAAGTGGTCGAAAAAGTTTTGAGAAGTCTTCCTCCGAAATTTGATCATATTGTCGCCACCATAGAGGAATCAAAGGACTTATCAAATTATTCATTTAATGAATTAATTGGTTCTCTTTTAGCTCATGAACAGCGACTAAACAGATCAATCGAGAAAAGTGCAGAAAATGCATTTGACTCAAGAGTTGAGAATTGAAGTCAAGAGGCGACCAAAAATATGCAGGAAGAGGCCGTGGAAGAAGTGGCTTTCGCGGTCGTGGAAGAGGCCGAGGCTATAGTAGAGGAAGATTCGATACAAACTATCAACAAGATGACAACGAGAAAAGCAACCAAAGCCAAGGCTATAAAAGTAAGCAATGTCATTTTTGTAAGAAATATGGTCATATAGAATCTTATTGTTGGGCTAAAGCAAAACAACAAGCCAACTATGCAGAAAAGAAAGAAGAGGAAGGTAAACTATTTCTTACCTGTCTGAATTCTAATGTTAGTAGTGCTAATTTGTGGATTTTGGATAGTGGATGTAGCAACCATATGTCGGGATTTAAGAACCTTTTTCGTCACGTTGATGAATCCATAAAATTGCAAGTTCGGCTCGGAGATGATAAGGTTCTACAAATTGAAGGAAAAGGGACAGTTGCTATAAAAACTAAGTCAGGTATGGAAAAGCTTATCAACGATGTTTATTATGTACCTTCATTGGCTCATAACTTACTAAGTGTTGGACAACTGATTGAAAGAGGATATCATGTTAAGTTTCATGATAATTTTTGTGAGATTAGTCATGAAAGATCTAAAATGCCTTTGATTAAAATTCATATGGCGGAAAATAAGATGTTTGTACTTGACATTTCATGTATTGACGAGCATGCTTTGGTTGCTAATACTAAAAATGAATCATGGCTTTGGCATTTGCGTTATGGTCATTTACATTTTAATGGATTGAAATTGTTGAGTCAAAAGAAAATGGTGTTTGGCTTACCGGGAATAGATTGTATGGATGAAGTTTGTGAAGGGTGTGTTTATGGCAAGCAACACCGAATTTCCTTTCCCATTGGAAAATCTTGGAGAGCTTCAAGACCTCTACAGTTGATACATGCCGACATTTGTGGTCCAATGCAAACTCTTTCTCTTAACAAAAGTAAGTACTTTTTGTTGTTTACTGATGATTTTACCAGAATGAGTTGGGTGTACTTCATCGCACAGAAATTAGAAGCACTTGATAGATTTCAGGAGTTTAAGGTGCAAGTTGAGAACCAGAGTGGGTATTCCATTAAAATTCTCCGAACAGATCGAGGGGGAGAGTTTTTATCCGTTAATTTCTTTTCTTTTTGCAAAGAAAATGGCATTTGCAGGCAATTAACAGTGAAGTATACACCGGAGCAAAACGGAGTTGCCGAGCGCAAAAATCGAACAATAGTGGAGATGGCTCGAAGTATGCTTAAAGAGAAGAAGCTTCCAAATGATTTTTGGGCTGAAGCTGTAGCAACCTCGGTGTTCCTCCTAAATCGATCTCCAACCAAGGCGGTACGTAATATGACACCTTTTGAAGCTTGGTGTGGAAGAAAGCCCGAGGTGAGCTGTAGGACCCCCGAACCCCATGCAGCATTTTTTCGATGAATCCACTGTTAGAACACCTGGTGTTGGTGTATCTGGCCCATGGTGCATCAATGGGATGCCACAGATGGACCCTGTAGGGTTTTATTAGCTGTGTTGGCTTTCGGCTGGGTTTGCCGGAATTTTGAAAAAGAATTAGGCCAAACAGACGGCGAAAATGGATTCAGCACGAAAAAACGCTTGAAAATGTCTTTTTGTTTGCCAAATTCTGAGTCCGGATGCCCAAAAACGGACTCCCGAAAAATTTACTGGATTTCTGGTGCATGGGGGAGCCGTGGACCGGCGGGGGTGCCACGTGGCAGGCCCGGATTGGCCGGCGCACGCGGCCGGGTCCACGGAGCGCAAGGGTTAGGACCGGGGTGCACCGCGGGGCGCGTGGACTGGGGGCGTGCCACGTGGCAGCGCCTGAGTGGGCGGCTCAGGTGCGCTCGGTCCGCGGGTGCGTGCGGGGAGGCGTGGACCGGGGGCGCGCCACGTGGCAGCACCCGGTTGGTGGGCGCATGAGCGCGCGGTCCACGCAGCGCGCGGGGCAGGTGTCGGGGGCAGGCACCGTACCGCAGGGCAGGTGCCGTACGCGGGCAGGTGAGGGGCGTCGTGGGCAGTGCCACGTGGCGCCCGCTGATTCGCGGGCGCACCCCACCGCGTTGACGCGGGTCGGGACACGTGGCGGGCGCTGGCAGGGCTTGCATGGCTATCGCCTGTTCGGGCGACACGTGGCGGGCTCCGAGGCGGGTCGGACGAAGTGGAGATCCCGTCCGACGGCGCGAAGTGGGCCGGGCCGCACTGTGCGCGCCCGAAAGTGGTGGGCCGGGCCGCACTGTGCGCGCCCGGAAATTTCCGGGCGCCCGAAACTCCGGACTTATTGGGTATTTTTCCAATTGTTCCTCCAGCACTATAAATACCTGCCCGAGCCCTCTTCTTTGGCTTTTTTCTCTCAACCTGTGCATCATCTGCCCGAGCCACCTTAAGGAGATTTGTTCACCTCTTAATCCTTGATCTTCCTGCCAAGTTCTAGGATTTTAGGAGCACGCATCCCGAGGTTCTCCATTTTGCGGCGCGGCGCGACGTGGTGGTTCCTGTGTTCTTCTTCGGCGCAGCAGCAGTGTTTTAGCTCCCCTGGTCTACCCCGAGATCCTTTTTCTGTGATTCTTGCGCCAAACGACTCCTAAGAGGTAGGGCTTCACCTTTCGTTTTGATTGCACCTTCCCGTTTCGAGGTTTTGGCACGTATCCCGAGGCAACACAGTGACCCCTTTTTCTGTGTGGATTTCTGTGACAAAGCAGAGTGTTTTGGCCGTATCTTTGCGTACGAGCGTCGGATTGAGGTGTTCTTATACAAGTTTTTCATCTACTGATCACAAGGAACAAGCTCGTATTTTTCTTGGATTTTTCCAGAGTTTCTATTGGAGGTGAAAATCCCGCTTTTCCTGTATTCAGTGCTACAGTTTTGGTGCAGAAATCTTTCGAGTACACCACCTTGCCGAATTTGTATCTTGACCTACGGAACTCGGATTTGGGCGTGCAGGGTACCGTTTCGAAGATATCGACGCGAGGATCGCTGTGATGTTTTTCTGGGAATTTTCTGGGCATTTTCAGCAGGTGAAAAAGGGACATCTTTGGGACTGAAATTCTGTGTATATTTTTATGGGCAGTTTTGGAATTGATGTGTATTTGTGGACTTTGTATTGTACCCAGGAGGGATTGTGGACTGTGCTGAACCTGTTGGACATAGAGCTGTTATTTTCCTGGTTTTCTCAGTTGTACGACTCCGGACAGTTAGCGTTTCAGGTGGGTGGCTTGCTTTCAAGATCTATGGACTGTGCTCTAATTCTATTGATATAGAATCATGCATGATAGTGATTGGACTTGGGTAGCATGCTAGAATTCGAATGTTATTATTCTTGTAATTATCTGATGATCGTATGATCTCTTCTGCTTCCTACCACATGTTAAATATTTTATTCTCTTGGAACCTGACCTAGCACCCCCGTCATATGTTGCATGTGTAACCAGACCAGTAGAAAACCCTCACTTGGGCTAGGGTTATTTATGTTTAGACATCCACACTTTATATTTTATTCCTGGACTTAGTGTTATCCTCGCCCGGGTAGTGGGTCGAGCGGTCGGGACTTCTTTTAGTGTGGGATGCATTTGCACTCGTGCTTGGGAGCAGAGTGGAGTCTGGTAGATGCAGTGGTTCGCTTGTCTGTACCGGGAACCGTTTGGGGTAAACGGTGGACCCGGGAGATCTGGTTTTCCCCTGTTTGGGTGGTCGCCACTGTGTTAGTGGCGGTAGTTTTCTAGTGATCGCCAGACCTAGAACCCAGGACCCTTTTCGACATACACATGATTTTTAGTTTACCAATGTTTTCTTCCAAGCATCGAAGGGCCGCTGGAGTTTGTTCTTGTTTGATTGGACAAAGGCATCAGCCCTTCGGGGCTTGGGTAAAACACTTATTTTTCTAACTGTTTTCCTGAAAAGAACTAAAATCATTAAATATGGATTTCTTCTAGATCAAAATGATTTTCAATAACAAATGTCACCTTTTCTGGTAAATCTCCTCACTCGAAAGGATTCGAGTGATCTGGGTTCTAGGGGCCGTTCCTTGTCGGGACGAAAGCCACGGGGGCCGAGCCTGGAACCTGTTCTTGTTTGATAGGGTTGTAGGTGTAGGTCACCCGGGACTTTCGGGCCCTGTTGGTGTCTTCTGCGAGTTGTACTGTGATTATTGCTTTCCCGAACTATAAGGGATCGGGAACTTCGATAGTCGGAGCCTAGAGTCTGTTCTTGTTTGATAGGGTTCTTAGCACCGGTCTATCGGGTTTCCGAACCCTTATGGTGTCGGTCCTTCTGGAGAGTTTAGTGTTCTGTTGTGGGAGCCGTCTGGTGGACGGTGGCCCCAGCTGTGTGACTTCCAGCTTGTGGTTGAGAGTTGGTGTTGTTGGTCGATCTTGTTGATCGTGGTTTGGACTATAGCCTGCATGAGCCATATTCGAGCTCGACAGAGATGCGCTGATACTTTCCTCGTTGGGGTCGCGCCCCTCGAGTGCCACTCCGGAGTTGGGCCTGTTACTTGCTATCGCGACTTGTCGACGCCGTCCCTCTGACCGTGCCAGTTAGTGGCAGTCACGGACACCCTACGGTAGACCCATCCTGTTGAGGATGTGCGGCAGTAGGTGGGCGCAGGTTTGACTGGACCCCTTGATGCAGTCAGTATAGATTTTGGTGAGTTTACTGTGTGTGTTAGTAGATGCATCATGTTCCATCTGTTCCTTTTCTTGAGCATCTAGATAGAGGCATAGTAGCTGTAGAGTTACTTTTCCAGCCTTTCATTTCAGTATTATATAGTTACTTTATGCCTCTAGTAGACTTAGTGGGCAGACCGTCGGGCTTGTTGGCGGCACCCACTGAGAACTACTTGGGACGTAGTTCTCACACCCGTCGTGGTGTATTTTTCCCACAGGGACTTCTACTCCGGTTCCTGCTGCTCATGTTGCTGCTTCTTCTGATCGAGGTAAGGGAGTCGCGAGATAGTTCCCTACCAGTCATCGTCCAGAGAGTAGATGTACCCTTATTACTTTTGAGAGTTCCTGTTGAGAGAACTTTGTAGTGAGGTTTTGAGTTGTATTTATTTTACTGCTCGAGAGATTTATGTACTTTTGGTGAGGACTTGTGTTGTATATAGTTTTTATTTCTAGCAGTTTTACTTTCAGCTCTGATATCTGTATAGTATAGATGCTCTTTTGCAGGTTGTCGCTTCGTCTATACGGGGCTTCCCGTATGGGCGGCGGATCTGTTGGCGAGCCCGGGTCGCAGTTTCGACGCCGGGGCGTGACAGATTAGGTGGTATCAGAGCCTAGGTTGTAGGTCATTGTGGACTTAGAAACCCTAGGCTTGTGGTTGGACATTAGGATGACTACGTGAGAGTCGTGACTGTTAGCGAGAGTCCTGATTGAGTTTGATACCTCTCCCAAGGGGTGGGATGAGTGACTGGCATGTTTATTCTCCTAAGCGATTATGTTGGCTGCAGACAACATAATGCTAGGGAATGGATGACATGTCCTAGACTTTCGCTGGATTGGGTCGAGTGTTGTTTGGTACTGTCCTGATGGTTGCTTGTGTGTTGCAGGTAGGCACGATGCCTCCCCGACGCAGGGTACAGACGCGTTCTCATCCTTTCCCCTCCGATGAGCCCGAGCAGGAGGACTCGGGGCAGGGACAGCAGAGGGAGGTTCTGGAGCTCCGTGCCCAGGTGGCACAGTTGTCTGAGGCGGTGCGGCGCCAGGAGGAGACATCTCAGCGCCAGGAGGAGGCTTCTCGGCGCCAGGAGGAGGCCTTGGGTCGGATGATGCTTCTTTTAGAGCAGAGGACGCAGCCTGTGGTAGCACCCCCTGTGTGTTCGCCTGTGCCTTCTTCGCCAGCTGTGGCGCCCCCTGTGGTTCCGTCAGCGCCGGCTATTCCTGTCGAGCCGGTTTCTATCATACCACCGCCTGGGTCGATGGGACCTTTGACTTCAGCTGAGCAGAGTGCGGTGGTGGATCTGTTGATGAGGTTCCGCCGGTTTGATCCACCCCGTTTTTCTGGTATGAGTTCTGAGCCGTGGGAGGCAGAGTCTTGGATCACGGCCATGGAGCGCCATTTTGAGAGTTTGTTCGTTGAGGATCGATTTCGGGTCTTTTTGGCTACACACTACTTGGAGGGCAACGCCGAGGCTTGGTGGCGGCGTGTGCGGCCTGCTGGTCCGCCTGGGACGCAGATTCTTCCCTGGGCGGAGTTCCGCAGACTTCTTTTAGGGGCCTTCTTTCCTGAGAGTGTTCGCCAGAGATTGGAGGAGCAGCTGAGAAATCTCCGCCAGGGAGATCGGCCCGTGAATGCATACATAGCCGAATTCAATCAGCTGTTGGCTAGTATGTCTCACGTGGCCAGGGACGAGTCTCACCGGATCTACATGTTCGAGCGGGGGCTGCGCCGGGATATTTATCAGCTTGTTCGCTCCTACAGATTACAGACTTTGGAGGCATCGATGGAGCAGGCGTTATATGTTGAGTCTGGAGAGGCAGTGATGTCAGAGGTGGCTCTAGCCCCCGTAGTGATTCCTGGGGCGAAGCGCCCAGCACCGGATGATGAGGGTCAGACGAGTGGGCAGGGACCTCCGAGACCTCCACGATCTCATCCTGAGGGTCGTGGGTTTCGTAGGCGCCGGAGATCTGGTGAGCCCCAGCAGCAGCATCAGCGGTATCGGCAGCAGCGGCAGGAGCGGTGTGTCATCTGTGGCGGGCCTCATCCACCGTCACAGTGTGATCAGAGACAGGGGCGGTGTTTCCTCTGTGGAGAGTCGGGACATTTCCGCGCAGCTTGCCCCCAGGCCATTTGGTCAGTGCGGCCGATTGCGACAGCACCCCCCTTGCCCATCCATGCAGCGGGAACCCCTCCGGCACACCAGCGGACAGAGTGGGCCACGACGTCGGGACAGACGGGACGGTGACCTGCAGCACTCAGTGGACGGGTTTATGCAGCCCTGTTGGAGGACACCCCGGCAGCGGATCATGCCGCGGCAGGTATGATTTTATTTCAGTTAGCTGAGTTGAGCATTTTGTTACCGCTGCATTCTTCTGCTTTATTAGTTGAGTATCTGCATCGGCATCCTTGCATGGGTATGGGTTAGGAATTTCTGCTACATGTTTTAGCGATTGGATTCTTCCCAGTATCCTATGAGTAGAGGAGGATCGCGGTGTATGATCAGTGCAGTTGAGACTTAGGACTTCACTTGCTGATGTGACGATTCAAGGACAGCTCCAGGACTTGGATTGAGCACCCAGGTTGGACTGATTGGTGCGGTGCTGTGCTACGACTGATGATGGAATGAAAGCAGTTATCCTTCTGCGAGTTGGACTGGAGGAGTTCGTTTTCTCGGATTGTCGGCGTATCCTTCCAACAGCATGGGCTTCAGCGACTGTGGACAGACGCCACCTCGGGAGCAGACGTGATGTTTAGGACTAGTGGTTATGTCCTTAGGAGTCTCGGTTAGTGATAGCTTTCTTTTTGTGGCCACAGTAGGAACGACACCAACACTTCTCTCCTTTTTCTCGCCTTGTACTGAAATTTACGAACAGGACGAAAACTTCGAAAGATTGCTCCAGAAATGGAGACAGTGCCCGAACCTGTTCTTGTTTGATTGGGGCGAAGGCACTGATTTTTTGAAAATTTCGGACTTTTCGCTAATTTCAGCTGTTTTCTAAATCGAGGGTTGAAGTTGATGACTTTCCTGCTGGCGGAGCCGTATCCTTCTTGTTAGTTTAGTGTTGCGTTCTTGGTTGTTTTGATTGTTTTAGTTTTGTTGTTGTGGCGTGTTTTTGTTTCGGGGACGAAACTTCCTTTTAGTGGGGGAGGATGTAGGACCCCCGAACCCCATGCAGCATTTTTTCGATGAATCCACTGTTAGAACACCTGGTGTTGGTGTATCTGGCCCATGGTGCATCAATGGGATGCCACAGATGGACCCTGTAGGGTTTTATTAGCTGTGTTGGCTTTCGGCTGGGTTTGCCGGAATTTAGAAAAAGAATTAGGCCAAACAGACGGCGAAAATGGATTCAGCATGAAAAAACGCTTGAAAATGGCTTTTTGTTTGCCAAATTCTGAGTCTGGATGCCCAAAAACGGACTCCCGGAAAATTTACTGGATTTCTGGTGCATGGGGGAGCCGTGGACCGGCGGGGGTGCCACGTGGCAGGCCCGGATTGGCCGGCGCACGCGGCCGGGTCCACGGAGCGCAAGGGTTAGGACCGGGGTGCACCGCGGGGCGCGTGGACCGGGGGCGTGCCACGTGGCAGCGCCTGAGTGGGCGGCTCAGGTGCGCTCGGTCCGCGGGTGCGTGCGGGGAGGCGTGGACCGGGGGTGCGCCACGTGGCAGCACCCGGTTGGCGGGCACATGAGCGCGCGGTCCACGCAGCGCGCGGGGCAGGTGTCGGGGGCAGGCGCCGTACCGCGGGGCAGGTGCCGTACGCGGGCAGGTGAGGGGCGTCGTGAGCAGTGCCACGTGGCGCCCGCTGATTCGCGGGCGCCAACCACCGCGTTGATGCGGGCCGGGACACGTGGCGGGCGCTGGCAGGGCTTGCATGGCTATCGCCTGTTCGGGCGACACGTGGCGGGCTCCGAGGCGGGTCGGACGAAGTGGAGATCCCGTCCGACGGCGCGAAGTGGGCCGGGCCGCACTGTGCGCGCCCGAAAGTGGTGGGCCGGGCCGCACTGTGCGCGCCCGGAAATTTCCGGGCGCCCGAAACTCCGGACTTATTGGGTATTTTTCCAATTGTTCCTCCAGCACTATAAATACCTGCCCAAGCCCTCTTCTTTGGCTTTTTTCTCTCAACCTGCGCATCATCTGCCCGAGCCACCTTAAGGAGATTTGTTCACCTCTTAATCCTTGATCTTCCTGCCAAGTTCTAGGATTTTAGGAGCACGCATCCCGAGGTTCTCCATTTCGTGGCGCGGCGCGACGTGGTGGTTCCTGTGTTCTTCTTCAGCGCAGCAGCAGTGTTTTAGCTCCCCTGGTCTACCCCGAGATCCTTTTTCTGTGATTCTTGCGCCAACAGCTTCCTAACAGGTAGGGCTTCATCTTTCGTTTGGATTGCACCTTCCTGTTTCGAGGTTTTGGCACGGATCCCGAGGCAACACAGTGACCCCTTTTTCTGTGTGGATTTCTGTGACAAAGCAGAGTGTTTTGGCCGTATCTTTGCGTACGAGCGTCGGATTGAGGCGTGCTTATACAAGTTTTTCATCTACTGATCACAAGGAACAAGCTCGTATTTTTCTTGGATTTTTCCAGAGTTTCTATTGGAGGTGAAAATCCCGCTTTTCCTGTATTCAGTGCTACAGTTTTGGTGCAGAAATCTTTCGAGTACACCACCTTGCCGAATTTGTATCTTGACCTACGGAACTCGGATTTGGGCGTGCAGGGTACCGTTTCGAAGATATCGACGCGAGGATCGCTGTGATGTTTTTCTGGGAATTTTCTGGGCATTTTCAGCAGGTGAAAAAGGGACATCTTTGGGACTGAAATTTTGTGTATATTTTTATGGGCAGTTTTGGAATTGATGTGTATTTGTAGACTTTGTATTGTACCCAGGAGGGATTGTGGACTGTGCTGAACCTGTTGGACATAGAGCTGTTATTTTCCTGGTTTTCTCAGTTGTACGACTCCGGACAGTTAGCGTTTCAGGTGGGTGGCTTGCTTTCAAGATCTATGGACTGTGCTCTAATTCTATTGATATAGAATCATGCATGATAGTGATTGGACTTGGGTAGCATGCTAGAATTCGAATGTTATTATTCTTGTAATTATCTGATGATCGTATGATCTCTTCTGCTTCCTACCACATGTTAAATATTTTATTCTCTTGGAACCTGACCTAGCACCCCCGTCATATGTTGCATGTGTAACCAGACCAGTAGAAAACCCTCACTTGGGCTAGGGTTATTTATGTTTAGACATCCACACTTTATATTTCATTCTTGGACTTAGTGTTATCCTCGCTCGGGTAGTGGGCCGAGCGGTCGGGACTTCTTTTAGTGTGGGATGCATTTGCACTCGTGCTTGGGAGCAGAGTGGAGTCTGGTAGATGCAGTGGTTCGCTTGTCTGTACCGGGAACCGTTTGGGGTAAACGGTGGACCCGGGAGATCTGGTTTTCCCCTGTTTGGGTGGTCGCCACTGTGTTAGTGGCGGTAGTTTTCTAGTGATCGCCAGACCTAGAACCCAGGACCCTTCTCGACATACACATGATTTTTAGTTTACCAATGTTTTCTTCCAAGCATCGAAGGGCCGCTGGTGTGGTGACCCGGATCTTTGCAGGGCTTCTACAGTGTGACCAGCAGCTTCTGGAAGCCTACGTGGCATGTCGGCGGTGTTCGCGCGCCAATTTGGACACAAGAGATGGACTCGGGGCTGAAAATGGATCACGTGGGTAATCGGGGGACCCCGTCGGATGTTTAGAAGAGTTTACGCGCAGAGTGGATATCAAATTTAGGCTCGGTGCGAAATTCGGATTAAAAATATCTTTTCGGGAGCCTCCGGCAAATTATAGGATTGGAATTTGGCAAAATGGACGCCGGATTTGGAATCAGCGCGCGAAAACGGTCAAGATGGGCTATTTACTTGTATTTTTCAGAGCTGCTACAGTAATTTTACTGTTCATCGCCGGAACAGTGTTTCCAGCGATCGCCGGCGGCGGCGGGCAGCGGCGGGCAGCGGCGGAAGGCGCGGGCAGGTGCGCGGTCCACCGCGGAGGGCGTGCGCCGGGAGCGGGCCACGTGGCGCTTTCCTGTTGGCCGGCGCAGCAGGCGCGGTCCACGGATTTTGGGCCCGGGTGCACGGTGAACCGGGTGGACACGTGGCAGCCGGTTATTGGTGCGGCGTCGTGCGCGCGGTCCACGCAGGGAGCGGAGCAGGTGACCGGGGCAGGTGGCCGTACGCGCGGGGCAGGCGGGCAGCAGGTGGGCACGGTTCCCGAGGCGTTGACGCGGGGGGACCGTGCGTGGGAGTGCCACGTGTCAGCTCGTGGTTGGCTGGCGCCAACCACCCGCACTGTGGACGCGGGCCACGTGGCGCAGCGTGGGTTGCTGGTTTTGCTGTTTGCTGTTTCGGGGTGACGTGGCGCGCCGTGGTGGATTCGGGCGCTGATGGACGGGCCGGATCGGGCGCACTGTGTGCGCCCGAAAAGTTTCGGGCGCCCGAAAGTTGGGACACAATGGGAATTTTTCCAATTGTTTCCTCAGCCTATAAATAGGCAGCCCGAGCCCTCTTCTTTGGCTCTTTTCTCTCAGCCCACGCACCATCTGCCCGAGCACCTTGAAGAAGACTTGTTCATCTCTTAATTCTTGATCTTCCTGCCAAGTTCTACGATTTTAGGAGCACGCATCCCGAGGTTCTGGATTTTACGGCGCGGCGCGACGTTGCATTCCTGTGTTCTTCTTCGTCGCGGCGGCAGTGTTTTGACTCCCCTGGGCTACCCCGAGATCCTTTTTCTGTGATTCTTGCGCCGACGGACTCCTAAGAGGTAGGGCTTCATCTTTCGTTTCAATCGTGCTTTCCCATTGCGAGTTTTTGGCACGGATCCCGAGGCAACACTGTGACCTATTTTCTGTTTGGCTTTGTGGGACAGCATCGAGGTGTTTTGGCCATATCTTTGCGCACGAGCGTCAGACGGAAACGAGCTTATACAACTTTTTCATCTTCAGATCACAAGGAACGCGCTCGTATTTTTTCTTTGATTTTTCTGAGATTTCATCAGAGGTGAAAATCACTGTTTCTCTGTGTACAGTGCTACAGTCTTTTTGTGCTGAAATCTTGTGAGTGTACCACCTTGTCGAATTTATATCTTGGCTTACCGAACTCAGATTTGGGCGTGCAAGCTACCGTTGCGAAGCTATCGACGCGAGGATCGCGGTGATATTTTTCTGGGAATTTTCTGGGCTCTTGCTGCAGGTGAAAATTAAGCATTTCTGGGACTGTTGTTGTATGTGTGTGTGAGTGCAGATTTTTGGAATGTATGTGTAATAGTGGACTTTGTATTGGGCCAGGAGAGTTACGGGTGTGCTGAACTTATTGGAGCAAGGGATTAGAGTTATCTGGTGTTTTCAGCTGTTTGGCTTTGGACAGTCAGCTTTTCAGGTGGGTGCTTTGTTCCGAGAACCGGTGGACGGTTCTCTAACTCTATATGTTAGAATTGCATGCAGGTGTAGGGTACAATACCTGGGATTGATTGGTAAGCTTAACAATGTTGATTTATGGGAATTGCAAGTTAATTATTCATATTATGACAATGGTATTAATCAGACATTTATGTTGATGATTAGTGGAAGCCTACCTAAGGCAAGGTTACCCTATATGATTAATTATCATGCCATGTTAGCACATAACCCTTTTATGAGGCTGGTTTATACAATGGGATAGGATTATGTAGTTATGTGCAGGTTCTACTCCAAGGAGTGATTATGGATCGAAAACCATGGACAGGTATGGTCATTGCTAATTCTGGCATGAGGTTTATTTTCTTTATTCTTCTTGAGGACAAATGCATGCTTGTATGGACATATAGTTAGGCCATCTTTTACTACTGCACTACATATTGGAACTTGACTTAGGAGAAACCATGTTATTCCTTTCTCCTTCTTGTTAGTCAGGCGGTCTGTGTTGCTCGGGTGTGAGCAGGGGTCTGGGGTAGTGTAGCAGGGACATTGGTGACAGGGACGGGTGTTGGGTCGTATATAATACGGATCTAAATAGGGGAAGAAACACCTAGAGGGGGGTGAATAGGTGTAAACGTATAAACACTCCAAAAATCGTTGCGATAAAACCCAATGCGGAAAATAAAATAACACGCAAGATTTTTACGTGGAAAACTCCATCACCGGAGTAAAAAACCACGGGACCGATAACACGGCAGAAATCCACTAGAATTAAAACACGTACAAGGTGATTTACCGTACACACTTACGACTCAACCTTTTCCATACGCTCCTAGAGGATCTTCTCCGCTCGCTCCAGACGCTTCTCGAATCCACGATCTGCGCCCAACGCCGAATCCACGGCGTCCAACGTCGAATCCACGACGTCCGACCGAATCCACGGTCTTCACCCAATAGCACCGTTCGAATCCACGAACGTGCCTCGCTCCGAATCCACGAGAGCGATTGAACCTTGAATCCATAAGGACACGCGAATCCACGCGCCGATTTTTGGGGTAAATCGTTGTTTTTGGGTGGTGATGATCCGCCGAATACTTAGATCAAAGATAGATCGGAAATACCATCTAAGTATTCATTAGTTTGATTCAACTCAAGATGTGAGTATGAAAACCTAGAATCAAACTAATCAATATAGATGAAGAAACATAGAGTATTCTCTAATGATTTCCTTTCTTCTCTATATGTGGATCTATAGCCGTATAAGATGATACAAGAAAATGACGGCTATGTGGATTCACCCTAGAAAAGGAGTCATAGGGTGTATTTATAGGTTAGAAACCCTAGGAAGGAGATAAGAATCAAAAACCTGCCATTTCTGGATATTTACGGACGGCGATCCGGATCGTGATAACTAGGATCCGGATCGTCATAACGAAACAGCCAATTCCAGAAAAACGAAGGTTCGGGATCCGGATCATGTGACTACGATCCGGATCGTTCATACAGTTCACCAAACATCAACGTTCGGGATCCGGATTGCGAAGCAAGATCCGGATCGTTCAAGGTAGATGGTAAACTCAACGTTCGGGATCCGGATCAAGAGACTACGATCCGGATTGCGACGATGTATGAACGAACCACCTTCGGGATCCGGATCGAACAACCTGATCCGGATCCTGAACATGTCCCAAGTCCAGTTTTTGATTTTTATGCAATGAAAGATTCTTCCAAGTGTTTCTACACTACAAGAAGTATTCGGATCACACAAATTCTTTAGTTAAACATACCTGATCCTTTTGAATTCTTCTTTCTTGAGATTGAGTTAAATGATCCAACTTTCTTCACCTTCAATCTTCAGGACTTGAAACTTTCACGAAACTACGCCAACTCAAATTCCGTAACAATCTCCCCCTTTGGCGGTTTCGTGACAAAACATAGATCCACTAAAGAAAATTCAAAAAGATATTTTTGTTGCTATCACCATACAACAAAAATTTACAATGGAGATCCAAAATACAATACATGAGTTAAACTCCTAAAACAGACTCTAGACTTAGACATCTGTACTCTCTGCAAAAAGAAATCATTCTTGACAAAAGAAATCGTTAGATACCTCAAGAATTTTGTACTATTCAAAAACCACAAACAGAGATGAAGTTTAAACTCATTTAAACTTACCATGACATTTATATTCAGATATGTAAACTGATCATAGTTAAATAAACACCAACATATCTTCTTTGCACGTAAAAACCAAATGTCATGAACATGTTTGTGACAAACTAATATATATATATAGATATGTAATTGATCAGAGTTAAGAACCAACATATCTTCTATGCAATCAAAAACCAAGTGTCACAAACTTGTTAGTGAACATCAACTTGTTAGTTATATTACATGCCCAAATAGTTAGCAAATAGTTAGTCGAGGCATGCATTCATACAGCTGAAAAACCTCAAGTTGAAGTTGAGATCATACTTACCTTGATGTATACAAAATCTTCATCATCAAGATTTTCACAATCAATTGTTCAAGTTCCCTTACCTTGATGTTCATGCACATCATCACATCATCATCATTGTTCAAAGTTCTCAACAACTCTCTCCCCCTTTTTGTCACAAAACAAAGCCAAAATGTAGTTAAGACTACGAAATGTTAGGAGAGTAAAAAAGTTTCAAGAATTGTTCCGAAATGTAAGAACTAGAACTAAGAGTAAGTCCTAAAAACTGAACTAAAGTCTAAAAAGATAAAATCCTGCACAAATCTGCACAAAAATTGTTAAAGCACAAATTAGTCATCCGAGTCTGAGTCCTCAGACGCACTATATCCCATCTTAGTGAACATGTTCTTGATCAATTTCCTCATTGAATTTACTTTCTTGGTCAATGTAATTTGGGATGCCGTTATGATCTCGAGTTCTTCAGACATTCGCCTTTGTTCTGATGCTTGTTGAGACGGTGAGGCCGAGGTGCCGACACAAGGTTTCTTTCCAGTGGAATGTGTCGGAGTAACATGTGGTAATTTATGAAGTGACTTCACAATCGTTGACTCATCTATCATCCCCCAACAGTGTTGATAAGATGTCGAGCTTATATCAATGTCAAACTTTTGTAAGATCCTCATGATGATTAACGGAAACGGAAGTCGCTCAGAAGGATGAGGATGCACAATATATCTTGACATTCTATTCCAAATTATGTAGGGGATATTCATGTTCAATCCTACAGCCTCAGAGGGATGACCTAAGAGATATAGGAACAGCAGTCTCTCCCATCTCACGACCTTAGTCTGCATGTTAGGTAGAATGTTGTAACACGTGATGAAATTTAGAAATCGGTACTCCAGTCGAAGATGTTTGGATTTTACACTTTTACCATTAGCTGAATTCGTTCCTTCCAAACAAATTTTATCTATCACTGTTCGCCACAAGGCATTCGTCAAACTTTTTCCTTTCAAAAAGTTGACCCCCGATGTGTTAGATTCCATTCCAAGAACTTCGCCAATTAGCTGCGGAGTGATTTTAAGTTTCATCCCTTGGATAATTGTATAGAAATGCATTGATCCATGTTCTCCTTCTTGAAGATGCGTTGCATTCGTGTAAAAGGTCCTTACACGATACAAACAATACCCAAGTAGTTCGGGGAATCGGCAGACTTGGATGAGATTAGCTTGCTCAATCAAGGTTCCAAACTCAGGTGAGTGATTTCGGAGAGCTTCAATGTTGACATGACGTTCACCGATGCATTCACGACGTTCAAACGCTCGAACGCGATCCATGCTGACGAACACTCCTTCCACGCGAGGCGGGGAGTCAGGAACTATCGGTGTGTTAAAATCAGCGTCTCGTCGTAGTCCAAAACGTCTAGTTACTCGTTTCCTCTTCACAGAGATGGTTGGTTTAGTCATAGGCGCTTTTCCTTTGTCCATGGGTGCTTTTCCTTTCGAAACATCGGACGCCTTTTGTTCAGGCAATGATTCATCATCATCTGTCAATGCAGTCCAATCTATCTCGTGACAATCCACCTCTGTATCACTGACCTCGACAAATTCACCTTTTTGTTGTGTTTTCTTAGCTCTCTTTAATTTGTTTGTGGCCCGAGTGTGCACTATTGTGACCAACAAAAGAATGATCCATGAGAATCCCATTGATCCAAGTGCTTGAGTTAAGAAGGTGTCCTGTGAAAACCAACTCAAGAACACAAAAATTCTTAGTTTTCAAAAATTTGAAAAATTGTACCCAAACAATCATAATCATGTAGAGAAGCCAAGAATCAAATTAGTTTTGCAAAAGGACTTTTAAAAATAGATCAATTGCATGAATTTCGAAAATCCTTATTATATGCCCTAAAACCGAAATTTTAGAAATCGAAGCCTAAAAATCCGTTAATCAGGAGAAAACCTAGCATATAATCAAAACTAATCTACCCAGAGTTCTTATTTCAAAAGAAATTTGATCAAAAACCATCCACAAACAAAGTTGATCCAAGAAATTCGTGCGTTTGAGGAGGAAAAGAGAAAAACGGTGAAAAACCGAGATTTTGATCAATAAAACTTACTTGGAATTGAAGAACTTTGAGTTTGAAAGCTTCCAAGGAGGATGAAATCTAGAGAGAAGCGTTCTGGAAACTTTTGAACAAAAGATTGGAGTAAAAGAAATCAAAACCCTTTTGTTCCTTATAAAAACCTAGCCGCGATCCGGATCAGTTCATAACTGCGATCCGGATCGGCTACCCGCAGAAGAAAACTGCGTTCGGGATCCGGATCGGCAGGTCCAATCCGGATCGTCAGCCCGCAGGAGAAAACCTGCGTTCGGGATCCGGATCACCTTGCCCGATCCGGATCGGCCCCAACTTTTTCTTTAGAAAAATTTCAGAGAAATTCAAGAAAAACCAGAAAAAGATTGTAAGCACAAAGGTGTATCAACTTTAAACAAAAAGCATCGTTTCACACAACAAGAATTAGATTATGCCAAATCTATCAATAATATCCAAAAATGAAACGAAAATTTATAAAAATTAAATCCCTTAAAGTTGAACACCTTCAATCACATCTAACTTGATCTTATGAGTAATGCCTTTATCAAATCATCAATTCAGTAAAGAAAATGAAATACAAAGATCAATAGATGTTTGAAATCCCAAATATGGTAGATAATATTTCTAGACAATCTGTTGAAGAGAGTGGCTCTTTGAGCATCTTTCTTTAAAATCCCACCTTATACCAACCTTGAAATTTGACAGAGTCAAGTATTTCAACATGCATTTTACTTAATCAAAATTTGAACAACCATGCTTGGTATACATGTGGTAGCTGCACACAATACTCGGACGACCGAGGTGGTAGCTCTTTCCTCCATGTGGTGGTAGTTTTCACACTCCTCATTGGGATGTAACTCTTTCCACATCTTTTGAGCATATCACATTATCTTTGACTCCCCCTCAATTGGCTATCAATTATTTAAGATATAAAGTATTCAACCAAAAATTGATCTCGATTTCATACTCGACTAAACAGTCAAATAAGATAATGACTATACCAAGAGATCATAGAGAGAGAGAAATTGACTTTGATCACTTTAGAAGATGATTTAATTAACATAAATGATCATTGCAACAGTGAAATATTACGATGGCAAAAGCATAATAAATTTCTAAATGTGTGAACAGATGCAATTAAAGTCAATTATGATCTATGCTCAATTAATGTCCTATGTACAAACATAGATAAGAACAAAACAAAAACAAATACAAAACCTATCCTAAGCAAAGGTTTCAAAAAGAAGATTATTTCAAGGAAAGCATCCCAATTGCTTTTCGTAAATGAATAAAACGTTTTTGATCCAAAGGTTTTGTTAAAATGTCAGCTAATTGATCCTCAGTTGAAATATATGAAAGTTGAAGAGTATTTGATTCAACTAGCTCTCTAAGAAAATGATATCTAAGTTCAATATGTTTTGTTCTAGAGTGCAACACAGGGTTTTTAGAAATGTTAATTGCACTTGTGTTGTCACAAAGAATTGTTACCGAAGATGCTGAAATGCGGAAGTCACTCAATACGCTTTTCATCCAAATGAGTTGAGTTGAGCAACTTCCAGCTGAAATGTATTCCGCTTCGGCAGTCGAGAGTGCTATGCAATTCTGCTTTTTACTGTGCCATGCAACAAGGCAATGGCCAAGATAGAAGCATGCACCACTCGTGCTTTTCCGATCATCCACTGATCCTGCCCAATCGGCATCTGAGTATCCAACAATGTCCAGACTTGTTCCCATAGGATACCAAATTCCGAAATTAATTGATCCTTTGATGTACCGGATGATCCGTTCACCCGCTTTCAGGTGAACCTCCTTTGGTGCTGATTAATATCTCGCGCAAATCCCAACACTAAAGGATATATCCGGGCGACTAGCCGTGAGGTAAAGTAGACTTCCAATCATACTTCTATACAGTTTCTCGTCTACATTCTCACTATGTGATTCACTTCCAAGTCCCTTGTGGCTAGTTCCCATTGGAGTTGGAAAATCTTTACAATTTTCTAGATCAAACTTTTTGACCAACTCCAGTGCATACTTGGATTGACTCAAGTGAATACCTTCATCATTTTGTTTAATTTGCAATCCAAGAAAATAAGACAGTTCGCCCATCATGGACATCTCAAATTCGCTTTCCATGGTCTCCGCGAATTTAGAAGCATCATTATCTTTTGTTGCACCAAATACAATGTCATCGACATAGATTTGTGCTACAATGAAATTATTTTGATAATGCTTCACAAAGAGAGTCCTGTCAGCTCCCCCTCGAGTATAGCCCTTCTCCAAAAGGTGCTTTGTTAACCTTTCGTACCATGCTCGCGGTGCTTGTTTCAGACCGTAAAGAGCCTTTTTCAAACTAAAAACATGGTTAGGTTGTTTATGATCTACAAAACCTTTCGGTTGAGCTACATAAACTTCCTCATTTAAAAACCCATTTAGAAATGCGCTCTTGACGTCCATTTGAAATAATTTGATTTTAAAATGACAAGCAATAGCAAACAATATACGAATGGACTCGAGTCTAGCTACAGGGGCGAAAGTTTCGTCAAAGTCTATATCTTCTACTTGAGAGTAGCCTTGAGCAACTAGTCGTGCCTTGTTCCTGATGATAGTACCATCTTCATCTTTCTTGTTCTTGAAGATCCATTTGGTACCTATCACATTATGTTGCTTTGGAGGCTTCGTTAATTCCCAGACTTTGTTTCGCTCAAATTGATGAAGCTCTTCCTGCATTGCTTTAATCCAGTAGTCATCCTGAAGAGCATCATCTATTGTCTTTGGTTCGATTAAAGATACGTAGCAAGCAAGTCCCCAAACCAACTGCCTTCGAGTTCTAACTCCTTCTTGTGGATCTCCAATGATGTTCGATTCCGGATGATCCTTGGAGATTCGTAGCGTTTGTTGAAACGGAGTACTCGGAGGTACACGAGATGATTCCTGCACATCAGATAAACTAGAAGAACCATTAGATGCATCATTAATATTGGAAGTGTTATTATGAGAAGATGCACTAGCAGGAGAATCATCATCTAGAGAGATATCGAGGGTAGATTTTTCAGATTCAACATGAGAAGCTTCATCTACTTTAACATTTATAGATTCTACGATCGTCTTAGATTCATGTTAAATACTCGATATGCTCTGCTATTCGTAGAATAACCCAAAAAGATCCCTTCATCACTTCGAGAGTCGAACTTTCCAAGATTTTCACGGTCACGTAGATGTAACATCGACTCCCGAAGATACGAAAGTACTTGATATCCGGTTTTCTACTAAACCACAGCTCATATGGTGTATTCAAGGTTCCTGGGCGCAAATACACTCTGTTAATGACATAGACAGCGGTGTTCACAGCTTCAGCCCAAAAATGTAGCGGTAATTTCCGGCTATGAAGCATCACACGCGCCATCTCTTGAACAACCCTGTTTTTGCGCTCAACAACACCATTCTGCTGAGGTGTATAGGGTGCAGAGAATTCATGTTTAATGCCATTTGAAGTACAAAAGTCAATGAATTTTGAATTTATGAATTCTCCACCCCTATCACTTCTAACACGAATGATCTTTTCATTCTTTTCAATCATAATACGATGGCAAATCTCATGAAAAGAGTCAAACGTATCAGCTTTCTCTCTCAAAAATGCTACCCAAGAAAACCGAGAGAAATCATCAACCAATAAAAAGATGTACCATTTACCTCCCAAGGATGGTTGACGGGTCGGCCCCATTAAGTCCATGTGCAAAAGTTCCAAGGGCCGTTTTGTACCAACGGGTTCAAGTTCTTGTGTGCAGTCCTAGACTGTTTTCCCTTTTGGCAACCACCACACATAACATTTTGTTTAAATAAAAGCTTGGAATCCCCTTGACCACGTCCTTGTTTGAAATTCTAGTAAGTTCCTTAAAATTTAAGTGACCTAGCCTTTCATGCCAAAGAGTTTCATTATTCAAAGCGCTAAGTTACAATTTTCAGAAAATTTATTAGGAACAACATAACAATTGTTTTCAGATCTAACCCCTTTTAGAAAGAAAGCATGGTCCTTATCAGTTACAACGCATTCAACCGATGAAAAGTTAACTGAAAAACCATTGTCGCAAAGTTGACTTATGCTTATGAGGTTAGTCTTAAGGCCATCAACAAATAAGACGTTTTTCAAAATCGGGCAATCTGGAATAGCTACCGTCCCTTTTCCAACAATTTTGGAAGATCGACCGTCTCCGAAAACAACGTGTCCTCCGGAGATTTTCTCAGATTTTGAAAACTATTTTTGTCACCGGTCATGTGACGGGAACACCCGCTATCCAGATACCAAGACGAGCTATCATATGCATGCAAGGAAATATTGGAAACAAGACAGGGAAAATTTCACCTTTGCGCACCCAAACCTTTTTGGAATGCGTCTGTAATGGTCGTGAAGTTTTGTGCCTAGGTGAAAGCGTCTTGTTAAAACGATTGTTGCTCCTTGATGAAGTCGTCTTGTGCGGTGAAACTACCAGGTCTCTTTTCATTTGAAAAGTTTTGCTTTGATTTCCGGAAAGGAGCCTTTTTGGTAGTTGATGCAAGAGGTGCTTGAGATGAGCGTTCGACTCCCGTCTTGCAAAATTCTTCTTATGTGCCCTGAAATACCACAACGAAACATACCTTAGATCTTGACGATCCAAAGAGGATGAAGTAGGTTTGTTGTCGTTGTTTGTCTTGAATTCCGGTGTCGGAGGAGGAGATACCGACTGAGGCACAAAAACTGTCTCACTCGAACTTGGACTGTTTCCAGTTTGAGTGTATCCGAGGCCGAACCTATTTGATTGACCAAGACCAAGAAGTCTATCCAACTTACTCCTTCCTGAAGAGAAGTCGCTGTAAGTCATTCTTGAGTTGGAAAATGGTCTTTGTCATTTCCAGGTTATCCTGTCGAGCCTCGTTGTAGAGCTTTGAGAAGTGAATTCGCGTTATCCACCAGATTTGTATGTTCCTTCTCAAGTTGCTCATTGGACTCTTGAAGGAAGCATTTTCTTTTATCAGGTTTCCCTTTCACTTCAAGAGCGTTTGAGAGAGAGTCGCTCTTTTTGCTTCTTCTTCGAGATCATGCACTCTCCCTCTCAAACTCTTGTTTTGCTTAGCCACTTTCTTTGAGTCCCTCAAAAGTCTGTGGTAGGCTAGAGCAAAATCTTCACCTTCCGAATCATCCGATTCGTTGTCCGTTGCGTTCTTTTCAACAGTGGAGTTGGACACGACTCAGATGTATTTGCCATGAAGCACCATGAATGGTGAAGATGTGGACGCGTGGATAATGCGGTTGGAGCTCATTTTCTTCATCACTTGAAGACGACTCATTTGACGTTGAGTTGTCATCCCAAGTGACGACTTGCATCGCCTTCTTCTTTGCCGGATACTTGTTAGGACATTCCGTTGCAATGTGGCCGTGCCTCGACATTTGAAGCATTGCAGTTGTCCTTCTGAACTTTTCTTATCCTTTGAGAAGTTCTCCTGCTTTCTTGACTTGTGACTTGGAGTACCCTTTGCCTTTGTTCGACTTTCCGAAGGATGGAGATTTGCTTGAATTACCCCTTCGGAAGTTGCGGCGAAACTTCCTTGTCAAGAGAGCGAGCTGCTTCCAAATTCCTCCATAGAAAAGGTTTCTCGTCATTGTCCGAGGAGGATGTATCCGCGTCTTCTTCCTTAGTTGTTTTCAACGCATACCTGAAGACCTTAGAAGTGGATGCTTTTCCAGAAGAATTGTTAGTATTAAAAGTCATTTCATATGGTTGTAATGAACCACTAATTCTTCTACACGTATTTCGTCCGGGTGTTTAATAGTTTCAATGGCAGTAACCTTTGGGCGAAATCGGTCAGGAAGAGTTTCTTAAGATTTTTCTTACAATCTTAAATTCTGGAATCTTCTCTCCCAGATTAGCACATGAGTTTACGATGTCTTGCAATCGTGTATAGTAGTCCGTGAAAGATTCAGTTTCTGCCATCAAAATAGAGTCAAACTTGCTCGTAAGCATCTGCAGTTTCTGAATCTTCACGAGGTTAGTTCCCTCATGTGTAACCTGGAGAACATCCCAGATTTCTTTCGCAGTCTCACATGCCGAGACGCGGAGAGAATTCAGTTTGAGATAAGGCATTAAAAAATAGCATTAATTCCCTTGCCATTGTAAGAAGATAACTCAAACTCTTCCTTGGTCCATTTCGACTAGGTTTTAAGGTGTGAACATCAGAGATAAGTTCAGTTGGATTAGTCCATCCTGATTCAATTGAATGCCACACCCTTTCGTCGATGGAAGATAAAAGGCTTCATCGTACTTTCCAGTACGCATAATTTGTTCCATCAAAGAAAGGGGGTCGATTGATGTTTCCACCTTCAACCATTGTTCACAAACCCTATTCCCGCTCTGATACCACTTGTTGGGTCGTATAATACGGATCTAAATAGGGGAAGAAACACCTAGAGGGGGGTGAATAGGTGTAAACGTATAAACACTCCAAAAATCGTTGCGATAAAACCCAATGCGGAAAATAAAATAACACGCAAGATTTTTACGTGGAAAACTCCATCACCGGAGTAAAAAACCACGGGACCGATAACACGGCAGAAATCCACTAGAATTAAAACACGTACAAGGTGATTTACCGTACACACTTACGACTCACACCTTTTCCATACGCTCCTAGAGGATCTTCTCCGCTCGCTCCAGACGCTCTCGAATCCACGATCTGCGCCCAACGCCGAATCCACGGCGTCCAACGTCGAATCCACGACGTCCGACCGAATCCACGGTCTTCACCCAATAGCACCGTTCGAATCCACGAACGTGCCTCGCTCCGAATCCACGAGAGCGATATTGAACCTTGAATCCACAAGGACACGCGAATCACGCGCCGATTTTTGGGGTAATCGTTGTTTTTGGGTGGTGATGATCCGCGCATACTTAGATCAAAGATAGATCGGAAATACCATCTAAGTATTCATTAGTTTGATTCAACTCAAGATGTGAGTATGAAAACCTAGAATCAAACTAATCAATATAGATGAAGAAACATAGAGTATTCTCTAATGATTTCCTTTCTTCTCTATATGTGGTCTATAGCCGTATAAGATGATACAAGAAAATGACGGCTATGTGGATTCACCCTAGAAAGGAGCATAGGGTGTATTTATAGGTTAGAAACCCTAGGAAGGAGATAAGAATCAAAAACCGCCATTTCTGGATATTTACGGACGGCGATCCGGATCGTGATAACTAGGATCCGGATCGTCATAACGAAACAGCCCAATTCCAGAAAAACGAAGGTTCGGGATCCGGATCATGTGACTACGATCCGGATCGTTCTACAGTTCACCAAACATCAACGTTCGGGATCCGGATTGCGAAGCAAGATCCGGATCGTTCAAGGTAGATGGTAAACTCAACGTTCGGGATCCGGATCAAGAGACTACGATCCGGATTGCGACGATGTATGAACGAACCACCTTCGGGATCCGGATCGAACAACCTGATCCGGATCCTGAACATGTCCCAAGTCCAGTTTTTGATTTTTATGCAATGAAAGATTCTTCCAAGTGTTTCTACACTACAAGAAGTATTCGGATCACACAAATTCTTTAGTTAAACATACCTGATCCTTTGAATTCTTCTTTCTGAGATTGAGTTAAATGATCCAACTTTCTTCACCTTCCAATCTTCAGGACTTGAAACTTTCACTAAACTACGCCAACTCAAATTCCGTAACAACGGGTTGTGCTGGATTGCGGCTGGCAGGGTTTTGCGGTGACCGCGGACTTGGGCGGTTGACCGGAGGTCGGTTTAGGACTTGATTATAGACGGCAGGGTATTGCGGCAACCGCGGATTTTGGGCGGGTTGACCGGATATTTATTTATGCATTAGATTGGGTTTCAGATTTTCTCTTGTGGATAGAGGTTTCCCACTCTTTGAGTACTTTTGCATCTGATTGAGGCCCGAGGCTTTCTCTAGTGGTTGAGCTTTCCCACTTTGATCAGAGTCATGATCCAGTCCTGCTACATCATATTACTTTCGGCTACTTACTTTACTCGTGTGGGTCGCTCCCCTCGAGTACCCACTCCGGAGTGTGCGTCAGACAGACTTTGAGTCCTTGAGACTCCTTTGCTTCGGTGTTATGCATCAGCTGGCCATACCCGTTGCGGCAGGCAGAGCCAGACAGACTTTGAGTCCTTGAGACTCCTTTGCTCGGGTGTTCTGCATCAGCTGGCATACCCGTTGCGGCAGCAGAGCAGGCAGTACCAGTGTCTACAGGTGGTCGGATTGGGTATATTAGGCAGGCTTCTAGACACTGATGCATACTTTCAGTTGTGTTAGACCAGTACTAGTGTTGTTGGGAAACCGTTAGGGGTTTCACGGTTGGTCCCGGGGCGTTGCGGAGTTCTTTGACCTTTGTGTGAGAGGTTGAGCATCTTGAGTCTATCCGTTCTGAGAGAGAGAGCATGGATTATGGACTATAGCCTGCATGAGCCACTACTCAATAGCGAGTTAGTCCGTTTGGACGCCCTACGTAATTCCTGCCCGTCAGCGGGAGGTGGTTGTAGTGGGCGCAGGTTTGACTGGACCCGATGTGGCAGTCAGCTCGATTGGGTCGAATTGAGCACCTCGTGTGGCGAGGTGTTGCATATATTATCAGAGTTTCCCCATTTGAGCATCAGATAGAGGCATGGTAGCTGTAGAGTGTCATCTGCTTCTTCTTTAAGTCTTACTGCATTAGTTATCTTTTGCCTCTAGTGGTCTTGGTGGGCAGATCGTCGGGCCTATTGGCCGATACCCACTGAGAACTCCCTTTTTGCGTAGTTCTCACGCCCGTCGGGGGTTTTCCCCCTTTTGTCCTTTCTCTCCCTTGTTTTGCAGAGTCTTGGCGGGTGTTGCCGTTTCGCGGTTGCTGTTCGCGGTGAGGGAGTAGCGAGCTAGATCCTGACTCATTGGAGAGTAGCGGTACCCCCCCCCCTTTTGAGGAGATCTTCAGTATAGTCGGTAGATTAGTATTCATTTCCCCTTTTGAGACTGATGTAGTGCGGATATGATGTATGAGAGCTGGTACACTTTCTTTAGTTGAGATATCTCCCTGTTGAGCTATGAGTTTGTACTCGAGGTTATTGATGGTTCATTTTGGGGAGAGGACCTTGTTGTTTTATCTTCAATTGTACAGTGGTGATATTATTGCGATAAGCAGGTTTATCTTTTAGCTCTGATA
>CM055072.1:10177877-10220016 GCA_029204045.2 Tillandsia leiboldiana
GGCGGTGTTCGCGCGCCAATTTGGACACAAGAGATGGACGACGGGGCTGAAAATGGATCACGTGGGTAATACGGGGGACCCCTCGTGGTGTAGAAGCGTTAGCGCAGAGTGGATATCAAATTAGGTCGGTGCGAAATTCGGATTAAAAATATCTTTTCGGGAGCCTCGGCAAATATAGGATTGGAATTTGGCAAAATGGACGCCGGATTTGGAATCAGCGCGCGGAAAACGGTCCAGATGGGCTATTACATTGTATTTTTCAGAGTGTACAGTAATTTTATGTTCATCGCCGGAACAGTGTTTCAGCGATCGCCGGCGGCGGCGGGCAGCGGCGGGCAGCGGCGGAAGGCCGGGCATGCGGCGCGGTCCCACCGCGGAGGGCGTGCGCCGGAGCGGGCCACGTGGCGCTTTCCTGTTGGCCGCGCCGCAGGCGCGGTCCACGGATTGTGGGCCGGGTGCACGGTGAACCGGGTGGACACGTGGCAGCCGGTTATTGGTGCGGCGTCGTGCGCGCGGTCCACGCAGGGAGCGGAGCAGTTGACCGGGGCAGGTGGCCGTACGCGCGGGGCAGGCGGGCAGCAGGTGGGCACGGTTCCCGAGGGTTGACGCGGGGGACCGTGCGTGGGAGTGCCACGTGGCAGCTCGTGGTTGGCTGGCGCCAACCACCCGCACTGTGGACGCGGGCCACGTGGCGCAGCGTGGGTTGCTGGTTTTGCTGTTGCTGTTTCGGGGTGACGTGGCGCGCCGTGGTGGATTCGGGCGCTGATGGACGGGCCGGATCGGGCGCACTGTGTGCGCCCGAAAAGTTTCGGGCGCCCGAAAGTTGGGACACAATGGGAATTTTCCAATTGTTCCTCATCCTATAAATAGGCCCGAGCCCTCTTCTTTGGCTCTTTTCTCTCAGCCCACGCACCATCTGCCCGAGCACCTTGAAGAAGACTTGTTCATCTCTTAATTCTTGATCTTCCTGCCAAGTTCTACGATTTTAGGAGCACGCATCCCGAGGTTCTGGATTTTACGGCGCGGCGCGACGTTGCATTCCTGTGTTCTTCTTCGTCGCGGCGGCAGTGTTTTGACTCCCCTGGGCTACCCCGAGATCCTTTTTCTGTGATTCTTGCGCCGACGGACTCCTAAGAGGTAGGGCTTCATCTTTCGTTTCAATCGTGCTTTCCCATTGCGAGTTTTTGGCACGGATCCCGAGGCAACACTGTGACCTATTTTCTGTTTGGCTTTGTGGGACAGCATCGAGGTGTTTTGGCCATATCTTTGCGCACGAGCGTCAGACGGAAACGAGCTTATACAACTTTTTCATCTCAGATCACAGGAACGCGCTCGTATTTTTCTTTGATTTTTCTGAGATTTCATCAGAGGTGAAAATCACTGTTTCTCTGTGTACAGTGCTACAGTCTTTTTGTGCTGAAATCTTGTGAGTGTACCACCTTGTCGAATTTATATCTTGCTTACCGAACTCAGATTTGGGCGTGCAAGCTACCGTTGCGAAGCTATCGACGCGAGGATCGCGGTGATATTTTTCTGGGAATTTTCTGGGCTCTTGCTGCAGGTGAAAATTAAGCATTTCTGGGACTGTTGTTGTATGTGTGTGTGAGTGCAGATTTTTGGAATGTATGTGTAATAGTGGACTTTGTATTGGGCCAGGAGAGTTACGGGTGTGCTGAACTTATTGGAGCAAGGGATTAGAGTTATCTGGTGTTTTCAGCTGTTTGGCTTTGGACAGTCAGCTTTTCAGGTGGGTGCTTTGTTCCGAGAACCGGTGGACGGTTCTCTAACTCTATATGTTAGAATTGCATGCAGGTGTAGGGTACAATACCTGGGATTGATTGGTAAGCTTAACAATGTTGATTTATGGGAATTGCAAGTTAATTATTCATATTATGACAATGGTATTAATCAGACATTTATGTTGATGATTAGTGGAAGCCTACCTAAGGCAAGGTTACCCTATATGATTAATTATCATGCCATGTTAGCACATAACCCTTTTATGAGGCTGGTTTATACAATGGGATAGGATTATGTAGTTATGTGCAGGTTCTACTCCAAGGAGTGATTATGGATCGAAAACCATGGACAGGTATGGTCATTGCTAATTCTGGCATGAGGTTTATTTTCTTTATTCTTCTTGAGGACAAATGCATGCTTGTATGGACATATAGTTAGGCCATCTTTTACTACTGCACTACATATTGGAACTTGACTTAGGAGAAACCATGTTATTCCTTTCTCCTTCTTGTTAGTCAGGCGGTCTGTGTTGCTCGGGTGTGAGCAGGGGTCTGGGTAGTGTAGCAGGGACATTGGTGACAGGGACGGGGGTGTTGGGTCGTATATAATACGGATCTAAATAGGGGAAGAAACACCTAGAGGGGGTGAATAGGTGTAAACGTATAAACACTCCAAAAATCGTTGCGATAAAACCCAATGCGGAAAATAAAATAACACGCAAGATTTTTACGTGGAAAACTCCATCACCGGAGTAAAAAACCACGGGACCGATAACACGGCAGAAATCCACTAGAATTAAAACACGTACAAGGTGATTTACCGTACACACTTACGACTCAACCTTTTCCATACGCTCCTAGAGGATCTTCTCCGCTCGCTCCAGACGCTTCTCGAATCCACGATCTGCGCCCAACGCCGAATCCACGGCGTCCAACGTCGAATCCACGACGTCCGACCGAATCCACGGTCTTCACCCAATAGCACCGTTCGAATCCACGAACGTGCCTCGCTCCGAATCCACGAGAGCGATTGAACCTTGAATCCACAAGGACACGCGAATCCACGCGCCGATTTTTGGGGTAAATCGTTGTTTTTGGGTGGTGATGATCCGCCGAATACTTAGATCAAAGATAGATCGGAAATACCATCTAAGTATTCATTAGTTTGATTCAACTCAAGATGTGAGTATGAAAACCTAGAATCAAACTAATCAATATAGATGAAGAAACATAGAGTATTCTCTAATGATTTCCTTTCTTCTCTATATGTGGATCTATAGCCGTATAAGATGATACAAGAAAATGACGGCTATGTGGATTCACCCTAGAAAAGGAGTCATAGGGTGTATTTATAGGTTAGAAACCCTAGAAGGAGATAAGAATCAAAAACCTGCCATTTCTGGATATTTACGGACGGCGATCCGGATCGTGATAACTAGGATCCGGATCGTCATAACGAAACGCCAATTCCAGAAAAACGAAGGTTCGGGATCCGGATCATGTGACTACGATCCGGATCGTTCATACAGTTCACCAAACATCAACGTTCGGGATCCGGATTGCGAAGCAGATCCGGATCGTTCAAGGTAGATGGTAAACTCAACGTTCGGGATCGGATCAAGAGACTACGATCCGATTGCGACGATGTATGAACGAACCACCTTCGGGATCCGGATCGAACACCTGATCCGGATCCTGAACATGTCCCAAGTCCAGTTTTTGATTTTTATGCAATGAAGATTCTTCCAAGTGTTTCTACACTACAAGAAGTATTCGGATCACACAAATTCTTTAGTTAAACATACCTGATCCTTTTGAATTCTTCTTTCTTGAGATTGAGTTAAATGATCCAACTTTCTTCACCTTCAATCTTCAGGACTTGAAACTTTCACGAAACTACGCCAACCTCAAATTCCGTACAATCTCCCCCTTTGGCGGTTTCGTGACAAAACATAGATCCACTAAAGAAAATTCAAAAAGATATTTTGTTGCTATCACCATACAACAAAATTTACAATGGAGATCCAAAATACAATACATGAGTTAAACTCCTAAAACAGACTCTAGACTTAGACATCTGTACTCTCTGCAAAAAGAAATCATTCTTGACAAAAGAAATCGTTAGATACCTCAAGAATTTTGTACTATTCAAAAACCACAAACAGAGATGAAGTTTAAACTCATTTAAACTTACCATGACATTTATATTCAGATATGTAAACTGATCATAGTTAAATAAACACCAACATATCTTCTTTGCACGTAAAAACCAAATGTCATGAACATGTTTGTGACAAACTAATATATATATATAGATATGTAATTGATCAGAGTTAAGAACCAACATATCTTCTATGCAATCAAAAACCAAGTGTCACAAACTTGTTAGTGAACATCAACTTGTTAGTTATATTACATTGCCCAATAGTTAGCAAATAGTTAGTCGAGGCATGCATTCATACAGCTGAAAAACCTCAAGTTGAAGTTGAGATCATACTTACCTTGATGTATACAAAATCTTCATCATCAAGATTTTCACAATCAATTGTTCAAGGTCCCTTACCTTGATGTTCATGCACATCATCACATCATCATCATTGTTCAAAAGTTCTCAACAACTCTCTCCCCCTTTTTGTCACAAAACAAAGCCAAAATGTAGTTAAGACTACGAAATGTTAGGAGAGTAAAAAAGTTTCAAGAATTGTTCCGAAATGTAAGAACTAGAACTAAGAGTAAGTCCTAAAAACTGAACTAAAGTCTAAAAAGATAAAATCCTGCACAAATCTGCACAAAAAATTGTTAAAGCACAAATTAGTCATCCGAGTCTGAGTCCTCAGACGCACTATATCCCATCTTAGTGAACATGTTCTTGATCAATTTCCTCATTGAATTTACTTTCTTGGTCAATGTAATTTGGGATGCCGTTATGATCTCGAGTTCTTCAGACATTCGCCTTTGTTCTGATGCTTGTTGAGACGGTGAGGCCGAGGTGCCGACACAAGGTTTCTTTCCAGTGGAATGTGTCGGAGTAACATGTGGTAATTTATGAAGTGACTTCACAATCGTTGACTCATCTATCATCCCCAACAGTGTTGATAAGATGTCGAGCTTATATCAATGTCAAACTTTTGTAAGATCCTCATGATGATTAACGAAACGGAAGTCGCTCAGAAGGATGAGGATGCACAATATATCTTGACATTCTATTCCAAATTATGTAGGGGATATTCATGTTCAATCCTACAGCCTCAGAGGGATGACCTAAGAGATATAGGAACAGCAGTCTCTCCCATCTCACGACCTTAGTCTGCATGTTAGGTAGAATGTTGTAACACGTGATGAAATTTAGAAATCGGTACTCCAGTCGAAGATGTTTGGATTTTACACTTTTACCATTAGCTGAATTCGTTCCTTCCAAACAAATTTATCTATCACTGTTCGCCACAAGGCATTCGTCAAACTTTTTCCTTTCAAAAAGTTGACCCCCGATGTGTTAGATTCCATTCCAAGAACTTCGCCAATTAGCTGCGGAGTGATTTTAAGTTTCATCCCTTGGATAATTGTATAGAAATGCATTGATCCATGTTCTCCTTCTTGAAGATGCGTTGCATTCGTGTAAAAGGTCCTTACACGATACAAACAATACCCAAGTAGTTCGGGGAATCGGCAGACTTGGATGAGATTAGCTTGCTCAATCAAGGTTCCAAACTCAGGTGAGTGATTTCGGAGAGCTTCAATGTTGACATGACGTTCACCGATGCATTCACGACGTTCAAACGCTCGAACGCGATCCATGCTGACGAACACTCCTTCCACGCGAGGCGGGAGTCAGGAACTATCGGTGTGTTAAAATCAGCGTCTCGTCGTAGTCCAAAACGTCTAGTTACTCGTTTCCTCTTCACAGAGATGGTTGGTTTAGTCATAGGCGCTTTTCCTTTGTCCATGGGTGCTTTTCCTTTCGAAACATCGGACGCCTTTTGTTCAGGCAATGATTCATCATCATCTGTCAATGCAGTCCAATCTATCTCGTGACAATCCACCTCTGTATCACTGACCTCGACAAATTCACCTTTTTGTTGTGTTTTCTTAGCTCTCTTTAATTTGTTTGTGGCCCGAGTGTGCACTATTGTGACCAACAAAAGAATGATCCATGAGAATCCCATTGATCCAAGTGCTTGAGTTAAGAAGGTGTCCTGTGAAAACCAACTCAAGAACACAAAAATTCTTAGTTTTCAAAAATTTGAAAAATTGTACCCAAACAATCATAATCATGTAGAGAAGCCAAGAATCAAATTAGTTTTGCAAAAGGACTTTTAAAAATAGATCAATTGCATGAATTTCGAAAATCCTTATTATATGCCCTAAAACCGAAATTTTAGAAATCGAAGCCTAAAAATCCGTTAATCAGGAGAAAACCTAGCATATAATCAAAACTAATCTACCCAGAGTTCTTATTTCAAAAGAAATTTGATCAAAACCATCCACAAACAAAGTTGATCCAAGAAATTCGTGCGTTTGAGGAGGAAAAGAGAAAAAACGGTGAAAAAACCGAGATTTGATCAATAAAACTTACTTGGAATTGAAGAACTTTGAGTTTGAAAGCTTCCAAGGAGGATGAAATCTAGAGAGAAGCGTTCTGGAAACTTTTGAACAAAGATTGGAGTAAAAGAAATCAAAACCCTTTTGTTCCTTATAAAAACCTAGCCGCGATCCGGATCAGTTCATAACTGCGATCCGGATCGGCTACCCGCAGAAGAAAACTGCGTTCGGGATCCGGATCGGCAGGTCCAATCCGGATCGTCAGCCCGCAGGAGAAAA
This sequence comes from Tillandsia leiboldiana, assembly GCA_029204045.2. Lineage (NCBI taxonomy): Eukaryota > Viridiplantae > Streptophyta > Magnoliopsida > Poales > Bromeliaceae > Tillandsia > Tillandsia leiboldiana. Next base: position 10,184,435 of record CM055072.1, read on the forward strand.
CCTGCGTTCGGGATCCGGATCACCTTGCCCGATCCGGATCGGCCCCAACTTTTTCTTTAGAAAAATTTCAGAGAAATTCAAGAAAAACCAGAAAAGATTGTAAGCACAAAGGTGTATCAACTTTAAACAAAAAGCATCGTTTCACACAACAAGAATTAGATTATGCCAAATCTATCAATAATATCCAAAAATGAACGAAAATTTATAAAAATTAAATCCCTTAAAGTTGAACACCTTCAATCACATCTAACTTGATCTTATGAGTAATGCCTTTATCAAATCATCAATTCAGTAAAGAAAATGAAATACAAAGATCAATAGATGTTTGAAATCCCAAATATGGTAGATAATATTTCTAGACAATCTGTTGAAGAGAGTGGCTCTTTGAGCATCTTTCTTTAAAATCCCACCTTATACCAACCTTGAAATTGACAGAGTCAAGTATTTCAACATGCATTTTACTTAATCAAAAATTTGAACAACCATGCTTGGTATACATGTGGTAGCTGCACACAATACTCGGACGACCGAGGTGGTAGCTCTTTCCTCCATGTGGTGGTAGTTTTCACACTCCTCATTGGGATGTAACTCTTTCCACATCTTTTGAGCATATCACATTATCTTTGACTCCCCCTCAATTGGCTATCAATTATTTAAGATATAAAGTATTCAACCAAAATTGATCTCGATTTCATACTCGACTAAACAGTCAAATAAGATAATGACTATACCAAGAGATCATAGAGAGAGAGAAATTGACTTTGATCACTTTAGAAGATGATTTAATTAACATAAATGATCATTGCAACAGTGAAATATTACGATGGCAAAAGCATAATAAATTTCTAAATGTGTGAACAGATGCAATTAAAGTCAATTATGATCTATGCTCAATTAATGTCCTATGTACAAACATAGATAAAGAACAAAACAAAAACAAATACAAAACCTATCCTAAGCAAAGGTTTCAAAAAGAAGATTATTTCAAGGAAAGCATCCCAATTGCTTTTCGTAAATGAATAAAACGTTTTTGATCCAAAGGTTTTGTTAAAATGTCAGCTAATTGATCCTCAGTTGAAATATATGAAAGTTGAAGAGTATTTGATTCAACTAGCTCTCTAAGAAAATGATATCTAAGTTCAATATGTTTTGTTCTAGAGTGCAACACAGGGTTTTTAGAAATGTTAATTGCACTTGTGTTGTCACAAAGAATTGTTACCGAAGATGCTGAAATGCGGAAGTCACTCAATACGCTTTTCATCCAAATGAGTTGAGTTGAGCAACTTCCAGCTGAAATGTATTCCGCTTCGGCAAGTCGAGAGTGCTATGCAATTCTGCTTTTTACTGTGCCATGCAACAAGGCAATGGCCAAGATAGAAGCATGCACCACTCGTGCTTTTCCGATCATCCACTGATCCTGCCCAATCGGCATCTGAGTATCCAACAATGTCCAGACTTGTTCCCATAGGATACCAAATTCCGAAATTAATTGATCCTTTGATGTACCGGATGATCCGTTTCACCGCTTTCAGGTGAACCTCCTTTGGTGCTGATTAATATCTCGCGCAAATCCCAACACTAAAGGATATATCCGGGCGACTAGCCGTGAGGTAAAGTAGACTTCCAATCATACTTCTATACAGTTTCTCGTCTACATTCTCACTATGTGATTCACTTCCAAGTCCCTTGTGGCTAGTTCCCATTGGAGTTGGAAAATCTTACAATTTTCTAGATCAAACTTTTTGACCAACTCCAGTGCATACTTGGATTGACTCAAGTGAATACCTTCATCATTTTGTTTAATTTGCAATCCAAGAAAATAAGACAGTTCGCCCATCATGGACATCTCAAATTCGCTTTCCATGGTCTCCGCGAATTTAGAAGCATCATTATCTTTTGTTGCACCAAATACAATGTCATCGACATAGATTTGTGCTACAATGAAATTATTTTGATAATGCTTCACAAAGAGAGTCCTGTCAGCTCCCCCTCGAGTATAGCCCTTCTCCAAAAGGTGCTTTGTTAACCTTTCGTACCATGCTCGCGGTGCTTGTTTCAGACCGTAAAGAGCCTTTTTCAAACTAAAAACATGGTTAGGTTGTTTATGATCTACAAAACCTTTCGGTTGAGCTACATAAACTTCCTCATTTAAAAACCCATTTAGAAATGCGCTCTTGACGTCCATTTGAAATAATTTGATTTTAAAATGACAAGCAATAGCAAACAATATACGAATGGACTCGAGTCTAGCTACAGGGGCGAAAGTTTCGTCAAAGTCTATATCTTCTACTTGAGAGTAGCCTTGAGCAACTAGTCGTGCCTTGTTCCTGATGATAGTACCATCTTCATCTTTCTTGTTCTTGAAGATCCATTTGGTACCTATCACATTATGTTGCTTTGGAGGCTTCGTTAATTCCCAGACTTTGTTTCGCTCAAATTGATGAAGCTCTTCCTGCATTGCTTTAATCCAGTAGTCATCCTGAAGAGCATCATCTATTGTCTTTGGTTCGATTAAAGATACGTAGCAAGCAAGTCCCCAAACCAACTGCCTTCGAGTTCTAACTCCTTCTTGTGGATCTCCAATGATGTTCGATTCCGGATGATCCTTGGAGATTCGTAGCGTTTGTTGAAACGGAGTACTCGGAGGTACACGAGATGATTCCTGCACATCAGATAAACTAGAAGAACCATTAGATGCATCATTAATATTGGAAGTGTTATTATGAGAAGATGCACTAGCAGGAGAATCATCATCTAGAGAGATATCGAGGGTAGATTTTTCAGATTCAACATGAGAAGCTTCATCTACTTTAACATTTATAGATTCTACGATCGTCTTAGATTCAATGTTAAATACTCGATATGCTCTGCTATTCGTAGAATAACCCAAAAAGATCCCTTCATCACTTCGAGAGTCGAACTTTCCAAGATTTTCACGGTCACGTAAGATGTAACATCGACTCCCGAAGATACGAAAGTACTTGATATCCGGTTTTCTACTAAACCACAGCTCATATGGTGTATTCAAGGTTCCTGGGCGCAAATACACTCTGTTAATGACATAGACAGCGGTGTTCACAGCTTCAGCCCAAAAATGTAGCGGTAATTTCCGGCTATGAAGCATCACACGCGCCATCTCTTGAACAACCCTGTTTTTGCGCTCAACAACACCATTCTGCTGAGGTGTATAGGGTGCAGAGAATTCATGTTTAATGCCATTTGAAGTACAAAAGTCAATGAATTTTGAATTTATGAATTCTCCACCCCTATCACTTCTAACACGAATGATCTTTTCATTCTTTTCAATCATAATACGATGGCAAATCTCATGAAAAGAGTCAAACGTATCAGCTTTCTCTCTCAAAAATGCTACCCAAGAAAACCGAGAGAAATCATCAACCAATAAAAAGATGTACCATTTACCTCCCAAGGATGGTTGACGGGTCGGCCCCATTAAGTCCATGTGCAAAAGTTCCAAGGGCCGTTTTGTACCAACGTGGTTCAAGTTCTTGTGTGCAGTCCTAGACTGTTTTCCCTTTTGGCAACCACCACACATAACATTTTGTTTAAATAAAAGCTTTGGAATCCCCTTGACCACGTCCTTGTTTGAAATTCTAGTAAGTTCCTTAAAATTTAAGTGACCTAGCCTTTCATGCCAAAGAGTTTCATTATTCAAAGCGGCTAAGTTACAATTTTCAGAAAATTTATTAGGAACAACATAACAATTGTTTTCAGATCTAACCCCTTTTAGAAAGAAAGCATGGTCCTTATCAGTTACAACGCATTCAACCGATGAAAAGTTAACTGAAAAACCATTGTCGCAAAGTTGACTTATGCTTATGAGGTTAGTCTTAAGGCCATCAACAAATAAGACGTTTTTCAAAATCGGGCAATCTGGAATAGCTACCGTCCCTTTTCCAACAATTTTGGAAGATCGACCGTCTCCGAAAACAACGTGTCCTCCGGAGATTTTCTCAAGATTTTGAAAACTATTTTTGTCACCGGTCATGTGACGGGAACACCCGCTATCCAGATACCAAGACGAGCTATCATATGCATGCAAGGAAATATTGGAAACAAGACAAGGGAAAATTTCACCTTTGCGCACCCAAACCTTTTTGGAATGCGTCTGTAATGGTCGTGAAGTTTTGTGCCTAGGTGAAAGCGTCTTGTTAAAACGATTGTTGCTCCTTGATGAAGTCGTCTTGTGCGGTGAACTACCAAGTCTCTTTTCATTTGAAAAGTTTTGCTTTGATTTCCGGAAAGGAGCCTTTTTGGTAGTTGATGCAAGAGGTGCTTGAGATGAGCGTTCGACTCCCGTCTTGCAAAATCTTCTTATGTGCCCTGAAATACCACAACGAAAACATACCTTAGATCTTGACGATCCCAAAGAGGATGAAGTAGGTTTGTTGTCGTTGTTTGTCTTGAATTCCGGTGTCGGAGGAGGAGATACCGACTGAGGCACAAAAACTGTCTCACTCGAACTTGGACTGTTTCCAGTTTGAGTGTATCCGAGGCCGAACCTATTTGATTGACCAAGACCAAGAAGTCTATCCAACTTACTCCTTCCTGAAGAGAATCGCTGTAAGTCATTCTTGAGTTGGAAAATGGTCTTTGTCATTTCCAGGTTATCCTGTCGAGCCTCGTTGTAGAGCTTTGAGAAGTGATTCGCGTTATCCACCAGATTTGTATGTTCCTTCTCAAGTTGCTCATTGGACTCTTGAAGGGAAGCATTTTCTTTTATCAGGTTTTCCCTTTCCACTTCAAGAGCGTTTGAGAGAGAAGTCGCTCTTTTTGCTTCTTCTTCGAGATCATGCACTCTCCCTCTCAAACTCTTGTTTTGCTTAGCCACTTTCTTTGAGTCCCTCAAAAGTCTGTGGTAGGCTAGAGCAAAATCTTCACCTTCCGAATCATCCGATTCGTTGTCCGTTGCGTTCTTTTCAACAGTGGAGTTGGACAACGACTCAGATGTATTTGCCATGAAGCACATGAATGGTGAAGATGTGGACGCGTGGAATGCGGTGGAGCTCTTTTCTTCATCACTTGAAGACGACTCATTTGACGTTGAGTTGTCATCCCAAGTGACGACTTGCATCGCCTTCTTCTTTGCCGGATACTTGTTAGGACATTCCGTTGCAATGTGGCCGTAGCCTCGACATTTGAAGCATTGCAGTTGTCCTTCTGAACTTTTCTTATCCTTTGAGAAGTTCTCCTGCTTTCTTGACTTGTGACTTGGAGTACCCTTGCCTTTGTTCGACTTTCCGAAGGATGGAGATTTGCTTGAATTACCCCTTCGGAAGTTGCGGCGAAACTTCCTTGTCAAGAGAGCGAGCTGCTTCTCAAATTCCTCCATAGAAAGGTTCTCGTCATTGTCCGAGGAGGATGTATCCGCGTCTTCTTCCTTAGTTGTTTTCAACGCATAACCTGAAGACTTAGAAGTGGATGCTTTTCCAGAAGAATTGTTAGTATTAAAAGTCATTTCATATGTTTGTAATGAACCAACTAATTCTTCTACACGTATTTCGTCCGGGTGTTTAATAGTTTCAATGGCAGTAACCTTTGGGCGAAATCGTTCAGGAAGAGTTCTTAAGATTTTTCTTACAATCTTAAATTCTGGAATCTTCTCTCCCAGATTAGCACATGAGTTTACGATGTCTTGCAATCGTGTATAGTAGTCCGTGAAAGATTCAGTTTCTGCCATCAAAATAGAGTCAAACTTGCTCGTAAGCATCTGCAGTTTCTGAATCTTCACGAGGTTAGTTCCCTCATGTGTAACCTGGAGAACATCCCAGATTTCTTTCGCAGTCTCACATGCCGAGACGCGAGAGAATTCAGTTTGAGATAAGGCATTAAAAATAGCATTAATTCCCTTGCCATTGTAAGAAGATAACTCAAACTCTTCCTTGGTCCATTTCGACCTAGGTTTAAGGTGTGAACATCAGAGATAAGTTCAGTTGGATTAGTCCATCCTGATTCAATTGAATGCCACACCCTTTCGTCGATGGAAGATAAAAAGGCTTTCATCCGTACTTTCCAGTACGCATAATTTGTTCCATCAAAGAAAGGGGGTCGATTGATGTTTCCACCTTCAACCATTGTTCACAACCCTATTCCCGCTCTGATACCACTTGTTGGGTCGTATATAATACGGATCTAAATAGGGGAAGAAACACCTAGAGGGGGGTGAATAGGTGTAAACGTATAAACACTCCAAAAATCGTTGCGATAAAACCCAATGCGGAAAATAAATAACACGCAAGATTTTTACGTGGAAAACTCCATCACCGGAGTAAAAAACCACGGGACCGATAACACGGCAGAAATCCACTAGAATTAAAACACGTACAAGGTGATTTACCGTACACACTTACGACTCAACCTTTTCCATACGCTCCTAGAGGATCTTCTCCGCTCGCTCCAGACGCTTCTCGAATCCACGATCTGCGCCCAACGCCGAATCCACGGCGTCCAACGTCGAATCCACGACGTCCGACCGAATCCACGGTCTTCACCCAATAGCACCGTTCGAATCCACGAACGTGCCTCGCTCCGAATCCACGAGAGCGATTGAACCTTGAATCCACAAGGACACGCGAATCCACGCGCCGATTTTTGGGGTAAATCGTTGTTTTTGGGTGGTGATGATCCGCTGAATACTTAGATCAAAGATAGATCGGAAATACCATCTAAGTATTCATTAGTTTGATTCAACTCAAGATGTGAGTATGAAAACCTAGAATCAAACTAATCAATATAGATGAAGAAACATAGAGTATTCTCTAATGATTTCCTTTCTTCTCTATATGTGGATCTATAGCCGTATAAGATGATACAAGAAAATGACGGCTATGTGGATTCACCCTAGAAAAGGAGTCATAGGGTGTATTTATAGGTTAGAAACCCTAGGAAGGAGATAAGAATCAAAAACCTGCCATTTCTGGATATTTACGGACGGCGATCCGGATCGTGATAACTAGGATCCGGATCGTCATAACGAAACAGCCAATTCCAGAAAAACGAAGGTTCGGGATCCGGATCATGTGACTACGATCCGGATCGTTCATACAGTTCACCAAACATCAACGTTCGGGATCCGGATTGCGAAGCAAGATCCGGATCGTTCAAGGTAGATGGTAAACTCAACGTTCGGGATCCGGATCAAGAGACTACGATCCGGATTGCGACGATGTATGAACGAACCACCTTCGGGATCCGGATCGAACAACCTGATCCGGATCCTGAACATGTCCCAAGTCCAGTTTTTGATTTTTATGCAATGAAAGATTCTTCCAAGTGTTTCTACACTACAAGAAGTATTCGGATCACACAAATTCTTTAGTTAAACATACCTGATCCTTTTGAATTCTTCTTTCTTGAGATTGAGTTAAATGATCCAACTTTCTTCACCTTCAATCTTCAGGACTTGAAACTTTCACGAAACTACGCCAACTCAAATTCCGTAACAACGGGTTGTGCTGGATTGCGGCTGGCAGGGTTTTGCGGTGACCGCGGACTTGGGGCGGTTGACCGGAGGTCGGTTTAGGACTTGATTATAGACGGCAGGGTATTGCGGCAACCGCGGATTTTGGGCGGTTGACCGGATATTTATTTATGCATTAGATTGGGTTTCAGATTTCTCTTGTGGATAGAGTTTCCCACTCTTTGAGTACTTTTGCATCTGATTGAGGCCCGAGGCTTTCTCTAGTGGTTGAGCTTTCCCACTTTGATCAGAGTCATGATCCAGTCCTGCTACATCATATTACTTTCGGCTACTTACTTTACTCGTGTGGGTCGCTCCCCTCGAGTACCACTCCGGAGTGTGCGTCAGACAGACTTTGAGTCCTTGAGACTCCTTTGCTTCGGTGTTATGCATCAGCTGGCATACCCGTTGCGGCAGGCAGAGCCAGACAGACTTTGAGTCCTTGAGACTCCTTTGCTTCGGTGTTATGCATCAGCTGGCATACCCGTTGCGGCAGGCAGAGCAGGCAGTACCAGTGTCTACAGGTGGTCGGATTGGGTTATTTAGGCAGGCTTCTAGACACTGATGCATACTTTCAGTTGTGTTTAGACCAGTACTAGTGTTGTTGGGAACCGTTCGGGGTTTCACGGTGGTCCCGTGGGCGTTGCGAGTTCTTTGACCTTTGTGTGAGAGGTTGAGCATCTTGAGTCTATCCGTTCTGAGAGAGAGAGCATGGATTATGACTATAGCCTGCATGAGCCACTACTCAATAGCGAGTTAGTCCGTTTGGACGCCCTACGTAATTCCTGCCCGTCAGCGGGAGGTGGTTGTAGGTGGGCGCAGGTTTGACTGGACCCGATGTGGCAGTCAGCTCGATTGGGTCGATTGAGCACCTCGTGTGCGAGTGTTGCATATATTTATCAGAGTTTCCCCATTTGAGCATTCAGATAGAGGCATGGTAGCTGTAGAGTGTCATCTGCTTCTTCTTTAAGTCTTACTGCATTAGTTATCTTTTGCCTCTAGTGGTCTTGGTGGGCAGATCGTCGGGCCTATTGGCGATACCCACTGAGAACTCCCTTTTTGCGTAGTTCTCACGCCCGTCGGGGGTTTTCCCCCTTTTGTCCTTTCTCTCCCTTGTTTTGCAGAGTCTTGGCGGGTGTTGCCGTTTCTGCGGTTGCTGTTCGCGGTGAGGGAGTAGCGAGCTAGATCCTGACTCATTGGAGAGTAGCGGTACCCCCCCCCCTTTTGAGGAGATCTTCAGTATAGTCGGTAGATTAGTATTCATTTCCCCTTTTGAGAGACTGATGTAGTGAGGATATGATGTATTGAGAGCTGGTACACTTTCTTTTAGTTGAGATATCTCCCTGTTGAGCTATGAGTTTGTACTCGAGGTTATTGTATGTTTATCATTTTTGGGAGATGGACCTTGTTGTTTTATCTTCAATTGTACAGTGGTTGATATTATTTCTATAGCAGTTTTATCTTTTAGCTCTGATATCTGTTAGCTGTAGCTCTTTTTGCAGGTAGGACGCTTCGCCTATGAGGGTTTGGCATAGGTGGCGGATCTGTTGGCGAGCCCGGGTCGCAGTTTCGACCCCGGGCGTGACAGCTGGAGTCTGTTCTTGTTTGATTGGACAAAGGCATCAGCCCTTCGGGGCTTGGGTAAAACACTTATTTTTCTAACTGTTTTCCTAAAAAGAACTAAAATCATTAAATATGGATTTCTTCTAGATCAAAATGATTTTCAATAACAAATGTCACCTTTTCTGGTAAATCTCCTCACTCGAAAGGATTCGAGTGATCTGGGTTCTAGGGGCCGTTCCTTGTCGGGACGAAAGCCACGGGGGCCGAGCCTGGAACCTGTTCTTGTTTGATAGGGTTGTAGGTGTAGGTCACCCGGGACTTTCGGGCCCTGTTGGTGTCTTCTGCGAGTTGTACTGTGATTATTGCTTTCCCGAACTATAAGGGATCGGGAACTTCGATAGTCGGAGCCTAGAGTCTGTTCTTGTTTGATAGGGTTCTTAGCACCGGTCTATCGGGTTTCCGAACCCTTATGGTGTCGGTCTTTCTGGAGAGTTTAGTGTTCTGTTGTGGGAGCCGTCTGGTGGACGGTGGCCCCAGCTGTGTGACTTCCAGCTTGTGGTTGAGAGTTGGTGTTGTTGGTCGATCTTGTTGATCGTGGTTTGGACTATAGCCTGCATGAGCCATATTCGAGCTCGACAGAGATGCGCTGATACTTTCCTCGTTGGGGTCGCGCCCCTCGAGTGCCACTCCGGAGTTGGGCCTGTTACTTGCTATCGCGACTTGTCGACGCCGTCCCTCTGACCGTGCCAGTTAGTGGCAGTCACGGACACCCTACGGTAGACCCGTCCTGTTGAGGATGTGCGGCAGTAGGTGGGCGCAGGTTTGACTGGACCCCTTGATGCAGTCAGTATAGATTTTGGTGAGTTTACTGTGTGTGTTAGTAGATGCATCATGTTCCATCTGTTCCTTTTCTTGAGCATCTAGATAGAGGCATAGTAGCTGTAGAGTTACTTTTCCAGCCTTTCATTTCAGTATTATATAGTTACTTTATGCCTCTAGTAGACTTAGTGGGCAGACCGTCGGGCTTGTTGGCGGCACCCACTGAGAACTACTTGGGACGTAGTTCTCACACCCGTCGTGGTGTATTTTTCCCACAGGGACTTCTACTCCGGTTCCTGCTGCTCCTGTTGCTGCTTCTTCTGATCGAGGTAAGGGAGTCGCGAGATAGTTCCCTACCAGTCATCGTCCAGAGAGTAGATGTACCCTTATTACTTTTGAGAGTTCCTGTTGAGAGAACTTTGTAGTGAGGTTTTGAGTTGTATTTATTTTACTGCTCGAGAGATTTATGTACTTTTGGTGAGGACTTGTGTTGTATATAGTTTTTATTTCTAGCAGTTTTACTTTCAGCTCTGATATCTGTATAGTATAGATGCTCTTTTGCAGGTTGTCGCTTCGTCTATACGGGGCTTCCCGTATGGGCGGCGGATCTGTTGGCGAGCCCGGGTCGCAGTTTCGACGCCGGGGCGTGACATGAGCTATTTTAGAATTTTTGTTTCTATTGCCTATGCATTTGTTCACAACGAAAATCGTAAAAAATTGGATGACAAAAGTGAAAAATGTATCTTTATTGGCTATAGTAATGAATCAAAAGGCTATCGACTATACAATCCGATAACAAAGAAACTACTTATAAGCCGAGATGTTATTTTTGATGAAGAAAGTTTTTGGGATTGGAATGAAAGTGCGCATGTACCATTACCAATTGACGAAAGAAAGTCACTCGCACTTCCAAATGAAGAAGTAGAAGCTTCGCAAGCCACTCCAAAAGGCCAAAGGAAAGAAACTGTGGAAAAATCGACTTCATCATTGTCGGATTCAGAAACCCCTCCTTTAAAGGTAAAGTCCTTGAAAGAAATTTATGAATCTTGCAAATTTTCTCTTATGGTTGCAGAGCCCGTATGTTTTGAAGAAGCTTATGAAAAAAAGGAATGGAAGAACGCAATGCATGAAGAGATTGCAGCTATTGAAAAGAACATAACTTGGGAGCTTGTTGACATGCCAAAAGAAAAAGAAGCAATTGGTGTAAAATGGGTTTATCGGGTGAAGCATGGTGCTAACGGAAAGGTTCAAAAATACAAAGCGCGGCTTGTAGCCAAAGGATATGTTCAAAAACCTAGTATTGATTTTCTTGAAACTTTTTCACCTGTTGCTCGTTTAGAAACTGTTCGAATTATTTTAGCTTTAGCTGCTCAAATGAAATGGTCTGTTTATCAATTCGATGTTAAGTCGGCTTTTCTTAATGGAAATTTGGATGAAGATGTGTATGTAGAGCAGCCACAGGGTTTTGTCGTTAAAGGAAAAGAAGAGAAAGTCTACGAGCTCAAGAAAGCTCTTTATGGCTTGAAGCAAGCCCCTAGAGCATGGTATAGCCGCCTTGATATCCATCTCCGGCAACATGATTTTCAGAGAAGCAAGAATGAACCTACGTTATATATAAAGGTGAAAGGTAAAGAGATTATCATTATTTGTGTCTATGTCGATGACATAATTTACACGGGTTCATCGGATCATCTTATTCATGATTTCAAGAATATTATGATGCATGAATTTGATATGTCAGATTTGGGACTTTTACATTATTTTCTTGGTCTTCAAGTTATGCAAACTGATAATGGTATCTTTTTGACTCAAGAAAAGTATGCATTGGACTTGCTCAAAAAATTTAAGCTGCAGAATTGTAAAGGATTTGCAACTCCTATGAATCCGAATGAAAAATTGACAAAGGATGATGGAACAGAAAGAGTTGATGCACGAATTTTCAGAAGTATAGTTGGGGGTTTAATGTATTTGACACATTCACGTCCTGATATTATGTTTTCCGTCAGCTTAATATCCAGATTTATGCATGATCCTACAAAGCATCACCTTGGAGCTGCAAAACGAATTCTACGCTACATTTGGGAAACTATTAATTTCGGCATTTGGTACCACCCAGTTACTAATCTCAAATTGGTTGGTTTTAGTGACAGTGATTGGGCAGGTTCTCAAGATGACAGGAAAAGCACAAGCGGATGGATCTTCAATTTTGGATCAGGAGCTGTTTCTTGGGCATCAAAGAAGCAAGCTACTACCGCATTGTCCTCCTCTGAAGCTGAATATATAGCAGCAACATCGGCCGCCTGTCAAGCTGTTTGGATGCAAAGAATTTTGGAGGATCTACATCATGCACAAGAACACCCAACGGAGATATATTGTGACAACCGTTCAACCATCGCAATGACGAAGAATCCGGTATTCCATGGTAGTACAAAACACATCGAAATACGCCATCACTTCATTCGGGATCTTGTCCATAATAAGCAAATTGACATGAAGAATTGTTCCACCAACGAGCAAGTTGCCGATGGATTGACAAAAGCTCTCTCTCACGACAAATTTTTAAAGTTCAGAAAAGCCCTCGGTGTTACTGAATTTGCATCAATGGGGAGTGTTGGAAAATGATGCAACATGATGTTAGTGGTCCTATTATTATGCAAGTAGTGCTAGTAGTGGACCAATTTAGTTAGAAATCGACTAAGTTATGGAGTGATGGATTAATTTGTGTTAGTAGTGGGTTATGTAGTGGAGTTCATGCTAACTAGTTTTTAGGAGCACATGTGTAGTGGGTGTAGTGGAGAACATGTGTTGAGTTAGGTTTTCTTAAACTTTAAGTTTTCTTCTTCTATTTAAATCCTTTGATTGTAAGCTTGTAAGTTACAAGAAAAAAAGTTGTTTGAGTTTAAAAGTGTTTCTTCCACTTCATTTGCTGTAGCAAATTTTATTAGTAAGGTTTTACTTTAGAAAGCTTCTTCACCCTACAATTCTACCCTAGTCTCGTCTCTAAGCCATCTTCTTCATCAACTCCATTTTTGTATAGTCTTCAAATCATCTTCTCAACCGACTCGGCTATTTTCTTCTCTAGTCCGTCTCCATCGTTGATTTACTCCCGTTCCCTCAGGCGACTTCTCTGCAGAACCTTTTCGATTTTCACCGCCGCTCGATCTCTTCTAGTCATCTGCTACCATCAACGACATTGAAAACTTTTGCTATCTTGTAAGGTTCAATTTTTTATCGATTTATATTTATATATATATTTCTTTTCTTCTTTTTTTTTCCTTTTGTTGTTGCAAGTGTGATATTAGTTTAAATTGTATAAATAGCATATTTTAAATTTGTTCAACTTATTTGTATGTAGAGATTTTTATTTTATTTTATTATTATTATTTGCTTATTTGCACATTAGAAAATAGAAAAATGGTTTATTTGTCGTAAAATAGATTGTAAAATTATTTTTTTATCAACAATTGAAATTATTTTTAAATCTACAACTGATTTTTAGTATACAATATAATTTTTTTTAATATAAAATAGGTCTTCAACTTTTATTTACTGTTGGCAAATACTTAAATGCAATTTTTTTTTCTAACTATTAATTAATTGAGAATATTTAATGATAAAGGGCAACCGGTTGGTGATAATGCTAAAAAGCTTATAGAATATCTCGGAGTATTAGCTCGAAAGGGAATGGAAGCGCCTCTTGATTATAATGACTGGAGAGTTGTACTAACTGATAATAAAGATTTATTATGGAACATTTTGATGGTATGTAACTAATAATTTAGTGTAATAATTATTTTGTAGTCTTGTGTGATAAAATTAACTTAATAGCAATATGCTTATTTGCTATGTGCCATTAAAATTTGATGATATTGAAGATTACAGTGAGTGAATTAAGAAATCTCTTGGAAAAGAATGGAAGGATTATAAATGTGTATTGAAGTGCAAATTTTATGATATATATAAAATATATGAAGAAAGAATGGCCAGTTGCCCAGAAACTATCATTCCGGAACAATGGGAGAAGTTGATTTTTTTTTGGAGCTCTCATGAGGGACAGGTATTATAAAAATGACTATAGTTTGTTTTAAATATTTCTAATTAAATGTCTACTTAGTATATATATTCTATATAAACTAAATGATATAATTATCAATTTTGATCTTATATTTATTGTAGCAAAGGAGTAGTACAAACAAACTTAACCATTCAAAACTTGTCACAACTCACACGGCCGGCACAAAAAGCTTTGCACGTGTGAATCATGATGAGGTATGCTTCTTTTTTTTTTGAAATACACAAACTAATCTGATTGAATTTATTGTATCGGTATTGTTTACTAGTATGCAGCAAAGTAAGACAAGTGAACTCCCACCTAATAATGTACCAATTACACAATCCGATCAATTAAAGGATCCACAGATATTTTAAAATTAGTTATATATTTATGTTTTTATATTTTAATATTATGATAATAATTTTTTTTTTTTTGTATAGGATTATGAAAATGAAGGTTCTCCGGAAGAAAATTCATAACAAAAAATTAAATCATCTTCTTCCAGTCATCTCATTCCACCACTCCAGGTATATAAATGTGTACAGTATGATAAAGTAATTTTTTTACATATGTATCTATTTATTCAAATTATTAGTATTAAATAAAGATATTTAGAAGACAACCTTTAAAAATTATTATATTCGCAGGCATTTTCGGTAAATAGAAGGAAGATAAAAAATGCAGTAGTTGCATAGGTAAGTATCATTCATAGCAAAGAGCATTTTAATTTTCAAATTAGTTTTTTATATAATTTTGAAGATCAAATTCATAATTCTTTTCTTTCTTACAAGTATTATATTGCAATATTATTTTAAAAATTGAATATATATATATATATTACTGATATAATTACATATTCTACAAACTTGTAGGAGAGAGCGGAGGTGATTTTAAAAAGTCTTTATAAATCTTATCATAGTGTTGCACAAGGAACTCTTATAAGTAAGGATTCAACTACGCAAGTAGATGGGTGGGGGGGGGGGGGGGGGGGGGGGGGAGGGGGGGGTGGGGGGTCGGAGTTAGGAAATCAATTTCGAAAAATTTATATTGAAATAGCAATATAAATGTTGCACAAGGATTCAACATAGTTTCTCTCAAAAAAAAAAAAAGGATTCAACATAGTGTTGCACAAGGAACTCTTATAAGTAAGGATTCAACTACGCAAGTAGTGGGGGAAAAGTTAGGAAATCAGTTTTGAAAAATTTATATTGAAATAGCAATGATTCTTTCAGAAAAGTTAATTAGATTATATGAAAAATTCAAAACTATTGGAGATACTCTGCTCCAAAGTATTGCTTTGCCTTCTCCTTTTGTAAGTACAATACAATTTTGAAGTTCTATATATGGTTGAGATTTGATGATACTAGAATTAAGACTTTATATATTTTTATCGCTTAATTTTGATCAATGTTTAAGGACTTTGGGCTATTGAAGAATTTGTTTTTTTTTTGTTTTTTGTTTTTTCCTTTCCTTAAGGAAATAAGTCTGCTACATGTTGATACAATTTATCTTGACTATTTGTTATTTTAATATTGTTTAAATAATTAATTGGTAATACTTATATATTTTTAAATAATGAAAGTGCATTTTTTTTATTTTTATATTGATCAACTATATTAATTGAGTTTATTTGCAAAGTAAAATTTGAATGTTATTTGCTTATGTAAAAAATATATTAAAATTGCTATTTTTATTTTGGTATCTCAATTGGACGGTGAAAAATTATTGTTATAAAATTATTTGACTTAAGCTAGTAGCGGCGGTTAAAGATTTGTTGCTATAAAACTATTAAAACCGACTTATATAGATATTTAGCAGCGGTTAAAAAAATGTAGCTATTCATTTAAATTAATAGCGATAGTTTAAAAATTGTTGCTATAAGTCACTAAAATTGACAAAAAAAATGTATACAACGGCGGTTGTTAAAGTGTCATCATATTTAAAAAAAATTGTTGCTAAATGATAGTGACAGTTCAAAAGTGCCGCTAAATTAAATAGCGACTGTTTTATATGCGACAATTGTAAAACCGTCGCTACAACCGCCGCTATAAATAATAGTGACATATTTTTTATTTTCAGCGACAGTTTAATAATTGCCATCGTATAGCCTATTTGTTGTAGTGACAGTAAAAGTACTGTTCCTATACATTATATACAATATTTTTTAAATTTGACAAATATTTTGTTTCTTAACTATTATTTTAATTTTGTATTATGACTAAATATAATGTGTTACAGGCTAGTAATTTACTTAAATATCTAGTCACACTCATTATTTTTAGTTGTTGATTTTGAGATGGATGAAAAAAGACACAATCAGCTCACAAACATAAATATTTTGGAACTAGAAATTGAATGCATTTCAATAATTTGGAAATAGTGTAGTAACCGTGAAAAATTAAATGATTTGAAAACTCGAAAAAGTATAATTTCTGAAATCCTAGAAATTTAAAATTTCAAAAATTTGACTTTTTAGGGGGTTTTTGCGATGAAACGGCTAACCTAACGAAACGAGATCTAATCCCGACAAAACGAAATTGCTACCTGATCAGTCTCGTCAAGCTGGACATCGTCAAGCTGGACATCGTGGTGGAATCCGATTTCAGTTTCGACAAAGAAAAAGCATGGAAATACATGAAACAATGTAATTTTGGATAATAATAGTGGAAAACACGCGATATGTCGTGCGCTAAATTGTACGATTTTTGTGATGGAGTTACCGGTGAACAGATTATCCCTGTAGGTGAGTTTTCAGTAATAAATAATAAACCTAAGGGGTTAAATTGCAATTGTTGCAAAATGAAAGAAAAGAGCAACGCATAAAGGGTTGTCATTTCATGTGTGAAACTTTGGAGTTTTTGCGAGGAATAGGACTCATAAGAAAGTAGACTCAGAGAGGAACGCTTGAAGCCAAGTTTCACTGAAAACAGAATATCGGATAAAAAGTTACGGGGTCTTGAATCCTGAAGTTAGCGTGCAGTTTTTCTGCTGGAGACCGAACACTGCACGTTCAAGATGGAAAATCTCGCTGAATATCCAACGGAATTTAGCAAATAAGGGTTCGTTGGAATCTAAACTCAGAGATGTACGCATTAGTCCAAGTTTTGATGGAATCAAACCTTGCATTGCGCAACAACAACATTCTGAAGTCAACCTTTGCGCACAGTCTGGCTTTTTGACTGTGAAATCCAAGATTTTAAAGTTATTACGTGGAAATGTGTTGCCCCCGGAGGGACCTAGTTGCGATGTTCAGTGAGGGAAGGACTACTTACTTGCAATTGTCAGAGTGAATCTAGACTTTTGTGCAAGTGTGCGCGACCTTTTAATGCTGCAGGTGCTGGAACCCTAGGGATATTTGGGAAGTGATAGCCGCGAACCCTTCTTCCTCTCTCCCTTTGGATTCGTTCACCTCCATCCATGGCCGTTGGCACCTAAGAGCAGCAAGGGACCCGAGCAGGCTACCCCTGTCACGCCCCGGGTGTCAACCAGAACCCGGGCCCGCCAACAGATCCGCCGTGCACACAGAATTTTCCATGTACACGAAGCGCTGGTAACTTGCTCAGATAGATAAAATACAATAAAAGAGCATAAACAGAGCTGAACTAATAGAACTAAAAGTAATATCAGACTGAAAATAAACTACAAGCTGAAATAAAAGTACAATAAACTCCCAGCTCACCATAAATATACAACCAGCTGGTCAAAGGCAGACCCACAAGTAAACTACTGAAGTCTGAGATACAAAAGGGGTACAATAAAAACCTCGCTAATCTCTCGCTCGGGGTAGATGATCTAGCTAGTCGGCGATCCTCTTACCTCGTTCTGCCGCTGAAGGCCCAGCAGCTCCCACAGACGACTCTGCAAAACAAAGGGGGAGAAGACAGAGAACAACCATGGGGGTGAGAACTACTAGATAAACCAGTAGCCTCCCCTAGTAGGTAAAAACCTCAAATGCTGACGCACCCACTAGGACTATAAGAGGCAAAAGAAAGGAACAGTGGTATGCAATAAAGACTGCTGAAAAGGAAGCTACCACTACTATGCCTCAAAATGCAATGCCAAGAAGATGACTGTATATATGCAACTATAACCCAACTGCCCAAGGAGACTCAATCAAAGGGCCAGGAGATACTGGCACTGCCTGCTCTGTCTGTGCCCGGCGCTCGGCACGGTGTAAAGTGTCATCACTCACAACTCACCAACTGTGCCCGGCACTCGGCACGGTGTAAAGCCTACTCCGGAGTGGCACTCGAGGGGAGCGACCCACACGAGTAAAGTGTCTCTGTATCAAGTATCTCTAAAACCAATATCGCACAATAGCAGGACTGGATCATGACTATGATCAAAGTGGGAAAAACTCCATCCACTAATGCAATCCCGATCCCCAATCTGATGCAATAGTAAACATCCGGTTAACCGCCCAAAATCCGCGGTCACCGCTGAACCCATAAACCCCAATCTGATAAGGTAAAAACATCTGGTCAACCGCCTAACATCCGCGGTTGCCACTATGCCACTATGCCCCACAATCCCCAAAACTAGTCTAAACTGTCCCAGACAATACTATCTCAAAATCCCGATCAGACTCGAGCATCATGCAGCGATAGAGAAGAACAACAATAAAACATGTTTTCTCCTAAGTCAAATCCCATAATATAGTGCTGCAGTAAAATGGTGGCTTAACTAGTTGTCCAAATAAGCATGCAATTGTCCATCTTAAAAAGTATTAGAAGAATGATCGAGGGTTTTTGCAAAGAGTTGTTTGAAAACATTTATGTATTCCTTATTTGCATGCGGTTCAGGATATAGCAATTGTCCAACATTATTGTCCCAAATTTATCGCATAGAGGTTATTAATCAAATTAGGGGGCATTGCACCAGGTTCACATGCTAACAGCTAGTTGTCACAAATATAATTGGGGAACTCTAATACTCCTAGTGAGCAAGTCAACAAAAAGGGAAAACACAACCACCCACCTCGAAAAGCGTGCACAACACACCAAGAAATATCCCGCTGTCCTCTAAGCACACCGTCAGCTGAAACAATATCCTACAACATCACACAAGTGTACACGGTGTAAAAACTACCAGTCTCAAAACAGATTTTGCTGTTTTTATAATCAGCACTCAAAACGAGGAATTTCACCTCTGTCCCGAGCTCCAAAAATCTCAGAAAAAATCACGGTTGCGTTCCTCGCGAAAAGTAGCCGAAAATAGACTCTTGAATCGCCTCGATCTGATATTCCTACGCCGAGAAACAATTCGTCGAAGTTGCCGCTGTCCAAACATCCAAACAGCAAAAGAAGGGTCAAAACACCTCGGGAATCATGCCAAGGAATCTGAATCCAGAGAAACGACCAACACGAAAAACGAAGCCCTACCTCTTAGGAACACACTGGCGAAGAAATCGTCGAAAAAGAGCTCCTGTACTGCGCAGGGGACTCCTCCGACTGAAATGCGACGATAACGGGCCAAGATTGGGGGAAAAACGAGGCACACTGTAAAATCCGGATCGCCGCTGTCGAACTTCCAAAAAATCAGGGAACGCACCACGAGGTAGAAAAATTAGTGAGGAACAACTTCTCTTCAATGGCCTCTCTCTGGTTCTCTCTCTATCTCTTGGGAAAAACAGAAGAAAAGGGGAGGGGAGGGCCTATTTATAGGCCCACAAAAACAATTGGGAAAATTCCCTTTAAGTCCCCAGTTTCGGGCTGCTACAGTGCGGCCCGGCCCATTTCGGGCGTGAACAGTGCGGCCCGGCCCGGGATTTTCCGGGCGCGTACAGTGCGGCCCGGCCCAGCCCAGCCCGCACACGGGATCCCGCCCTGTCCAACCGGCCGTCCGACCCGGCCCAGGGCCCGCCACGTGTCCGCCAAACAAGCGGCAGCCGTGCGGCCCAACGGGGAAGCGCCACGTGTCCCCCGTGATTGGCAGCGCAGTGGGCGCGCCCGCCAATGGTGCGGCGACACGTGGCCCCCCGCCCGACACGGCTGTCGGCGGCCGCCGCCGCCCACGCGCGCCCACGTGCCCCCACTTGCGCCCACGTGCGCCCACGTGCGTACGGCCGCACCCGGGCAGCTCTGTGTGCCCCACGCGTACATGAGCCGACCAATCCGGGGCCGCCACGTGGCGCGCCCCGGTCCACCGTGCACCGCGCACGCGCCGCACCTGCCCGGCCTGCCCGAGCTGCCCGCGCCTGCCCCCGCGCGCCGAGCGCACTACGCCGGGCCAATCGCGTGCCGCCACGTGGCCCGCCGGTCCACCGTGCACCAGCGGTCTTTTCCGTGGACCGAGAGTGGCGCGCCGGCCCAATAAGGGCCTGCCACGTGTCCCCGGCCGGTCCACAGCTCCCCCTGCACCATTTTGCGCAAAAAACTTCCGGGGGTCCGTTTTTGGGCATCCGGACTCCAAAATAAATAAGTAAATAGTCGTTTTCAAGCGTTTTTCCGCGCTGAATCTAAATACAGCCTCAGCTTGGCCCAAAGCCTTATCTAAAATTCGGCAAATACCTCCGAAGGCCAAACCAACCGTAAATACCACACTGTGTCCATCCGAGGCATCCCTTTGATGCACTGTGGGCCTAATACACCAATGATAGGTGTTTCACACCAAGGATTCACGGGAAAACTATACGGAATCCTGGACCACTACATCCTCCCCCACTAACAAAAGTTTCGTCCTCGAAACGAAAATCATACCTCAATCCTGAGCCTCGAACAGGTAAGGGTAGGCGTCCATCATCTCTGACTCGAGCTCCCACGTCGCCTCGCGCTCATTATGATTGTTCCAAAGGATCTTCACATAGGGGATGGTCCATTGCGCAATTCTTTCACCTCCCGATCTAGGATCCGCAATGGGTGCTCCTCATATCTCAAATCCTCGCTGATCTCGAGAGGCGCAAAGTTGATGACGTGCGACGGGTCGAAGATGTACCTCCTCAGGGTGGAAACATGAAACACATCATGGACACCAGCAAGTCTCGGGGGAAGTGCAAGTCGGTAAGAAACTGGCCCGATACGCTCCAATACCTCAAAGGGTCCAATGTATCGGGGACTGAGTTTCCCGCGAATGCCAAACCTCCTTATGCCTTTGGACGGCGAGACTTTCAGAAATACATGATCTCCCACCTGAAACTCTAAGTCTCGTCGCCGAACATCAGCATAGCTCCTCTGTCGACTCTGAGCGATCTGAAGGTGCTGTCGGATTACTCTGACCTTTTCTTCTACCTCTAGCAACAAATCTGGTCCCAGAGTCCTTCTCTCCCCCACATCACTCCAATATAGCGGTGATCGACATTTACGTCCGTACAACGCTTCAAACGGAGCCATTTGAATGCTTGCTTGAAAGCTGTTGTTGTACGCAAACTCAGCCAGTGATAAGTGTCGAATCCATCCACCGCCGAAATCTAGGACACAAGCCCTCAGCATATCCTCAAGGATCTGAATCGTCCGCTCCGACTGTCCATCAGTCTGTGGGTGGAAAGTTGTATTGAATTTGAGCTGAGTCCCCAATGTAGTCTGTAAACTCCCCCAGAATCGTGAAGCAAACCTCGGTGTTACGACATTTTTGTGTTGGCATATTTCGTGAGTCAAGTCAGTGAGTTGAGTCGGAGTCTTAAAGGGATCAAATTGTCAATCAGCAATCAAAGACTTAGAGAAGATTCAACAAGAGCTCAAGTTGACACTCAGTGTCTTGAGTCTTGAAGATTGAAGTTGAAGAATTGTGGATCAGTTACATCAATCTCAAGAAGAAAGTATTCAAGAGGATTAGGTATGTTTAACTAAATAATTGTGGTGATCCGAATACTTTCTTATAGTGTAGAAACACTTGGATGAATTTTTAATTGCATAAAAATCAAAAACTGGACATGGGACATGTTCAGGATCCGGATCAGACAGTCCAATCCGGATCCCGAAGGGTGCTTGTTCATTGGCAAATCCGATCCGGATCAAAGGTCATTTCGATCCGGATCCCGAACATGGGTATTTGCTGGAATACATGAACGATCCGGATCGGGCTTTTCAATCCGGATCCCGAACCCTTGTTTTTCTGGAATTGTCTAACTCGCTACGACGATCCTGATCGCAGTAAATCCGATCCGGATCGCCGTCCTGAAAATTTTCAGATAAGGTAAGTTTTTGATTCTTATCTCTTTCCAAAGGTTTCTAAACTATAAATAGACAATTAGGGTTTCTCAAAAACGTGGGAGCTACGGCCGATCAATTTATAAAACTCTTGAGAGCAACCCTAGAGACTAGGTTTTTATCGATCTTCTTTATAGCCGCTTTTAGGTCAATTCGATGGTTCTTTCAAGAACATATCTTTTGTCGAATTGATCTAATCTTTGCTTAGAGATTTCTTCTATGGTTCCTCAATGAGAATCTAAGCAAAGGATCACCATCGAAGTCAATATTCTTATCGACTGAGTTTGCGTCGTGGATTCGACGTGGCATCGTGGATTCGGTGTGCTAAAGGCGTTTCGTGGATTCGAAACGTGTGCTCGTGGATTCGAGTGGCGTTCGTGGATTCGAACGTGTGCAGTGGACGTGCATTCGGTGGAGCGCGAGGTCCGAAGAAATTGAAGGAGGGGTTAAATCCGTGGAGACGGTAATCACCTTGTTATTCTTCTTTTCTTAGTGGATTGTTATTGCGTGGACATCCAACCGGTCAGCGCAAGGTCCGAAGAAGCTGAAGGAGGGGTTGAGTCCGTGGAGTCGGTAATCACCTTGTTATTCTTCTATTCTTAGTGGATTGTTATTGCGTGTTGGTCCCGTGGTTTTTCTCCTGGATTGGAGTTTCCACGTAAATCTCGGTGTGCTATTTTTATTTTCCGCATTGGTTTTTATTTTGCACTGAGATTGAGTTTCTAAGTATTACACCTATTCACCCCCCCTCTAGTTGTTTGATAGTACCTATTTAGATCCTTGTGGATCCATAAAAACCTACAATTGGTATCAGAGCGGGTTTTAGGTTTATCTATCATGTTGGGTGAAAGTGGTAATATTTATAGACCTCATCTTTTTGATGGGACTAATTATGCTTATTGGAAAGTGCGGATGAGAGCTTTTCTCATCTCAATTGATGAGCGGGTATGGCAAACCGTGGAATACGGTTGGGTGCATCCTGTTGAGGAAGTAGGAAATTCTACTACCCCAAAACCTCGCTCTAGATGGTCCAAAGAGGAATTTGAAAGATCTTCTTACAATGGGAAAGGTATGAACGCTTTATTTAATTCTCTTTCCTCGGCTGAGTTCACAAGAATTTCCGCGTGTGAAACCGTGAAGGAAATTTGGGATATTCTCAAAATTACACATGAGGGTACTAATCTTGTAAAAATTCAAAAGCTCCAGATGCTTACAAGTCAATTTGACTCTATTCATATGGAAGAGCATGAATTGTTTACAGATTATTACACTAGACTTCAAGATGTAATACATACATGTGCTAATTTAGGAGAAAAGATCCCGGAGTCGAAAGTTGTAAGAAAGATACTTCGGACTATTCCGGAACGGTTTAGGGCAAAAGTTACCGCCATTGAAACCGTTAGTCATCCGGATGAGATGAGTGTAGAGGAATTAGTAGGTGCTTTGCAAACTTATGAAATGACTTTTCCTACTAATCAAGTTTCTTCCAAGTCTTCTTCTAAGCTTACAGGTATTGCATTCAAATCAACAAAGGAAGAAGATAGCGAATCAAGTTCCGACGATGAAATCTCTTTTGCCGATTTTGAGGAACAATTGGCGCGGATCACAAAGAAATTTCGTCGGAAATTTTGGAAGAATCGAACCGATTGATCTTCATCCACGAAACCTTCTAAAGGATCATCGGGTTCTAAATCCTCTAACCTCAAAAGCTTTGCAAAACCTTCTAAAGAAAAAGAAAAAGATGATTTCGAAGGGGAAATCCAATGCTATATATGCAAAGGCTACGGCCATTTTTCAACGGAATGTCCTTCTCCGAAATCATATAAAAAGAAGGCTTTGCAAGCGAAAACTTGGGACGATTCTACTTCTAATGAATCGACCTCAAGTAAAGAGGAAAAAGTCGTTGCCTTACATGCTTCTCAAATTCCCTCTTCTAATGTTTGTTTATCATCAGTAATCACTGACTCTATTCCTTTGATTTTGCATGAAACATCAACATCCAACGGAGAGTCATCAAGTGAGGGGGAGTCGGACGAAGAAGAACTCATTGAGGCATATCAACAACTTCTTACGGAATCAAAGAAGATGGCCAAACATATTAAGAAGTTGAGGAAGCAACGACTTGAAGTTCAAGACGAGAATCAAGCTTTAAAGATAAAACTTCATGATCTCGAGGAGGAACAAGGACTTTTATTAGATAATAATAAAATCCTCTAGGAAAAGATAAATCAATCGGAAACGATCGTTAATTCCCATATTAACAAGATTGATTTTCTTGAAAAGCAGTTTGAGGAGATTCATGTCACCAACCAAGCATTGACCAAGCAAGTTCATGAACTCAAATCCGACATACAAAGGCTTTCAACCGTTTCCAAGAAACTAGATTATATGTGCGGATTAGGTCAAACAAGCAAGGTTGGTTTGGGTTTTAAAAAGGATCAAACTGTGCATGCTTCAAGTTCCACAATCAAATTGAAAGGAAGAACGTGTCACCTTTTGGACTTGAAGGACATTTGGTGAAGGATTGCCCGAAAAAGAGAAAGAAAAATCCTTCGGCAACTTCATCTATGGAACGGACTCAACGGACTCAAAAGATACATCAAGTCAAAGGAGTTCACTCAACCCACCAAAGGTCCGAGCCACATCATCAATCATACAAGTGGATCATTACGAGGCAAAGACCTAAGGTGGACCAACAGTCAAAGCGGACAACCCCCGGCCACAACGAATCAAGACAACCCAAAATCCAGCGATTTTGGATTCGGAAAGGTGATATCTTTCCGTGTCTTAAGTTCTAAATAGCTTATGACTGTATGTAATGCTTTGATTGGTTTTCCTTTCATATCTTTCTGAATCTCTGCTTTACATGCTTTCAATGCTCTTTGTTTTTATGTTTTTTTTTTTTTTTTTTTTTTTTTTAAAAAAAAAACAAAAGGTTTTTAATGAACAAGTGCATTGAATAAAAAAAAAGGGGCTTCACGGTTATTCACTCCAAATTAATTTTATATGGATTATCAACTTTACTCCATAATCATAATCTTGGAGCATTGGTCATATTGACTTTAATTGCATCTTTTCACGCATTTAGAAATCTATTAT
Source organism: Tillandsia leiboldiana (assembly GCA_029204045.2). Lineage (NCBI taxonomy): Eukaryota > Viridiplantae > Streptophyta > Magnoliopsida > Poales > Bromeliaceae > Tillandsia > Tillandsia leiboldiana. Next base: position 10,209,594 of record CM055072.1, read on the forward strand.
GCTTTTGACATCATAATATTTCGATGTTGCAATGATCATTTAAGTTAATTAAGTCATCTTTTAGGTGATCAAAGTCAATTTCTCTCTCAATGATCTCTTGGTATAGTCATTATCTTATTTGACTATTTAGTCGAGTATGAATTCGAGATCAATCCTTGGTTGAATATTTTATATCTTAAATTAATTGATAGCCAATTGAGGGGGAGTCAAAGAAAAGTAAAATGCTCAAAAGATGTGGAAAGAGTTACATCCCAATGAGTAGTGTGAAAACTACCACCACATGGAGGAAAGAGCTACCACCTCGGTCGTCCGAGTACTGTGTGCAGCTACCACATGTATACCAAGCATGGTTTTGTATTTTTTGATTAAATAAAATGCTGATTGAAATACTTGACTCCGTCAAATTTCAAGGTTGGTATAAGGTGGGATTTTTAATGAAAGATGCTCAAAGAGCCACTCTCTTCAACAGATTGACTAGATACATTATATAATTTATTTGGGATTTCAAACATCTATTGATCTTGGTATTTCATTTTCTTTACCAAATTGATGATTTGATAAAGGCATTACGCATAAGATCATGTTAGATGTGTTTGAAGTTGATCAACTTTAAGGGTTTTAATTTCCATAAATTTTCGTTTCATTTTGAGTATTTTTGATAGATTTGGTATAATCTATTTCTTGTTGCATGAAACGATGACTTTTGTTTAAAGTTGATGCGCTAAAGTGCTTACATACTTTTTCTGGTTCTTATGGACAACATGAAAAACTGTTTATAATGCTTTACCTTTGTTTTTCATGATTGAGGAGTAAATCTTTTTAATTTCGTAAAATTAATTGGATTGAATTCATTGTTTAAAGCACTTAAATTGATTTCTTGATGGAATACAAATCGGTATTTGAAAAGATTCCAAAATCTGGATTTGTTTCAAGAAATTATTTGATTTTTTGCTTTCTGGTACAGGTACGCAATCTGCATTTTTGTTATATACCGGAACTGAGCTTTTATCTCTCTTTCTCTATGAACTAATGCTGTTAGTGATTTTCTTTTGTCTAGTATGTTCACTGTTTGACAATTTGTGACAAAAAGGGGGAGAACAAAAATTAATGATCGTATCACAAAGGGGGAGAACATAAATGCTCAAGACAGGGGGAGAACATGGAGAACATGTTAGAGATGCTCATGATAGGGGGAGATAAAGAAATGACTGAAAGAGCCGAAAAACAAAAGAACCAAAAGGACGAATCAAATGTAGGACTTTAATTTCTAACGACTAACGTTTGATTTTGTTTGGAGTTTTGTTTTAAAGGAATTACAACACTTTAAGACTCCAAGTCCTAAGTCATAGAGTATGTTCTAGGATTGTTTGGTTCAAATGTAATTTTGTATTTATTGGATCTTTCACGCAAAGAAAATTAATGTTTTGGTGATAACATTGAATTTCGACTTTTTGGTTTAAGATGAGTGACTTGAGCGCTTTTATGTATTTTTGGGTTTTGTCACGAAATTGCCAAAGGGGGAGATTGTTACGGCATTTTTGTGTTGGTATATTTCGTGAGTCAAGTCAGTGAGTTGAGTCGGAGTCTTAAAGGGATCAAATTGTCAATCAGCAATCAAAGACTTAGAGAAGATTCAACAAGAGCTCAAGTTGACACTCAGTGTCTTGAGTCTTGAAGATTGAAGTTGAAGAATTGTGGATCAGTTACATCAATCTCAAGAAGAAAGTATTCAAGAGGATTAGGTATGTTTAACTAAATAATTGTGGTGATCCGAATACTTTCTTATAGTGTAGAAACACTTGGATGAATTTTTAATTGCATAAAAATCAAAAACTGGACATGGGACATGTTCAGGATCCGGATCAGACAGTCCAATCCGGATCCCGAAGGGTGCTTGTTCATTGGCAAATCCGATCCGGATCAAAGGTCATTTCGATCCGGATCCCGAACATGGGTATTTGCTGGAATACATGAACGATCCGGATCGGGCTTTTCAATCCGGATCCCGAACCCTTGTTTTTCTGGAATTGTCTAACTCGCTACGACGATCCGGATCGCAGTAAATCCGATCCGGATCGCCGTCCTGAAAATTTCCAGATAAGGTAAGTTTTTGATTCTTATCTCTTTCCAAAGGTTTCTAAACTATAAATAGACAATTAGGGTTTCTCAAAAACGTGGGAGCTACGGCCGATCAATTTATAAAACTCTTGAGAGCAACCCTAGAGGCTAGGTTTTTATCGATCTTCTTTATAGCCTCTTTTAGGTCAATTCGATGGTTCTTTCAAGAACATATCTTTTGTCGAATTGATCTAATCTTTGCTTAGAGATTTCTTCTACGGTTCCTCAATGAGAATCTAAGCAAAGGATCACCATCGAAGTCAATATTCTTATCGACTGAGTTTGCGTCGTGGATTCGACGTGGCATCGTGGATTCGGTGTGCTAAAGGCGTTTCGTGGATTCGAAACGTGTGCTCGTGGATTCGAGTGGCGTTCGTGGATTCGAACGTGTGCAGTGGACGTGCATTCGGTGGAGCGCGAGGTCCGAAGAAATTGAAGGAGGGGTTAAATCCGTGGAGACGGTAATCACCTTGTTATTCTTCTTTTCTTAGTGGATTGTTATTGCGTGGACATCCAACCGGTCAGCGCAAGGTCCGAAGAAGCTGAAGGAGGGGTTGAGTCCGTGGAGTCGGTAATCACCTTGTTATTCTTCTATTCTTAGTGGATTGTTATTGCGTGTTGGTCCCGTGGTTTTTCTCCTGGATTGGAGTTTCCACGTAAATCTCGGTGTGCTGTTTTTATTTTCCGCATTGGTTTTTATTTTGCACTGAGATTGAGTTTCTAAGTATTACACCTATTCACCCCCCCTCTAGTTGTTTGATAGTACCTATTTAGATCCTTGTGGATCCATAAAAACCTACACTCGGGTCTCTATCTGATACTATGGAAGCTGGCACCCCATATAACCTTACTATCTCATCCAAATATAATTGGGCTAGTCGCTCGAGTGGCCAAGTAGTCTGTATAGGCAAAAAGTGCGCTGACTTGGTAAGTTGATCCACCACTACCCAGATAGCATCTACACCTCCTTGTGCCCTCGGTAATCCGACCACAAAATCCATCGTAATGTGGTCCCATTTCCACTCGGGAATTGGAAGACTTTGTAACTTGCCAGCTGGCACTCGATGCTCAGCTTTTACTTGCTGACAAGTTAAACACTGAGACACAAACCTCCCAATATCCCTTTTCATGCCATTCCACCAGAAGTGTGTCTTGAGGTCCTTATACATCTTAGTCCCCCCAGGATGAAGGGTGTAAGGTGTATAATGGGCCTCTCTCAATATCTGCTCTCTGATCTCAGCATCCACTGGCACACAGGCTCGATCCCTGTACCTCAGTACTCCCGCAGTATCAACTGAAAAATCTCCTGATCGATCACTCGGAATCTGATCTCTAATCCTGGTCAAATAGGGGTCCTCACTCTGTTTCTCCCTGATCCTGTCCAGCAGAGTGGGCTGCACGACTAATGACGTCAGTCTAGCAGAGACCCCAGGGAACACAACCTCTATCTCAAGCCGTCTCATCTCCTCCAATAGGGGCGCCTGGTTTGTGATCAACATAGACAAACTCTGTACTGCTCTCCGGCTCAATGCGTCAGCGACCACGTTAGCCTTGCCTGGGTGGTAAAGGATGTCCACATCATAATCCTTTAGTAGCTCTAACCACCTGCGCTGCCTCAAATTTAGCTCCTTCTGTGTGAACAGATACTTTAAGCTCTTGTGGTCGGTGTAGATCTTACAATGCTCTCCATATAGGTAATGGCGCCAGAGCTTTAGTGCGAACACCACGGCAGCAAGCTCTAAGTCATGGGTTGGGTAATTCTTCTCGTAATCCTTGAGCTGTCTCGAAGCATAAGCAATTACCCTCCCTTCCTGCATCAACACGCAACCGAGTCCATTGTGTGATGCGTCACTGTAGATCACATACCCTTTCCCCATAATAGGGAGGGAAAGGATAGGAGCAGTCATCAGTCTGTCCTTCAGCTCCTCGAAGCTCCTCTGGCAATCCTCACTCCACTGAAACTTAATTCCTTTACGCGTCAAACGAGTGAGGGGTGTGGAAAGCTTCGCAAAGCCTTCCACAAACCGACGATAATAACCAGCTAAACCCATAAAGCTGCGCACCTCTGATACAGTCGTCGGTCGAGGCCAATCACGAACTGCCTCAATCTTCGCTGGATCTACAGCTACACCTGCGGCAGAAATCACATGGCCCAAGAAAGCTACCTCCCAAAGCCAAAACTCGCACTTTGCCAGCTTGGCATACAACTTCTTATCTCGTAGGAGTTGTAGCACAGTCCTCAAGTGTTCCTCATGCTCGGCCTCGCTTCGGGAGTAAATAAGGATATCATCAATGAACACCACCACAAAACGATCCAGAAAGGGCCGAAATATCCTGTTCATCAAGTCCATAAAGGCGGCAGGGGCATTAGTCAATCCAAACGGCATAACTGTAAACTCATAATGCCCATACCGTGATCTGAAAGCAGTCTTAGGAATATCCTCGGCCTTCACCTTCAATTGGTGGTAACCAGACTGTAGATCAATCTTGGAAAATACACAAGACCCTTGCAGCTGATCAAAGAGATCATCGATGCGCGGCAAAGGGTACTTGTTCTTAATGGTCACTTTGTTCAATTCCCTATAGTCCACACACAACCGAAGTGACCCATCCTTCTTTTTCACGAATAGCACCGGCGCTCCCCAAGGTGACACACTTGGTCTAATAAAGCCCTTATCCATCAGATCTTGCAGCTGTGCTTTAAGCTCTCGCAGCTCAGCCGGTGCCATCCGATAAGGAGCCTTAGAGATTGGCGCAGTTCCTGGAACTACGTCAATCACAAACTCAATCTCTCTGTCTGGCGGCATACGAGTCAGCTCAGGTGGAAAAACATCCGGAAACTCGCGGGCAATAGGAATATCCCCGAGTCCCGGTGCCGTCGTAGGCCCCTCAACAACACTAGCCAAAAAGGCTACACATCCACGACGAATCATCCGCCTCGCTCGGGAAGTCGAAACCATAGAGGCAAAGAAAGCACTCTGACATCCCCGATATACAAACATCTCCTGGCCTGGCTCTCTAAAAGTGACAGTCCTCGCGGCACAATCCATAGTCACGAAATACCGAGCCAGCCAGTCCATCCCAAGAACCACATCAAAGTCCCTCAGCTGTCTCAAGACCAACAGGTCTGCTGGCATAATCCAGGACTCGATCTGCATCGGGCAGGACCAACAACACTCCTCCACGTGCAAAGTGTGATCGGGAATTTGAACCTCTCGTGCACGTGGCAAAAGTCCTATCTCTAACCCATGTAATGATGCAACTGATCTACTAATGACAGAATGCGATTCTCGTATAACAAATAAGATGTGAATCCAAATGCCAGAAATAGACCATACCTGCCACCACACAGTCAGCTGTAGCAGAATCCCCCGCCTGCGCTAAGCCATCTTGACCGCTCAACGACGGCTGTCTCTCACCAGAAGGGTGTGGAGGCGAAACTCGGTCTGCCTGGAGACCTGTCGGTGAAGCTCCCGGTCGTAGCTGGGAAGTAGTAGGAACGGACACTAAAGTGGGTGCCGCCGCCGTCCCAGAAGGGCACGCAACTCGTAGGTGCCCAGGCTGCCCACACCTATAGCAGCGACCCCACCGCTGGGCACAAGTGCCGGGAAAATGCTGACCTCCACAGAAAATACAACTGCCGGGAGCCCGCAATGGTCGTGTCTGCTGCTGCTGCTGAGACCTCTGTTGGAATGCGATAGAGGCCAATGCTGAAGAAGGTGGTACTAAGGTCGGAAGGGGACATGTAGCTCGGATGTGGCCAGACTGTCCACATCGGAAGCATCGACCCCGCCTCAAATCACAGGTACCTGGTGGATGCTGCCCTCTACAGAAAAACACACCTGCCGCGAAACCGTAGCCGTCTGCGAGAAGTGGCCAGTCCAACAACATCCGGGGCTGGGCGTTTCCTCTCTAAATGCTGTTCTGAAGCCTTGGCCCCCTCTCCAACTGCCGAATCACCCCTCTGCGCCAGCAGCTGCTCCAAGCGCTGGTCCTGTCGAAAGCTCCTCGCCACCAAATGAGTCACCAAGGCCCGCAGTTCCCCCAGCTCGGCAGATATAGCCTGCTCGGGCTCCTCAGAAGGGGTGGGGATACCCCCGGCGGAAAAACGACGACGGGGCGACATGCCGTCACAAAAAGGCACAAATCAGCAATAAACCCCACCACGACCCAATCTAGCGAAAGTCAAATACATCCCCCCTTTTTCTGTGGCTTCATGTTGTCTGCAGCCAACATAACGGTCCACCAGAAATTGGGTATGTCGATCCCTCTCCACTCACTGGAAGAGTCCAATAAATAAAATCAACGACTTTCGCGGAATGTCCCGTCTCTCACGCCCTATCATCCTAGGGTCTGCCAAAAGCCTAGGGTTTCCTAAGTCCCAACTGACCTATCCCCAAGCTCTGATACCAACTTAATCTGTCACGCCCCGGGTGTCAACCAGAACCCGGGCCCGCCAACAGATCCACCGTGCACACAGAATTTTCCATGTACACGAAGCGCTGGTAACTTGCTCAGATAGATAAAATACAATAAAGGGCATAAACAGAGCTGAACTAATAGAACTAAAAGTAATCTCAGACTGAAAATAAACTACAAGCTGAAATAAAAGTACAATAAACTCCCAGCTCACCATAAATATACAACCAGCTGGTCAAAGCCAGACCCACAAGTAAACTACTGAAGTCTGAGATACAAAAGGGGTACAATAAAAACCTCGCTAATCTCTCGCTCGGGGTAGATGATCTAGCTAGTCGGCGATCCTCTTACCTCGTTCTGCCGCTGAAGGCCCAGCAGCTCCCACAGACGACTCTGCAAAACAAAGGGGGAGAAGACAGAGAACAACCATGGGGGTGAGAACTACTAGATAAACCAGTAGCCTCCCCTAGTGGGTAAAAACCTTCAAATGTTGACGCACCCACTAGGACTATAAGAGGCAAAAGAAAGAACAGTGGTATGCAATAAAGACTGCTGAAAAGGAAGCTACCACTACTATGCCTCAAAATGCAATGCCAAGAAGATGACTGTATATATGCAACTATAACCCAACTGCCAAGGAGACTCAATCAAAGGGCTAGGAGATACTGGCACTGCCTGCTCTGTCTGTGCCCGGCGCTCGGCACGGTGTAAAGTGTCATCACTCACAACTCACCAACTGTGCCCGGCGCTCGGCACGGTGTTAAAGCCTACCTCCGGAGTGGCACTTGAGGGGAGCGACCCACACGAGTAAAGTGTCTCTGTATCAAGTATCTTTGTAACCAATATCGCACAATAGCAGGACTGGATCATGACTATGATCAAAGTGGGAAAAAACTCCATCCACTAATGCAATCCCGATCCCCAATCTGATGCAATAGTAAACATCCGGTTAACCGCCCAAAATCCGCGGTCACCGCTGAACCCATAAACCCCAATCTGATAAGGTAAAAACATCTGGTCACCCGCCTAACATCCGCGGTTGCCACTATGCCCCACAATCCCCAAACTAGTTCTAAACTGTCCCAGACAATACTATCTCAAAATCCCGATCAGACTCGAGCATCATGCAGCGATAGAGAAGAACAATAATAAAACATGTTTTCTCCTAAGTCAAATCCCATAATATAGTGCTGCAGTAAAATGGTGGCTTAACTAGTTGTCCAATAAGCATGCAATTGTCCATCTTAAAAAGTATTAGAAGAATGATCGAGGGTTTTTGCAAAGAGTTGTTTGAAAACATTTATGTATTCCTTATTTGCATGCGGTTCAGGATATAGCAATTGTCCAACATTATTGTCCCAAATTTATCGCATAGAGGTCATTAATCAAATTAGGGGGCATTGCACCAGGTTCACATGCTAACAGCTAGTTGTCACAAATATAATTGGGGAACTCTAATACTCCTAGTGAGCAAGTCAACAAAGAGGGGAAAACACAACCACCCACCTCGAAAAGCGTGCACAACACACCAAGAAATATCCCGCTGTCCTCTAAGCACACCGTCAGCTGAAACAATATCCTACAACATCACACAAGTGTACACGGTGTAAAACTACCAGTCTCAAAACAAATTTTACTGTTTTTATAATCAGCACGCAAAACGAGGAATTTCACCTCTGTCCCGAGCTCCAAAAATCTCAGAAAAAATCACGGTGGCGTTCCTCGCGAAAAGTAGCCGAAAATCGACTCTTGAATCGCCTCGATCTGATATTCCTACGCCGAGAAACAATTCGTCGAAGTTGCCGCTGTCCAAACATCCAACAGCAAAAGAGGGGTCAAAACACCTCGGGAATCGTGCCAAGGAATTGAATCCAGAGAAACGACCAACACGAAAAACGAAGCCTACCTCTTAGGACCACTGGCGAAGAAATCGTTGAAAAAGGACTCCTGTACTGCGCAGGAGACTCCTCGGACTGAAATGCGACGATATAAGGGCCAAGATTGGGGGAAAAACGAGGCACACTGTAAAATCCGGATCGCCGCTGTCGAACTTCCAGAAAATCTGGGAACGCACCACGAGGTAGAAAAATCAGTGAGGAAACAACTTCTCTTCAATGGCCTCTCTCTGGTTCTCTCTCTATCTCTTGGGAAAAATAGAGAAAAGGGGAGGGGAGGGCCTATTATAGGCCCACAAAAACAATTGGGAAAATTCCCTTTAAGTCCCGTTTCGGGCTGCTACAGTGCGGCGGGCCCATTTCGGGCGTGAACAGTGCGGCCCGGCCCGGGATTTTCCGGGCGCGTACAGTGCGGCCGGCCCAGCCCAGCTCGCACACGGGATCCCGCCCTGTCCAACCGACCGTCCGACCCGGCCAGGGCCCGCCACGTGTCCGCCAAAAAGGCGGCAGCCGTGCGGCCCAATGGGGAAGCGCCACGTGTCCCCCGTGATTGGCGGCGCGGTGGGCGCGCCCGCCAATGGTGCGGCGACACGTGGCCCCCCGCCCGACACGGCTGTCGGCGGCCGCCGCCGCCCACGCGCGCCCACGTGCGCCCACGTGCGCCCACGTGCGTACGGCCGCACCCGGGCAGCTCTGTGTGCGCCACGCGTACATGAGCCGACCAATCCGGGGGCCGCCACGTGGCGCGCCCGGTCCACCGTGCACCGCGCACGCGCCGCACCTGCCCGGCCTGCCCGAGCTGCCCGCGCCTGGCCCAGGCGGCGAGCGCCACTCGAGGGCCAATCGCGTGCCGCCACGTGGCCCGCGGGTCCACGTGCACCAGCGGTCTTTTCCGTGGACGAGAGTGTGGCGCGCCGGCCCAATAAGGGCCTGCCACGTGGCCGGTCGGTTTCACAGCTCCCCCCGGCACCATTTTGCGCAGAGAAAAAACTTCCGGGGGTCCGTTTTTTGGGCATCCGGACTCCAAATAAATAAGTAAATAGTCGTTTTCAAGCGGTTTTTCGCGCTAATCTAAATACGGCCTCCGCTTGGCCCAAAGCCTTCTCTAAAATTCGGCAATCATACCTCCAAAAGCCAAACAACGTAATACCACACTGTGTCCATCCGAAGCATCCCTTTGATGCACTGTGGGCCTAATACACCAATGATAGGTGTTTCACACCAAGGCTTCACGGAAAACCTATACGGAATCCTGACCACTACAACCCCACCCCCGTTGACTTGATCGCTTATTCTCACTTGATCTCTTTCTCTTCTCTCTCATACTGTAGGATTTCTCTCTCTCTCTAAGACTTGGATATGGACTTCTCCTCCTTTGGCTGCGCCACTAACCCTTGGAAATCGGTGATCACCCTTGAGTAGCCTGGTGCTACTATACACCCTCGAGCCATAGGCTGTCCCCGAGATGATATGGGATAGGTTTCGGGCAAGTTTTGGCACGCGTCGGACGGGAGTTCTTCCACCGTGATTTTCGGGCGAGCCCCAGCATAGGAGGATGGCCTGGGGTCACCCTGCAGCGAGCCATATCCGAACCTGCGCCTGACCATCTTTTCTCCTTCCCGCAACCATGTTTGAGGCTTGCACGTCACCATGCGTCCAAATCTGAGATCTGGCTGCCGACGCTGGAGTTGATCAATCGGGACCACTCATCGTCCTTCCTTCAACGGTCTGCGCCTCATCAGGCCTGTGTAGCACACCAAACCCGTAGGAACCAAGATTTCGATGGTTGCTTTCTCTGAGTTTGTAGTGGTGCATTTTTCTTTCCTGGCCGGAGTTAGTTTTTCGGCCCGCCCGTGCATCAGTATTGACTTCAAGGTGAGCATCGACATCATGAACCTCGAGGGATGTCTGTGATCATCTTCACTGAGATCGAAAGACTCGTGTTGCTAGTTGGGATATCCTAAAGACATCAAAGTAAGATCGTGAAATTT
>CM055072.1:10220116-10248880 GCA_029204045.2 Tillandsia leiboldiana
TTGAGGCAGCGCAGATGGTTGGAATTGTTGAAAGATTATGATTTAGACATATTATACCATCCTGGCAAGGCCAACGTGGTTGCTGATGCCCTGAGCAGAGAGCAGCACAGAGTCTAGTCTTGAGGATCACCGATCAGGCGCCATTACTTGAGCAGATGAGGCGGTTAGAGCTCGAGGTTGTGTCCCCTGGGTCTCTGCTAGACTTATGTCTATTAGTCGTGCAGGCCACTCTGTTGGACAGGATTCGAGAGAGACAGGAGTGTAGGACCCCCACCTGGTGAGGATTCGAGAGCAGATGCAGACTGGTTGATAGGGGACTTCTCAGTCGATGCTGCGGGAGTACTACGGTACAGGGACGCGCGTGTGTGCCTATGGATGCAGAGATCCGAGAGCAGATCTTGAGGGAGGCCCACTATACACCTTATACCATCCATCCTGGTGGGACTAAGATGTATAGGGATCTTAAGGCACAGTTTTGGTGGAATGGGATGAAAAGAGACATTGGGAGATTTGTAGCTCACTGTCTAACTTGTCAGCAAGTAAAGGCGGAGCATCGTGTACCTGCTGGCAAGTTGCAGAGTCTCCCAATCCCTGAATGGAAATGGGAACATGTTACGATGGATTTTGTCACTAGTTTGCCGAGAGCACAGACGGGAGCGGATGCTATCTGGGTAGTCGTGGATAGGCTTACCAAATCCGCTCACTTTCTGCCAGTTCAGATGACTTGGCCGATGGAGCGACTCGCACAGGTGTACTTGGCTGAGGTGGTTAGATTACACGGAGTACCTGTTTCCATAGTATCAGATAGAGACACGAGGTTTGTCTCGCATTTCTAGAGGAGTTTACAGACAGCCTTGGGGACGCAGCTCCGATTCAGTACAGCATTCCACCCCCAGACCGATGGGCAGTCAGAGCGCACTATTCAGACCCTCGAGGATATGTTGAGAGCATGCATTCTGGACTTTGGAGGAGGATGGTACCGACACTTGGGATTAGTTGAGTTTGCGTACAACAACAGCTATCAAGCGAGCATTCAGATGGCTCCGTTTGAAGCGTTGTATGGACGCAAGTGTCGGTCACCCCTTTATTGGAGTGACGTGGGTGAGAAGAAGACTTTGGGTCCTGATCTACTGTTAGAGGCAGAGGAAAAGGTCAGATTGATACGACGACACCTCGAGACCGCCCAGAGTCGACAGAGGAGTTATGCTGATACTCGACGGCGAGACTTAGAGTTTCAGGTGGGTGACCATGTTTTTCTGAAAGTCTCGCCTTCGAAGGGGATTCGGAGATTTGGTATTCGTGGGAAACTGAGCCCTCGTTATATTGGACCTTTTGAGGTGTTGGAGCGCTTAGGGCCAGTTGCCTACAGGCTTGCGCTTCCTCCCAGACTTTCGGGTGTTCACAATGTATTTCATGTTTCGACACTGAGGAGGTATGTTCATGACCCGTCTCATATCATCGATTTCACCCCATTGGAGGTTGCTGAGGACCTGAGCTATGTTGAGCGGCCGTTGAGGATCTTGGACCGTGAGGTTAGGGAGTTACGCAGTCGGGCCATCCCGTACGTGAAGGTCCTCTGGAGCAGTCATGATGAGCGCGAGGCTACATGGGAGTTGGAGTCGGCGATGATGGATGCTCACCCCCACTTGTTTGAGGCCCCTGCCTGAGGTATGACTTTTGTTTCGAGGACGAAACTTTTTCTTGTAGGGGAGGATGTAGTGTACTGGTTTTTCCCATGCAACTTTCCGGTGAATCCATTGTGTAGAACACCTAGTGTTGGTGTATGGCCCATGGTGCATCGAAGGGGTGCCACAGATGGACCTCGTGAGACTTTAATAGCGGAATTGGCCTTCGGCTGTAATTGCCGAATTTTAGAAAAGGTTTTGGGCCAATCTGAGGTTGGATTTGGATTTAGCGCGGAAAAACGCTTGAAAACGGCTATTTCCTTGTTTAATTTGGAGTCCGGATGACCAAAAGCGGGCTTCCGGAAGTTTGTGGGGATTTTCGGTGCATGGGGGTGACACGTGGACCGGCCCGAGCCACGTGGCGGCCTCTTATTGGCCGGCTCACGCAGCTGGGTCCACGGGGAGGCGCGGCGGTGCATGGACCGCGGCGGGGGGACGCGTGGCGTGCCCTGGTAGGCGGGCGCACGCGGCACGGCTCACCGGTCTGGCGGGGTTGCGGTGGACCGGGCGCATGACGCGTGGCGGCTTCTGATTCGTGGGACCACGTAGGCGCGGTCCACGGCGTGCGCGAGGGGGGCGCCTCGGTACTGTGCGCGCACAGTGGCGCCAGCGGGGCGGTCGGCCGCACTCGAGTGCGACACGCGTCGCCTCGCGGTTGGGCGGCCGTACCTACCCCGCTGACCGCGAGGGGGCCACGTGGCGCGTTGCGGGCCGCCAGGTTCGCTGTCCCCTGTTCGGGGTGACGTGGCCGTCCCAGGGACTTCCGGGCGCGTCGGACGGGAGATATACAACCCGGTTTCCGGGCGCAGTGCGCCCGGAAACCGCGCCCGAAACCCGGCCCGATAAGCATAGTGGGCTGGGCCTATAAATAGCTCCCCCCTTTCTTTCTTTTTGCTTTTTGGACCCCATTTCCGCTGAGCTCCCTTCACGAGAGTTTTTCCTCCCTCAGTGCACTACCCTTTGGAGAAGTTTGAGGATTTTTGGAGGCACGCTTCCCGAGGTTCACCATTTTACGGCGCGGCGCGACGCTTGTTCTCCGGCGATCCTCTTCGCCCCTTCTCAGTGTTTGGACTCCTCCGACTCACCCCGACCTCGGAATTCGCCGATTCTTGCGCCGTTGGACTCACGACAGGTAGGGCTTCAACTCCTGTGTTTTGTGGTTCCTCGATTTCCGTGCTGATCTTGGAGTTTTCTTAGCACCCATTTGACCCCTTTTTCTTCGCGGACTTTTGGGACAGCACCGCAGTGTTCTTGACATATCTTTTCGCTCAGGCGTCGGAACGAGGCGATTCAAAAGGCAATTTTCATCTACGTTTCGCAAGGAGTCTCCTGGATTTTTCTCAGATTTTTCTGGATTTTACCCGTGGGTGAGAATCTTCTTTCTCTGTGGTTCCTTGTTACAGGAATTTGGTACAGTTTGGTTTCGGGGTGTACCCCTTGCCGGATTTTTATCTCAGCGTAGGAAACTCCAATTTGGGCGTGCAGGTACTCGTTTCGACGGGCTCGTCGCAAGGATCGCGATAGTATTTTTCTTGGATTTTTCTGGGCATTATTCGCAGGTAAAAATTGGTGAATTTTGGACTGCAGATTTAGGGGACAGATTTTGGAAATTGGGGATGAATCGCTTATGTATTTTTCCTTTGGGGTATTTTGTACAGATTGGTGGTGTGTTTGGACTGATCTTGGACTTCGCCTTCGGGAGTTTGGAATAGCGCTTGAGGTGGGTGATGTTGTGAACCTCCTACTTGTGAATGTCACTAGGCCTATTAGAATGCCATGATTATGTGTTATTAATTGTGAATGTATCTAGCATGCTTGTATGAGATTAAGGTTCCTTTGTTGATACTTGCGTTGTTAGCAGGTTACAAGTTAGTAAGTGGTATTTCCATGTTTAGATAGGCAATTTAATTAGTTGGAAAGAATGCTAAAGCCATATCATATTATATGTTAAGGGAAGGTTTGGGCATGTGGTTAGAATGAATGTTGTATAAGGGATACTTGCTAGTAGACTGTGCATCTAAAATGTATTATGTATCATATATCCTGCCACATGTACATCGGGATTTCCCAAACACTTAATGTTGCATATGTTTGAATAATTGGAGTAATTATAGCCAATAAAGGACTTTGCATGCTTGAATGGTCATCTAGATAGGCCACCTTTTTCTGCTACACAAACTTATTGGAATTGACTTAGGAGAAACCATGCTTTTATTCGTTCTCCTGTCGTCTAGCCTTAGGGGATTGTGTAGTCAGATGTTCAGAGTTGGGACAGTCGGGGATCGAGGTTTGGGTGTTGCGGCGACCGCGGACTGTGGGCGGTTGACCGGATTATTATTACTACTTTTACACCAGATTGGAGGTAGGGGATCGAGTTTCCCTTTAGTGGATGGGTTTTCCCACTTTGATCAGGGTCGTGACCCCGTCCTGCTATTTATGGTACTGATGATACTAGTGACTGTGATACTATGCTCGTGTGGGGTCGCTCCCCTCGAGTGCCACTCCGGAGTAGGATTCCGACCGTGTTGGGTGCCGGTCAGGCCGTGTTGGGTGCCGGCTAGACCGTGTTGGGTTCCGGTCTATTTGGACAGGGGAGATACTGAGTTGTGAGGTTGACAGCAGAGCAGGCAGTTCCAGTGTTTACTGGTGTTTTGATTGGGTTGGTCTGTCAGTCCTTACGTCCTGGTGCATGTTTTTAGCCATTCTCTAGTAGGCATCGTAGAGGCACGTTAGTGGTAGCTCTGCATCAGTAGTGTACTTGTAGCTTACCACCTTTGTTTCATTTTTCGCCTTTGTTAGTCCTAGTGGGCATGTCTGAGTTTGAGGTCTACCCACTAGGGGAGGCTACTGTTTTTATAGTAGTTCTCACCCCCCACTGTTTTCTCTTTTCTGTTCCCCTTTGTTTTGCAGAGTTCTCTGCGGGAGTTGCGGGACCCTCTTCCCTGGATCGAGGTAAGAGGATCGCTGATTAGCTAGCCACTGCCCGAGTTCGAGTTTTGTAGTTTTGATGTATCCCCAGTACACTCAGATGGTTGTATTTTCCTTTTATTTTGGGTCTGGCTGCGGCCAGCTGGTTGTATATATTTCGTGAGCTGGGAGAGACACTTGTATATTTCTGAGAGCTTACTGTACTTTCATTTCCAGCATTTGTCTGAGTTGTATTAGTTTTAGTTTAGCTCTGTTTTATGCTCCTTTATTACTTATTTTATATCTGAGCAGGTTATCAGCGCTTCGTGTACACGGAAAATTCCGTATGCACGGCGGATCTGTGGACGGGCCCGGGTTCTGGTTTACACCCGGGGCGTGACATCCATGAAGTCCAACGTCGAATCCACGACGTCCAACCGAATCCACGGTCTTCACCAATGTAGTACGTATCGATCACACAAACGTACCTCGCTTCGAATCCACGAGAGCGATAGCACCTTGAATCCACAAGGCCACGCGAATCCACGCGCCGATTTTTGGGAAAATCGTTGTTTTGTTGGTGATGATAATCCGCCGAATACTTAGATCAAAGATAGATAAGAAAACACCATCTAAGTATTCTTCAATTTGATTCTACAAGAAATAGGAGTTTGGAAACCCTAGAATCAAATTGATCAATATAGACGAAGAAACATATGATTGATCATGTTTTCCTTTCTTCTCTATATGTGGACTTTGATTATCTCCGTTTTAATTCTTTTTTTCGGTTACCCTAGATGTGAAATTATGGTTTATTTATAGGCTAGAAATCTTTAGAAAGATATAAGAATAAAAAACTACCTTATCTGGAATTTTCCCGCTCGGCGGTCCGGACTGGATTAAATCTGATCCGGACTGTCGTCTTTAGACATAACTTTTCCAGAAAAACAAGTTCGGGGTCCGGACTGGAATTCTCTGATCTGGACTGTTCATGCGATTTCAGCAAGCACATAGTTCGGGGTCCGGACTGAGCAAAGACTGTTCTGGACTGAAATTCCGCATGAACTAAACTATGTTCGGGGTCCGGACTATAATGGTCTGATCCGGATCCTGAACATCCAACTTGTCAAGTTTTTTGATTTTTATGCAATAAAAAATCTTCCAAGTGTTTCTAAACTACAAGAATGTATTCGGATCACCAAAATTATTTAGTTAAACGTACCTGATCCTTTTGAATTCATTCCTCTTGAGATTGATGTATATGATCCACAATTCTTCATCTTCAATCTTCAAGACTCAAAACATTTCACGAAATACACCAATACAAATTTCTTAACAATCTTAATGTGGATGCTCATGCTTGCGGTCAGAAGACCGGAATACGGCGAATAACTGTGAACTCCCAAATGGGATCTAGAGTAAATCACAGTGCCAACAAATATCATAGTGGCAATAATATCCTCCTACTCTATCATGCATGGTAATCCAGAGATACTGACAATGTACAAATGTAGTAGTAGGAGATATATCACTAAGCGACTAGTAAGTGATAACCTACTCATGAAACAGATACGAGCCAAGATCTAGAAAGCCGGAGACTCTCAAACAGAATCATCTATACTCTCAACGCCAAATAATGTCATAATAAACCATAATCTCCTACTCTATCAATCGTGCTAATTAAGAGAGAACAATGGGTATAGTTAATCATCAGTAGGAGCTATGTCAAGTAACAGACTAGAAATGTCAACCACCACTGAGAAATAACATGACCAATATATATGGAGTATAGATAAAGCAAAGTGTCGGAATGCAATAACTGAAGAAGGGCTAATAAGATAACTAAGGGTTTAATCAACTATAGTACCCAATCATGTCAAGTAACAGACTAGAAATGTCAACCACCACTGAGAAATAACATGACCAATATATATGGAGTATAGATAAAGCAAAGTGTCGGAATGCAATAACTGAAGAAGGGCTAATAAGATAACTAAGGGTTTAATCAACTACAGTACCCAATCATGTTACATTATGCCAATGCCCGAATTGGAGTACCTAGCTTAGTTCAGGCGTCCTGAAATATGGTGATCATGTCGCGCAGAGGCTCATGACTGCTCGGTCTAAATCATAACCATATGTCAGTAACTAACTCACACATACCCAATACGAACCACAATCGGAACATCGGTCTCTTTAACCGATTTTCGAGCTATGCAGATCACATCGCTAAGGCCACTGAGAAACTACAAGTTCTTCAGAACATATCACAATGTGCCACAAGTCTTAGTGGTTCACCTGCTGTCCCAAACATCAATAATTTCGACGTTGGGAACAGTCGTACAACGAGTCCGCCAAAACGAACCATCTAGGTCCCAAAACTTGCCAACTTGGTTTCCGAAATGCCAATTTCAGCACCGGAACCACCTACAGCACTCTCGCTGCGACAAGAGGTGTCAAACCTCATGAAATGACCAGCAATAAGGCCTATTAACTGCTGTGAATAGCAGCAACTCGCATGGCACGAAACTGAGTTCGTTATTTCCCGAAGTGCCGATGTCGAGTCCGGTTTGACCTAGAAATACCTCAAAATGATCCGAGCATTATCAAACTGTCCCCACCATCTCAGGACACTCCCTTTTGAGTGTTGGGATAGCCGCACACCCATCGATGTAAGTGGGGCACATAAAACTACAAAACTAGCTCCGCTGGGTTTTTGAAAAATGCCGATTTGGCACCGGGACCCCACAATAAATGACCGCTGGTCTCTTCTTCATTTTGATGAGGTCCAAACCTGCAATTAAAACCTTTCAACTGCTGTGACTAGCAGCAAGCACCCGATTCGCGAAAACGGCATTAAAAGTAAGCTAAAATGCGCTCTAAGACACTATTTGGTGTGTCGATCGCCGCAAGATTCGAACCGAGAGGTCCCTAGGCTTCGGATAGCATAAACAACCATTTTAAAGTGGAACACACATTGTCCGGGGCAACCACAATGAAAAAATCTCTTTGCAACAATTTGCCGAACACCCGGCGGGCGACAATTTCTATACTAACAGTAATGTTTCGAAACTTACCGTAAATCTTGCGTTTACGGAACTCGAACGAAGGCACCAACTCAAAGGTTTTGAAGTCCCGGACATCATGCTCGCTGTCTGGAGTGAAGCCAAGCATTGAGGAACGCGACGGAGTATCCTGAAATGCTGATTTTTAATGTCACGCCCCAAGTTTTGAAAAGCGGGCTAATTTTTTTTTTGAAATATGAGTTTAAATCATTTCGGGCGTGAACAGATTGCCACATGTATAGTAAATTCCCTGTCCATTTGGACAAAACCTTTCCTATACATGCACGGCTAAGCACTTACAGCCAATACCAGAGTAGTCTAAACTACGCATACATCATTAATCATTTTACAATATTTTAAAACATAATGCGGATGATAAAGTATACTGGTGACATAAGGGTCGGCACTATCGCAACAGCCTCACTAACGTGTCCCGACATCCCAGCACCCGAACGACCTGAAAATAGCCATCCAGGGGGTGTGAGATACATCGACAGTGTATCCCAGTGGGCACAACGAGCCGAGAAATAGCTAATCGTACCTACTGGATACAATAATCTGCGGATAGTAAATAGATCCATAGGTAAATCTGAATAATCAATAAGACTAAAGATAAGTCAAAGATATAACCGAGCAGATATGGGTACAGAATGAATCCGTAAAGCATGCTAGAACACGAAAATATAAACTATGCATCAATAATGAAAAGTAAGTACCCAATCGATGCCACTATCGGTCACGGGGACCTCAGGCGAAGATATCAAAGCAGAACCAACCACAACCATACTGGATTCCACCTAGCCGAGCTGAATAGCAACCCTGTACCATTGATATAGCCGAGAGGATCCTCGTACCTAAAGGTACAGCCGAGAGTTTTCTCATATCGGTACAGCCGAGGGGCTCCCCGTACGCAGTGATACAGCAAGAGGGGATTGCTCACGGGTCAACCAGACCCTTTACCGGTAAAGAACGCAATGTGGGGCCCACAGCGTACGCGAGTGAACAGCAGGTGCACAATGATCATAATGCTAATGCTCAAGCTCACGGTCCACAGACCGGGTAATCGGCAACATGCCAGAATTCCCCACAGGGATGCAATAACTGAAAGCCAATCTGATCTCATCGCATGCAATACTAAATGCAAGGAACAATGACTGTCTGTACAAGAGTAATATCCAAGATATACTGAGAAACATAGTAATATCTAATAGCTAGCTAGTGACCAATCAGGTATGGCAAAAGTCCAAGATATACTGAGAACGTAGTAAATATCTGATAGCTAGCTAATGACCAATCAGGCATGGTAAAAGTTCAAGATATAAGCTAGATGACCAATCCAACACGAAAAGTGTCCAAGTATAAACTAGATGACTAATCAGGCAGGGTAAGTGTCTAGATATAATCAAGCATGATATAAAAATCTAGATATAAGCTGATAATAACCAATCAACGGAAAGAATGCTCAAATATAGAATCTGGGCTACCACAAGAACAGGAGTCCGACCAATTAAGGTACCCCAGAGGGCCGAAGAGATAAAACCCGGACCGAAGATAAACCCACCTGTGTGTAGGCGGACCAACGACTCCAACAGAAGGCTCGTAGGCCGGAGTCAGACTGCAAGGACCTAAATCATGAATACTGATCAGGGACAGACTCACACATATCCCAAATCACAGACTCACACTATACAGATAGTTTAAACAGGGAACTCCCCTAAACTTTTCAAAATTGCATGTTATATATATATTAAAACTCACTAATTAAGCCACTTTGCTAAAATCGATGCTCGATCGGAGCCATAATTACTTCAACACTTCCGGAAAGGCCGATTTGGCACCGGAAGCCACAGACTTGAAACGAGAGCCACTGGACCAGCCAGGACAGCATCGGGAATAACCAGAGACAGGTAACAAGATCCATTCATCATTCTATTACATCGAAGTACGCAAAACTCGCGTCGGAAGCCGTTAAACCGATAATTTCGTCGATTTACGGTTCGTTTTCCGATTCCTGCTCAACGAAGACCAACGGACCTCTAACAAAAAGCTCAGAGATCACGTACACGCTGCCCGAGACAGACCATGAAGTCATATTTGCAATCGAGTCCCTATGGTTCTCTAAATTTGCATAAATTGTCACGCCCAGGGGTCGAAACTGCGACCCGGGCTCGCCAACAGATCCGCCATCTGTACGGAAACTGCCACACAGACGAAGCGTCTACCCTGCAAAAGGTCTATAGCTAAAACATGTATCAGAGCTGAACTAAAACCAAAAGCTATAGAATAAAACTGAACATCTGGAAAAGTAAAATCTCCACTAGTACACAAAACCTCAAGGTACAAAGTCTCACAGGAATAAAACAAATACTATCCTCACAAGTCTCTCAGAATGTCCAGTACAAAAGTGAAAGCATAAAATACACCGGGTACGACTACCTCAGACTCTCAATGCTGGTAAGGAACTAATCGGCCGCGTCCTCACCTCGATCTGCTGTCTCCGCGCGAACCAAGCCGGTACAGCTGCCTCAAACCTCTCACCGCAGCGGGTGTGAGATCTACTGCAGAAGGCAGATCTCAGTGGGTACCATCCCAAAATCCACGGTATGCCCACTAAGTCTATTGGAGGCAAAACAGATAGGTATGCAGATAGATAGATAGATAGATAATGGTAAGCTAAAAGAAAACTACAGCTAAAGTGTCTCAACATAAGCTCAAAGGAAACTCTATCATAAACATGCTATGCATACTCTCGCTACTGCTAAAATGCCTCAGTATCATTGCTCAAAGGAAAAACCATCTAAGAACATAATATGTGACCACCCGCTCATAACACCCAATCCCAAAGACTGCCACATAGGGTCCAGTCAAGCCTGCGCCTGTTGACTAGGAACGCACCTGCCCACTACCACACATCCCCATGGGGACGGGATTTACGTGGGGCGTCCTGTCCGACTATCTCAATCTCAATCAAGTAACCTCCTGGTAACTCGGCCAGGGCATCAACCACCTGGTAACTCGGCCAGGGGCAAGTAACCACCTGGTAACTCGGCCAGGGGCAAGTAACCACCTGGTAACTCGGCCAGGGGCATCAACACATCTACGCATCCGGAGCGTGACCCGAGGGGAGCGACCCCAACGAGCTCAAGTATCACATCAGTCTCAACTGTCTCAATAAACGGCATATGCAGGCTATGATCCACGATCAAACAGATCGGCAACTCAATGCTCAGAAGTACAACTCAGTCGGAAAAGACTCCTCGACTCAAACAAGAAAAGCCCAAAACCTCACAGGATCTGTCGGAGAACCCTCAACGACTCAATCTGATAATGCATAACTCATGGCTAAGTCGGGAAACCTCCATGACTCGATCTGCCAGAACCCCAAACTCTCAAGCTAAGTCGGAGGTCCACCTCAACGACTAAATCGGAAAAACACAATCTAGAGCAATCACCCAATCCCCACAAGGAAGCTCATCTCACATGACACTAGAACTCAACACACATGCTCTAAAAATCCACTCGGCCCCCCCCGGCACGAGTATACAAGTACCCTGAACCTATGCCATACCTTTGGCAACTCATAATTTAAAAACCATCTTTGAAAACCTTGATTTTCCTTAAAACGGGTTTCTCGATTTTTAAAACAGTTCAAGTGAAATTAAGATGCAAACAAAGCATGAAACCTAGTGTCATATAATATCAGGAGTCTACTAAAAATAATCCGGGGTTCCAATAAATTATACAGAATATTACAGGCAACTATCTGATTAAAAACAGTGAAAAATAGCAAGATAACATGATCAACTTGCGTTCAATAGCATTAAAGGGCATTCCAGAAATTTTGGAGAAATTCCAACCCACCTGGAACGCTTTCCGCAGGCAATTGCTGAAGTCGGTGAAGTGCCGGAACCTCGAACTGACGACACCTCGAAAATCGTGCCGTAAATCCCGGAAAAAAATTCTCGGAAGCTCCAATAAATTCCCTCGAGTCTTCACAAAAATCCGCGCGCAGCCGGCTCATTCCACGGCCAAAATACAGTGCAACAGGCTCAAGTACACCGCCAACAAGGTGCTCACCACATACCACTAGCACAGCACAAAAACTGCTCTCAAACAACACATTCACACTCTCAATAGAACCCTCCAAATCACAAGTTTACAACCTCTATTACACTAACAAAAATCCCCTGCATACTTAAAAGCTACAATTGCACACGATAATTAATGTCCATAGCCTAATTTAAGTTCACCTCATCACCAACAGCACACTTAAATAAAAACCCATACTCTCACACACAATGACCACAACTCCCATAGGGCTCACAGATCCACAGCATAATAGGAAACCCTCAGTACACTAATTAGCACTCAAGTCCATCAATAAACATACCAACCCAACACACATAACCATCCAACTCTGGAAAAAAACTGCGAGTCTCGCCCTCGCTCCGGGCTCCGCACGGCGCCTCGCCGAATTCGGACAGCTTGCCGATGCCTGAGGAAGAAGAAGAGGGAAAAACCAAGGAACTCCGTCAAATTTGGCTCAAAAGAAAAAGAAACGAACTCGCGAAAACCGACAACCACAGCCCCCCGCTCGCGCGCCGGCCACTCGCGGCAGCCGCACATACGGCCGCCGCGACCGAGCTGCTCAGCTGCCACCGCTGACCGCCCTGCTGCAGCCGCCGCGCGACGCCAGGCCCACCGCGCGCGCTGCCCTGGAGCCCACAGCGCGGCGCAAGGGGCTGCCGCAGCCTGCCGCGCGGCTCCCTGGGCCGCTGCGCGGCGCATGGGCCCGCCGCGCGGCGGCCCAGCCCGCTACAAGCGCGCCCAGCGTGATAGCAGAGCGCCCGCGCGGCGTGCTAGCGCGCCCGCGCGGCGTGCTAGCGCGCCCGCGCGGCGCTCTGCTGCGCACGCCCGCACAACAGAGCGCACCAGCCGCGCGCGCACCCTTGTGCGCGCGCGCGGCTCCCCCCGCCTCGGCCACCACCACACTGCACAGCTTTTTTTCTCCTCAAAAAGCTCATCCATGGAGTCGGTGTGCTCAATTCAAAAACCGGCTCCAAAACTGCCAGTTTCAACTCACTTTTCTCCTTCGGGCTCTCCGTGTCAGTCCGGAACCTCCCGAACTCCGTTGTAATCATAAAATACACCTGTTCCCAGAGTTTCCCAATTTTCTGCACACCACAGTGGAGTCGCGGCTTCCCAAACCAATCTTCTATCGGCGCACAAAGCCCGGAAAACTCCGAATCAAGCTGGGGCTTCCGCGTTGATCCGAATCAACCCGAACTCAACTGATAACAGATCTGGGACATGCTCGAGGCGATTTCTCTGCACCACGCCATCATGAGAGGTCGGTGCGCTATCCGGAATCCCGGTATTCTACATAAATACACCCAATTAACCACTGTTTTGACTCGATCTCCCAATTCGGGAGGTTTTAATCTACGTCGTAAATTACCGTAGGTAGATCTCGACGCAAGCTAACCCGTGCTCACTGGTTTGAGTGGACACGAAGCTCGAAAACACAATCGAGCCCATGATCACATAGTTCACAATAGGCTTATATTGCAAATCACCTAACCACTTAATCAAATCCTTAAATAGCATGAGCACCATGATTAATATGATCTACAGAGTTGAGGGCTTACCTCAGGTGCGACGTAGATCGGCAGGAAAGATCGTCGGAGCAAGGTGGTTGAGGCTACAATCTTGCTAGAGCTCGGATTGGTCGAGCCTTGCTCAACTCGGGTTCAAGCTGCAACCAAGGGCAAGCAGCAGTTGGAGGAGGTTCACAAAGGTGGTTCAGTCACCACCACACCCAACTCCGGTAGCCCCGTGCAGCGGTTGGCCGGAGTAATGCTTTTGCAGCCACCTTGGGTGCAACATTAGAATATCGGTTTCCTCACGTTAGTGTTCACATGCAAATATATGGGAAGCTTACAACTGACCCATAGAACATACCTGGGTGGTCGGCCGGCGACTAGAGGCGACGGCGGCAGCCGGAGATGAAGCTCGGCCGAGTTTAAGCCCTCTAATGGCGGATCTTCAACCAATGGATTCTAGGTTCGAGCAAGGGCATAGAACGGTTCCACTTGGTGCTCTGGAGCTTCCCAAGGGTGTGGCCGGCGGTGTGGGGTAGCGGCGGCACCGGGCGGTGGAGCTCGGCCGTGAGGGAGACAACCCGAGGCCAGGGCATCAACGTACAGCCTCGATCTTAAACCGATCACTCTCAAACTTGGAGGAGATCATGCAGTCGACCAGAGGAGTCTTCCCATCGTGACTGATCTCAAATCCAACTGTCGGATGGAACCCGCGCACGGATCCGGCCAAGACTAGGTTTTCGGCGATAGGTTGCTCCCGCCGGTTAACCGGAGCACGGGAGGGTCTAAGGCTTCACAGAGAGATTGCTCTCGATGTCAGAAGAAGACTGAATGGGTTCAAGACCCAACAAAAATAAAGGAAAGACATGATCTCACCTCGTCGAAAAAAGGAAGAAGAAGAAGTCCTCCATCGGCGGCGCACGGCGGAGTAGGGCGTCGGGAACACCTCGGCTGGGTCTCTCAGGCACAGAGGAGGTCCCAGAAGAGGTCTGGTGAATTATGGAGTCCTCTCGTTGCTTCCTACTCCAACCCAACCGAGATCAAGGCTTCCTCTTTGCTTCTTTGTCTTCTTCGGCAAGGGGAGGCGGCGGACGGCGGCGTAACCGACGAGGAGGAGGCAAAGTGACACGAAGGGTTTAGGTGAGGCGGCTAGAGAGCTAGGGCTACGGGTTAGGGTTGCAAGAGAACCCTAATCCATGTATATATGCATATTGCTACAAATGCATTTTGCCCCCTCAACTCTGGATATTTAGACCTAGGTCCTTCACTGTAGCTTAATTTCGTGATTAGGATCCTCTCCAACAATTTTCTCGCCATTTGACACATAAAATATAAGGACTCTTCGCAAAATACTACAACTTTCCGAGTATTTCACGCTTTTCGAGACAACCGGGTCGCCAAATGGAAAAACGGACACCACCACGACGTCCGGCTCGACGAAATCTATCGACTAGTGATTTTGCTTCGCTGAATTTGAACTTCAATAATTTTAAAATTCATCCTATTCGATAAATTATATAGTTCGGCATGCTTTACGATGCTTTAGGCTCGTCAAACGCAAATTTCATCAGCGCCACTGCGCTCAAAACGACGATGCCATTTAAATCGAGTATCTGGACCGTCCGATTTGGACTCCAGACGGTCGATCGGCCGACGTTGGCCGGTCAGGGATTTAAATCAGGGTCACAACTTAAGTTGTGGGCCCCACTTCTCTCTTCGCTGATTTCGTCTCTTCGCTGATTTTGAGACGATTCGACCGTCAGATCGAAAATCGGTTTACACCATTTTTAATCAATTCGACGAGACGGTCGCACTGGTTATTTTAGATTATCGAGATCAGACTAGGATCTGTAAGTCGGGGAACCATGTCCCAAAAACTGTGCAATTTGCACACCGATACACAACCACTTAGGTTTCTTTTGCATTTAAATTTCACGAGTCTTACATTTGATGTCTTTAGGATATCAGCCAACTAGCAACACGAGTCTTTCGATCTCAGTGAAGATGAGCACAGACATCCCTCGAGGTTCATGAGTGTCGTGCTCACCTTTGAAGTCAATACTGATGCACGGGCGGGCCGAAAAACTAACTCCGGCCAAAAAAAAAAATGCACCACTACAAACTCAGAGAAAGCAACCATCGAAATCTTGGTTCCTACGGCTTGGGGGGTGCTACACAGGCCTGATGAGGCGCAGACCGTTGAAGGGGAAGGACGATGAGTGGTCCCGATTGATCAACTCCAGCGTCGGCAGCCAGATCTCTAGATTTGGACGCATGGTGACTACAAGCCGCAACCATGGTTGCGGGAAGGAGAAGAAGATGGTCAGGCGCAGGTTCGGATATGGCTCGCTGCAGGGTGACCCCAGGCCATCCTCCTATGCTGGGGCTCGCCGAAAATCACGGTGGAAGAACTCCCGTCCGAGGCCGTGGCCAAAACTTGCCCGAACCTATCCCATATCATCTCGGGGACAGCCTATGGCTCGAGGGTGTATAGTAGCACCAGGCTACTCAAGGGTTGATCACCGGATTTCCAAGGGTTAGTGGCGCAGCCAAAGAGGAGGAAGTCCATATCCAAGTCTTAGAGAGAGAGAGAAATCCTACAGTATGAGAGGAGAGGAAGAAAGAGATCAAGTGAGAATAAGCGATCAGAGTCAAGAGGGGGTGGGGTTGTAGTGGTCGAGGATTCCGTATAGTTTTCCCGTGAATCCTTGGTGTGAAACACCTATCATTGGTGTATTAGGCCCACAGTGCATCAAAGGGATGCTTCGGATGGACACAGTGTGGTATTTACGGTTGGTTTGGCTTTTGGAGGTATTTGCCGAATTTTAGAGAAGGCTTTGGGCCAAGCGGAGGCCGTATTTAGATTCAGCGCGGAAAAACGCTTGAAAACGACTATTTACTTATTTATTTTGGAGTCCGGATGCCCAAAAACGGACCCCCGGAAGTTTTCTGCGCAAAATGGTGCAGGGGGAGCTGTGAACCGACCGGGGACACGTGGCAGGCCCTTATTGGGCCGGCGCGCCACTCTCGGTCCACGGAAAAGACCGCTGGTGCACGGTGGACCGGCGGGCCACGTGGCGGCACGCGATTGGCCCGGCGTAGTGCGCTCGGCGCGCCGGGCCAGGCGCGGGCAGCTCGGGCAGGCCGGGCAGGTGCGGCGCGTGCGCGGTGCACGGTGGACCGGGGCGCGCCACGTGGCGGCCCCGGATTGGTCGGCTCATGTACGCGTGGCGCACACAGAGCTGCCCGGGTGCGGCCGTACGCACGTGGGCGCACGTGGGCGCACGTGGGCGCGCGTGGGCGGCGGCGGCCGCCGACAGCCGTGTCGGGCGGGGGGCCACGTGTCGCCGCACCATTGGCGGGCGCGCCCACCGCGCCGCCAATCACGGGGGACACGTGGCGCTTCCCCATTGGGCCGCACGGCTGCCGCCTGTTTGGCGGACACGTGGCGGGCCCTGGGCCGGGTCGGACGGTCGGTTGGACAGGGCGGGATCCCGTGTGCGAGCTGGGCTGGGCCGGGCCGCACTGTACGCGCCCGGAAAATCCCGGGCCGGGCCGCACTGTTCACGCCCGAAATGGGCCCGGCCGCACTGTAGCAGCCCGAAACTGGGGACTTAAAGGGAATTTTCCCAATTGTTTTTGTGGGCCTATAAATAGGCCCTCCCCTCCCCTTTTCTTCTATTTTTCCCAAGAGATAGAGAGAGAACCAGAGAGAGGCCATTGAAGAGAAGTTGTTCCTCACTGATTTTTCTACCTCGTGGTGCGTTCCCAGATTTTCTGGAAGTTCGACAGCGGCGATCCGGATTTTACAGTGTGCCTCGTTTTTCCCCCAATCTTGGCCCGTTATCGTCGCATTTCAGTCCGAGGAGTCTCCTGCGCAGTACAGGAGTCCTTTTTCAACGATTTCTTCGCCAGTGTGTTCCTAAGAGGTAGGGCTTCGTTTTTCGTGTTGGTCGTTTCTCTGGATTCAGATTCCTTGGCACGATTCCCGAGGTGTTTTGACCCCTCTTTTGCTGTTTGGATGTTTGGACAGCGGCAACTTCGACGAATTGTTTCTCGGCGTAGGAATATCAGATCGAGGCGATTCAAGAGTCGATTTTCGGCTACTTTTCGCGAGGAACGCAACCGTGATTTTTTCTGAGATTTTTGGAGCTCGGGACAGAGGTGAAATTCCTCGTTTTGCGTGCTGATTATAAAAACAGTAAAATTTGTTTTGAGACTGGTAGTTTTTACACCGTGTACACTTGTGTGATGTTGTAGGATATTGTTTCAGCTGACGGTGTGCTTAGAGGACAGCGGGATATTTCTTGGTGTGTTGTGCACGCTTTTCGAGGTGGGTGGTTGTGTTTTCCCTCTTTGTTGACTTGCTCACTAGGAGTATTAGAGTTCCCCAATTATATTTGTGACAACTAGCTGTTAGCATGTGAACCTGGTGCAATGCCCCCTAATTTGATTAATGACCTCTATGCGATAAATTTGGGACAATAATGTTGGACAATTGCTATATCCTGAACCGCATGCAAATAAGGAATACATAAATGTTTTCAAACAACTCTTTGCAAAAACCCTCGATCATTCTTCTAATACTTTTTAAGATGGACAATTGCATGCTTATTTGGACAACTAGTTAAGCCACCATTTTACTGCAGCACTATATTATGGGATTTGACTTAGGAGAAAACATGTTTTATTATTGTTCTTCTCTATCGCTGCATGATGCTCGAGTCTGATCGGGATTTTGAGATAGTATTGTCTGGGACAGTTTAGACTAGTTTTGGGGATTGTGGGGCATAGTGGCAACCGCGGATGTTAGGCGGTTGACCAGATGTTTTTACCTTATCAGATTGGGGTTTATGGGTTCAGCGGTGACCGCGGATTTTGGGCGGTTAACCGGATGTTTACTATTGCATCAGATTGGGGATCGGGATTGCATTAGTGGATGGAGTTTTTCCCACTTTGATCATAGTCATGATCCAGTCCTGCTATTGTGCGATATTGGTTACAAAGATACTTGATACAGAGACACTTTACTCGTGTGGGTCGCTCCCCTCAAGTGCCACTCCGGAGTAGGCTTTACACCGTGCCGAGCGCCGGGCACAGTTGGTGAGTTGTGAGTGATGACACTTTACACCGTGCCGAGCGCCGGGCACAGACAGAGCAGGCAGTGCCAGTATCTCCTAGCCCTTTGATTGAGTCTCCTTGGGCAGTTGGGTTATAGTTGCATATATACAGTCATCTTCTTGGCATTGCATTTTGAGGCATAGTAGTGGTAGCTTCCTTTTCAGCAGTCTTTATTGCATACCACTGTTCTTTCTTTTGCCTCTTATAGTCCTAGTGGGTGCGTCAACATTTGAGGTTTTTACCCACTAGGGGAGGCTACTGGTTTATCTAGTAGTTCTCACCCCCATGGTTGTTCTCTGTCTTCTCCCCCTTTGTTTTGCAGAGTCGTCTGTGGGAGCTGCTGGGCCTTCAGCGGCAGAACGAGGTAAGAGGATCGCCGACTAGCTAGATCATCTACCCCGAGCGAGAGATTAGCGAGGTTTTTATTGTACCCCTTTTGTATCTCAGACTTCAGTAGTTTACTTGTGGGTCTGGCTTTGACCAGCTGGTTGTATATTTATGGTGAGCTGGGAGTTTATTGTACTTTTATTTCAGCTTGTAGTTTATTTTCAGTCTGAGATTACTTTTAGTTCTATTAGTTCAGCTCTGTTTATGCCCTTTTATTGTATTTTATCTATCTGAGCAAGTTACCAGCGCTTCGTGTACATGGAAAATTCTGTGTGCACGGTGGATCTGTTGGCGGGCCCGGGTTCTGGTTGACACCCGGGGCGTGACAGATTAAGTTGGTATCAGAGCTTGGGGATAGGTCAGTTGGGACTTAGGAAACCCTAGGCTTTTGGCAGACCCTAGGATGATAGGGCGTGAGAGACGGGACATTCCGCGAAAGTCGTTGATTTTATTTATTGGACTCTTCCAGTGAGTGGAGAGGGATCGACATACCCAATTTCTGGTGGACCGTTATGTTGGCTGCAGACAACATGAAGCCACAGAAAAAGGGGGGATGTATTTGACTTTCGCTAGATTGGGTCGTGTGGGGTTTATTGCTGATTTGTGCCTTTTTGTGACGGCATGTCGCCCCGTCGTCGTTTTTCCGCCGGGGGTATCCCCACCCCTTCTGAGGAGCCCGAGCAGGCTATATCTGCCGAGCTGGGGGAACTGCGGGCCTTGGTGACTCATTTGGTGGCGAGGAGCTTTCGACAGGACCAGCGCTTGGAGCAGCTGCTGGCGCAGAGGGGTGATTCGGCAGTTGGAGAGGGGGCCAAGGCTTCAGAACAGCATTTAGAGAGGAAACGCCCAGCCCCGGATGTTGTTGGACTGGCCACTTCTCGCAGACGGCTACGGTTTCGCGGCAGGTGTGTTTTCTGTAGAGGGCAGCATCCACCAGGTACCTGTGATTTGAGGCGGGGTCGATGCTTCCGATGTGGACAGTCTGGCCACATCCGAGCTACATGTCCCCTTCCGACCTTAGTACCACCTTCTTCAGCATTGGCCTCTATCGCATTCCAACAGAGGTCTCAGCAGCAGCAGCAGACACGACCATTGCGGGCTCCCGGCAGTTGTATTTTCTGTGGAGGTCAGCATTTTCCCGGCACTTGTGCCCAGCGGTGGGGTCGCTGCTATAGGTGTGGGCAGCCTGGGCACCTACGAGTTGCGTGCCCTTCTGGGACGGCGGCGGCACCCACTTTAGTGTCCGTTCCTACTACTTCCCAGCTACGACCGGGAGCTTCACCGACAGGTCTCCAGGCAGACCGAGTTTCGCCTCCACACCCTTCTGGTGAGAGACAGCCGTCGTTGAGCGGTCAAGATGGCTTAGCGCAGGCGGGGGATTCTGCTACAGCTGACTGTGTGGTGGCAGGTATGGTCTATTTCTGGCATTTGGATTCACATCTTATTTGTTATACGAGAATCGCATTCTGTCATTAGTAGATCAGTTGCATCATTACATGGGTTAGAGATAGGACTTTTGCCACGTGCACGAGAGGTTCAAATTCCCGATCACACTTTGCACGTGGAGGAGTGTTGTTGGTCCTGCCCGATGCAGATCGAGTCCTGGATTATGCCAGCAGACCTGTTGGTCTTGAGACAGCTGAGGGACTTTGATGTGGTTCTTGGGATGGACTGGCTGGCTCGGTATTTCGTGACTATGGATTGTGCCGCGAGGACTGTCACTTTTAGAGAGCCAGGCCAGGAGATGTTTGTATATCGGGGATGTCAGAGTGCTTTCTTTGCCTCTATGGTTTCGACTTCCCGAGCGAGGCGGATGATTCGTCGTGGATGTGTAGCCTTTTTGGCTAGTGTTGTTGAGGGGCCTACGACGGCACCGGGACTCGGGGATATTCCTATTGCCCGCGAGTTTCCGGATGTTTTTCCACCTGAGCTGACTCGTATGCCGCCAGACAGAGAGATTGAGTTTGTGATTGACGTAGTTCCAGGAACTGCGCCAATCTCTAAGGCTCCTTATCGGATGGCACCGGCTGAGCTGCGAGAGCTTAAAGCACAGCTGCAAGATCTGATGGATAAGGGCTTTATTAGACCAAGTGTGTCACCTTGGGGAGCGCCGGTGCTATTCGTGAAAAAGAAGGATGGGTCACTTCGGTTGTGTGTGGACTATAGGGAATTGAACAAAGTGACCATTAAGAACAAGTACCCTTTGCCGCGCATCGATGATCTCTTTGATCAGCTGCAAGGGTCTTGTGTATTTTCCAAGATTGATCTACAGTCTGGTTACCACCAATTGAAGGTGAAGGCCGAGGATATTCCTAAGACTGCTTTCAGATCACGGTATGGGCATTATGAGTTTACAGTTATGCCGTTTGGATTGACTAATGCCCCTGCCGCCTTTATGGACTTGATGAACAGGATATTTCGGCCCTTTCT
The DNA here is from genome assembly GCA_029204045.2 of Tillandsia leiboldiana. Lineage (NCBI taxonomy): Eukaryota > Viridiplantae > Streptophyta > Magnoliopsida > Poales > Bromeliaceae > Tillandsia > Tillandsia leiboldiana. The sequence goes on from CM055072.1 coordinate 10,241,312, forward strand.
GGATCGTTTTGTGGTGGTGTTCATTGATGATATCCTTATTTACTCCCGAAGCGAGGCCGAGCATGAGGAACACTTGAGGACTGTGCTACAACTCCTACGAGATAAGAAGTTGTATGCCAAGCTGGCAAAGTGCGAGTTTTGGCTTGGGAGGTAGCTTTCTTGGGCCATGTGATTTCTGCCGCAGGTGTAGCTGTAGATCCAGCGAAGATTGAGGCAGTTCGTGATTGGCCTCGACCGACGACTGTATCAGAGGTGCGCAGCTTTATGGGTTTAGCTGGTTATTATCGTCGGTTTGTGGAAGGCTTTGCGAAGCTTTCCACACCCCTCACTCGTTTGACGCGTAAAGGAATTAAGTTTCAGTGGAGTGAGGATTGCCAGAGGAGCTTCGAGGAGCTGAAGGACAGACTGATGACTGCTCCTATCCTTTCCCTCCCTATTATGGGGAAAGGGTATGTGATCTACAGTGACGCATCACACAATGGACTCGGTTGCGTGTTGATGCAGGAAGGGAGGGTAATTGCTTATGCTTCGAGACAGCTCAAGGATTACGAGAAGAATTACCCAACCCATGACTTAGAGCTTGCTGCCGTGGTGTTCGCACTAAAGCTCTGGCGCCATTACCTATATGGAGAGCATTGTAAGATCTACACCGACCACAAGAGCTTAAAGTATCTGTTCACACAGAAGGAGCTAAATTTGAGGCAGCGCAGGTGGTTAGAGCTACTAAAGGATTATGATGTGGACATCCTTTACCACCCAGGCAAGGCTAACGTGGTCGCTGACGCATTGAGCCGGAGAGCAGTACAGAGTTGTCTATGTTGATCACAAACCAGGCGCCCCTATTGGAGGAGATGAGACGGCTTGAGATAGAGGTTGTGTTCCCTGGGGTCTCTGCTAGACTGAACGTCATTAGTCGTGCAGCCCACTCTGCTGGACAGGATCAGGGAGAAACAGAGTGAGGACCCCTATTTGACCAGGATTAGAGATCAGATTCCGAGTGATCGATCAGGAGATTTTTCAGTTGATACTGCGGGAGTACTGAGGTACAGGGATCGAGCCTGTGTGCCAGTGGATGCTGAGATCAGAGAGCAGATATTGAGAGAGGCCCATTATACACCTTACACCCTTCATCCTGGGGGGACTAAGATGTATAAGGACCTCAAGACACACTTCTGGTGGAATGGCATGAAAAGGGATATTGGGAGGTTTGTGTCTCAGTGTTTAACTTGTCAGCAAGTAAAAGCTGAGCATCGAGTGCCAGCTGGCAAGTTACAAAGTCTTCCAATTCCCGAGTGGAAATGGGACCACATTACGATGGATTTTGTGGTCGGATTACCGAGGGCACAAGGAGGTGTAGATGCTATCTGGGTAGTGGTGGATCAACTTACCAAGTCAGCGCACTTTTTGCCTATACAGACTACTTGGCCACTCGAGCGACTAGCCCAATTATATTTGGATGAGATAGTAAGGTTATATGGGGTGCAGCTTCCATAGTATCAGATAGAGACCCGAGTGTAGGTTTTATGGATCCACAAGGATCTAAATAGGTACTATCAAACAACTAGAGGGGGGGGTGAATAGGTGTAATACTTAGAAACTCAATCTCAGTGCAAAATAAAAACCAATGCGGAAAATAAAAACAGCACACCGAGATTTACGTGGAAACTCCAATCCAGGAGAAAACCACGGGACCAACACGCAATAACAATCCACTAAGAATAGAAGAATAACAAGGTGATTACCGACTCCACGGACTCAACCCCTCCTTCAGCTTCTTCGGACCTTGCGCTGACCGGTTGGATGTCCACAGCAATAACAATCCACTAAGAAAAGAAGAATAACAAGGTGATTACCGTCTCCACGGATTTAACCCCTCCTTCAATTTCTTCGGACCTCGCGCTCCACCGAATGCACGGTCCACTGCACACGTTCGAATCCACGAACGCCACTCGAATCCACGAGCACACGTTTCGAATCCACGAAACGCCTTTAGCACACCGAATCCACGATTGCCACGTCGAATCCACGACGCAAACTCAGTCGATAAGAATATTGACTTCGATGGTGATCCTTTGCTTAGATTCCTCATTAGGAACCGGAGAAGAAATCTCTAAGCAAAGATTAGATCAATTCGACAAAAGATATGTTCTTGAAAGAAACCATCGAATTGACCTAAAAGAGGCTATAAAGAAGATCGATAAAACCTAGCCTCTAGGGTTGCTCTCAAGAGTTTTATAAATTGTATTCGGCCGTAGCTCCCACGTTTTTGAAGAAACCCTAATTGTCTATTATAGTTTAGAAACCTTTGGAAAGAGATAAGAATCAAAAACTTACCTTATCTGGAAATTTTCAGGACGGCGATCCGGATCGGATTTACTGGCGATCCGGATCGTCGTAGCGAGTTAGACAATTCCAGAAAAACAAGGGTTCGGGATCCGGATTGAAAAGCCCGATCCGGATCGTTCATGTATTCCAGCAAATACCCATGTTCGGGATCCGGATCGAAATGACCTTTGATCCGGATCGGATTTGCCAATGAACAAGCACCCTTCGGGATCCGGATTGGACTGTCTGATCCGGGATCCTGAACATGTCCCATGTCCAGTTTTTGATTTTATGCAATTAAAAATTCATCCAAGTGTTTTCTACACTATAAGAAGTATTCGGATCACCACAATTAATTTAGTTAAACATACCTGATCCTCTTGAATACTTTCTTCTTGAGATTGATGTAACTGATCCACAATTCTTCAACTTCAATCTTCAAGACTCAAGACACTGAGTGTCAACTTGAGCTCTTGTTGAATCTTCTCTAAGTCTTTGATTGCTGATTGACAATTTGATCCCTTTAAGACTCCGACTCAACTCACTGACTTGACTCACGAAATATGCCAACACAAAAATGCCGTAACAATCTCCCCCTTTGGCAATTTCGTGACAAAACCCAAAAATACATAAAAGCGCTCAAGTCACTCATCTTAAACCAAAAATCGAAATTCAATGTTATCACCAAAACATTATTTTCTTTGCGTGAAAGATCCAATAATACAAAATTACATTTGAACCAAACAATCCTAGAACATACTCTATGACTTAGGACTTGGAGTCTTAAAGTGTTGTAATTCCTTTAAAAAAAAAACTCCAAACAAATCAAACGTAGTCGTTAGAAATTAAAGTCCTACATTTGATTCGTCCTTTTGGTTCTTTTGTTTTTCGGCTCTTTCAGTCATTTCTTTACTCCCCCTATCATGAGCATCTCAACATGTTCTCCATGTTATCCCCCCTGTCTTGAGCATTTATGTTCTCCCCCTTTGTGATACGATTATTTTTGTGTCTGTCCCCCTTTTTGTCACAAATTGTCAAACAGTGAACATACTAGACAAAAGAAAATCACTAACAGCATTAGTTCATAGAGAAAGAGAGATAAAGCTCAGTTCCGGTATACAACAATGCAGATTGCGTACCTGTACCGAAAGCAAAAAATCAAATAATTTCTTGAAACAAATCCAGATTTTGGAATCTTTTCAATAACCGATTTGTATTCCATCAAGAAATCAATTTAAGTGCTAAACAAGAAATTCATATCCAATTAATTTTACGAAATTAAAAAGATTACTCCTCAATCATGAAAACAAAGGTAAGCATTATAAACAGTTTTTCATGTTGTCCATAAGAACCAGAAAAGTATGTAACACTTTAACGCATCAACTTAAACAAAAGTCACGTTCAATGCAACAAGAAATAGATTATACAAATCTATCAAAAATACTCAAAAATGAACGAAATTTATGGAAATTAAAACCCTTAAGTTGATCAACTTCAAACACATCTACATGATCTTATGCGTAATGCCTTTATCAATCATCAATTTGTAAAGAAAATGAATACAAGATCAATAGATGTTTGAAATCCCAAATAATTATATAATGTTCAGTCATCGTTGAGAAAGTGGCTCTTTGAGCATCTTTCATAAAAATCCCACCTTATACCAACCTTGAAATTTGACGGAGTCAAGTATTTCAATCAGCATTTTATTTATCAAAAATACAAAACCATGCTGGTATACATGTGGTAGCTGCACACAGTACTCGACGACCGAGGTGGTAGCTCTTTCCTCCATGTGGTGGTAGTTTTCACACTCCTTCGGATGTAACTCTTTCCACATCTTTTGAGCTTTTCTTTTCTTTGACTCCCCCTCAATGCTATCAATTAATTTAAGATATAATATTCAACCAAGGATTGATTCGAATCTACTCGACTAAATAGTCAAATAAGATAATGACTATACAAGAATTTGAGAGATGAAATGACTTTGATCAACTAAAAGATGACTTAATTAACTAAATGATCATTGCCACGAAATATTATGATGTCAAAAGCTATAGATTTCTAAATGCGTGAAAGATGCAATTAAAGTCAATATGACCATGCTCCAAGATTATGATTATGGAGTAAAGTTGATAATCCATATAAAATTAATTTGGAGTGAATAACCGTGAAGCCCTTTTTATTCATTGCACTTGTTCATTAAAACCTTTTGTTCAAAAAAAAAAAAAAAAAAAACAAAACATAAAAACAAGAGCATTGAAAGCATGTAAAGCAGAGATTCAGAAAGATATGAAAGGAAAACCAATCAAAGCATTACATACAGTCATAAGCTATTTAGAACTTAAGACACGGAAAGATATCACCTTTCCGAATCCAAAATCGCTGGATTTTGGGTTGTCTTGATTCGTTGTGGCCGGGTTGTCCGCTTTGACTGTTGATCCACCTTAGGTCTTTGCCTCGTAATGATCCACTTGTATGATTGATGATGTGGCTCGGACCTTTGGTGGGTTGAGTGAACTCCTTTGACTTGATGTGTCTTTTGATTCCGTTGAGTTCGCTCCGTAGATGAAGTTGCCGAAGGATTTTTCTTTCTCTTTTTCGGGCAATCCTTCACCAAATGTCCTTCAAGTCCACAGGTGACAAGTTCTCCTTTCAATTGATTGTGGAACTTGAAGCATGCACAGTTTGATCCTTTTTAAAACCCAAACCAACCTTGCTTGTTTGACCTAATCCGCACATACAATCTAGTTTCTTGGAAACGGTTGAAAGCCTTTGTATGTCGGATTTGAGTTCATGAACTTGCTTGGTCAATGCTTGGTTGGTGACATGAATCTCCTCAAACTGCTTTTCAAGAAAATCAATCTTGTTAATATGGAATTAACGATCGTTTCCGATTGATTTATCTTTTCCTGGAGGATTTTTTATTTATCCAATAAAAGTCTCTTGTTCCTCCTCGAGATCATGAAGTTTTATCTTTAAAGCTTGATTCTCGTCTTGAACTTCAAGTCGTTGCTTCCTCAACTTCTTGATATGTTTGGCCATCTTCTTAGATTCCGCAAGAAGTTGTTGATATGCCTCAACGAGTTCTTCTTCGTCCGACTCCCCCTCACTTGATGACTCTCCCGGTGGATTGATGTTTCATGCAAAATCAAAGGAATAGTCAGTGATTAAAGATGATAAACAAACATTAGAAGAGGGAATTTGAGAAGCATGTAAGGCAACGACTTTTTCCTCTTTACTTGAGGTCGATTCATTAGAAGTAGAATCGTCCCAAGTTTTCGCTTGCAAAGCCTTCTTTTTATATGATTTCGGAGAAGGACATCCGTTGAAAATGGCCGTAGCCTTTGCATCTATAGCATTGGATTTCCCCTTCGAAATCATCTTTTTCTTTTTCTTAGAAGGTTTTGCAAAGCTTTTGAGTTAGAGGATTTAGAACCCGATGATCCTTTAGAAGTTTCGTGGATGAAGATCCATCGGTTCGATTCTTCCAAAATTTCCGACGAAATTTCTTTGTGATCCGCGCCAATTGTTCTTCAAAATCGGCAAAAGAGATTTCATCGTCGGAACTGATTCGCTATCTTCTTCCTTTGTTGATTTGAATGCAATACCTGTAAGCTTAGAAGAACTTGGAAGAAACTTGATTAGTAGGAAAAGTCATTTCATAAGTTTGCAAAGCACCTACTAATTCCTCTACACTCATCTCATCCAGGTGACTAACGGTTTCAATGGCGGTAACCTTTGCCCTAAACCGTTCCGGAAGAGTCCGAAGTATCTTTCTTACAATTTTCGACTCCGGGATCTTTTCTCCTAATTAGCACATGTATTATTACATCTTGAAGTCTAGTGTAATAATCTGTAAACAATTCATTCTGCTCTCCATATGAATAGAGTCAAATTGACTTGTAAGCATCTGGAGCTTTTGAATTTTTACAAGATTAGTACCCTCATGTGTAATTTTGAGAATATCCCAAATTTCCTTCGCGGTTTCACACGCGGAAATTCTTGTGAACTCAGTCGAGGAAAGAGAATTAAATAAAGCGTTCATACCTTTCCCATTGTAAGAAGATCTTTCAAATTCCTCTTTGGACCATCTAGAGCGAGGTTTTGGGGTAGTAGAATTTCCTACTTCCTCAACAGGATGCACCCAACCGTATTCCACGGATTGCCATACCCGCTCATCAATTGCGATGAGAAAAGCTCTCATCCGCACTTTCCAATAAGCATAATTAGTCCCATCAAAAAGAGGAGGTCTATAAATATTACCACTTTCACCCAACATGATAGATAAACCTAAAACCCGCTCTGATACCAATTGTAGGTTTTTATGGATCCACAAGGATCTAAATAGGTACTATCAAACAACTAGAGGGGGGGTGAATAGGTGTAATACTTTAAAACTCAATCTCAGTGCAAAATAAAAACCAATGCGGAAAATAAAAAAAGCACACCGAGATTACGTGGAAACTCCAATCCAGGAGAAAAAACCACGGGACCAACACGCAATAACAATCCACTAAGAATAGAAGAATAACAAGGTGATTACCGACTCCACGGACTCAACCCCCTCCTTCAGCTTCTTCGGACCTTGCGCTGACCGGTTGGATATCCACGCAATAACAATCCCTAAGAAAAGAAGAATAACAAGGTGATTACCGTCTCCACGGATTTAACCCCTCCTTCAATTTCTTGGGACCTCGCGCTCCACCGATTGCACGTCCACTGCCACACGTTCGACCACGAACGCCACTCGAATCCACGAGCACACGTTTCGAATCCACGAAACGCCTTTAGCCACACCGAATCCACGATGCCACGTCGAATCCACGACGCAAACTCAGTCGATAAGAATATTGACTTCGATGGTGATCCTTTGCTTAGATTCTCATTGAGGAACCGTAGAAAAATCTCTAAGCAAGATTAGATCAATTCGACAAAAGATATGTTCTTGAAAGAACCATCGAATTGACCTAAAAGAGGCTATAAAGAAGATCGATAAAAACCTAGCCTCTAGGGTTGCTCTCAAGAGTTTTATAAATTGATCGGCCGTAGCTCCCACGTTTTTGAGAAACCCTAAATGTCTATTTTAGTTTAGAAACCTTTGGAAAGAGATAAGAATCAAAAACTTACCTTATCTGGAAATTTTCAGGACGGCGATCCGGATCGGATTTAGCTGGCGATCCGGATCGTCGTAACGATTGACAGTTCTCCAGAAAAACAAGGGTTCGGGATCCGGATGAAAAC